>CM053400.1:104199472-104331419 GCA_028644305.1 Xerus rutilus
CTTTTTTTGGTATTTAAGTGGTAGAAGGGAGGTGGTCAGGAGGGATACATCAAAACAAGATCTCTGTTGAAATTTCTATGTATGAGTGGATGCTGCCTCAGTGAATATTTTGTTCTCGTGTGGTAGTTATAGATAATGGGGAAAACAGAATTTGGAGGATAGTTCTGGACTGTTAAGTGATGGGAATAAAGTGCTTTTTTGGGGGGGGGCTGTAACCACTTTCTCCTCTCAGTTCTCTAAAGATGAAAGTCAACATTAATATGGTAACAAAATAGGTGGAATAAGGTATTGAGGAGGAAGGTGAGAAGTTATCAGAGCATAATAATGGGTTTTCCCAGAAGTTGTTGAATTTGTATTTGCCATGAGCCATTGGGACTGGGAATTCTTGAAGTTGGTGTTTATTTTGTGACTTGACTAGTAGAGAGGGAACCCTGGGGATTTTATTATGGGTGAGTTCTCTTTACCTAGGAGTGGATCAGTTTGATTGAAATGGCTTTAGGCTTTTCTGTGAATTTTTGTGACTGAGATTGACTAACTCTATTGGCCATCAAGATTTCAAAATAAAGCTTGAAATTTGACTCTTCCCCCCTTATTTGTTTTTGTTTTTCTGCTGGCTTTGAACCTTGTGCTAGGAAGAGACTTCGGAAATTAAATTTCTTGCAGAGGTAAGTCTAGAACTTTTTATTGTTCTCAAATAATGGAAATGCCATAAGAAGTGTATTGGGCTTGATCCCAGTTGTAGGGTCGATGCCAGGGAAAATGAGTTTTCACTCACCCAACAGTACATTAAAATCTGTTTCAATCACTACCCTTCAGCTAAGTGGAGTATAGGAGGAAAAAGAGGGAAAATTAGGTGTCTTGGGACAAGCCCCCAGTTTTGGTTTGTTATTTAGTCTTCTTGGTCAGCTCTGGGAAAATACGTTTTTAACATATGGAAAGCTGTAGTCTAGGACTTGTCTACTAAATTTTGCCCTTTGAGGGTTCCTGAGGCACCTTCTTTGCTTGGTAAAGGTTACTCTCTTCCAGCTGTTCAGAGTTCCTGGAATCTTCTTTTGAAAACATACTATGTAACCTGACTTCCAGATATTTGGTTATGTTTTCCTAGTCCCACCAGCAAGAAAGCTGTGTACTCTTTGCCATCTTTAAGATTTTCCCTGTAGATTTCACTCCAAGCTTCAAGATATCACTCTTTAGTTTTTCTACACGACTTTCCCCTAAGGATCTTTGAGAGTCAAATATCTGTGAAATTACAGCTTTTGTCCTGGTTGGGAAGAAACTAGACTGCCATTTTTTTTTTTTGGTACTGAGGATTGAACTCAGGGGCACTCGACCACTGAGCCACATCCCCATCCCTATTTTGTGTTTTTTTTTTTTAATGTAGAGACAGGGTCTCACTGAGTTGCTTAGCACTTCGCTGTTGCTGAGGCTGGCTTTGAACTTCGATTCTCCTGTCTCAGCCTCCCGAACTGCTGTGATTACAGGCGTGCGCCCGGCTGCCATTTTCATTTTTAAGACATTACTGTTTTACTTCTTCCACATGTTCTTCCCCTCAGGATTTCTGAGAAAGTCAGAGTACCTCAAAAGGTATAGAAATCATCCCTGCATGGGATGAGACTAGATTGCTTGGACATGGAAACCCAATAGAGGATGACGACCCATCGGGAGGGAAATCCTGTAGATACATATAGACTCTCAGTTGGCCCTTGACTGACTTGGACCTTCCTAAAGAAAAACAAACATACACATTAGAACTCTGGGAAACATAGCAATTTACCAGAATAAAGAATTGTTCTTGGTAAATATATGGCTTAAAAAAAGAATTATGCTTGAGAAACTGTAGTGGGGGAACTCGTGTTAGTATCCCAGCCAGTGGGATCTATCTGGCAGTGTTTCAGATACCAAGACTGAAGTTGTTTCTGATAATGTGTTTGGAGGAGACTGTTCTCCTCACCACTCTGATATCTTTCATCTAGAATCTGTATATTTTAAGCTGAGCTCCTTTGCTTCACTGTCACAGAAAGCTGAGTATATTTTGGTTTAAGAGGAAATTGGTCACATTCTTTTAATCCTGAAGCTGGATAGATTCCTATAGCCCCCTTCTGGGTTGCTGAGTAAGTTAACTTAAAATCCCAGATGATAATTAAGTGGGGAGGGATGTCTACTGGCCTGCATGCCAGCCTCTTGACATTTCTCCCAAGGATATGGCCTTGGGAAACTTCTACTTCTGCTACGTTTTGCTTCATTGAATAAGCAGTATAATAAGTCTGATCAGCGACTTAACCAAGAAGAGTCTACTACTGGTCTAGTTTCAGGACTTTAAAATGACCCTGAGGCATAAGAGCAGGGTCTTTTGTGTGTCTTGAAGAGGATATTTCTCTTTTCTTCCCCCATTTGGTACTGAGAATTGAATCCAGGGACACTTTATTACTGAGTTATATCCCCAGCCAAATTTGATTTTTAATTTTGGGACAGGGTCTTGCTAAGTTGCTTAGGGCCTCGCTGAGTTGCTAAGGCTGGTCTGGAAGTTAGAATCTTCCTGCCTCAGCCTCAGGATTATAGATGTGTGCCACTGTGCCCAGCTAGTATTTCTCTTATTCTCAGAACTACAGATTGAACTAGGTCAGAGTAGACCTCTGGGATGAGGCAGAAAAGAGTAGAGCATTATCACCTGCAGTTCACCTGAATGACAACAGCAGGAAAGAGGAGCCAGGGCTGGGTGGGATGGAACTCCTTTGTACTAGTTGGATTTATGAGTTAAATGAGCCTATGTTTGGCCTTTCTTTATTCTGGAATATTGTTTGATAGGTTTAGGTTGGAGGGATCTAACAGATTCCTTCTCCAGGTCTAGTGTGGAAGTTGATGTGCATTCTTCTGACCATTCATGCTCTACCTGGAAAAGATGGATTATTTGTATTTTGAACCAGATAATTCTTTGTTGTGGGGGACTGTCCTATGCTTTATGGGATATTTAGCAGCATCCCTGGCCTGATTACATGCTGGTTCCCTACACATGACAATCAAAAATGTCTCCAGACATTACTAGATGTCCCCCAGGGGGTGCAAATTTGCCCCTGGTTGAGAACCATTGACCTAGAAGTTCTGATTATTCCTGGTACCTTGAGTGATTCAGCCTAGGATCTGGGACTTAGAGGTGGCTATTTCTCCCCTATCAAATGTAGATTTAACTTTCAAGGGATTAAAGCCTATTGTAGAGTTGCATCCATTGATGCATGTAACCATGAATAGTTAGAACCATAGTGTTTTCCCATATTTTACTTTGTTTTCCAGTGGCAAAATATGTAGAGACACTATTCATTTCCTAGGGTTTAAGGACACTTTGAATTAGGGAACTTTGGAGCAACCTGCTCTTCTGATTGGTTGAATGTGAATCCTGCCCATCTACTTTCTCTGGGATCCTCATAATCAACAGCTGGGCCAAGGGAACAGGTGGGATAGGGAACTTGGAGAAGTTGCATGGCTCTTAGGAGGCTCTGTTTTCTCCTGTTGCCTGCTATGAGCAAGAAGTTATTTTTCCACATTACCTCCACTTGTACCCAGTGACAGCAGCAGGTGAACAAGAGAGGAAGAGACAAGGAAAACCAGTTTGTAGTTGAATAGTTATTTTCCCAGCTGTTTTTCATGTTTTAGGTAGAGCATCTGGGCTTTCCAAACTATATATAGGTTATATTTTTTTCCACATATCAGAACCCAGGGTCTGGGGTTGATTCCAGGATAGGCCTCCCCTTTTCTTAAGGGGCTAAAGCTTTCTCTGCTTCCATCTTTGGTTTAATGTGGGAGAGGGACCAGGTCTACTAGCTGTTCTGCTTTTTGAGTCCTTGTTGGCTTGGTTCTTTTGAAGTAGCTTATCATTTTATTCTTTCTTTTTTGGTCCTGGGGAATCAAACCCAGGGCCTCTCTTCTTTTTTTTCTTTTTTTTGTACTAGGGATTAAACTCAGGGGTGCTTAACCACTGAGCTACATCCCCAGCCCTTTTTATTTTTTATTTTTAGACAGGGTCTTGCTAAATTATCGAGGCTGACTTTGAACTTGTGATCCTCCTGCCTCAGTCTCCTAAATTGCTTGGACTACAGATATGTACCACCATGCCTGGCCCCTCTTATACTGAGCATGTACCCTACTGCTGAATTATACTCTCAGGCTCTCATTCTCTTTTCTAGTTTAGCCTCAGTTTCTTGGCATATAAAATGGACACACTAGCCTATCTTATTGTTGAGAAGGGGGTGTGGTGTGATGTGGGTAGTTCTCTGGCCTAGAGGCAGCTCTGTCTGCCAGTTCTGTCTGCATGGTAACTGAGTTATGTGTGTCTATTTTTAATGGAGTTCTCTCACTCTTGGACTCTTGTGAGTTTGTTTCTTAACTGGTATTGCTTGTGGTGATTAGATTCAGTTCAGTTCAACAACAGGTTGCTCTAATAAATGCCAGACTGTCCTCTGCTAGGCACTAGAGAAAAAAAGGTGAATTTTACTTAGTCCCTCTCCATGAATTGCTCAGGGTTTAAGGAGATAATAAATACACAATTCATTTTAATATACTGATATAAAGGAAACATGCATAGTGTTCCATAAGAGCACAGTAAAAGACTACTTAACCCCAGCTTGGTGTAGAGAATGCATTTTGAAGATGGCATCTGAGCTGACTTTTACATTAGGAGTAGGAGTTTGCCGTCTGAAAAAGAGTGGTTATGGGGGTGTGGAATGAAGGGTGAGGGACATTCAAGCAAAGGGAATAGCCTGAAGAAAGGTGTAGAAAAATGAATTGCAAAGTGTATGTGAACTATAAACAAATGGATAATGTTGGAAAATAAAACTGATAAAGAATAAAAAGTGGGGGCTGGGATTGTGGCTCAGTGGTAGAGCACTTGCCTCACATGTGCGAGGCACTAGGTTCGATCTTCAGCACCACATAAAAATAAATAAAGATATTGTGTCCATCTACAACTAAAAAAAAAAATTAAAAAAAAAAAGAATAAAGTGGATCTGGGTGCAGTGGTGCATACCTGTAATCTCAGTGACTTAGGCTGAGGCAGGAGGATCACGAGTTTGAGACCAACCTCAGCAACTTACGGAGACCCTGTCTCAAAAAGTAAAAAGGGGTTGGGGATGTGGCTCAGTGGTTAAGTGCTCCTGGGTTCAATCCCCAGTACCAATAAATAAATAGTGGGGCTAGGCATAGGTGTGGTGGTGTTTGCCTATAATTCCAGCTACCCAGGAGACTGAGGCAGGAGGATCACAGGTTCAAGGCCAGCCTTGGGGGGGAAAAAGATAGGAATGTGGCTCACTTGTCTAGCATGCTGGAGGCCCTAGGTTTGATCCCCAGTACATGGGGAGGGAGGAATGGAATGGGGTAGGAAATGAGGTTTCAGCAGTCAGCCTGATCTTGGAAGGCTTGGTATGCTGTAAAAGGAATTTGAAGGGTTCTTATAGGTAAGGAAACGGCTGTAGATAAGTCTTAAGTAGAAAAGTGATGTAGTCAATTGTGCATTTTATTAAATATTTTTAGTTGTAGATGGACACAATATCTTTATTTTTATATGGTACTGAGGATCGAACCTAGTGCCTCACATGTGCTAGGCAGGTGCTCTACCACTGAGCTATAACCCCAGCCCAGTTGTGCATTTTAGATGGCTAACTCAACTAGATAGATTTAGGTGGGTTGAGTTTGATGTTAATGGGTCTGGAAGTGTGGCTGAGTGGTAGAGCACTTGCCTAAAATACACAAGGCCCTGCCTTTGATCCCCACCATTGGGGAAAAAAAATTAGTGGTAGGGAGAACTTTTTAAAAGAGGCAGTAGTAGTCCAGACAAGAGACCAGTGGAATCTGAACTATGGCAGTGGCAGTAGAAGTGACAAGGTAGGAGAAATTTAAGAAATACTTAGAAGTGGGTGGATGAGGTGGTGCATACCTGTAATCCCAGTGACTTGGGAGGCTGAGGCAGGAGAATCATAGATTCAAGGCCAGACTCAGCAACTTAGCAAGACCCTGTCTCAAAATAAATAAAAAGGACTGGGGATGTGCCTCAGTGGTTAAGAGCCCTTAAATCCAATCCCTGGTATCAAAAAGAAAAATCAGAAGTAGCCTCAGTAGGAATTTAAAATTGAAATGGATTGGGTGATTGGAGGTTATGGTCAGAGGGGTGGAACAGTATTGGGTAGTACCTTCTGGCAGTGAAGTAAGTATGAAGTGACTAGAATGGAGGTGAAAGTTGTTAGACTGGAAGATTTGTTAATGACTGGGTCATTGACATCAACCAGGCGATGGATGAACTTTGTGAATCAAATCCCAAATTATGTGATGAACATAGGGCTGTGGTTGGTCAGTAGCTATGGTTTGGTAAATGACATCCATGAGAAGTGAGAAGTTGGTATATCTAGGCCAGGTGTGGTGACACACATCTGTAATCCCAGCAACTCAGGAGGCTAAGGCAGGAGGATCACAAATTCGCGGCCAATCTTAACAACTTAGTCCTTAAACAATTTAGTGAGACCCTCTCTCTTCCCCCTGCCAAAAAAAAAAAAAAAGAGAGGGTGAGGATGTGGCTCAGTGCTAAAGTACTCCTGAGTTAAAGCCTTGGTAGCAAAAAAAAGAAGTGAGTATATCCAAATGATGTGAAGATCAAGGAAGTGTAAGGTTTACAGTGATTTTGCATTTATTTTCTCATTGGATTGGTAACAACTCTGAGGAAGTTTTTTTCATCCTTGTTTTAAGGATGAAGGCACTGAGACTTGATGATAAGTGACTTGCTAAAGTCACATAGCTACACAGCTTGTTTTTTTTTTTTTTTTTGTTTTGTTTTGTTTTGGTACCAGGGATTGAACTCGGGTACTCGATCACTGAGCCACATCCCCAGCTCTATTTTGTGTTTTATGTAGAGACAGGGTCTCACTGAGTTGCTTAGCGCCTCGCCATTGCTGAGGCTGGCTTTGAACTCACGATTCTCCAATCTCAGCCTCCCAAAGTGCTGGGATTACAGGCGTGCGCCACCATGCCCAGCTAGCTACACAGCTTGTTAATGAAACAATATGGTCAGAATTTAGGCTATCTATAACTAAACACTGTCAGTTTACCTATTGTCGATCCCTTAATTCATCTGATACAGTTTATTTATTAGAATTAAGAGTGAATTTTCTACTTATAGATTTTGCCTGTGTTCAAGAAGTGAACTAATTGAGGAAAGGGGAAAGCAGAGTTTTCAAGGGACCAAAAGCAGTGTTTTGGGGGCAAGAAGAACATTCAGGGTAATATGTAATAGTAACTTTTGCTGGATATGTAGTATTAAAATTGCATACAACGGGCTGGGATTGTAGCTTAGCGGTAGAACGCTTGCCTCGCATACGTGAGGCATTGGGTTCGATCCTCAGCACCACATACAAAGCAATAAAAAAAATAAAGACATTGTGTCCATCTACAACTAAAAAAATATTTAAAAAAAAATTGCATACAACATTCTCAGGGGAAGTGACTATTTCTCCAGTAAGATCTGGACTCAGCATCATCTGTTGAGTATGGAGAGCTCTAGGGGTTTGTTTTTCTTCTTTATTTTTGGATTGGGATTGAACCCAGGGGTGCTCTGCCACTGAACTTCATCCTCAGAACTTTTTATTTTTTATTTTGAGGTAGGGTCTCGGCAAGTTGCCCAGAATGGCCTGGAATGGTCTCATGTATAGCTGGGATTACAGGTATACACCACCATACCCAACTAGGGTTTATTTTTAATAAACACTTTAAAAACAGTAAACATGTATTAAGCAATATACTGTGTCAGAAGTCATGTTAGGCAGTGGGAATATAGGGATGAATAAAACTAGTTCCTGCCATTAAATGGCTCACAGGTTCTTGCTCTATTCTTACAGTACACTGGGGATCACAGCTGTTGAGCAAGGATTCTGGAAAGCATTGTGTTCCTGAGCCCCCAGCATGGCGGGCCTAAAGAGGCGGGCAAGCCAGGTGTGGCCAGAAGAACATGGTGAGCAGGAGCACGGGCTATATAGTCTACACCGCATGTTTGACATCGTGGGCACCCACCTGACACACAGAGATGTGCGTGTGCTTTCCTTCCTCTTTGTTGATGTCATTGATGACCATGAACGTGGACTCATCCGAAATGGACGTGATTTCTTATTGGCACTGGAGCGCCAGGGCCGCTGTGATGAAAGTAACTTCCGCCAGGTGCTGCAGCTGCTGCGCATCATCACTCGCCATGACCTGCTGCCCTATGTCACCCTCAAGAGGAGACGGGCTGGTAAGGGTTTATTGAGGGTGAGGGCAGTAGAATCAGGAAGACCAGGAGTGAACAGCATAGGAGTCAGAGGCCTTGACCCTTGGGAGTTCCTAGGAGAATCAATTTTGAAGCTCACTGGGAAGGGAGGGGTGTATTTTTCCCTGAATGGTTTGTTCTTTCCCTACAGTGTGCCCTGATCTTGTAGACAAGTATCTGGAGGAGACATCAATTCGATATGTGACCCCCAGAGCCCTCAGTGATCCAGAACCGAGGCCTCCCCAGCCCCCTAAAACAGGTGAGAAGATATTACTCCTCCTGATTCCATAATCAAGCAAGAGGACACTGATCCCTTCACATTCCTGGCTTTGCCAGCTTAAATGAAAGGATGCTGTCCCTCCACATCTAGTCCCATGAAAATTCAGGTGAGCCATTAATGTTTCACCTTGTTCTTGTGTTGCTCTCATGTATCCTCCTTTCAGCTCACATTATTGATGCTGCATCAGTAGTATTAAGTCTACATGATTCCGTCTGCATTCCAAGAGTAGTGTTTCAGTTTCTGCCTTTACCTTATTGTTCTTTCTTCTTTTACATTCTTGTCAGTGCCTCCCCACTATCCTGTGGTGTGCTGCCCCCCTTCGAGTCCTCAGATGTGTAGCAAGCGGCCAGCCCGAGGGAGAACTACACTTGGGAGTCAGAGAAAACGCCGGAAGTCAGTGACACCTGATCCCAAGGAAAAGCAGACCTGTGGTGAGGAAGTTCAAGGGTTCCAGAAATGGAGTAGACTGGAGGGAAAATAGTGTTATTAAACGCAAGGCTTACTTTTTTCCCCCTGGTACTGGGGATTGAACCCAGAGGTACTGTACCAGTGAACTACATGCCCAGCTCTTTTTTTCAAAATTTTTTGAGATAGGATCTTGCTTAGTTACCCAGGCTGGCAGCTGAACTTGTAGTCCTGAGTCACTGGCATTACAGGTGTGTGCCACCATGCCCAGCTGCAGGGTTCACTTTGATTATTGGCACAAAGTGAGACTGAGTGATTTAGTCTGTGTAAGAACTCTTATTTTTGTGGCAGGGTACATTTTACTCTTTATTTAACAGTAGATCAAAGAGATGCTGATATGACACCCTTATTGTAGGGTGAACCAAATCAAGATAATTAAACTTTTGTGCCTATTAATTAGAAAAGTATCTTCTATAAGCATGATGCTGTTTATGAGTTATGGGAAATGATGCTGACCTGGGCATGTCCCATTTAAGGAAATCTGTATTCAGACAAGAATTTCAGAGATGCATAGAAAAGAACTTGTCCTGGGGAAAAGGTAGAGAAGCTGTTGGTGGTATTCCCTACTTTGCCCCCTTTCAGCTTTTCAAACTTAAGTTGTAAACTCCTAACTCACTTGTAACCTCTTTTGCTCTTTATTTTTTTTCCCCACAGACATCAGACTGCGGGTTCGGGCTGAATACTGCCAGCACGAGACTGCTCTGCAGGGCAATGTCTTCTCTAACAAGCAGGACCCACTTGAGCGCCAGTTTGAACGCTTTAACCAGGCCAACACCATCCTCAAGTCCCGGGACCTGGGCTCCATCATCTGTGACATCAAGTTCTCTGAGCTCACCTACCTCGACGCATTCTGGCGCGACTACATCAATGGCTCATTACTAGAGGCACTGAAAGGTGTCTTTATCACAGACTCCCTTAAGCAAGCTGTGGGCCACGAAGCCATCAAGCTGCTGGTTAATGTGGATGAGGAGGACTATGAGCTGGGACGACAGAAACTCCTGAGGAACTTGATGCTGCAAGCATTGCCCTGACCTTTCCCTTTCTTACTACTATGTGGACTGTTCCCACTACCCACCTCTGGAGCTTACATACTGTTCTGGGGTTTGTTCTCTACCCTTCCAACCAATCACACCCCTGCCCGCCCCCCCTTTTTTAAGACAAAGGAAAATGGAAGTGGTGTTCCCCACCCCTCCCTGCACCCATGTGCCTGGGCTTCCCCTTTGTTTTCTGTTTTCACTTACCTGCTAATGTGTGTTTCTACAGCCACCTTACCACTGAGCCGTAAGAAAAATGTATAGGGAGAAGCAAAGCCTATAGAACAGTCTTTGTAAGGGACTGAAGTGAACACTGCTTTTGAGTGTACTGAGGGGTTATCAATACTTCTGGCTTTGAGGGCTCTTAAATTTTGTGTGAGAAACCAAAGGGCTGTGAGTAAGGGAGCTATGTGGAAGGTAGGACTCTGAAGTGTATTTTGGAACCTAATCACCACCCTCTTCTAAATTATAGGATTTTTTTTAAAGAAGAAGAAACTGGCCCTTTCCACTCTCTCCTGGCCTCTGGTGCTGCTCCTCTCTGCCTTCTTTTCTCCATTCCATGGCTTAAAACTGCTGCCTGGTGTGGCTCTTTCCTTTTTCCCCCTTTTGTCAAATCCTCTTCAAGAGAGTAACAGATAAGAGGACTGGGTCAGCCTGGTCACCCCTCTCAGCTGTGATGTGTGTGTACACACTCATACACAAGGTGGATAGAGAAGAGGCTGCTGATTAAAATACACTCCCCCTGGAAAGGGGAAGGGGGAGTGTGATACTTTTCCTTCCATGTTCAAATGAAAATAAATAACATAACCCTGCAGCCCTTTTCCCCTTTGCTTTTTTTATGGCTTGGGCAAAGGGCACCTTAGGACAAAGTGAATTCTTCTTTTTTCTTTCCCCCTTCTCTACCCTTACTCCCACTCCCATGCTTGGGAGAATGGGGCTGGGATATGCACTGAGTGTTGCACTTTTTTTTAGGTAGGGAGGTAAGCTGAATGAGCCAGGAGGTCCAGAACTCAAGTCTAGTCCAGTAGGTACAATACCACCTCCCCTTCCAGGTCCTAAAGGAGATGTCCAGACACAGACACAGACTTTGATTATATTTTTTTCAATGCCAGTGCTGCTCAGTCCTCAGCATATTTTCAGTTTTCATGAAATAAACAGTGACTATATAAAATTCCATTTTTCTGAAATTCTAATCTGAGCTCAGGTGAAAATTTCTTCTTTCCCAAGAAGTTGAGTCTGTGTTCCATTGAGAGTCAAGGTTCTCCAAGTGAAGGGAGCTATGCTTGGATCCTGCCTACAAATCACAGTAGCATCACCTCACAATGCGGCACAGTGGGGTGTGAGTTGTCTGAACTTACAGAAGTCAAAGCCTTAAGATTGTGGGTGACCCAAATTGCCATAGAGATCAGGTCTGCGATGCTGGAACACAGGCAGATGTTGGCGCAACTGTTGCAGAAAGTTGAGGTCAATTCGAGCAAGGCAGAGTCCTGGCCCTTCAGAGCAACGGGCCACCACTGTTCCCCAAGGGTCTACCACCATGCTGTGGCCATAACTTGCTCTGTTCTCATGGTGGCGTCCACACTGTGCAGCTGCCACAACGTAGCACTGGGTTTCAATGGCACGGGCCCTCAGCAATACCTGATGATGAGATGTGTGTTAAGTACATGTAGCAGCTACTAGGTAAGTGATAGGAAATAGATATTCCAAGCCAATCTACCCATTATAACCTTTTTTTTTGGTACTGGTGACTGAACCCAGGGGTGCTTTACCACTGAGTGCATCCCCATTCTTTCAAAATTTTGAGATGGGATCCTGTTTTGCTAAGTTGTGGAGACAGGCCTCAGACTTGAAATCCTCTTGCCTTAGCCTCCTGAGTAGTTGGAATTACAGGCATGTGCTTCTGTGCTGTACACATCATAACCATTCTAATAGTTGCCTGGTGATGATTTACCAAATTAACTGATAATGTGAGAGAAAACTATCTGGGAAATGAAGGGGAAGAAAAATCTTTCAACTGGTTAGGCTGGAGGAAGAGAATGAGGTTAAAAGAAGGCCCTTGTCAGGTATAGTGGTGCAGACTTGTAATCCCAGGGACTTGGGAGGCTGAAGCAGGAGGATCCCAAGTTCAAAATGCAGCAAATTAGCAAGGCCTTAAGCAACTTAACAAGACCCAGTCTTGCCAGACACGGTGGCGCATGCCTGTAATACCAGTGGCTTGGGAGGTTGAGGCAGGAGGATTGCAGGTTTGAAGCCAGTCTTAATAACTTAGTGAGGCTGTAAGCAACCTAGTGAGACCCTGTCTCAAAAAATAAAAAGGAGCCGGGTGCGGTGGCGCAAGCCTGTAATCCCAGCACTTAGGGAGGCTGAGACAGGAGAATCACGAATTCAAAGCCAGCCTCAGCAACGGCGAGGCGCTAAGCAACTCAGTGAGACCCTGTCTCTACATAAAACACAAAATAGGGCTGCTGATGTGGCTCAGTGCTCAAGTGACCCTGAGTTCAATCTCCAGTACCAAAAAAAAAAAAAGAGGGATGTGGGTCAGTGGTTAAGCATGGTTAAGCACCCCTGGGCTCAATCCCTGGTACCAAAAAAAAAAGACCCAGTCTCAAAGAATAAAAAGGGTTGGGGATGTAGCTCGGTGGTTAAGCACCCCTGGGTTCAACCCATGGTACCAAAAATTTAAAAAAATTTTTTTTGGTACTGGGGATTGAATTTGAACTCATTCTCCTGTTTTAGCCTCCTAAAGTGCTGGGATTACAAGCATGCGCCATGACCAGCCAAAAATATTTTTCAAAAAAAGCCCTAATGTGTTTTTTTTTAAAGGTTGACTTTTTTAATCATAACTTTATGTATTAATTTGTATGTGGTGCTGAGGTTTGAACTCAGTGCCTCACTCATACTAGGTGAGCGCTCTACCGCTGAGCCACAACCTCAGCCCCAAAAAAGCCCTAATGTTTTTTTTTTTAATATTTTGTTTAGTTGTAGATGAACACAATATCTTTATTTATTTTATGTGGTGCTGAGGATCGAACCCAGTGCCTCACGTATGTGAGGCAAGCACTCAACCGCTGAGCCATAACCCCAGCCCCAGCCCTAGTGTTTTGAAGGGGTATCCTTTTACCTCCCAGTGGGCAGGGCCTGTAACAGATCCAAAAGCTGAAGGGTAAGTGAGTATTTCTGCTCCAGCACGAGCCAATGCCAGAGAGAGTTCAGGGAACCGCAAGTCATAGCACACAGCAAGACCAATCTGAAATGAAAAAGAGAATACTTAGCCTCCTTGTCCCTAAGTGCTGGGATTACAAGCGTGAGCCACCGCGCCCGGCTTCCTTGTCCTTTTTGTCACGGCATCTAGTACCTCCATTACCCCACTCCTCAGAGCTTTCTATATGCTATTACTACTTCAGTGTATTCCTATTCCCCTCTTCTTCCTCTCCCACTTCCATTTCAGGACTCTCACCTTGCCTGCTGGTGTGCTGACAGGTGACTCAAGACTGGGTCCAGGCATGGTAGTACTGCTTTCACGCATAGGCCCCTGCCCTGGAATCTCTACATCACATAGATGCGTCTTCCTGTAGGTGGCCACTATTGATCCTAGAATAAGAGGGAGAAGAAATTCTCAGTGCTGGTGCTCTAGAAGTCCTGCTTAGCTTCTTTCCTCCCAAGGAGGAGATAGTATAAGCATCCCTAAAATTTTCAGCCAAGGAAATAGAACTGAGAAGCAAAACAATTCTGAAGAATCTAAGTGGAAAAGCCTGGGAAGAGGAAGGCTAAAGGTTTATGAGGTCTCACCCTTGCTGTTCAGAAGCACATGACAATTGTAGATATTTTCAGCCAAGGAAATAGAACTGAGAAGCAAAACAATTCTGAAGAATCTAAGTAGAAGAGCCTGGGAAGAGGAAGGCTAAAGGTTTATGAGGTCTCACCCTTGCTGTTCAGAAGCACATGACAATTGTAGATTTTCTGAGTCTGCTCCCAGTCTTGGCCACGCTCATGGAAACCACCCAAGGACAGCCAGAGTCCACATTCCCTGCGGGGGAGGGGACACTGACAACTCTTCTCAAGGCTCTACTCTCTTATCTGGCAATCCAAGAACACTGCCCAACCAAGATTCTACCTCTCCCTCCCCCTTTCCCTGATACCTGGCAAGCTGGGTGTATTCTCCCAGAAGGTTCCCACCCAAAGGCTCAGACAGGCGTAGTGCCTCTGCAGGGTCTCGTGCAATGAAGTCAGATGACTCAGGCAGGAAAGCCAGGCAAGCACCCAGTCTGGCAGCCTCTCGAACCAGCTCAGCACATGTTTTAAAGTTCTGTTGCTTGTCTGGTGTTGATGTTACCTGGCACACAGCCACCAGGGGTAATTCCCAGGAAGAAGAGGACATAGCCATGGGTGTGTGCCTGTGAATGGCACGGAAAGGATCAGACTTCCTAGCATGGGGGAAACTCAAGTTTAATGACTTAAGTGAGGTGGCAGGAAGGCTTGACTTCCTGTTTTTTTTTTTTTTTTTTGGAATCAAGGATTGAACTGAGGGGGGCACTTAACCACTGAGACAGGGTCTTGCTAAGTTGCTGAGGCTGTCTTTGAACTTCGATCCTCCTTCCTCAGCCTCCTGAGACGCTATTACAGGTGTGCACCACTGCAACGGGCTTGACTTTTTGTTTTGTTTTGTTTTGTTTTTTGTTTTGAGTACTAGAGATTGAACTCAGGGGCACTCAACCACTGTGCCATATCCCCAGCCCTATTTTGTGTTTTATGTAGAGATAGGGTCTCACTGAGTTGCTTAGCGCCTCGCCGTTGCTGAGGCTGGCTTTGAACTCGCGATTCTCCTGTCTCAGCCTCCTAAAGTGCTGGGATTACAGGCTTGTGCCACCGTTGACTTCGTTTTAATTCTGCTCTTATAGGGCATACTAACCCAGGGGTAAGGGAGCTCCCCACTTTAATGTGCTGTGAATGTCTGACACCTCTGTCTCCCCACCATTTAGTTAACAAACTGAATTTGAGCATCTACTATGCGTCAGGCAGTAAGGACACAATAAAATGTTACCTGGGCTGGGCACAAAGTCCTGAGAGTCGAGGTATCCGGACTCGGGGACACAGAAGGGTCAGGAGCTGGTGATGAGGTCTGGTGATGAAGTCCAGCCTGAAGAAGGTGAAAAATTAGAACACCAAACCCTCCTTCACGCAATACATTTCCAGGATTCTCTGGCGTCTCCTTTCATACTGTGGGGGTGAATTTGGGCCCTGCCAGTAAAAAATCACCCATGTCTTCAAAAAAACACTTTTTGCTCTAAGTAATTACGGGCTATGGAAAGAGATCATAAAGTGGGAAGATCGAGGAGGGTTCTTTGATAGACGCTAGAATAACTCAACTTCAGTGATCTCACATTAAACTGAAGTCCTTTTCCTCTGCCAAACGTTTCCGCGGTTCAAAAGTCATCTCAGGAAAACTTCTGTAGTTTTCCCAAGCCTCTGTTCTCGACTATGCATTTGCACAGCTTTACTGTCTCAAAGCATATTCCCCTTCTTACACCTAGAATCTCCGAAGGGAAGTTCACCCTCACTCCAGCAGAGGCTTAGATTCCCCGACCCGCGCCCCCACCCTCCAGTAAGCGCGTCCTTCCCAGCCTCTCCTTGGGGTAGAAATCTCAGTTGCACAAGTTAAAGCACCGCAGGTGGAATTCACTGCAGCGGTCAGCACAGGGATGAGGTCCTACATGAAGGTAGAGCCAAAACCATTCACAGAACCAGAACCGAAGAACGGCCAGCAGCCAGACGCCGGGGCGAGTGGGCGGTAACCCCCAGACCGGACGTGACGCAAGGCTGGGGCTGACCTGCGCAAGCCGGAAGCCCAGTAGGCTACGAAGATGGCGGAGAGCAGCAGTCGCGCCGGCAAGAGCAGCGGGAGCGGCGCGGGGAAGGGGGCGGTATCGGCCGAGCAGGTGAGGATCCGAGAGAGCAAAGGCGGGTACCCAGCTGTGTCTGGAGTCGATGAGTGAGATGGGGTCTATAGCACGTGCTAGCCTTTACGCCAGTCGCATATTTGCGTAACCACTTAGAGAGGGAGGGTCCTGGGAGAAGATAGCGGAATCTCTGGGGAGAGAGTAGGCGGGTGGGTTTGTGAGAGCCACACCCCTTGGAGGTGCAGGGTGAGTCTGGGGGAGGAGAAAACCCTCCCAGATACAGGATCTGGGAGGATGCCAGGTTTAGGGGTAGATAGATTGTCGTTTTCCCTACATCTCCTCAGCACCCTAAATAGGATATAGTTGGGCATGGTAGCTCCTAATGAATTTCAGAGAGTTAATCAACGGACTAATTGTGTAGTCTTTAACTTGATACTGGAACCACGTTGACAACCACTGGCACTCCGCAGAGCCACGTGACTCACATACTCGAACAGTCTAGTGTTCTATACTATGTTGATTCGGGAGTCAGTACTAAATTGACTTTCTTTAGACACCAGAAATATTTTTCTAATCTAGGCTGGATTTTTCCGTAGTTCCTAACGTACTAGGAATGTCTGGTAAATTAATCCGAACGCCCTTTGTGGCTTGGGAATCCTGGTTTGCTAATAGTGGGGCTAGTGTTTAATCGGAGTGGGAAGAAATCTACACAATAAAAATGAAAACAGCCAAATGACATTTATTTTAACTATAGGTTCACTTATTAGTTATTTGTTGAACAATTAATAAAGGCAAATATATCTGTGTAAAGATTTTTAAAACTGCCCTTACCAAAGACCGTACGCTGGTGGGGTGAATAAGACATGCAAAATGTGAATATGAGGTAGAAGATAAGTGTTCCAAGAGAAGTATGAAGTGCTGTGGAATTTGCCAGGAGAAGGAACCTAGTACATTTTGAAGGCCTACCATTTCCTAGGCACCTGTGGTTACAGGGAAACAGGTGAAAAGACCTGCCTTTTTTATGACCGCTAGAGAAGACTTCTGATTAAGATTAAGAGATTTGGTAGGTGGGTGGAAAAAAAAAGCTATAGTATAGTGGGATGCTATGCTAAGAGCATACTTATACACTGGCATCAGATAGACCTGGCTTTGAATTCTATTTCTACACTATTTATTTATTTTTTAGTTGTTGGTGGGCTTTTATTTTTATTTATTTATATGTGGTGCTGAGGATTGAACCCAGTGCCTCACACATGCTAGGTAAGTTCTCTACCACTGAGCCACAACCCCAGACCCTACTATTTAATATTTATATACCATCTCTCATGAGTTACTTCTCAGCCTTCCTTATTTCTAAAAATATAATACTCTCCTTATCAGTGTATTTAGAGGATTAGGCAAGACAATTCATGTGGTTTTTGCACAGTGATTAAAGTACAGTGTGTGTTTAATAAATGCTAGTTAGCTTTGTTTTTTAGAGAAGTTTCTTCAGCTTAATTCTAAATGATGAGAAAAGTTAGTTAGGCAAAGAAAGAAGTGAAAGATTTTCTAGATAGAGGTAAAAATGTGTTCAAAAGCACCAAAGCATGAGACTGCCTGGAATGTTTGGAATGCAGTTGCTTAAAATTTGAGATGAATTGCAAGACTTGAATATGGAGAAAAAGGGATAAAAAAGAAAATATAGCATGTTTCTTAAATTTCTGTCTTTGGTAGATAATGGTACCATAGGGAAGGTAGGAAAATGAGTGGGTTTAGGGAGAAAGTCACATTCATTTTAGGATTTTGGGTTTCTTGTGTTTTGTAAGACAGTAGGTGTTTTTGGTTGTTTTGTTTTGTACTGTGAATTGAACCCAGGAGTGTTTTACCACTGAGGTACACCCCCAGCTCTTTTGAGACAGGGTCTTGCTAAGTTGCTTAGGACTTCTGAGTTGCTGAGACTGGTCTTGAATTTTTGGTCCTTCTTGCCTCAGCCTCCAGAGTCTTTGGGATTACAAGTGTGCTTCACCATTCCAGTAGGCAGTTTTATGTATAAATCTTGACATACAGAAAGTTGTAGTTATGATGAGCGATTGAGTTTATATGGTTGTTGTTTTAGTCAGCTTTTTTGCTGCTGTGACTAAAAATATGGACAAGAACAATTTTAAAGGAGGAAAAGTTTATTTGGGGGCTTACGGTTTCAGAAGTCTCAGTCCATAGACAGCTGTCTGTATTCCTTGGGGCTCAAGGTGATGTTGAACATGATGGCCAAAGACTGTGGTGGAGGGAAGTGGCTCAAGACATAATACCAGAAAGCAGAAAGTGTCACTTTTCAGATACAAAATGTATACCCCAAAGGTATTCACTCCCCCAGGGACCCACCTCTTCCATGCACACTGTACCTGCCTTCAGTTACCACTCAGTTGATCCCTATTAGAGGATGAATTCACTAATTGGGTTAAAGTTCTCATAACCCAATCATTTCAGCTCTAAAGCTTCTTGCATTGTCTCACACATGAGCTTTTGGGGGACACCTAATTTCTAAACCATAATAATTGTAATTGAAAACCAGCATTTTCTGTGGGGAAAAAAAAAAGTGGAACAAGATTGAATTGTTATTTAAGGAATGGTGGAGAAAAGCTCTTAAAAGGAGACTGATGAAATGTGATAATGGGGTTCTGAGGATGTTTCTCTATTAAAGTTCTCTGGGCTTTGTGTTCCGGAGAGAACATTAACTAAAAACGTTCGTTGTTTTATCTTCTTTTATTTATTAATGCCATTTGAAGTAAGACTTTTGAATTTTAGAGGCTTTGGTTAACTTAAAGTCAGTAAGTGGAAGACTGGGGCTTTTAATTCAGAAGCTTGAGATTCAGGTGTGTGTGTGTGTGTGTGTGTGTGTGTGTGTGTGTGTGTGTGTGTATCCATATATCCCACTTAAACCATGATTCTATTAGAGCTGTTTCAGCTGAGTTCTGAAGGATTGGTGGATTTGATTTTTTTTTTTTGTCCTTACCAGGGATTGACCCAGGGGCACTTAACCACTGAACCACATCCCCAGTCCTTTTTTTGTATTTTATGTAGAGAAAGGGTCTTGCTGAGTTGCTGAGGACCTCACTAATTTGCTGAGGCTGGCTTTGAACTCATGATCCTCCTGCCTCAGCCTTCCAAGCTGCTGGGATTATAGGCATGTGCCACTGCCCGGCTGGACTGATGGATTTGAACAGGTGACAATGGAATAGAAAATAGAGAATGTGGTAGGAAGAGGAGAACTGGAGAAAGCAAGTTAAGTGAGGCCTTGGATGTCTTTTCTGCGTGGTAACAAATTTGAGGCAATGAGGGAGTCACAGAAGGATTTACATGGTAATGTCAATTTTCCTCAGTTGTATAAAACAAAACATATTTATTGTAGAAAACACAGGAAAAGGAACAAACTGGGGAAACAAATGATCCATAATCCTATTATCCAGAAGTAACTATCTTACCATTTTGAGTATATCCTTTGAGGTCTACCCACCTCCTTTATGCTTTTTTTTTTTTTTTTGGTACTAGAGATTGAACTCAGGGGCACTTGACCACTGAGCCACATCCCCAGCCCTATTTTGTGTTTTATGTAGAGACAGGGTCTCACTGAGTTGCTTAGCGCCTCGCCCTTGCTGAGGCTGGCTTTGAACTCGCGATTCTCCTGCCTCAGCTTCCCACAGTGCTGGGATTACAGGCATGAGCCACCACGCCCAGCTCCTTTATGCTTTTGTATATATGTATATGGACTAAAAAGGAGGTGTCACAGTCCATTTTTTATTGCTATAATACCAGAGACTGGGTAATTTATAAAGGAAAGAGATTTGTTTTGGAGGCTGGCGTTTTCATGAGCATAGCAATGGCATCCGGCATGTGTGTTATGACAAAGTCAAAGGGCAAGTGAGCACTTGCAGAAGGGAGATAGCACGAAGGGTAGGTAAAAATAAGCCCATTTCTACAAGAAAGGCAAGATGATCTAGTTACCTTTTATTTTTTAATTTATATTTCCCAGGGGCACTTTACCACTCATCTCAGCCTTTTTTATTTTTATTTGAGACAGGGTATTGGTGAGTTACTTAGGACCTTGCCAAGTTGCTGAGGCTGGCCTTGAATGTGCAATCTTCCTGTCTTAGCCTCTCGAGTCACTGAGATTACAGGTGTGTGCCATTGTGCCCAACTGGTTACCTTTTAAAAGCTCTGTCACAATAGCAATCAAAATTCACATGAGTTTCAGAGGGACAAACCATATTCAAATATAGCATTCCACCCTGACTCCCTGAAACTCATGGCTGCTTTTGTGTGTGTAGAGCAGGGCAGGCATTGGGGGATTGAACCTGTGGCAGCTTTACCACTAGCTAAACTCCCCAGCCCTTTTTATATTTTATATTGAGACGAGGTCTCATTAGGGTACAAAGACTGGAATCTGACTTGTGATCCTCCTGCCTCAGCCTCCTGAACTGCTGGGATTATCATGACCTTTTTCTTTCTTTTTTTTTTAAATAATTTTATTTATTCTACTTAGGTATACATGATAGCAGAATGCATTTTGATTCATTGTACACAGATGGAGTACAACTTCTCTCTGGTTGTATGTGATGTAGAATCACATCATATATGCAGTCATACATGAAGCTAGGGCTGTGATGTCCATCTTATTGCACCATCTTTACTGTCCCCATCATGACCATTTATTTACAGCACAAAATACAGTCATTACAGCTGGACACACCTATAATTCCAGCAACTCTGGAGTTTGAGGCTGGAAGATCACCATTGGAGACCAGCTTTAGCAACTTAGCAAGATCCTGTCTCAAAACAAAAATTAAAAAGGGCTGGGGATATAGCTCAGTAGTGAAGCAGTTCTGAGTTCAATCCCTAGTACCTCTAATAAAAATAAGAATGGTGTTTTTCTATCCTACTAGTTCCAGAAGTCTTAACTTGTTTCATCACCAACTCACAAGTCCACAGTCTCATTTGTGAACCTATGAAATGAAAACAAGATGTTTATTTTTAACATACAATGGTAAGACAAGTATAAGGGGACTGGGGTTGTGGCTCAGTGGTAGAGCACTTGCCTCGCATGTGTGAGACACTGGGTTCGATTCTCAGCACCACATATAAATAAATAAAATAAAGATCCATTGACAACTAAAAAAATATTAAAAAAAAAAAAAAAAAAGACAAGTATAGGGTAGATGTTCCCATTCCAAAAGGGAGAAATGGGACAGAAGGAAGGGGTAGCAGGCCTCAGGCAAATCAGAAATCCAAGAGGGTGGACATTAAGATTCCATAATATTTTTTCATTCCCCCTGCCAACTTCTTTAAATGCTGGGGAGGTAGAGGGCAAGGGTATAAAGGGTCAGGCACCCTCGCCTCCATGACTTGTCTGTGATTCAGCTTTCTTGGGTTGGAGTTGCACATTGGTGTCTGCAGTTTTCCCAGGCAGACACTGCACATCGACAATGGTTCTACTCTTCAGGGATCCTGGCTGCTTCCACAACTTCACTAGGCTTGCCCAAGTGGCGGTTCTTCTGGTAGCTCTGCCCTTGAAGCAGATTTCTGTCTGGACCTGTTAGTCCACTGCGCCCTTTGCAATTAGGAGGAAGAAGCCATGCTCCCATAGCTCTTTGATTCTACGTACATGCAGAGTTAGTACTATAACATGAGTGCTGCCACGGATTACTGCATGTGCCCTCTGGAGGTGCAGTACAAACTGCACCTGAAACTTTTTTGAGCCATGGTTGGAGCATGCTGGGATGTGGGGAACAGAGGCTTGAGGTAGTGCAGGGTAGTGATCTTTTTGTCCTTCAGGACTCTAACATTCTGAGTCTGTCAGGGGAGGGCTCTGAAATGCCTTCAGAGCCTTTTTGCCATTGTCTTGAATAGCATCTGGCTTCCTTCTAGCTGTGCTAATTTCTTTAGCAAATGATTGCGTGGCCACAGTTCAGCATGCTTTTTTTCACTTTATGCTTAGCCAGGCTTTTCTCTAAATTTTTACACTCTGCTTCCCCTTTAATTGTAAATTCTGCCTGTAGGTTTTTGCTTTCCTCTTACATCTCACTGCATTTAGTTAAAAGTAGCCATGTAACAGCCTGAATGTTTTGTTGCTTAGCTATGTATTCTGATATCCTAGTTCATCATGATTAAGTTTTACTTTCCAGCAAGTCCTAGGGCATGGATACATTGCAGCCAGATTCTTTGCTACTTTATAGTGAGGTTGGCCTTTATTCCAGTTCCCAGTAAAATATTCCTCATTTCTCTCTTGGACTGTGTCAGAATTGCCTTTGCTGTCTATATTTCTACCAGCATTCTGGACACAATCTGTAAGTACTCTTCAAGTAGTTCCAGGCTTCTCTGTGCATCTTGTCTTCTTCTCAGCCCTCAGCAGAATTGCCCTTAATACTCTGGTCATGGCAATCCAGTCTTTTTCCATAACATTCACTTCAAAACTTCTAGCTTTGGGGGCTGAAGATATAGCTCAGTTGGTAGAGTACTTGCCTAGCATGCACATAGGCCTTGGGTTCAATCTCCAGCACCACCAGCTTTTACCTATTCCCTAGTTTCAAAGCCACTTCAACATTTTCAGGTTTTATTATTGCAGCGCCCCTTGTCTCTCTACCAATTTTTGTCTTACTCTGTTTTCTGTTGCTATAATAGAGTACCTGGGACTTAGTAATTTATAAAAGAAAGAGATTTATTTTGGCTTAGGTTTGGATTTATCCCAGGGGATAGTAGAGGCATTTGGCAAGGGTGTCATAGCAGGGTGGACCATGACAGGAAAAGCAAGCATGAAAAGAGAAAACATGAGGGCAGCCTGATTTTATAATAACCTGCTGTCAAAATAGTAACCTGTTCCTGCAAGAAAGGTGTTAGTCTCTTTTACTACCCAGTCACTTCTTAAAGGCCTCGTCTCCCAACACTGCTACAATGGCAAACTTCAGCATGAGTTTTGGAGGAGAAAAACATTTAAAACATAACAGGAGGAGGACATATGTTTTTTTTTTTTTTTACATATTGACACATTTTGTTTTATAAAATTAGGATTACACTGTATGCACCATTTTCTAATCTGTGTTTTAGGCCTAATAATTTATCTTGAATATTTTTCTATGTCATCCAAGTGTTAGGAAGATTAAAGTATCAGTGGTGTGTAGAGTGGATTTGGAGAGTCCAAAAATAAGGAGATACTTTAGAAGACTATTACAGTAGATCAGACTAGACTAGAAGTCTAAACGAGGGTGATTCAAAGAGCCTAAGTGAAATTGCTAAGGTAAGTGTAATAAGTTTGGCAGTTTATGACTGTTGCTTAGCTTTCTGTTGGTGTGGCAAAAATACATGAGAGGGGCTGGGATTGTGGCTCAGTGGTAGAGCGCTTGCCTTGCATGCATGAGGCACTGGATTCGATCCTCAGCACCACATAAAAAAAAATAAATCAATAAAGATATTATGTCCACCTACAACTAAAAAATATTAAAAAAAATACATGAGATAAATAATATAAAAGGAAGAAAGATTTATTCAGGCTTACAGTTTCAGGTTTTAGTCCATGGTCACTTGGCTCTGTTGTTTCTGGACCTGTGGTAAGGCAGAACATCATGATGGGGAGTGTGTGGGAAGCAGAGAGAAATGCATACACACCAGGTATAAAATATACCCTTTAAGGGCATACCCCAAGTGACCTGCTTCATTCGATTAGACCCTACCTCTTAAAGTTTCCACTACCTCCCAAGAGCCCATTTAGCTGTGAATTCATCAATAATCCATTGATAAGGCCCCACCTCTGAACACTGCTGCATCGAGGACCAAGCCTTTATGAATTTTGGGGGAACATTTCAGTTCCAAACCGTAACACTGGCATTAGGGTGGGGTCAAAGATGAAAACAAGGTGGTGTCATTAGTAGAAATGGAGGAGACAAGAAGAGAAATAGTTTAAAATGGGGCAAAAGATGATCAGTTCAGCTTTGAACTACCTGAATATATCTGTGCTAGATTTAAATGGTGATGGTAGTAATAGTAGTGGCTGTTTGTTGATAATTTGTTATGTGCTGGATATTGTTAAGTCCTTGATGTGATTATTTAATTCTCACAACATTCTGTGAGACAGATGTGATCTCTATTTTATTGGTGAAGAAACAAATTTAGAAAAGTAGTCTGCTCATGGTTAGACTTTGGAGGCTTTTCTATCTGACCCACAAGCTCCGTTTTATAGCTCAGATCAAGTACTTGTCTAATTTGTGTGAGCCTCTGTGTTTAATCCCCAGCACTGTTAAAGGGGGGAAAAAAGAAAAAGAATACCAACTGAAGCCAGGAGCAATGGCTCACACCTGTAATTCTAGTAATCCTAGAAATTCCGGAAGGCTAAAGCAGAAGGATCACAAGTTCAAGGCCAGCCTCAGCAACTTTAGGGAGACCCTGTCTCAAAAAAGAAAAAGAGCTAGGGATGTAGCTCAGTGGTAAAGTAAAGTGCCGCTGGGTTAAATCTCCAGAACCCAACCTCCACCCCTGATTTTTTTTTTTTTTTTTTTTTAATGAAGAGAAGGAAGGTATGAGTACCATTATTTGATGTAGTAGTAAGGTCAAAAAAGTTTTCTTCCCAGGCATGGTGCTGTAATCCCAGCACTTTGGGAGGCTGAGACAGGAGAATCGCAAGTTCAAAGGCTGCCTCAGCAATGGCAAAGCTCTAAGCAACTCAGTGAGACCCTGTTTCTAAATGAAAAAACACAAAGTAGGGCTGGGGATGTGGCTTAGTGGTTGAGTACCCCTGAGTTTAATCCCTGGTACCAAAAAAAAGTTTTCTTCTGCGGAGAGTTGATTCATTTGTCACAAAAGAGGGGCATTAAGGGCTGGGGCTGTGGCTCAGTGGTAGAGCACTTGCCTTGTACGCGTGAGGCACTGGGTTCGAACCTCAGCACCACATACAAATAAACAAATAAATAAAGATTTTTTTTTAAAAAAAAAGAGGGGCATTAAACTAAAAAAAAGGTGATTAGTGGAGCAAAATCCTAGGAAATGCTTTTCCAGATATATTCAGTCGTAATTCTATATCCTATTGACCTCATTAAGAGTAAGTGTCGGGGGCTGGGGTTGTGGCGCAGTGGTAGCGTGCTCGCCTAGCATGCGTGAGGCACTGGGTTCGTGAGGCACTGGGTTCGATCCTCAGCACCACGTAAAAAAATAAAGATATTCTGTCTGCCTACAACTAAAAAATAAATATTAAAAAAAAAAAGAGTAAATGTCATGTAAGAAAGAGGATCTAAGGACATTTTGGGGAAAAGGTAATGATTGTAGATTTTTCCTTAATTTATCAAAACTATATGGTATTAGCTGGGTGTTGTGGCACATGCCTGTAATCCCAGCTACTTGGAAGGCTGAGGCAGGAGTATCACAAGTTCGCAGCTAGCCTTAGCAATTTAGCAAGACTTTGCTTCACAATAAACAATTAAAAGGTCTGGAGATGTATCTTAGTAGTAAAGAGCCACTGAGTTAATCCCCAGTGTTGCAAAATGACAACAAAAAAGTTTGTGGTATTGAGGGAAAAACAAACAAACAACCCAAAAAGGAACATAAATGGAAATGATTTTATAAGAAATTAAGCCAGGAATGATGTTAATTAAAAATGGAGTCTTAGACAAACCTGGGTACAAGTCCCAGTTCTGCAGTTCACTGTGTTATTTTAACCATTTCTCCATACCCTATTAGACTTGGTCTCTTGACTTATAAACTGAAAGCATATGCCTTAACAATCATTTCTGGGGGAAGGCAGTGCTAGGAATCAAACCCATGGCCTCATGTATGCCAGGCAAGTGCTTTGCCACTGAGCTACACTTCCGGCCCTATTTTTGTTTTTTTTAGAATTAAATGAGAGAATCTAGGATAGTGTCTAGTACATAGTAGGTGTTCTTTTACTGTCCAAACTGTTGAAGGCAGGTTATTATAGGACTATAGAAAAGATGAGTATTTAAAAATGTTTCATTTGCATATTTGAAAATTTCAAAGAAGATAACAAAAAATGGAATGATGGAAAATAACAATATAAATAAAAAAGATTTTCTATCAAAAATTTAAGGAAGGAATGGATATGTATTTATATGTGTGCATATAGAAGTTAACATATGGGAATAAGGATGACCAGAAATGCTTCTTAAGAGATTTTGAGTTGAAACTTGAAGAGAAAATTAGACTTAGGCAGAGAAATAAGGAATGAGAGAGGTTTAGAAAATTATACCAGGTATGGTGAAGATTCTAAACAAATGCCTAAAGGCAAATGATTAGGGAAACTGCTGGTTTAAGACAATAAGAATGCTTAGTTAGGGGAGGGAAGGACTGACTGGGGGAGGTAAGCAGGTCCTTGTGGGACTTGTTCACCATGTTAAGGAGTTTGGATTTTATCCCTTGAGCACCAGGAACTGTTGAAGGTTTTAGGCATAGGAATAATGCAGTTAGATTTGTATTTTATGTTACTTTTGCCACAGCATTGGGAATATGTTGAAGGGAGCAAATCTGGAAGCAATGTAGAACTCAAGAGGCTATAGGAGTTACAGGTGTCATAGAAGAGGATGGGTTTAAGGTAGTTAGCAGATAGATGTAACTTACAGGTGAATATGATGTGGATAGTGAGTTGAGGATGATTCCAAGGTTTCTGGAGTTAAGATCCCAGTCCAAAAATTAAAGCTGTAATAATGTTAACAACCTTTTGACTTATTAATTTCACTTTTGAGAATGTGATTCAAGCAAAATGACTAAAATTTTTCTAGTGTTGGTTCAAAGATATTTAACCCTAGTATTATTTATTATAGGAAAATGTCTCAACATAGGAATCCAAAAGCAGTTTTTTTTTTTTTTTTGGTATTGGGGATTGAACTCAGGGGTACTCACCCCCTGAGCCATATCCCCAGCCCTATTTTGTATTATGTAGAGACAGGCTCTCAGTGAGTTGCTTAGTGCCTTGCCGTTGCCGAGGCTGATTTTGTACTCACGATTCTCCTGTTTCAGCCTCCCAAAGTGCTGGGATTACAGGCATGTGCCACTGCGCCCGGCTCAAAAGCAGTTTTCAAAAATATATCAATTTGGATGTAAATGTTAGGTAGCCCTTAAAAAATAAGAAATCCATGTCCTGTAGAAAATTGTTTGCACGTGTAAATTACCACAATACAGAGTTAGAGGTAAGGAACCCCAGTAAAGAGGCAAGGTTTGCCAGGTGTGGTGGCACAGTGCTGTAATCTCAGCCATTCCACATGCTGAGGCAGAAAGATTACAAATTCAAGGCCAGCCTCAGTAATTAAGTGAGATGCTGTCTCAAAATAAAAAGGCTGAGTGCTTAAATAAAAAGGTCAGTGCTAGCCACCCTGGATTCAGTCCCCAGTACTGCAAAGGAAAAGGAAAAAAAAAAGCAAACATGGCGATGACACTGGAGATTTTAATGGATATAAGAGATTTGGCAGTGATTTGAATGGACAGGTTTGAGGGCATACTTCTGGATTTGGGGGGAAAGCCATAATTAATGTATTGCTTACAAAGCTCTTTCACACCCATTGTTTTATGTGGTTCAGCATCCTTATGAAGTAGGTGTTATCCACATTTTCTAGGTAAGAAAACAAAGGCTCAAAGAGTTTAACCCAGTGGTTCTTGGTTCTGGATGCCCATTAAATTATTTGGAAATACTAAGAATACTAAGGGCATTCAGCATCAGAGCAGTCCAAAGGTCCACAGTGGCAGATGGCAGGTGACTGGACAAGGCATATTTAGGGCAGGGATCATGCTAAGGCAACAATAAAGACAGCAAAGCATTACTTTTTCTGTAAACAATTAGCACAAAACAATTAGTATTTCAGCCAGTCTCCAAAAACCTTGAGGACAGTAACTCATAATCTTATTAGTGAAAAACAGATTAAGTTCAATGTAAGAGATTAGGAAGATTTGTAGGTCTATGAAATCAGACTTGAATTAACTCAGGACAAATTTGTAACTCTTATGATTAGGCACTCATACGAGAATCCTTCCTTCACAGCCTCCAGCTTTACTTACTGTTGGTAGGGCTGACATAAGTGTACATCTTAAGTTACAGTAAAAAACAAACACTTTTTCTTTTTTCTTTTTTTTTTTTTTGGTACCGGGGATTGAACTCAGGCATACTTGACCACTGAGCCACATCCCCAGCCCTATTTGTGTTTTATGTAGAGACAGAGTCTCACTGAGTTGCTTAGCGCCTCACTGTAGCTGAGGCTGGCTTTGAACTCATGATTCTCCTGTCTCAGTCTCCCAAAGTGCTAGGATTACAGGCGTGCACTACTGTTTTTCCTTTTAAATGTCCATGTAGGACTCTGCTTTTTTTAGGCTATACTCTCCTGCCAGGTTTTAAGACCACGTTGGTCAGAACTGACCTTGTTCCTGTCTACTCTTAAGAGTCAGCTGAGATTCTTTAGAGATCACTCTTTAGGACATATGCAAAGCCTCTTGGCTCCTTTAGCTTTCCTCTGCCATTGGTGCCACTTGCCAGGATGGGTCAGGGTCTGGCTGACCATATGTGGCTTTTCTTGGAAGCATCTGGGACATTTTTGTCTCCAATGACCCTCCTCTTTGAAGAATGTGAACTGGTTGGCTTCCTGTTCTCTAGAGTCCTCTCCATCTCCCTGATCAGAAAATCAGGTGACTCACCAGAGATGCAGGGCCCTGAGAGGGATCCTGTCATTCTCTGCATCCTGGTTGACCTCAGAGGGCAAGGGCCAAAATGTTGGCTGCTTTTTCCTTGGCCCTTTTACCTCCTTGACTTTGGTCTCCAAGTTTTTGGTTAAACACCCAGCAAACCAGTTTCACCAGTCTTAAAGAGAGAATAACAGGTTATAACTTCAATATAACAGATACCTTTTTCATTTAATTGGGGTTAGTATTAGTACTGGAAGTCAGCATTATATAACATCTGTCCTGTAGGTGATGGCTTATCTCAAATTAATCCAGGGTTTGTTTTGTTTTATTTTTGAAGCAGTAGCTCTGCAAAACACTAACAGGCAATAGTTACAAAGTTTAAAAGGAAAATACAAAACAAAATTAACAGAGCAAAAACATTCAGTTTGTGTAATAGCTATGAACCAAGAAAAATGACCTTTATAATCTTGAACCTTTACTTAGTTATCTATTTCCTGTTTGAGATTACAGTAGTCTTTCAAATACATAAATAAATACCAACTAAATTTGTTATTTCCATATAAACCTGAGACTTTTGCTACACCTGATTTTAGTTGAGAACACCAATTTGGCAATCCAGAGTGTACAGTAACAATAATCACAGGTCTGCATGGATTAACAGAAATCAAAGGATAGCCTTAAATCTCTTATAACCTTTAGTAAACAGTGTTAATCATCAGAAATTGACTTGGCCAAAGCAAACAGACAGGTCTTCAAATGACAGTGTGGCCCTTCTGTGTCAGATACAGTGTATAAAAGAGCATTATTGGTTATCTTTTTTTAAATTTTGTTTTAGCTGTAGATGGACACAGTACCTTTATTTATTTTATGTGGTGTCGAGGATCAAACCCAGTGCCTCACACATGCAAGGGAAGCAAGTGCTCTACCACTGAGCCACAACCCCAGCCCCATTATTGGTTATCTTGCCAGTTAACTTACGTAAACTTTCATTTTATGTAACACTTAGCCAAGGCTTAGAAAGATATAGTTCTCAGATGCATGCATATACCTAGTTGTATACGTTTAGGGTGTCAACTATACAAAAACTGTGCCTTCATCTTTTTTCTCCCAGGTTGCATTCAAGGGGTTGGAGCACAAAATATTTTTGAGCCTGACCTGTCTTCATTATCATTATCACAGTGCCATCAACTTTAAATGAATTCCCCACTGTCATTTGTAACCAGAGGCTCCTTTTGGGCCTTTCTTATACTAAGCATGTTGATATGCAAGGGAGGAGGGGCCCTTTCTGTCCTTTTCTTTAGGCTTCCTTAAAGATCCGTTTGCAGAGGCTGCCTAGGAAACATAGGTGAGCGTTAGTCTTTTTTCTTTTCTGGGTGCAGTTATTTATTCTGCTGGTCTCCCCTGCCAAATAGGGTCTCTTGTCAAATCTTAGAAAGGGGAGACTATTCCTGTCCCCAGGTCATAACCTGATAGTGCTGGAACTTACTACCACACTCTGTGGCCAACGGGCCTCCACCCCCCAGGGGTAAAAGGGGCTGGAAGGCAGAGCAGAGGCCAGGTTCTCTTTGGCTACTTTTCTACAGCCCAGGCAGCTTTTCTGGGATTTTTTCCCCCCCACAGTTTAGGGCTGGTGTCCTTGACACAGTGAGATGATCTGCGGCTACCTGGGGCCAGGCTGAGAAACAGTGATGGAAATGCCAGCATTAGGTTTAAAAGATTTAAATATTTTTAACCCTTTCTTCTGGTGTCCTGCTATCCTTTCATACCAGAGTCAGTGCCTTTTGGCATTTTCAACTTAATTCCTGACGGCTCAGACCTCTTACACAACTGCGTCAGTGTCTGAACATACAGAATCTCTTTCATATACTTTATCCCTGACAGACCAACTTCATCTTTAAGATTATATAATAATCCAGAAAAACCATTCAAAGGCCAGATTGTGTTACAGTAAACCATCTTTCTCTTAGGCTTATCCCTATAGGTAGCCCATGTAGCCAAGATCTCTCTCTGATCAAGAGGCTACCAGTAAGATCCATGTAGCGGGGGCTGGGGCTGTGGCTCAGCGGTAGAGCGCTTGCCTCGCATGCGTGAGGCCTAGGGTTCGATCCTCAGCACCACATACAAAGCAATAAAATAAAGACATTGTGTCCATCCACAACTAAAAAAATATTAAAAAAAAAAAATTAAAAAAAAAAAAAAAATCCATGTAGCATAGCCCATGTCTTAAAGAGGCCAGTAACAGAAACAAAACAAAACAAAAAAAACCCACGAGAGGATCACCGAAACCAGAGCTGACAGACCTGTGCATACAGATGTCTTCCACATAACTTTACCTTTGACAGATCAACTCCATCTGCAAGATTGTACAATAATTTAAAAAGTTATTTAAAAGCCAGATTGTTATAGTAAAAAATTATCTTAGACTTATAGGAGGCCCTTTCTTCAACTCACTTTACCTCTGACAGGCCAACTCCAATTGCAAGATTGTACAAAAAAGAAACAGAAGCCCCCAAACCATGGCCAACAGATGGGAATCTTTTTTTTTTTTTTAAATATTTTTTTAGTTGGAGATGGACACAATGTCTTTATTTTATTGCTTTGTACGTGGTGCTGAGGATCGAACCCAGGGCCTCACGCATGCGAGGCAAGCGCTCTACCACTGAGCTACAATCCCAGCCCCCAACAGACGGGAATCTTTAAATTGACCAGCCAAGATCTTTCCCAAGAGACTACCTATAGAATCAATGCAGTACTGGCCATGTCTTAAAAGGGGCAGTAGCAGATACAAACAAAACAACCAGAGGGAATTCCCAAACCATGGCCAACAGACGGGAACCTTTAAAACAGACCAGATAGGGAAAAATCCCAAGTTCCCAACTCCTGCTTAACTGTGATTTCTACACCAGCAGCACCACAGATGTCCCCATGAAGTGGGACCAGATGTGTAGAATCAAGGGTCTTGGCCTGCACACTGGAGGAGCTTAACAAATGGCCAAAGTTGTTGTGACTTTCCTAAGTTCAGTTTCCTTTTTCTCAGAGTAGAGCAACTGATAGAGCAACTTGTGCAGTTCAGGGAGTTCTTTGAAGCAAAAAGAGCTTTGGCAGCTGCTGGGACAATCCCTTGGTCCCTCTCTTTACTCATAGGAACAACTCTTCTGGTTCAATCTGAGGCAAATTCACAGCATCTCCCAATTTCTTCAGCGGGTCGGCTCTCAACAAACTTACCAGCACCATGAATCCTCAGCATGGAAATTGGGTTCCTTGGAGAGCCATGCCTGCCCAAGAACGCTGGAGCGGGGCTGTTCTCGGCTCCTGGCTGACTCATCAGATTTGTAACTGAAAGCTCAGTCTTCATCCTCGACACCAATCCGATAATGAAGACAGTCTTGAGAAAAAGGAAAAGAGTTTATTGCTTTGCTAGCAAAGGAGAAACACAGGGGACTCCTTTTACCAAAGGCTGTGATTCTGCCCATTAGCAGTAATAAGGGGTTTTTATAGAGATGATTCAAAGAAAATGAGATTAGAGAGGAGAGATCAGGGAAGAGAAGTTTAGGGAAAAGAAGATTGGAAAAAAGAAAAAAGACATGTAAGTTTCAAAGCCACAAGGGATATAGTAAAAGCATCACTTCCCTGGGTATTTACATATGTTAATGTGTTTTTTGCTGTTTCCACATCCCACTGTCCCAATTTTTCATCCTTCTAGTGTTGGTTAAGACATTCTCAAGAAGCCTGTATCCGAGTTTCATAGGCTACAAAAATGAATTCTGGTCAAATTGTTTGTTTTAAAGGAATGTTGTCAAAGAATGGTGGGTAGCTTCAGAGAATTAAATACAATAAAGACTAAATAATGACCAAGTTCAAGAAGAAGGGCAGCTTTGGGGAACCCAGGAATAGGATTGGAGGGTCATCTCTCTAGAACCTCTTGGCATCTTAGCCCTAGTTACCTTTTGTACTTGTTTGTTTCTGCCCAAATTTCGTATTTCTCTAGAGTGCACGGCACTCTGTCCCTGTGGTCAAGGGGCAAGAGTCCTGTGATTATTGCCCCACAAGAACTCTACTAAATTAAGGAGGAGGAATTCCCTAAAACTATTCCTTGAAGAAAGAAACAGAAAAAATTTATCTAAGAAGATACCATGACTTAATCAGATTCTGAATGTTCTCCTAGCACCAAATGGCCCACTTTTCTGGATATATGTTACTAAATACATCAATAGGTGGGATGTTGTGCGTGCTCAAGTAAGAGTTACTCTAATTTTTGGTCCTGGGATTGAACCTGTGGCCTTATACCTTACTAAGTATGCCCTCTACCACTGAGCTATACTCCCACTCCCAAGATACCCTATTTTTTTTTTGTACCAGGGATCGAACCACTGAGTGCTTAACCACTGAGCCACATCCCCATCCCTTTTTATAAAATTTTTTGATTTTGAGACAGGTTCTTCTAGGTTGCTTATAGTCTCACTAAATTGCTGAGGCTGGCTTCAGACCTGCAGTCCTCCTGCCTCAGCCTCCTGAGCTGCTAGGATTAAAGGTGTGTGCTACTGTTTCCAGTTTCAAAGCTACTCATTAAAGGGCCCTTTCCAGAAAGGCATGGTGGCTCATGCCTGTAATCCCAGCCCAGCAGCTTGGGAGGCTGAGGTAGGAAGATTGAGAGTTCAAAGCGAGCCTCAGCAAATGGGAGGCACTAGGTAACTCAGTGAGACCCTGTCTCTAAATAAAATACAAAAAAGGGCTGAGGTTGTGGCTCAGTGATTATTAAGTGCCCCTGAGTTCATTCCCCAGTACAAAAAAAAAAAAGAGGCCCTTTCTGATACTCTTCCTTACTTGTAAGTCTAGACTTCCCTGTAAGTACTCTGGTCCTATTCTTCCCACCCAGGCAAGTGCTCTACCACTACATCCCTAGCCCCCCATCCTTATATTATAAATGTCTTCTGCACCAAACTAAAAACTACAAGAATCCAAAGTCCAAATCTGTTCTCTTAGTGCCTAGCAAATATCTCACACATGGTCAGCTCTCAGAAAGTGTGTGGTGGAATGGAATTCCAGACAGACTAAAGGAGATTGTAAACTTGTGTTCTACTCCTTTTCCAAGGTAGGTATCCACTATAGCACCTGTGTAAAACCTGCCCCCCTATGTGCTGTCTTTACTGTCTGCCATTTCTACTGTCCCCTTCTCATCTCTTTCTCTCTCACACCTTAGGTAATTGCTGGCTTCAACCGCCTTCGGCAGGAACAGAGGGGTTTGGCATCCAAAGCAGCTGAGCTGGAGATGGAGTTGAATGAGCACAGGTGAAAAAATCAGGGAGAAGCAAATAATAGAATAATTGAATGGGCCATCTTGTGAGGGAGGGTTGCAGTAGAGTGGGTCTAAATTCTGAGGTCCTGCCTTGTCCTCTTCCCAGCCTAGTGATTGATACACTGAAGGAGGTAGATGAAACCCGCAAGTGCTACCGCATGGTTGGAGGCGTCCTGGTGGAGAGGACTGTCAAAGAGGTGCTGCCTGCCTTGGAGAATAATAAGGAACAGGTGAGCAAGAATCCTTATGTAGTAGCTTTGGGCAACAAAGGAGTAAGGATGAAGGGGGCCTAGGGATTTAGGGAATATGGTGGCAAAAAGTCTGCCTCGAAAGTCATGTTGAAGATGGCACAAATAGCTTATTAGGCTAGGCCCTTTACTCAAAGTCCAACTCCTGGGGCTGGGGCTGTAGCTCAGTGGTAGAGCGCTTGCCTAGCACGCGTGAGGCACTAGGTTCGATCCTCAGCACCACATATAAATAATAAATGAATAAAAGAAAGATCCATCAAAGTCCAAGTCCTTAGACAAGAAGGATTGCTGGCTTCATTCTCTTTCCATGTGGTTGAATTGGATGGGAGATTAGAGCATTGTTTCTCATGGTGTAGTCCATGGACACTTGTATCAAGATCATCTGAACAACTAGTTTAAACTGAAACTTTCAAGACCCCCTGAATCAGAGCCTTAGAAATGCTGTGACATTTTAAAAATAGGCAGTTCAAGTTTTTCTTATGTTCATTAAAGTCTGCAAGCCACTGTTTGAGAAGGGGGTCATTTTAGTGTCTAGGCTTCACTTTTTTTTTTTTTGGTACTGGAGATTGAACTCAGGGGTACTTGACCACTGAGCCACATCCCCAGCCCTATTTTGTGTTTTATGTAGACAGGGTCTCACTGAGTTGCTTAGCGCCTTGCCTTTGCTGAGGCTGGCTTTGAACTCATGATTCTCTTGTCTCAGCCTCCCTAAGTGCTGGGATTACAGGCTTGCGCTAGGGTCCACTATTAACACTTAGTTAAAGGTGAGGTTGGAAGTGTCTGTCTTTGAGGATGGGTCATGGGGGTCAGGAAAGATGGTAGAATGAGATGGACAAAAATACCCTAGGTACATGTATATGGCTGCACATACGGTGTAATCCATATTGTGTACAGAGAAATGAAAAGTTGTGCTCCATTTGTGTACAGTGAATCAAAATGCATTCTGCTGTCATGTATACCTAATTAGAATAAATTTTAAAAAATAAAAATTTTAAAAAAAGTATCTCTCTTTCACTTCCTTTAACCATAGTCCATTTGGGATAGTGCAAAGGGAGACCTAAAATTCTGATATAATTCTTTTTGCTTGCCCTCTAGATACAGAAGATCATTGAGACACTGACACAGCAGCTTCAGGCAAAAGGAAAAGAACTGAATGAATTCCGGGAAAAGCACAATATTCGTCTCATGGGGGAAGATGAGAAACCAGCAGCCAAGGAGAACTCAGAAGGGGCTGGGGCCAAGACCAGCTCAGCTGGAGTGTTGGTTTCCTAGGGACCAAGACCTCTGCATTTTTTTCTACCCCGACTGCCACTTCTGATCTCTTTATTGTTATTATTATTATTATTATTTTCTCTGCTATTGTAATATTTTTTTGTTAATTAAATGTTTTAGTCAGAATGCTTAGCTGTAACTTTGTCCCAATTAGGGGTAGAAATTGCTTAAGGGCAAGGGACAGTGTGTGATTTGTGAGTTTTGTTTCCACCAGGTTAATGGCTCACAACCTCAGAACAGACCCAAACTTTGTCCTTTCCCTTGCAAATAAAGATGTGTCTACTTATTTACTGCCCTTTCCCCCCCAAAAAAGAATTTTGACACAGATATCGATTTCTCAATTGAAATTTAATAAGCATTTGAAATGAGGAAGATAGCAGTGGTGATAATGCTTTATGGGTTTGCAATCAAAGTCTTGGCAGTGTGTTTTGGCACTATTTTTTAAATAAAGAGGTCCAGGATGCAAACCTGTGGGGTAGCTGTCCTGCCGTCCTCACCAAAACCCCCAACCAGGTAAAGCTGATCATTCCAAAGACAGGTGCGATGGCCCACACGTTTCAGTCCACGGTCTGCACAGGGGAAGTGGAACCACAGAGAAGGAGATTTGCCTGTTGGGTAGGGGTAGAGCATGGTTACTGAGGTAGATGCACTTTGTCACTCATGGGACTCTTTGGCATACTAGAAATATGACCCAGGGATGATCTACCACTGAGATAAGTCCTCACTAAGTTTCCAAGGCTGGCCTGGAACTTGGGATCCTTTTATCTCAGCCTCCTGAGTAGGTGGGATTATAGGCATGCACCACCATGCCCCACAGGATTCAACACAACCAAGTGCTTGTCCATTATATTTTTCCTTACTTGATTTGTGGGCCTCTTCAATAGACCCACAAATATTCTGTGTACTCCTTGTCAATGAATTCCTCCTTTCTATCCCATTACTCCATACTTTCTGTAGTATTTAGATTCTCCTGTCTCCCCACCTCTCCCCACTTCCCTTCAGCCATCAGTTTGGCTCTCACGTGTATCATAGATGTAGAGGTCATTGCAGATGGTATCTCTAGCTCTGGTCAGAGTTTCTCCACCAAACAGCACAGCAAAAGGCCCCACCACAGAACATGAGTGATGACGCAGTCCCCGGGGCCCTTGCCGGGACCCCTGCCCCTTGCTCACAAGCCTTGCAAGCTGTTCCATCAAACGAGGGGCAACAGGAGGTTCCTCCTTCGGGGAGAAAAAAGGGACTGTAGGGTTTTGGGTCTCACAATTTTAACCCCCTTAAGTAAGATGTGAGCAGATGATACCTTAATCTTCCCATGACTCCATTGCCCAGCTACTTCTGGTTCAGCTGAGTTGCAACCCCCAAAGAGCAATAACTGATGACCAGGGTGGGGCCCAGGAGTTTGGAGTAGGGCAGCACAGTGACCCGAGCGGGAGACTGTGTGGCAGTCTTCTTCTTTGTAGCTGTGGATATGCAGAAATTCAGGTCTGAGGGGTTTTCTTCAAATGTAAACTTACTGCCTTTTCCCCACTACCCTTGCCAAGGATAGAAAGGATGCCTGGGTAGATCCTGGGAAGAGTAATATAGAGTGTTCAGCTATTTTAGACATGGTAGATTTCCCTGGAATGAGTGGTAGGGCGAGGATATGGATTATTTGCTTGAGAAGTTAGTTTTTGCTTTCCCAGAGTGTAGATAAAAGGAGGGTGAAAGGTTTTGGGCGGAGGATATCATACCAATAGGTGTGGGCAGCCGGGTCCAGCTTTAAGGTGTAGATGCTTCCATATCGTCGCTGAGTGTGGGTACCACCCTCTCGGCCAGCCACCCTCAGCTCCCTGTCCGAGAGGCGAGTGCAAGTGTGACTACTGAGGCCTGCAGGAGGGCAGTTGCCAGGGGTCGCCGCCCACGCTTCCCACACTCCACGCTCCGTGTCCAGCACCGCCACTGTGGCCAGGCGTCGCGACCCATCCCAGCCGCCCACCACGCAGAGCCAACGCCCGCCCACGTTTGCCGCATCGTGGTGACTGCGCAGGGGGCTGTCGTTGGCTCCCAGTCGCACAGCCTGGCCCCCAGTCGGATCGAAGACCACCGTGTCACTGCTGGGCTCTCTCGCTCCTCCTTTTAGAAGACCCCCCACCAGATAGAACCGTCCCCGCAGTTCGGTACATGAATGGAAGGCCCGAGCCAGAAGGGCATCCCGAGCCACCGGTCGCCAGCTCCATCCCGATACCCCCACCCGACTCGGGGGCATCGCCACCGCCATGGGTGCCGGGGACCGAGAGAGCAGCGAGATCTGCACCCCGTACCGCACCCCTACACGCGAGGTCAGGCACTTTGCCTTCCGTGGGCCTCCCGGAGAACCTTCCCTCTAGGATACCGCCCCAGGTCCCCACCTCAAGTCTGTGCCTTCTCTCCGCGGTCGCTTAGCAATCACTGCAGTGGCTGCGGCGCGACCGCTGCAAACTGAAGGTCGCAAAGCGCCTGTTACCATGGAGACAGGAGTGCTACAATAGTATTGCTCTGGAGACAGGAGGTGTGCTTTGTCAATCAAAATCCTGAAAGATTGTTAACCTTAAAAAGTCGAGGAGTATCTAACTCCTCAGAAGAACTCCTGTTATCTCAGCTGACTTGAAATGACACCTGAAGTTCAGATGTAGCGCCACCGGAACGGGAAGGGACCGGCTCCTTTAGGCTTCAGTGTCTCCAACTTGGACTGATTTCCTAGGGCTGAGGCAGGAAGCGCTAACATGTCAGAGGGTGAGAAAGTGAAAGTGGATTGAGCACTGACCTGGGAGTTACGAGAATGGGTAGTCCCGGCCATTCCCACCTCTTCAGGTCTCTTCAGCTTTCTCATTGATGAAATGTGTTGTTGGTTTCTCTCAGATGTTTTCTCGACCATTGGGTGCTAAAGGCCTTGCAGGTCCTGATTGGGTGCGAGAGTCCTTTAAGCTCTGGCCACTAGAGGGTAGTAGAACCCAGTCTCTCAGGGTGCAACGGTGCAGAGGAAGAGAATGAGTGTGTGTGTGTACACGGGTACTTGATTTAATTGGGGTCCGGGAGAGAAAATCTCTTAGGCCTACTTGAGGCGTAGGTCACTTTTCACTAGAGTCCTAGGAAGAATAATCTTGTCTCATCAGGCTCCAACAACACAAGGAAACTGAAGCACTGTGCCTCTGGAACTCAGGATTAAGGACAGTGAGTTTCTCCTGATAAGATCCAGGGCAGAAGAAGCTGCCCAGCCTTAGAAGATGGGTGGGGGTGAAGTGGAGGCGGAGTGAGAAAAACAGACTCCTGCCCCTCCCTGATATCTTCCTTTTATTCAAGACAGGTTCCTGAACTTCTTAACTCTGTCCCTGCAGGACCCAGTGAAGAATAAAGAGGCCCAGATCTGAACACTAATTTCAGCTGTGGGAGATAATACAGACCTATTTCTTGGTCCAGCTAGGGTGGACAGAAATGGGATCCGTTTCTGCCCCAGTGCTGCTGGGCTGTAAGTGGGAATGATGGCTTCTACTTTTGCCTTTGGTTTCTACTTGCTTCGCATTATGCCAGAGACACTGAGGCCATAGAGAGTGGGCAAAGCACTAGGACAAGGTGGCACACATCCATGATATCAGCAACTCAGGAAACTGAGGCAGGAGGATCACAAGTTCCAGGCCAGCCTGGACACCTTAATAAGATTGTTCTGCCAGAGTGTTATTTTCTGCCTTCTAAAAGTGCCAGCAGTGGGACACAGTGGCACAGACCTGTAATCTCAGCAATTTAGGAGTCTGAGGCAGAAGGATCACAAGTTTGGGGCTAGCCTTGGTAACTTAGTGAGGCCTTGTCTCAAAATGAAAAAATAAAAAGGACTGGGGATGTAGCTCAATGATAAAGTGCCCTGGGTTCAATCCTCAGTGCTAAAAACAAACAAACAAACAAAACTACCAGCCCATTCAGAGACACAGGGTCAAATAATATAGGTGTTTGTTTCTTAACTCATGTTTGCTCCCTGATTTTGCATTAGTGTGTTTATTGAAGTGTGGTGAGAGCAAGAGAGGAGCTTTGCACACAACTGGGTCTGTCGATAAACAGGACCCAAATGTGTCTTGTGTTCAGTTTCCTCTTCCCCTGCGTGGCTCACTCCAGCATTGGAGCCCTCAAAGAATAAGCAAACCCCAGCCCCCTGAGCTCAGAAGGATGTTGTTAGACAACCAGGAAATGTAGTTGTCATTAAAGGATGGGGCTGTGTATTAGAGAACCAGAAGTCTTGCAGGATTGACAGATAAGAGCAAGACAGCACATGGCAACATTTGATGGACTATGCTGGAAAACAATATGCCACCATCCTAATATTGGACACAGTGAAACTTCAGTTGGAGGGGGGCAATTGTGTTTTTCAGTGGAGGAATAGGGGCCAGAGGCCCTGTGTTCTATATAGGGGTCTCTCCCCATACCTCCATGGATAGGGAACATCCTAGGGAGGAGCTGAAGAAATGAATTTGAAGCCACTACCTGCAATGATCTCAGTCCTGGGGATGGGATCAAATTCCATTGTCAATAATCATTTACCATGGCATTGAGCTCCCCAACATCTTTCTGTACAAACCATGCAGAAACCAAAGGAATGAGAAGATTGCACTGAGAGACAAAGCTGCAGAAATGGATTGAAACATTTCATCCACACTCATGCTTCTACGCACATTCTGATTTATTATTCGTTCTCTTTTCTCTCAAAGCCCAAGAGTCTCCCCCAAGTCTCTGACTCTTTCCTAACCTGAGATCCCACTGCAGACAAACAGGATACTGTTCATTAAGGAGCTCTCTCATTTACTTCTACCGCTAATTCATCCTCCTGCCACCCCACCCCCACCCCTTCTCACCTTGACCCACTTCCTCCCTCCCCCACTCATTCAATCTGACCCTCACTCTCACTCTTCTTCTCCCCCACACCACTCCACCCAACCTCATCCCTCCCTGACTCACCTCAAGTCCCACTGACACAAACAAAAATTTCAGCACAACCCACTCCAACCGGTTTGGCTTAGGTGTGCAGCCTGTCATGGGGACAAGAGATTGGTTTAAGCGGATGCTTGGACACATGCAGATAATGAACATCCACAGTTATGTACACAGAGATAGCCCCATGTATTTGCATGACATGAACACATAGAGATACAATGGAGGGATATAGTGTGTTATGGTTGTTTATGTCTGTTTTCTCCTGATTGAGAGCAGGTCCCATGTGTTATATGTGTCTGTCACCTGCCTTGAACCTGACACAAAGTGGGACTCATTAAATGTTTGTTGAATGAAGGTACATGTGGAGGTATGCACGCAGTGATGCCACGCACACAAATACACATGCTGAAGATGCCACTGTGGCTTGAGTTGTTCCCATTCTTAGGGCCCAGTATGTGGGTGGGAAGAGGGTAGGTAGTAAGGCATGAGGAAAATGGGGATTCAATGTAGAAGAAAGAATTGGATCCAGGATACCAGGCATTGCTTTTTTGGCAATGGGGACTGAACCCAGGAGCACTCTACCACTGAGCTACATGCCCAGTCCTTTTTATTTTTTATTTTGAGACAGGATCTCACTAAGTTACCCCGGCCTTGAATTTGTGATCCTCCTGTTTAGCATTCCAAGTTGGTGGGATTATAGGCATGTGTTACCATGCCTGGCCAGGCATTGGTTTTGAAAATCTTCCCCAATCGATATTTTCTTCTTGCCTCTGCCTTGGAATATGCCTTCTCCTGTCTTCATCCCAGAAGAGGATGAGAAAGGCCTAAGTATGAGGCATATTCTCCAGAAGCATGGCCCTTGTGAGATATGCAGGATTGAGGGAATGAAGGGACAAAGAGACTTGGAGATAGATACATGTGAGATGAAGAAAGAGAGATCCCCACCTCAGAGTCCTGGGTGCTATCTGACTCTGGTGCTCCCTCTCAGGCCTGGTAGCATCCTTTCCCCAATTCAAGGTTTCCTCTAGTGTTTAGTAGGACCTGACCATTACCTTAATACCACTTCTGGAAAGTTCTGCTTCCTTTCACTGCTCCATATGGCAAGAGCTGGGGTGAGTGATTGAGGGTCCCAATCAGGGTCTGAGACATCCTGAATTTTAGAAAAAGGAATATATTGTGAATGGAAAGGCTTAAGGAGACTGGATACCCAGCCTGTGATCTAACTGCTTTCTCACCCCATGCCTCAGTTTCTCCTATGGTTTCCTGTACCTGGAGGGGTGAATCCGTGGGAAGGAAAGGAACTGAAAGCATGTGATAGGATCCAAGGTGTGATAATTATAATTATAACACAGGATTCTCCCCCTCCCATTCCCCCTGGCTCTACTCCACCCCTGCTACACTGGATCTCAAAGCAGCATCAGGGTGGGGCTGTTCCCCTGGCACAGGTGGAGACCTGAGTCCTGAAGAGGGGAAGGGGTTTGCCAAGGTGGAGGTGGAAAGAAACTGGGGAGTTTTGACATCCAGCCTGGCCCTTCAATCTGCCCCTGACCTGCAGGAAATAGCCCTTGAAAAAGAAGTTATTACCATGGTCATTGCTGAGAGTTGGGATCCAGAGCCAGAGATGGAGTCATAGTCCAGAGACAGGGTTAAAGTCCAGGTCACAACCCAGGTTCAGGATGGTAACTATGGTGAGTTAGGATCTCCACTTACTGACTCAACCTCACCACCTTCTCTATACTGACATTCATTTATTCAGTAATGCATGCCTTCAACAAAGATGCATTCAGTTCCCATTAGGTGCTGTTGAACTGTCCTGGTATGGATGACTGAGACAAGTTTATAAAACAGGCTTGACTTTCAAGGAGTTCACAAACTATAACTCTTATCCTGTCCCTTCATTTTACATATGTACTGAATCCCTGGCACACAGCAGGCTTCAATCAATGTTTCTTGAACTAAAGCTTACAATTTAGTTCAGGAGATAAGATGTGCACAAATTATGAGCACATAAGCTATAATAAAGGTACTAGCAGAGGATGAGAAAGAAGAGAGAAAGATTAATTCTGGGTGGGAGGAACTGAGAAGACTTTATGGGAGATATGGCATTTAAGGTCAGTTTTGAGAGATGAATAAGATTTGACATCTAAGGGGCGTAGCTAGGGGTGTAGCTCAGTAGTTGAGTGCTCCCAGGTGCAAGGCCCTGGGTTCTATCCTCTCTCCCCTCAAAAAAATTTTTTTGACAGGTAGAGTTTGTGGGGTAGTGGTGGTAAGTATTCTACATGAAATGACCCCTCTTCCTTACTGCTTCATGGTTCTTCCTTCCTGCTTCTCTTCAGACAGAAGGACCCTTCTGCAAGATTTTAACCCACATTTTTTTCTCCTTCCATGCCTAGCTCTTTATTTACCAGTTAAAAATGTATATATGTGTGTATAAACATATATATATGTACATATATATACATATATCTCTGTGTGTTTATGTATATGTATGTGTATATATGTACATATTCAGTCCCTGTCTGCTAGAGATCTTTCCTCTGGCTATCCTAGGTATGTCAGTAAGGTTTTGTTTCACGTGGTGGTCACTTTTTTACATCCAGAATATAAACACATGGTCAGACAAGTATGAGTATACTTATCAGAGGACAGGCACAGAGTGTTTGAAATCAAGATTGTCCTTGCCAAGTCCAGACATGTGTCTTTCCCCATGACCATGGGGTAAAACAGGAAAAATGGCCAGGCATGGTGGTACATGTCTGTAATCCTAATTACTTGGAGGCTGATGCAGGAGGATTGAAAGTTCAAGGCCAACCTGGACAATTTAGCAAAACCCTGTCTCAAAATAAAAATAAAAAGGCCTGGGAGGAGGTATCTTAGTTGATAGAATGCCTCTGGGTTCAGTCCTCAGTACCACCAAAAAAAAAAAAAAAAAAAAAAAAAAGGAAGAATGGCCATAGAGAGGGTATTTTACAACTTCCTCTCAAGTTGTGCTGATATACTTTTGGAACTCCTAGCCTAGTTACAGGTGTTAAAACTGAGACAGGGTCCTGAGAGGAAACCCAGGATCTATAGGGCTAATTCTTCTGTCAGTGCCTTGGCTTCACCCATAATAGGGATGAGTTCAGAGGGGATCACTCAAGTTATTCCTCTGCGATATCTACACCCCAGCCCCAGGAATTGAACCCACGGTCACTTTATCACAGAGCTAAATCTCCAGTCCTTTTTGAATTTTATTTTGAGACAGGGTCTTACCAAGTTTCCCAGGCTAGCCTCAAACTTTGAATCCTCCTGCCTTAGTCTCCCAAGTCACTAGGATTACAAGCGTGGTACCATCACACCGGGTTCTCGGAATGGGCAAATTAGATAGAGGTGTCTCAGCAAAACATGATACTAAGTTGTGTATCCTCTGCCAAGTCCCTTCCCTTCTCTGGACCTGTTTTCTCATCTGAAGAATGAAATATATGGACTTGCAAGCCAGGATCCTTTTCTGTTCTGGCCTTCTCTGATTCTATGGCTTCAAAGCTGATCCCCTCCAGGAGTTTGAGGAACTGTCAATTTGAGGAACTGCTCTCAGCAGTCAGAAATCCTCCCTGGGTGTGAGATACTTGGTTTCCTTCTCACCCACAAGGGCCTTGCCCCTGTTCATTCTGGCTGGGCTCGTGCCCCTGCTCTAGTCCCTCCTTTGGCAGCCCCTTCCGTGCACTCACAGGTAAAGCCCGGAGTTGAGGATGGGACCCCCCCCCAGGTTCTTCCCTCCTATCCTCCCTCCCTGGCGCCCATTAGCTAGTCCAGGCCGTGGGGGCGGTGGCTGCTGAGTCTCCGTGCCAGGCCCAGCCCCCGGAGACGCACCTGTTCTGACCTGCTGAGCAGGTTCCCAGGTTTCTGCCATCGTTGTTGGCCACGGCGTGGGAAGCAGCTCTGGGGGAGCTCTGAGCTCCCGATTACGGCTTCTCAGGGGGTAACCACGGCTAGGTGGGTAGAAGCGGGCTGAGTCCCCTAGTGGAGACCCAAGTGGGATAGGCAGCGTGCGTGCGCCAGTGCCTGGGGAATTCACAGCTTCCTGCTGGCTAGGTCGTGTGCTTTATCTAGCTCTAGACCCGGCTCCCAGGGAGAACACGGTGGAACTTCAAAATCGCTGAGCAACTCTGCCTTTCAACCAATGCCCCTGTCCCTGGGAGCCGAGATGTGGGGACCTGAAGCTTTGCTGTTGCTGCTGTTCCTGGCATCATTTACAGGTAGGACTTACCTGATCCATCAGAACTTATTTCTGAGCCCAACCTGGCACAGGCACGCACACACAAACACATAAACACACATGCATACATGCATAAAAACATTCTCTTTCCTTGGACTTGGAACAGAAGAGCCCATCCCCAGCTGCTAGCAATACCCCCAGAAGAATCGATGTAGCTCTCTGTCCCCCAGTGAGGTCACTGTGTCTGGGGTCCCTGATTACCTCTGCCAAAACTTTACTTAGGCCTGAGCTGTGTCTAGGGGAAATAGATATGGTGGCTTAGTGCAGGTGGGTAGGGAGGTGGAACTGGTGAGGACCCTGATTACCCCAGGGCTTCCTGTAGGCTCTTTGGCCTACCCTCTAGACTCCAAAGCTAGGGCTGACTCAGGGCTTAGATGGTCTCGGCAATCATCAGGTGCAGGAAGCCTGATGTCCAGGGAGTGGATGGAGCATTTCTTTCTCCTTCTCTTGTCTCCATGACATTCTAGGATACCAAGACTGGCGTGTATGTTGGAGGACTATAGAGAAGCTGAGATATCCTCTCACTCTGGCCCTTTTCTTTCCCTGGGCACAAATACTGTTAAATGCCAGGGCGACAATAGTGGCTATTTAAACGGTTGGGGGTCTAGGATAGGGGACCTTCTAGATAGGGTATGGTCTCCTTTTGTTCACTTTCTGTGTCCCCATTTTCTCAGATGCCTTATGCTACTCCTCACAGCATACTAATGTAATACACATGCAGCAGATATAAATTATAAGAGTTTATAATCTTCAAAGTGGGAGAGTGTGTGTGGGTATGTGGGATACCATAGACTGTTCCCAGGGTGAGGGATAACTGAGAAATCTTTCTACTTGGGAAGATGGGGCCCTATCTAGAGAGGACAGTTGGATCCTCAGCCCTAAGAGTAGTACTGAGAGAGCCCTAGTTGTCCAAAAGCCTCTGGCTGTGATTCCCATTCCCAGTTCCAACTGATGCTTTCTGGAGGAGGCTAAGGCCTGGATAGCTGGATTGGCAGAGTTGGGGGCTGCTCTTGCTTTGGTGTTATAATGGAAAGGTCATTGGCCCAGCCTCCAATCTCAGAATACTGAACTCCAACCCCTGCTGTCCCCCTTCCTTATGTCTTAATTCTCAACTTGCAAGACAACCCTTCTCACTCAGGCCAAGAGGGTGGGGCCTTGTTGCTGGGGCCAGGGAACCCAGCAGGCACTTTCCTGTAGGATCTACCCACACTTAAAGAATGGAGTCATGCTGTCTCAGGACTTGGAAGGGATCAAAGAGGTCTGCCACTCCAACTCCCTCATTTTACAGATGGGAAAACTGAGAGAAATAGATAGGCAAGTGAGATCCACAAGATTACTCAGTGTTAGAAATATAACCAGGGTTAGTATCTTGGTCTTCTGACTGTTTGTTCATTAAAGAATAGTACAATTGAGTGTACACTAGGTACAGCTGAGGTACTAGATGCTGGAGATACAGTGGTGAATAAGACATGATCCTTAGCTTCCTTTTCCACGATGCAAAGCTTAATGTTCTTTCAAAGAGAAGCCCATGGAAGAGGAGAAAAGAGAACCCCATCTAGTTGGGAAATTGTCCCCATCCTCACCCAGTGCCTGGATATGAGCTGCTGTTTAAGGGAAAAGCCTGGCTCCAGGGTCACCCAGGAGCTCATACCTAAGGAGACCACTCTTCTGCTGCTTCTATAACCTGCTCAGTGCTAAAGTTACTCTCAGGGCTGATGACTCAGACTCCCTATTCCTAGCCTGAAAGTAGGTGTTCCTATCTCCATTGCCATCCCCATTTTGCCTCTTTTGTGTGTTGACATCTCCTTAGTGGCCCTAGGAGCCTGAAGTGCTTCGTGTTTCTGAGTAATCCTTGGGTTGGGAAGTCAGAAGCCTGAGATTCCAATCTTATTTCTGCTATTAATTTGCTGAGTTACCTTGAGCAACTAAGAAACTTAAATTCAGTGGGCCAAGAGCTAGAACTGGATGGTCTCTGCAAATCTTCCTGTTCTGAAATACAATGATTCTGTGATTGTCCAAACACAATCTGGAGGGTGGGGATGCTGGGGGGTTGAAAGAGTTGCCTAGTCTGACTGTAGAAATAGAAAAGACAAAGTGTCCTTGCTGCATCTCTACTCAGGACCTAGAGGACCTTTCCCTAGGATACTACTTTTCTAACTTTACTGCAAATTAATGCCTCCCCCCCCCCCAACTCCTGGGCCATTAGAGCTCTGAGCCCCAGGGCCCTGCCCCACCCTTGACAGGGAGAGGAGCCCAGGCTTTGGGAGGTGCCTCCAACACCACAGCTCTTTGTCTCTCCTTAAAGGGATGAGTTTCCGGGTGAGGTCTCCTCCTTCTTTTTTCCCTCATCTCCTGCCTTGGTGCAGAAGGGCCCAAATCTGGGAGATACCCCTCAGTAGGCTCTTGGTCCCCACCTTTTTGTCTGGACCCAGTGGGCCCTGTAGGACCAGAGAGTGAATGGTTCTTTGAATTCTGAGGTCTGTCTTCAGAGGGTTAGGATGAGTTCTCTGTCTAAGGTTAGTTTCCTAGAAAGGGAGGAACCCGTCTCTGCTTTTCTACTCCTATTTACAGAGGGGGGCAGGCCCTTTCTTGTAGGACCTACCCAAACTCAGAGAAGCCAGAGAAGGCAGCTTGCTTCCCCGCCCAAGTGGCAAGAACTGGGAGAATCCCAGGGAAGCCCTTGGCCCCAGTGACCTTGGTTCCACCCTAGTGTTTAAGGGGGCTGGGCTAAGGAGACCCCAGCCACATAGATGGTGGTGAGGAGCTTAGAGTCCATGGTTCCATTTTCTGGATTCCAGCCTCAGAATCCTGGGGTCCCATGGGCAACATGAATGGGGGTCAGCCACTGTGTAGAGCAAGCCCAGTGAGGAGTAAATGCCTGGGCTTTCTGGCCTCCAGAACTTGTTGTACTGACCACAAAGTCTGGTAGAGGATGGATGGAGGTTAAATTGGGAAACTTGAGTGAGGAAGGAAGGGGCTAATGGAGACTTGGGGACTTGAGGTCTAGATCTGGAAACAAAATTATTATTATTTTTTTGGGGGTACTGGGGATTGAACCCAAGTTTGCTTTACCATTGAACTACATGCCCAGCTCTTTTTATTTTTTATTTAGAGATGGGGGTCTCATTAAATTGTTGATGTTTTGCTAAGTTGCTGAGGCTAGCCTCGAGCTTGGGACAGCAACATCTAAAACAAGGGAAATTCAAAATGGGGATCCATCCATTGTGCCTCCTGGGAGAAGGTTATGGAAAGCATGGTTGGGATAGGATCCCTTTTACTGGAACAGGCAGCCAACAGGGAGCCTCCAGCCTTAGGAGCTTTTCCCATAGTTTTCTGACTGCCTTCTACTTCCTTCTAAAACTTGTGTGTCCTGGGGAGCTGGGGTTGAGGCTGTAAGTTAGGGTGGGGCAAAGCTGGCCACAGCTGGGAGGGGGCAGAGGTGGTGGTGGGATCTCAGGAGTTTGAGAGAAGCTGAATTCTGGGTCTCCCACCCACAGTGTGACTGTTGTGGTGACGCAGTGGGGCTCAGACTCTGGCTCCGGGAGGTTTAGGGGACTTATCTGTGCTGAGAGCTGTGTCTGGGCCAGAGACAGCTGCCTCAAGGCCTGTCCTACCCCATTGTTCTTCTCTCCCTCTGTGATTGGTGTGCCCCCCTCCCCAGACATTAATCTGCAGGTGGGCGCTTTGCCCAGGGTTGAGAAGCTCTCTCTAAGCCAGGGGCTTAGGACAATGGGGGGTAAGGAGAGAGGTAGATGAAGGGGTGGGAATTTTCAAAGTTCCTTAGCACTCCAAGGCCAAGGTTATAGGGGGAAGGGAGGACCAAGAGTGGCTTGCTGGATTGTTTATGTCGTGGGTCCTGGATGGGGGGCTTTGGTGCTTCCCTCCCAGGTCTTTTCCTACCAACTCACCCATATACTTCAGCTCTCTCTGGTGGAGCTGGTGTTGTGGGGTTAGGAGAGGGAAGAGTTAACAAAGAAGAATGAGACCCTAGACAGTTTGGACCCCTCCCTCTAGCCTCAGGCAGATCTCCCCCTTTCTCATCAAACCCACACCAGACAGCCCTTACCCCAGGCTTAGAGCTGGAGCTGGTTTTTCAGGTGGTGGCAGCAGCAGAACCCTGACAAGAAATTCCCAGGGAGAGGCCTCATTGGGGGGCTAGAGATGCTGAGAGGGCCCAGGGGGCAACAAAGGTGAGAGTCCCTTTAGTAGGAACCTGAGGAACAAGGGATAGGGAGCTTTTGTTTTGTTCTGTTGGAAAGCCTTGGTGGTAATTTCCCAATACCTAGAGGGACAGTGACCTCATCTCTGGATACCTTCAGCTTGCACCTGATGAATCCCTCCTCAAGTCTCAGGGTGAGGGATGCCGGGGGGCAACACTTGAGACAGGTCACACAGGCAAAGGCTCAGAATCACACACTACTGACCAAGGGCAGCTGAAACAGACATGCGGAAGCTAAGATAAGCAACATCAAAATATTTACTGTGTGTGCAGAGTTCCGCAGGACAGGAATACATGCCATGCATACAGAGGGTATAAGACACACAGGTAATGGTGCATGCACATGTTTGCTTGCACATGAATGCGTAACTCTTCCCTCTGGGCATAAAAAAGTTAGTACATATAATCCCTTGAGGATAAGACATGAACACATATGTGTGAAATACTCCAAAATTCATGAAAGGAGATAACCTCACAGGTGTGCCAGCTCTATAGAAAAATTGGCCAGGCCATATATTTAGACACAAAAGATTCATACTTAGTCAAGTGCAGTGGTGCACACTATAATCTCAAGTAACACGGGAGGCTGAAGCAGAAACTAAGTTTGAGGTCAACCTGGGCAACTTTGTGAGACCTTGTCTCAAAATAAAAAAGGTTGGGGTATAGCTCAGTGGTAGAGCACCCCACTGAGCTTCAATCCTCAGTACTGAAAACGAAAAACAAAAAACACGTACTTAACTACCTCTTTCTCACAGACCCACCTCTAAGACCCCTGTGTGTACCCCTGTATGTTCCAGCAAAGGATATCGATAAATATAGGCCCCTCATAAAGAAAAGATCTCTTTCCCAAAGATGCTGCTATGGTTGGGTGTGTGAGGTATCAGTCTCAGTTTCCCCATTCGATCAGAGGCCAGGCCTTACACAGAAAGGAAAGTTGGGACCATGTTTTAGGCAAAATGTGGGGTGCAGCCAGTTAGCCCAAGTCAGTATTGAATGGCCTGTCTGGGAGCGGGCGGGGTACACAAAGGGCAGGGCCCCAAAGAGGCCCGAAGGGGCCTGGCCAGGGGTGGGGGAGGCTGAGGGCAGGGATCCTGTCTGGCCAGTTGGGCCTGTTCTCTTCCTTGCGCAAGGTGGTGGTGGCTGTGGCTAGGCCTGCTGCTGTGTGGCGGCTTCTGAATCACCAAGGCTCCTGACCAGCGTCCTGGTGCTCCTGGGAGGCAAGGAGGGAGGGTCAGGGGGAGGAGTGCCAAGCTAGCTAGAGTCCACTAGCCTCAGCAAACAATTTGCAACAGAAGGGTCTGTGGGCTTGGCCTGGCCTGGCCACCACATGCCCGCAGGGTGACCTCACCAGGCAGGCGGTGTGTCTCCTTGGGTCTGGTGACATCATCATGCTGACGCCGGGCAGGCACTGGGTGGGGAAGAGGAGGAGGCAGTCCTGGCCTGCCCTGGCCTGGGAGCCTGAGCTCCTGAGTCCATTAAGCACAGGATAAGGACTCTACGGCCCAAGTTCTCTTCTTTTCTCTTCTTTTGCAGCTTAGGGGATAGATGGAAGGCAGTTGGAGGAGGGAGTTGTCTCAGCTTGAGATGTTCTTATTAAATGGTGGATTTAGGACCATGAGAGTGTGGATGCTAGAGGAGAGATCCAGAAGGCACTTTCCCGTTTCATTGAGTTTTCATTCTGCAAAGCTTGAGCTTGTTCCTTGGGGATGGAGTTCTTGGACTTAGGTCCAAGGGACATGGAGGACTGGGGATCATGTATGTGCTGTGTCCTAGAAGGTAATTTGTTGGGGGGGAAATATGAGAGATTTATAGTCAAGAGGGAGCAGATGATTGGCAGATATAGGGGTGGAGATGGGATATATGCTATCTGACATTGTCCCAGAAATGGTCTTTGGAAAAAATTGACTGTTTCAATGGAATAGGCCTTAGGATCCATGCGACCTACATGGTCACCAGTATTTGAAGCAGAGAGTATGCCGGGGAGCCTCTATCCCAAGCCTGACCCCAGTTCTTTTGCAGTCCTGCTCTCTCTAGCACCAGAAAGGAGGTGCCTGGGAGGGGTGCAGGTGGTTAGCTGGACTCCCAGGCTGGGCTGGGTGGGACCAACATCAGCTTAGGCAGGTCAGGGCCCTGGTATCTGGCCCTGCAAGTCTGTCCCGTCTGGTCTGGGCCCTCCCAACTCCCAGCAGAGTCTTCCCTCTCTCTACTCCTGCCAGCAGGACCATAGGACCCCCTCCTCTGCCTCATTAGAACCCTCTGGTCCACCCAATGCTTCACTCCTTCCCTCCATGTCTGCCTCCCTTCTTTCCTCCTGTCTAGTCCAGAGGTACTCCCTTTGGCAGTGAACCCAAATAGCCGGCCTATCCTTCCTCCACCCCAAGGTTGCCATGTCAATGCTCTCCCTGCCAGGTTCAGCCGAGGACTGTACATTTCTCTTCTTCCTACCCTTTCCGTCTCTTGTCCTCCTCTTCCACTCATCCATTTTCCCATTCACTCATTCACCCAGTTGGTCAGTTGATAAACTTTCATCAAGCACCAATCATGCGGCAGGCGTGAAGACCACATACCACCAAGCACAAAATCAGAAACCATATTTCCATCTGTGATGTGTGATCCAGTTTCTGCCCTGTAGGAGCTCAATCTGGTGGGGGAGGCAGACAAGAAAACAGCAAATGCAATCTATGGGCTACAGTGTTAGAATAGGGGTAAAAGCGAAGTATTAGGGGAGTACAGAGGAAGGGCATCCAAGGCTACCCGAGGTAGGGTTGGGGAGGGAGGACTCCAGGGGGAAGTGATGCCTAAGCAGAGTCTTAAAGCATGAGTAGGAGTCCTCCAGACAATGATGAGTAGGAGCTACCAGACAGAGGGAGGAGGGCATTCCCGGCAGGGGCACAGTATGAGCAAAGGTGAGGATCAACAGGGTGTGTAGGGTGTTGGGCAGAAGCAGGGACTATAACTCATTGGGAGTTGCTGGAATATACATCTAAATTAAGGAGCTCTTGCCACACCAGACCACCCTTCTGTTCTGACCCAGCCCTTGGTCCCATGTTTCACATTTCATTCCACAACTCATACATTTATTTCTTCCCACCCATGAGCTTCTTCAGGCCCTGCCTCTTTCATAAGTTATTTATCCTGGAAATTCAGGTTTGTTTGGTTTTTTTGTTGGTTTTGTACTGGGGATTGAACTCAGGGGCACTCAACCACTGAGCCACATCCCCAGCCCTATTTTGTGTTTTATGTAAAGACGGGATCTCACTGAGTTGCTTAGCACTTTGGCGTTGCTGAGGCTGGCTTTGAACTCTCTATTCTCCTGTCTCAGCCTCCCAAAGTGCTGGGATTACAGGCATGTGCCACGGTGCCTGGCTTCATCTCTCTTTTCAGTCAACGATCAAATCCCTGTCAAATGTTCCCCAAGCTGTCCTCTCTTCCCTACCCCAGCAACACCATCCCAGGGCTGCAGCTGTCTTCAGTCCGCCTACTCTGTGGTCCAACTGCACATCATTTGTTACCTTGAACCACTCACAGGGCTAAAGAACCTTCAGTGACTCCCCATCTACTTTTGAGTAAATCTGAATTCCTTTGTCTGGCACGGAAGATTCTGGGCAATTTAGCCCCACCCAGCCCCTCCCCCCACCATATTTTCCACTCTTGTTCAACACACACACCCTAACTTAGGTTGGGTCCTCTCCTTTCTGCTTCCTGAACCAGCCAGCCTTGCAACTACCTCTTCACTTACCTTGATCCTTTACTTGGAATGCCTTTGTAGGTCTCTCCCCCTGCTAATCCTATGCAACTCATGCATGAGGCTCTCCTACATGACTCAGGCCATAGTGACTGCCCCATCATACAAATGGCCTGCAACACACCACTGGGCACCAAATCAGAAACCATCATGGCATGTTTCCATTAGTATCTCTTCTTCCTGAACAGACCTCTGGTTTCATGAGGATAGGGAATGGATCTTTATTTGCCTGTTTATATGATGGATATCTGATTCCAAAGTCCTCTCCAAGTGCTTCATACTGCTACCTATCAATGTGCACAACACTTGTCCTTCATCTCTGGTCCTAATTCTGGCTCACCAATCTGACCCTATTGCTGTGTATCTGTCCTGACCTCATCTCCCTGGGCCTCTGACCTGGGTCCTGTCTTTGGTGATTTGCTCATTTTTGCCTCTGAGCCTTGGTTCATGCCATTCCTCCCACATGGAATACCTCCTTCTCTCTGGGAATCCAGGTTTCTCACCTTCAAGCCATGAAAAGAAAATTCCAAAGGGCCTCCCTGGATGAACCTTTCTCACCCTACCTGCTCCACCCAGACACCAACGGTTCTGGACCTTGCTGTGGCTCTCCTCCACGCTTCCTTAAAGCATTCACTTTTACCCTGTTGGTAGGTTTAGCCTCCTGTGAAAGTTCGTTGGTGGCTTTTCCTGTTTCTGTGTGCACAAATTCCATTTCCCTGAGGACTCTGAGCTCCCTGAGGGCAGGGGCTGAGTCTCTGATCCTATTAAAACCTCCCACCTTACAATTGCTCAGGATACAATCCTAGGCTACAAGAGGGTGTGAGTCTTCCATAAATTGTCTGCGTGGCCTTAGGCAAGTCACTTCCTCTCTCTGGGTCTCAGTTTCCTCATCTGTTAAATGGCGATAATAACGCCTTCCTCTTGGGAATGTTTTGTGGATCTAATGAGGTAATGAACTGAATGCGCTTTGCAAGCATAAAATGCTCCAGGAGTTCCAGCTGCTTTGGCTGTCATTATCATTATGAATGTGTTCACCCGACTCTGGCTGCACCCCTAATCCTGTGTGCTCCTGTCTGCCCCCTGCAGGCCAGTGCCCCGCGGGTGTGCTGGAGACCTCGGATTTGGTAACCGTTGTGCTGGGCCAGGACGCAAAGCTGCCCTGCTTCTACCGAGGGGATCCAGACGAGCAGGTGGAGCAGGTGGCATGGGCTCGAGTGGACGCGAATGAGGGTGCCCAGGACCTGGCACTACTGAACTCTAAATATGGGCTACACATGAGCTCAGCCTACGAGGGGCGCGTGGAACAACCACCCCCGCCACGAGATCCCCTGGACGGCTCAGTGCTCCTGCGCAACGCAGTGCAGGCCGATGAGGGCGAGTACGAGTGTCGGGTCAGCACCTTCCCTGCCGGCAGCTTCCAGGTGCGGCTGCGGCTCCGAGTGCTGGGTAAGTGGTCCTCGCTGTATGGGTTGCTGTGTGTGCACAGAGACTCAAGGTCATGGAGAACAGAAGCTGGAGGCAGAAGGAGCAGATGTGGGACTACAAAGTCAGATGGGACTGGGCCTGGTGGCCAGGCCTATAATCCTGGCGAATCGGGAGGCTGAGGCAGGAGGATGGAAAGTTCAAGGCCAGTCTGGGCAATTTAGTGAGACCTGTCTCAAAATTAAAAAAGGGCTGGGGGCTGGGGCTGTGGCTCAGTGATAGAGTGCTTGCCTCGCATGCATGAGTCACTGGGTTCGATCCTCGGCACCACATACAAATAAATAAATAAAATAAAGATATTTTAAAAAATCTATCTTTAAAAAAAAAAAAAAAAGGGCTGGAGATGTAGTTCAGTGGTAGAAGGCTCCTGGGTTCAATCCCCACCATAGGGGAGTGGGGACCAGTGATATATGGGGGCAGAGGCAGAACAGGAATAAAAGGATACTCTGAGATGAGGGAGAATCATCCTGTTTATCACTCTACCCAATCCAGAAATTCTTGCCAAGTAACTCCCAAAGGTGGGGAAGAATCCACTTTTTAGGAAATTCTTCCTTCTGATAACCCAAAATTCCCTCTGTGTTACTTTTGCCTGGTAGAGCAATGTAACACCTTGGCCTTTCAAGGAATTGAGAACTTTCGTTAAGCTCCACCCAAATCTGCTGTTCTCTGAGCTACACTTACTGGTTGGTTCCTGCCCCAGTTTCACCAAAGACATTGATTCAAAGCCTCCCTTTGCCATCGTGGGTTCCATGGTTTTAAAATGTGAGGCCCAGTTGTGGACAGGAGACCCAGCTATGGTATGGCTATGCACAATCAGTAGGAACCTTCAATGAATGTGGTCTAATAGTACAATTGCCTTTTAAACTTGTGGTCAACCTGGACCTATGGTCAGATTAAGTCTTTCCCATTCTATGCTTGGGTTTTTAATATTTTCAAGCTAAGATTAAAGGTCTTCATATAGTTTTCCTTTAACCACATAGAAAGTAGTAACTCCAGCCTTGGTGTACAAAATCTGAGTGTGAATCTAGACTTCATCACCTAAGAGCTGATGACCTGGAGCAAGTTATTTAACTTCTATGAGCTTTAGTTTCCTCATCTGAAAATAAGGATGATAATACTTATCTCACTGGCTGGTTGACAGAATTAAATCAGATAACATTTGTAAAGTGTTTAACATAATAATTGACACACAGTAAGTTTTTACTAAATGGTGGCTATTATTATTATTAGATAGATAATATCTAGTTAGTTTTTAAATTACTTCATTATTTTTATTTAAAAAAATGACTCATCTCATTGTAAAAAAATTCAAACAATGGAGAAAGATACAGTCACTAAAAATTCTACTACTTATCTGGTATAGTTGTTAGTGAAATCAGAGAAAAAATAGGGAGCTGGGTGTGGTGGCATATGCCCATAATACCAATGAGTTGGGAGACTGAGGTAGGGGGATTGTGAGTTCGAGGCCAGCCTGGTCAACTTAGTGAGACACTGTCTCAAAATTTAAAAAAAAAATTAAAAAGGGGCTGAGGATGTATTTCAGTGCTAGAGCACCCCTAGGTTCAATCCCCAGTACAGGGGAGCAGGGTGAAAAGAAAAAAAGAAAAAGAAGGGAGACAGAAGGGGGAGGCAGCCTAAAGTTTGCAATTGTGTAAGACTAAAATGGGATGGAGTAGGGCTGGGCCTCCTGAGAGGGCTTGTGCAGACCCATGAACTCTGCCTTCACCCATCCACAGTGCCTCCCCTGCCCTCACTGATTCCTGGTCCACCGCTAGAAGAGGGCCAGGGCCTGACGTTGGCAGCCTCCTGCACAGCTGAGGGCAGCCCAGCCCCACAAGTGTCCTGGGACACAGAGGTCAAAGGCACACCATCCAGCCGCTCCTTCACACACTCTCGCTCTGCTGCTGTCACTTCAGAGTTCCATCTGGTGCCCAGCCGTAGCATGAATGGGCAGCCACTTACCTGCGTGGTGTCTCACCCTGGCTTGCTCCAGGACCAAAGGATCACCCACACCCTCCAAGTGGCTTGTGAGTACTTAGATGCTTGGGTAGACAGGCCTCATGGGTTACAAAAGGGTTGGTGAGACACTGTGAGACCCCCAAGTCCCTCTAGGCTGGCCGGCCTGGGTCTTGAGGCTACAATGTGTGAGAGAGTTGAAAGATAGAAGACTTAGAGTCCAATGCCACATGACTTTGGTGAATCACTGAGACCTCTCTGAGCTTGTGTCCTTATCTTTACAGAGGAGATTGCCTTGTTTCACAGCTTTGTTGAGAGTATCAAATGTAAACATGGAATTGAAAGCACTTTGCAAAATATACATTTTAGGGTTTGGAGGCAGATTTGGGACAAACTCTCATTCTGCTGTTTACCAGCTGTTATTTAATCTTGTTTGTCTTCATTTTCTTCATCAGTGAAATGAGTATAATTATACCAACTTGATAGGATTTTGATGAAAATTAGCAACCACAAAGCAAAGCATCTCACAGAGAACTCAAAATATAGGAAAGCTCAGGAAACAGCAGAGACCATATTCCCAGCAGTACACTTCAAGCTTCTTGGCAGAGGTGGGAGGAACCATTTTCAGCTCAAACTGCTCTAACATTTGGCACAGAGTAGGTCCTCAACAAACGTTTGTCAAAGAAATGTTTGAACCAGGCACAGTAGCACATGCCTGTAATACCAGCAACTCAAGAGGCTGAGACAGAAGGATCACAAGTTTGCGGCCAGCCTGGGCAACTCAGCAAGACCCTGTTTCAAAATAAAACATAAAAAAGGGCTGAGGATGTAGTTCAGTAGTAGAGCACCCTTGGGTTCAAGCCTCAGTACTAAAAAGGAAAGAAAGTAAGGGATGATTTAGTATGATTATAGGATTGTAGTATTTTTAAACCTTTGAAGAATCTAACAGCATTTATGGAGCAAGTGACTAGCACTTTGCTAGGCACCATGGGAGATCCAGAAAAAGTGTGACACCTTATAGGAACTTATAGGCTCATAATGCAGGTAAACCAGTCTAGACTTAGAGATTTAGGAGAAGGAACCATGTGGCCAAGTGCTGTCGGCCAGGTGGGGTGCAGCTAGGTTTGGCAGCAGATGAGTAGGATGAGAAAGGCAGGGGGAGGCTATTCCAGGCAGGGTGGGGCCGGGGGCAGAGCCCTTCAAGGAAACACATGGTTAAAGGCATCATTGCCAAGCTTTCTCCTCCCACCTCCCATTCTAGTCCTTGCTGAGGCCTCTGTGAGGGGCCTTGAGGACCAAAAGCTGTGGCATGTCGGCAGAGAAGGAGTTATGCTCAAGTGCCTGAGTGAAGGGCAGCCCCCTCCCTCGTACAACTGGACAAGGTAAGAGCCTGGGTGTTGGAGAGGACTAAACTTGGGACTAGGATCCTCCCCTCTCAGGGCCAGGACATGCTCATTATGGGCTGGGATCATATATCAAACTTAAAATAAGTTAGGGCACATGTTCAGACCAATACAAGAATATGCATGGTCACCAAATATTATTGGCTTGCCCCAGGGCATCTAGGATGCATTGTCATTGGTAGGAAATAAAATGGATAAATTCTTGGCTTTTTTTCTCCAAACTTTAAAATTGTGAAATATTGCATAGTATTGGGGCTAGGGATGTAGCTCAATGATAGAGCACTTCCCTAGCATGCATGGGACGCTGGGTTCTATCCCCAGCACTGGAAAACACACACATACACACATGCATGCACACACACACAATCCCATGGTATTAAATATTAATAGTTTATAAATTTAGGTGAGTGCATAAAGTGCATGAGACAAAAAAGACAGCTGGCTGTAACTATTGTTACACCAACACTCATTCCTGTCACTGACACAATATTGCCAGTGCCTTAAAAACACTCTCCCACTTTTGCCAGCTCCCTCAAGAGTCTTTGGCTTTTTTCCAGGGTCTGAGATGTCCAGAGAATCAGGAAGGGGTGAGGTGCACACATGTGTGATACCATGACAGACGTGTTCTCACATGTGGGCATATGAGCGATGCATGCCCTGTACCTGGCGCTAGGTTTGCATGCCCACCATGCAGCATCACAGGTGTTGGAGCCCACAGTCACATTTTCCAAGTACCTCTGAGCTCAACTAGGAGTGGAGTGTCCTGTGGTGTGGACTTTATAGCATGTGGGCCTGGTACCTGGTGCTGGATGACTTGATGCCTTTGGGAGAATGTGGGATGGCACGCGTGTGGATCTTCCCCGAGTGTGTGTGGGGTGCCCAGGTCAGGCTGGGCGGCAGGGAGAGGGGCCTCTGCCCAGACCTGCCTAGGGGAGGGCGGGGCACCGTGGGAACAGCCGGCGGCTCTGGGTGACGTCATGGGGGAGAGGGGTGGAGAGCTGCCTGGACACGTCGAGTGGTGGCAGCCTCAGCCCGCACCAGCAGGCACCCTTCAGCTTTCCTATCCTCCAGGCTGGATGGGCCTCTGCCCAGTGGGGTACGAGCAGAAGGGGACACTCTTGGCTTTCCCCCACTGACCACTGAGCATAGTGGCATCTACGTCTGCCATGTTAGCAATGAGCTTTCCTCGAGGGATTCTCAGGTCACTGTGGATATTCTTGGTAAGTACAGGGGTGGCGGATGGCTGGAGAATAGAGACAAGGGACCTGGGCCTAGGGCAAAGGGGAGGGTTGGGAGGTGGTAACAGGAAGCAAGACAAAAGAAGGAATTGGGGAAAATATTTATTTGGGGGCACCGGATGGTTTTTGCAGAAGATCTAGCTGAGTGGGTGATTGTGGATGTGGTATATGAGGGTAGTGTGTGGGGGCAATGGGGTCATGTTGGTTCAAGGATCTGAGCATGCACTTCAGACAATGGCCTGTCTCCAGCAGACCCTCGGGACCCAGGGAAACAGGTGGATCTAGTGTCAGCGTCCGTGGTGGTGGTGGGTGTAATCGCTGCCCTCTTGTTCTGCCTTCTGGTGGTGGTGGTGATACTCATGTCCCGATACCATCGGCGCAAGGCCCAGCAGATGACCCAAAAATAGTGAGTACTGGCTCTCCTGGGTGGGTAGAACTAAGCTGGGAATGGAAAGGAAGCAAGGAGGTGGGACAGACAGGAAAGAAAGGAGGCTGAGCACAGACCCTGGGGAGTTTATGGACCAGAGGTGGACAGGGTCTCTCGAAGGTGAGAGGGGATTGGGGCCTGGACCACAGCTGGATGGTGGGAGCCGTTTGGCCTGAGTGAGGATCAGAGACACATGCCTGGGTAGCACCAACTATGTGCACTTGCTCACACACAGGGCACACATGTTCTGCAGCCACACTGCCACCTGCAGCCACACACTCATACTTGCAGGGCTGGCACAGCACCCACACTCTGTAGCCCTGTCTCGCATAGACACCCTAGGCTAGGCTTACCTTAGGAGGCCTGCTGCTACCCTCAGTTCCTGACAAGGGAGTATCTTTCCCAGTGAGGAGGAGCTGACCCTGACCAGGGAGAACTCCATCCGGAGGCTGCACTCTCATCACACAGACCCCAGGAGCCAGGTATGTGCCAAGGTGGGGTGTGTGCATGAGGTGTGGCCACACTGGGCTTGCTTGTGTCTAGGTGTCTGTGCAGACCAGGAGCACAGTCTTTTACCAGGACTGTGACTTAGCTGGGGCTGCATGTGGGGTTGAGGGCTGTCACTGCTTTGAGACTGGGAAGGCTCCTTTTAAGGCCTTCTTCACCATTGGCCTGGGGGTTGCTCTGGGAATCTACCAGGGGTCAAGGGTGCTATTGGGGTGGCAGTGGAGGAAGGAGGATGCGTCAGAGAGAGAATGGACCTGTGGGGTTGGGGGAAAGGTGATTAGGGCAGAGGCTGGTGGAGGACAAATGGTGAAAAGGCTGAGGAGAGGAGGCTGAGCTCTCTTTTAACTCCTCCCCCATGTCTGGGCCCTGCAGCCGGAGGAGAGTGTAGGGCTGAGAGCCGAGGGCCACCCTGATAGTCTCAAGGACAACAGTAGCTGCTCTGTGATGGTGAGGCCCCCGGCCCCACCGGTGCTCCCACCACTCTCCTTAGGCCCCTCTCCTGGCCCCAAATGTGGTGTTTCAGCAGTCCCCTTACCAGTCCCTCGTGCCTCATATATGAGGTTGGCTTATATATGGCCCAACCCCAAATCTCTGTTGTGCCTTCATTCTCCCTCTCCCCTTCTCCTCTTACCCATGCCTAACATTTGTTCCTGGCCCCTGATCTCTGAGCCCCTGTGCCTGTGGGACAATCATTACCCCTGTTTTGCCTGACCTCTTAACCCATCGTGACCCAAACATCCCCCATTGTATCTGGCTGCCCTGACTTGGTTCCTGACTTGACCTCTGCCCTTGGTCTCCAGAGTGAAGAGCCAGAGGGCCGCAGTTACTCCACACTGACCACAGTGCGGGAGATTGAAACACAGACTGAATTGCTGTCTCCAGGCTCTGGACGGGCAGAGGAAGAGGAAGACCGAGATGAAGGCATCAAACAGGCGATGAACCATTTTGTTCAGGAGAATGGGACCCTGCGGGCCAAGCCCACGGGCAATGGCATCTACATCAATGGGCGGGGACACCTGGTCTGACCCAGGCCTGCCTCCCTCCCTCCCCTAGGCCTGGCTCCTTCTGCTGACATGGGGGATTTTAACTCATCTCAGGGGGGCCTCCTTAAATGCCCATATCTCTTGAGGAAGATGCTCCCCACCCCACTGACTGCTCCATGTCCTCCAATTCTTCTGTTTATCGGGAGGGCTCCACTGGTTGAGTCCCTCCCACCGTGTGTGCAGGTCACTGTGTGTGTGCGCTTTTGTGTTTGTGTGAGCCTCCACTGTGTGTGGAGGGATGATTGTCTATGGTATATATTGTGCTGTCATGTTAGAGTCCAAGTGGACAGTGGTGTGCGTGCCACAGGATTTGTGTGGCTGTGTGGGGAATGTGTTAAGGTTTGGTTTATGTGTGGCGTGATTGTGTGTGACCTCTGCCTGCAAATGCAGGTATTTTCCTCAGACCCCAGAGCAGTATTAATGATGCAGAGGTTGGAGGTGAGAGGTGGAGACTATGGGTCAGATCCAGGTGTGCGGGCATAGCTGGAGCTGGAATCTGGCCTCTGCAGTGGGGGAGCTGGGTTCCCACCACTTGGGAGCCATGGGGCAAGTGTGAAGCAGCTGTCCAAGGGTCTGCCAGAGGTTTGAACTGTTATAGAAGAAGCCCTCTGCCCTCTGGTGGCCTGTGGGTCTGCTGCATGTACATATTCACTGTAAATAAACTCAACAAGGAGCTTTCAGAGCACTACTCCAGTTCCCTAAGAGAGAGAGAGAGAGAGAGAGAGAGAGAGAAAGAGAGAGAGAGAGAGAAATTTTAAAAACCTTTTGATTTATCTGCATGTTTGTTACTGGGATTGCTTATGGGAGGCCAGCCTACTTAGGAATTCAGCAAAGCTGGCCCTCACTCAGATCCCACTCGGTGGGTTACTTTCTGTGATTGTGAAAAATGCTTCTAAGGCATCTTCATCTAGGCAGCCCCTCTGGAGGGAGCCTGATGGCTGGTGGCATCTGGAACTGGGGAGTGAGCCCAGTGGCTACTGGCTAAGGGAGGACAAGAGAGTCTCCTTGATCCCAGTGGCTCCTTACCTTTTCCTCTAGCCCCATTTAATTTTTTAGTTGTATTCACAGTTGTTTGTGGTACCTTAATGATAAGGGCTCCTGGTTACATCCTGGTGTAGGGGAGAGAGTAGTTCTTATAAACAAGGGAGGGTGGATGTTCAGGTGAGGGAAAGGAGGTACCAGGAGTGAGACTGTCTCCTTTTCCCCAGGGGTTTCTGGGTCATTGATTCAGGGCTCTTTTGACAGTTTCTCTGAGTGGGGCTTGGGGTTAGTCATTTATTTTTATTTGGCCTCAAACCAGAATGCCAAGATTTAGGGCTAGGTATGTGGATCAATGGTAGAGTAATTTGCCTAGCATGCCCAACACCCTGGGTTCAATCCTTAGCACTGAAAAAAAGGAAAGGAAAAAAAAAAGAAGAAGAAGAAGGAGAAGAAGACGAGAGAAAGAGAGGGAGAGAGAGAGAATACTGAGAACTAGTGCCTATGTGGCTTGAACTCTGCTGGATTTCTGGACCAAAGGAGAGATTTCCAGCCCGTTAGCCCAGTTGGCCCAGGACTTTGTGGACCCCAAAGATCTGGTATCCTAGTATGTACATTTTGTGTAAATATGTGCATATTTGTATATAAAATGATATTCTGTTTTAAAATAAACAGATAAAACTTGTTCTGTCTGATTCCTGTCTTTTGCCTTGAACCATAAAAGCTCTGAGTGCTTGCTTGATCCTGTCTCAGTACCAAGCAGGGCAGAAGCTTGGATACCTGTAGCTGGAAGGGAAAGGGCAGAGAATAGCTTCCACAAGGCCTCCAATCATCTTTGAGAGTCCCCAGGTAGGAGAGTAGAGCTAAGAACCCCTTCTGGGAGAGTCAGTGTCTTCGTTCAAAAACCTTTATTGTATTGGAGACTTAAAGCAACAGTTGTGTAAAATAGAAAGTGGTGTACCCTTTTTACAGATAAAGAAACTAAAACCTGAGTTAAATGAATTCCATAGATAGAGCTGAAAGGATAATTTAAAGATCAATCTAGTCTGTACTCTTTATTATCATATGTGTGAAAACCGAGGCTCAGAGAAATAATGTGGCTTGGCTGAGGTGATAGGCTGTCAAAAGTGGAGCCTGGGAATCTCTCTCCTGGGTATACTTCCAGGCCCTGTTACCTAGCTCCTAGGCACACCTCAGGTCTCCATGTTGGACCCAAGGATTCTGGTCTCTAGGGGTGTCAGTCACCTGCTTATGCCCCAAGCGCCATCACCCCACCCCAGGGCTCTGACATCACCTCTCCTTGACCAATGGGCGAAGTTCCAGCAATGGGTGAGGATGTGAATGTTAGCTACCTCCCCCACCCCAGGCCCTGTGGTTGCAAAGATGCTCTAACAGGAAGCGGGTTTGAGGAGCTGCACAGCTTCCTGCCCCCCCTCCCCCCCAGCTGCTCAGGGCGAGGAGGGCGAGTGCCTGGCTGGGCCACGAGACACAGCTTTGTGCCAGGGTCTTGGCAACTTCCCCTTCCACAGCTACTTCCTTGTGGCTGGGGACCCAGAGGCGAGAGTTGCTGCCCGTTGCCCAGGCCACCCTCCACCCCCAGTTTGGAGCCCTGCCCCCCTGGGGCTGGGCCAAACCCAGTGGCTAGCTGGGATCCCATGGGGGACTGGTAGGGCAAAGGTCTTGGGGGACAGAGGTGGCTGAGACAGAGCCCTCCGGCCATGAAGTCTCGACAGAAAGGAAAGAAGAAGGGCAGTTCAAAGGAACGAGTGTTTGGGTGCGACTTGCAGGAACACCTGCAGCACTCAGGCCAGGAGGGTAAGGAGGCCAACTTGGAACTGTGGGCAGGTGGGTGGGCGGACGGGCACCACGCTTCTTCAGCCTGAGCTGGTCTGAGGGGAAGAAGCAGCTTCTGGGTACTCCTAGGGCGCGGCAGCCCAGGGTCACCACCCAAGACACCTATGAGGAGGCAAGACAGGAAATGTGAGGCAGAGAAGGCAAAGTAACACCCTGGTGTAACTTTCAGGGAGAATGAGAACAGCCCCAAAGGTGCAGTAAGGGGTGAGGATAGCGAGTTTGGAAACTCAGGAGAGGTGGACAAAACAGAGATGAGAGGATGGCAACTAGGGACAGGACAGAGTCAGAAGAGGAGTGGCTGAAGGGACAGTGGATGGTTTTGGGTCCGAATGAAAGGAGGCAAGAGAAAGGCCCACAGAGAGTATGAAGAGAGCACTTGAGGAGGATGAGGGCTTCCTAGCTGGGCAAGAATACCCAGGGACAAAGACCTGGTCCTTTGAAATATTGTTGGGCCACAGGAGAGTATGGGGTGGGGATGGCCTCCTTTTGGGGGTACTTCTTCTTTAGTCTTGGCAGTTCTCTGGTTCTCCCCATGCAAAGGAGAAACAGGCTTAAGGTGGAGGATAAGGGGAGAAGTTGCTGAAATGAGGAACACTGCAAGAGTGAGAGAGTTAGCTTCAGTCCTGTTGAAAGCTGGGTTTGGAAGTTGCAAAGGAGGGTAGGTGTGGGGACTGTCGGTGGAGCTCACCCAGCTCCTTCTCTAAGTTCCCTTGGAGTAGGTTTGGAAGCCAGCAGGCCCAGAATTAACACTAGGCTCACCACTGTGCTTGGCATGAAGTAGCCACTTAAAATCATTTCTTCATTTGATTTGAAAATAAACCCGGGTATACAGCTGCCCAACCTGACTTGTTTTTGGCACATGAAGCTTCTTACAGAGAAGGACACCCCACCCCACCCCAATCTGTCATTTCCTCTTTGTCCCCTTCTCTGCTTTGGCTGCAGCCTCTGCAGTTGAGGGAGGGTGATGGTGGTTCCCAGCTCATTTCCTGCTCTTAGCACCGCCCTTGTGTCCCCAGACACCTCCTTCCCCTTTTCTCCTCCCCAAAGGGCCCCCATCCACACTTGGCCTTGGTTAAGGGAAAGCCTAGGCCCCAAGGAGGAGTATTAAACAGCTGAGGCCTGCTTCTATGCACCCTCTTCTCACAGTGCAGAGTGGATGCAGCAAAGCTCTCAGTGCAGGGCTTACTCCTTTGTAAGGATTCCTCTCTAGAGTGATGATTCTTGGCCAAGGACCTCATAATTTAATTAGGGATGATGTTCTCCCAGCTCTCTGCAAACTCTCAGTACAGCCTCCTCGTCCTGTCACTGCCCTTTCCTGTGGTTCCCATCACCAACTCTATCTTGAAACACTGAACCCACAGACAGCCCAGACCCCATTCCTATAACCCTACTGGCCTCCATCTGCATTCCTAACAGGTAAAGAGAAACTCTCCAGAGGGGATAAATACATAGTTGCTGGATCCTGATTTCAGGTGAATTCCAGAGCAGATGAGAAGCACTTCACCAGAACATCATCTGAGCCCAAGAGCAGAGAGATCTTGGGCACCAGAGAGGTAGTAGCAGTCCCTCCCACTCTCCCCAACTCTTCCTGATGTAGAGAGGTGAAAAGTAGAAGGACAGCCAGGTGCGGTGGCCTGTAATCCCAGCAGCTTGGGAGGCTGAAGTAGGAGGATTGAGAGTTCAAAGCCAGCCTCAGCAAAAGCAAGGCACTAAGCAACTCAGTGAGACCTTGCCTCTAAAAAAAATACAAAATAGAGCTGGGGATGTGGCTCAGTGGTTAAGTGCCCCTGAGTTCAATCCCCAGTAACCCCACCCCCCCAAAAAAGTGGAAGGACAGAAGGAAGCTGGCTTCTCAACCAACGACCTATCAAGAAAATGATAGCCCAGACCAGAGAGATTTGCTTCTGGTGAATTCATCCACTCTCTGATGGTCTTGGTTTTCTCCCATCCTTACAACTTGGCCCCATCTCAGCCCTCTCTCACATTTTTTGCCCCCAAATGGGTCTCTTTCTTCCCCAACTCCTATATGCATTTAGTTTTTCCTTTTCCTAATCTTTATGTCTTTGGTACCTTGTTCAGATTTCAGATTTGCCAGGTCCCTAAGCTTCAGGCCCTCTACTTTGACAACACCCCTCTATCCTTGATATCTCCATCCCTTTGACTTCATCACTTCAACCTTATCTCTAACTTCTATCTCTGACCTCATCACTGATCACTATCTCCTCAAGTCCCTCATCTCTCTGGCCCTGTATCTCCTCCCTCATCTCCTGACCCATTTCCTCTATGGCTCATAAACTCCTTAGTTTATTCTTTTTTTTTTTTTTTTTTGGTGCTGGGGATGGAACCCAGGACGTCCTGCTTGCTAGGCAAGCACTCTACTACTGAGGTACATCCCCAGTCCACTCTTTAGGCTTTTGCATGCTGTCCTTGGGGGCACTTTCTGGAGGTTCAAAATCAACCAAGAAGAACAGGGTGGGAAAGACCTAGTTTGGTCATCGTTCATGGGAGAAGGTCCTGGGGGTTTAGGTGATAGTAATTAACAGAGTAAATACTTCTGGTGACCAAAAGAATTGGTGCAATATTAGACTGCAAAAGGGGAGCCCACTCGTCTCTACATTCAACACTGAGAACCTGAGGTCAGGGGGATCCTTCCTGGCAAATGGGAACAGATCCTGAAGGCATGGATGGTAAATGGTAGAGCCGGTGCTACAGTGAAGCAGGAGAGATGATGAAGGCACATAAGGAAGGAAGTACTCCACTCCTGGGGTCTTCCAAGTGCCTCAGGTGCCTCATTCTTTTTTTTTTTTTTAAATATTTTTTTAGTTGTAGATGGACACAATATCTTTATTTTATTTATTTTTATGTGGTGCTGAGGATCGAACCCAGTGCCTCACGCATGCGAGGCAAGCGCTCTACCACTGAGCCACAACCTTAGCTCCCATTTTTTCTTTCTTTATAATATTTTTCAATTGTCAATGGACCTTTATTTTATTTATGTATATGTAGTGCTGAGAATTAAACCCAGTGCTTCACACATGCTAGGCAAGCGCTGTACCACTGAGCCACAATCCCAGTCCTAGGTGCCTCATTCTTAAGTAAGTATTCACTCTCAGGACTGTGCAGGACCACTACTGGTACTTGCACTGTCTTGGGTGAGCACTTCCTTAAATTTTGTGCCCTAGATGATTCCCTTGCCATACCCAGTCCCTGGCTATGGAGGGAAAGAGACTGAAGAGTCTGAAAACTGAGTCATGTGAGGAGAGTTGAAAGATAGTGATTGATGGATTTATTGACCTTTTCCTTCATTCCATATTTCTATCATACTTTGTTTCACAAAGAGCTAAGAATGATTTCTAAAACCCAACATAGGATAAATAACTGAAGCATTTGGACTGAAGGGAAACAAGAAGATCAGCACCCAGAAGTATATATCAGCTGGTTCTATCCGGTTCTTATAGGTGCGCTCTGAGTTTCCTCATGGCTAAAGACTCACAAGGCCTATAAGAAAGAAAGAATAGGTGGGTTAGAAGAAATACAGTTTTATTGTGTTTTTTTTGTATTTTTTTTTCTGAGAGTGACAAGTTAGGAAGATTTCTATAATAGGTCCTAGTTAATGGGATCCAATGTTTTTGTCATGGACAATATTCTTTATTAAGTTTCCAGGGGATGTTAATGATTCTTATAACTGATTAATTCATTGAGTCATTTAACAAACATTTATTGAGCATCTGCTATTCGTTACTGTGCTAGATGCTGAGAAGATGCTCCCATTTGCCAGAATGCACAGATCCAAACAAACAAATAAAAACTAATAAAAACAAAGAACAATAAGCACTATAATACAGATATGAGCAAAGGACTATAGGAACTATAATATGGATATAAATAAAGGGTTAGCAATTAGGAGTTATTTATTTATTTATTTTTTTGTGGTGCTAGAGGTTGAACTCAGGGCCTCATATGTGCTAGAGCTCTACCATTAAGTTATGCCCTCTAGGCTTGTGTTGTTTCTGAGACAAGGTTTGCTATATTGCCTAGGCTGGCCCAAGTTTCTGGGCCCAAGTGATTCTCCTTAGCTTCCTGAGTACCTGAGACTATATGCATGTGCCACTATGGAGGTGGCTAGGAGGTGATGTTTGAGATGTATTTTGAGGGATGCATAGGTGTTTGCTGGGCATAGTCAGAGGGGAGGATATTTGCAGGAAGATAGTAACATAAGTGTCTTTGCCAATTTTGTATTACTACAACAAAATACCTGGGCCAGTGGGTACCTCAAAGTATAAAGGTCCATTTGTCTCACGATTATGGTGGCTGGAAGGTTCAAACAGCATGGTGCCAGCATCTTGGTAAGGGCCCCCAAACTGTGTCACAATGTGGTGGAGAAGTGGAAAGAGAACTGGCTGCATACAGAAGGGGCCAAGTGTGTGGGGTGGCCTAGCTTATAACAACCTGCTCTTTTTTTGTGTGTGATGCTGGGGATTGAACCCAGGGTTTTATGCATGCAAGGCAAGCACTCTACCAATTGAGCTATATCCCCAGCTCACAACCTGCTCTCTTGAGAACCAATCCAATCACACAAGACTTGACCCACTCCTAAGATACAGTATTGATCCATTCATGAGAGTTGATTTCCCATGATTTAATTACCATCTTCTAGGCTCTACCTCTTAAATGTTCTACCACCTCAAAATCACAACAGTGGGGACAAACCTTCTAGCATAAGAACCTTTACAGGCTGGGTGCGGTGGTGCATGCCTGTAATCCCAGCAGCTTGGGAGGCTGAGACGAGATTGCCAGTTCAAAGCCAGCCTCAGCAACAGTGAGGCACTAAGCAACTCAGTGAGACCCTGTCTCGAAATAAAATACAAATAGGGCTGGGGGGTGGCTCAGTGGTCAGTGCCCCTGAGTTCAATCCCCCGTATCAAAAAAATAAAAATAAAAAAAGAACCTTTACACTTTACAGAACAAACCATAAACCATGTTTAAACCATAAGCAGTGAGTAAATATCAAGACTTAAATTTACTAGCAAAGGGCTGGATCATCGCATTTATCGCTGGATCTGAGAATGGAGAGGTGACTGGACTTGGTTTGTGAAAAGTCTTGTATACGAAGCTGAGGAGTTTATATTTTATTCTGTATCTCTAAGGTAAGCAATGAGTATTTGAGTGGGGTGGGGCGGGGCATGTGTAGCAAAAGTGAAGTGCTTTGGAAAGATAACTAGTTTCCAGTGTTCCTTAAACCAATAAACTGTTCATCACCACTTCCATGCAGATATATGTAAGAACCCACTTGTGAGAAGTGCAGAGCCTATTGAGGGGAATGGAGTGTCAAAAATAATTATAAGCTCATATGAAGCTATAATAAGATATAATAAAAGCCCACACCAAGGGCTTACACGCTTCCAAGAAGAAAATAATTAGTTTTGCCTGGGAGGGAGAGAGTTTTCCAGAAGGAGGATGGGTTTCTTGAGATTGGGATTCAACAAAAGGCTTTTGAGGACCGATCACATGTGACACCATGCCAGACAATATGAGGAATACAAAATGGATCACACTTACATCTTGTCCTTAAGGAGTTACAGTCCGGTGACAAGGTCAGGAGAAATAATTCAACTTTTTATACTTTTGGATTTGAATCCTGGCTTTATCTGGGTGCTGCTGGGTACTTCTTTGATCCTTAGTTGTCTTATCTGTAAAACAGGGACTAAAAGGTCTACTTTACAAGACCAAATGATAGCACACATATGAAGCAGAGCATTATTTGACACACAGTTTCTTCTTTCCTGCACTGGCCTATCAACAGTGTGGCCACTATTTCATGTACTTTCCTATAACAGAACTAATGACCCTGAACTTTCTTACCATAAGGGATGCTTCAGAATAATATCCATCAAGCTGGGGCATGGTGGTAGTCCAAGCTACTTGGGAGGCTGAAGCAGGAGGATGGCTTGAGTACAGAAGCTTGAGGCCAGCTTGGGCAACATAGTGAGATCTGGTCTTCAAAAACAGTTTAGATAGATAGATAGATAGATAGATAGATAGATAGATAGATAGATAGATAGCAACAACAATCGCCATCAGCTCTGTTCCATTTTGTTTGGGACAACTAATGTCCTTTCATCTTGTACAGAATGCCACATCAATGTACTTTCACTACCTGTCTTTTGGCTTTCCCTCCTCTACTAATCAGATTTCTGCCCCTTTAAAAATTCTGGAATAGCATGTGTAATTGCAGAGAGACAAATTTCAATTTAAAAAGGGTAGGAATGAGCATCTGGGTGCAGTGGCACATGCCTGTAATCACAGGGGCTCAGGAGGTTAAGACAGGAGGATCTCGAGTTCAAAGCCAGCCTTAGCAACAGCAATGCACTAAGCAACTCAGTGAGACCCTGTCTCTAAATAAAATACAAAATAGGGCTGGGGATGTGGCTCAGTGGTCAAGTACCCCTGAGTTCAATCCCTGGTACCCTCTCCCACCAAAGGGTAGAAATAAAAGGAATGGACAGTATGGAGAGGTGGTGAACTCCTCTTCACTGGAGGAGTTTATGCTGAGGCTCTGGGACCGATGGGCTGGGGACTGTAGAGAGGTTGGCAGGTTGGAGCTGAAGACCATAAGGATTTTTCTGACAAGTTTTTACCTCATGAGCTTTGCCTTTAATTTCCTCAAAACTCTTTCCCTGATGCTTCTTTAACACCCCCTCCTTACAATCTCTGGCCTCTGAAACATTTATTTATTCGTGTTTTTGTTTGTTTATTTACTTATTATTTAGTACTGGGAATTGAATCCAAGGGTCTTTTTACCACTGAGCTACATCCCTGGCCTTTTTTAATTTTTTTTTTTTTTTTTTTTGGTACCGGGGATTTAACTCAGGGGTACTTGACCACTGAGCCACATCCCCAGCCCTATTTTGTGTTTTATGTAGAGACAGGGTCTCACTGAGTTGCTTAGTGCCTCACTGTTGCTGAGACTGGCTTTGAACTCAGGATTCTCCTGTCTTAGCTTCCCTAAGTGCTGGGATTACAGGCGTGCGCCACTGCGCCCGGCTCCCTTTTTAATTTTTATTTTGAGATAGGATCTTGTTAAGTTGCCCAGGCTAGCCTCAAACTTTGAATCCTGCTGCCTCTGCCTCCTGAGTACCTGGGATTATAACTGAGATTCAGACTTTCTGATTTTTCTTTCTCTACCCATTTGTCCCCAGTGCCTCAGGTGTTAAAGAGCTGTGCAGAATTTGTGGAGGAGTATGGAGTGGTTGATGGGATCTACCGTCTCTCAGGTGTCTCCTCCAACATCCAGAAGCTCCGGTGAGTCAGAACAAGTAAAAGCTCTCTGTGGCCAGGAGGCCAGGGAGCCAGATCCCCTGGTAAGAGCTGCTGGGGAGAGCAGAGAAGAGGGGTGAGGGAGAGTGGGGAGAAGGAAGCATAAATGATAAGTACTGTTATAGAGGGAATCCCTAAGGTACACACACACACACACACACACACACACACACACACACATACACACACAATCTCCAATTCCACGTACATATACAATTCCCACATATGCCCACTCAACTTTTAAAAAAAATTTAGAAGGGCTGGGGTTGTGGCTCCGTGGTAGCATAGGTGAGGCACTGGGTTCAATCCTCAGCACCACATATGAATAAATAAAATAAAGGTATTGTGTCCACCTACAACTTAAAAATTTTTTTTAAAGTTAGATGCTGGGCGCGGTGGTATACGCCTGTAATCCCAGCACTTCGAGAGGCTGAGACAGGAACATTGCGAGTTCAAAGCCAGCCTTAGCAATGGTGAGGCACTAAGCAACTCAGTGAGACCCTGTCTCTAAATAAAACACAATATGGCTTCGATGTGGCACAGTGTTCAAGTACCCCTGAGTTCAATCCCTGGTACCCCCCCAAAAAAATTAGATATATTTCACATATCATCAAATTTGCCATTTAAAAGGTATATTTCAGCTGGGTATCATACCTGTAATCCCTATGACTTGGGACACAGAGGCAGGAGGATCTCAAGTTCCAAATCAGCTTGGGCAATTTAGCGAGACCTTGTCTCAAAATAAAAAATAAAAAGGGCTACAAAAGCAACTCAGTGGTAAAGTGCCCCTGGGTTCAATCCCCAGAACTAGAAAAAAAAAAAAAGTACGAATCAGTGTTTTTTAGCACAGTTACAATATTGCACAACCATCATCACCATCGAATTCCAGAATATTTCACCATCCCTAAAAGAAACCCTATACCTGTTAGCAGTCACTCCACATTCCCTCTTCACTTAGCTGGTGGCAACCACTAATCTGCTTTCTGTCCCTATGGATTTGCTTCTTTTGGACATTTTATATAAATAAAATGATATGTGTCTTTGTGTGTCTGGTTCTTCACTTAGAATGTTTTCAAGGATCATGTATCTTGTAGAATGTACCAGTGCTTCATTCCTTCCTATGGTTGAACACTATCCCATTGTGTGTGTGTGTGTGTGTGTGTGTGTGTGTGTGTATTTTGTGGTGGGAGGGTACTGAGGATTGAACCCATGGGTGCTTAACCATTGAGCCACATTCCCAGCCCTTTTTATTTTTTTATTTTAAGAAAAGATCTTGCTGAGTTGCTTAGGGTCTCACTAAGTTGCTGAGGCTGGCCTCGAACTTGTGATCCTCTGGCTTCAGCCTTCTGAGTCACAGGGATCACAGGCTTGTGCCATATCCCATTGTATAATTATCTCACATTTTCTTGATCCGCTCATACTTTTAACTATTATGAATAATTCTGCAATAAACATGTACAAGTTTTGGCATGGACATATGTTTTCAGTTCTTTTGAGTATATGGTAATTTTATGTTGAATTTTTTTCCTTTTTTTGTACTGGGACTTAAACCCAGGGTTGCTTTACCACTGAGATACATTCCCAGTCCCTTTTTAAAATTATATTTTATTTTTGAGACAGGGTCTCGCTAAGTTGCTGAGGGTCTGGCTAAATTGCCCAGGCTAACCTCAAATTTCCAATCCTCCTGCCTCAGCCTCCAAAATTGCTGGGATTACAGGCTTGCAACACCATCCCTTCATGTTGAACTTTTTAAGTAACTATTTTCCATAGCAGATGTATCATTTTACATCATCACCAACAAAGTACAAAATTTCCAGTTTCTCCACATCCCTGCTTTCTGTGCCTACGGATTTGTGTGTGTGTGTTACTGTATCTTTTTTTTTTTTTTTTTGGTGCTGAGGATTGAACCCATGGCCTTCTGCATACAAGGCAGGCACTCTACCAACTGAGCCAAATCCCCAGCACTGTATCTTTTTGATTACAGCCATTCTGATAGGTGTGAACTGATATTTTATTGTGATGTATATTTTTATTTCCCTAGTAGCTAATGGTGTGGATGTATTTTCATGTGCTTAATGGCCATTTATATTTCTTCTTTGGAGAAATGGATACATAAAACCTTGGCCTTTTTTAAAATAATTATTGTTTTATTTGTTTGTTTGCTTATTTATTTTTGTTTGTACTAGGGATTGAACTCAGGTTCTCATATGTGCCATGCAAGCACTCTACCACTGAGCTATATCCCTGGCATGTTTTTTTTTATTAATAACTTTATTTTATTTATTTATTTATTTTATGTGGTGTTGAGGATTGGACCCAGTGTCTCTCATGTGCTAGGCAAGTGCTCTACCGCTCAGGCACAACCCCAGCCCTCTCAGCCTCTTTTATCTTTTATTTTGAAACAGGTTCTCACTGAGTTGCACAGGCTGGCCTTGAACTTGCAATCTTCCTGCCTTGGCCTCCTGAGAAGCTGGGACTATAGGCATGGGCCAACATACTCAACTTCAGTTAATTCATTAATTAATTAATTTTTATAAATTAATTTTGGGGAATTGTACTAGGGATTGAACCCAGGGGGCACTGTACCACTGAGGTCATCCCTAGCCCTTTTTTTTGGTGGGGGCAGCGGGGGGGTTGTACTAGGGATTGAATTCAGGGGCACTTGACCACTGAGCCACATCCTTAGCCCTATTTTGAATTTTATTTAGAGACAGGTTCTCACTGAGTTGTTCAGGGCCTTGCTAAATTGCTGAGGCTGGCTTTGAACTCACGATCCTCCTGAGCCACTGGGATTACAGGAGAGCACCACCATGCCCAGTCCCCATCTCTAGCCCTTTTAATCAATTAACTTATTTTTTAAATTTTGAGACAAGGTCTCTCTAAATTGACCATGCTGACTTTGAACTTGTGATTCTCCTATCTCAGCCTCTTGAATCACTGAGATTATAGCCGTGTGCCATCATGCCCAGCTTTGGGTTTTTAAAAACTCATTGAGCCAATCTCAATGGTTCATGCCTAAAATCCCTGCAACTCAGGAGGCTGAGGCAGGATAATTGTAAATTCAAGGCTAACCTGGGCAATTTAGCAAGACTCTGTCTCAAAATAAAAAATAAAAAAAGGGGCTGGGGTTGTGGCTCAGTGGTAAAGCGCTTGCCTAGCATGTGTGAAGCATTGGGTTCAATCCCCAGCACCACATAAAAAACCTAAATAAACAAAATGAAGGTATTTAATTTAAAAAAAATAAAAATAAAAAAGACTGCAAATGTAGCTCAGTGGTAAAGTGCCCCTGGAGTTAATCCCCATTAAAAAACAAAAAAACAAAAAATCATTGAGACATAAGAAGAATTTTTTAGAGGTTTCAAATACTAGACTCTTATCAGATACAAGATTTGTAAACATTTTCTCCCATCTGTGGATGTCTCCACTTTTTTTTTTTTCCAGTGCTGGTGATGGTACCCAGGGTTTACTTTCTTTATAGTATTCTTTGATAAGCCAAAGTTTTTTGTTTGATGTTTTGTTTGTCTGTTTCTTTCTTTAGTGGCTTGTGCTTTTGTGTCATATCAAAGCAACTGTTTGGGGTTAATTCAACCAAGTCCATGATGATTTACATATTTCTTTTTTTTGGGGGGGGATATGAGAGATTGAACTCAGGGGCACTTGGCCACTGAGCCACATCCCCGCTCTATTTTGTATTTTATTTTGAGACAGTGTCTCACTGAATTGCTTAGTGCCTTGCTTTTGCTGAGGCTGGCTTTGAACTCGAATTCCTCCTGCCTCAGCCTCCTGAACCACTGGAATTACAGGTATGTGCCACCTCACCTGGCGATTTACATGTTTCTTTCTAAGAGTTACACCCACCCATTTTTAACCAGAAGCACACAGTTAAGTCTACTACTCACATCTACTGACTCCTACATACCCCTGCATTGCTACTCACGCCTACTGTGCCATCTGACCATCCCTGTTCATGCACAGATCCACTAACCCATCCACATGCCAGTCCTCACATCCCATCTACACATCAATATATACAATGTATACAATGCCTCATACTTGCTGCTCCCCAACCTTCTTCCTCCTTGTCCCACACATATTGACCCATGACCCTGCTTGAGCTCATCTCTACAGCTTCCACCTCTCCCCACACTCCCCCTAATCCATACCTCTCCTGACCACTCTGAACCTCCCCAGGCAGGAGTTTGAGGCAGAACGGAAGCCAGACTTGCGGCGGGATGTTTATCTCCAGGACATTCACTGTGTCTCCTCCTTGTGCAAGGCCTATTTCAGAGAATTGCCAGATCCCCTGCTTACGTACCGGCTCTATGACAAGTTTGCTGTGAGTTGGGAGGCAGGGTGGGTGGAAGACAGTGCTCAGGGACATCTGCTTTGGTTTTGAAATCCCAGGTGTGTCATGAGCAAACCAGAGTCCTAGTGATCCTGAAGGACAGAGACTACAGTTAAGCATTATTGGGGAAAAGATACTTCCTTTTCAAATACCCAAGCTCCTGCTATTTCTGCCCTTCCTGTCCTTCTTCTCTTAATTTTCTCCTCTACTGTGTCCTTTCCCTAAGGCCTGTGGACTGCACATAGCATTGTGGTAAGACTCGGAGAGGTAGAGGCCACATTGTCAGAGCTGGAAGACCCTTGGAAAGCACCTACACCAGAACTTCCCTATATTTAGGAGGAAAAGAACACTTTTTAGAAGTCAAAACTTCTTCAGGGATGTCCCTCCACTAATTGTAATTGTACATGGAACATCTTTTGAATGAGAAAACACATAATAAAAACACATACCTAAATTGAGTAACACTTTAAAAATAAGTTGCACTTTATCGTGCCTAAAATCATTGAGAGACCCTGTTCAAGCAGCAACACTGCTCAGTCCACACAGGACAGACTGGGTGGATGTGGGCCTTCCTGAACATTAGGACAACCCTGTAATCCCTGGGGGCACACATAGCATAGGACCATGAAAATATCTCCATGCCAAAGTTTTCTGATGAGAATTTTGAGGCAGGCAGCAGTAGTGGTCCCCCAAGGTCTCAAAATTATTAAGTCATATAACCAAGATTCTGTTGCTGTCTTTGTGGGCCTCAAATTCTGCGCTCTTTCTAGTATGTCAAGGTGCCTTGGAAAATTAGGGTAGGAGCAGTGTGGAGTGCAGCATAGCTTATTTCTAAGTTTGGCTTGCTGGGTCACTGACTCTTGCTTCTCCCACACTTCTTCCCCAATCAGGAGGCTGTGGCAGTGCAATTAGAGCCTGAGCGCTTGGTCAAGATTCTAGAAGTGCTTCGAGAACTCCCTGTCCCAAACTGCAGGTGTGTGGGTCTCTACTCTGACTTACAGGATCCTGACTTGCCCCTTATAGTCCAATCTCTTTTGCTCTACTAGAGCCTTGATCTGTCCCTCTCAGCTCCCAGGTGCCAGCTAGAGCCCTGCCCTGGGTTCCCTATGTGATCCCTGCCCCCCTTTTCTGCAGGACACTGGAGTTTCTTATGCGGCACTTGGTGCACATGGCTTCATTCAGTGCCCAGACCAACATGCATGCCCGCAACCTGGCCATTGTGTGGGCCCCCAACCTGCTGAGGTGGGTACATTTTGAGTAGCAAGTGGAGTTCCTGGGAGAGATTAACTTCAGGGTGGCGGCTCTACGGATTGGTGTGGCTATGTGCATAAAGTAGAGAAGGGTGTGGAGTCTCATGAAGCCCAGTGAGAAAGGACAGATCAGAATTACGTTGGGTAGATGGTTGCAGTGGCACACACCTATAATCCCAGCAGCTCAGGAGGCTGAGGCAGAAGGATTGCAAGTTCAAAAGCTAGCCTCAGCAACTTAGTGAGGCTCTAAGCAACTATCAAGACCCTGTCTTAAAATAAAAAATAAAAGAGGCTGGGGACATGGTTCAGTGGTTAAGCACCTCCAAATTAACTGGGTGCGGTGGCGCATGCCTGTAATCCCAGTACTTTGGGAGGCTGAGACAGGAGAATCGCCAGTTCAAAGCCAGCCTCAGCAATGGCGAAGTGCTAAGCAACTCAGTGAGACCCTGTCTCTAAAATAAAACCACAAAATAGAGCTGGAGGTGTGGCTCAGTAGTTGAGTACCCCTGAGTTCAATCCCCGGTACCAAAAAAAAAAAAAATTACATTGAGTGGGATGGGTCCAATCCATATAAACCCCTTTTTTGAGATCAAGTAAAGTCCATAATGGCAAGACCTTTGTGTTTGTGTTTTCTTATACTATATTGCTGAGTTCAGGGACTGAAATATGATAGGTCCTTGCCAAATGTTTATTAAGCAAAAATCTTAGAGTCTATAGGAGAACTGGCCTGCTTATCACTATGGTACAAGGCATTATGAACTACAGTACTTCCTGTAGTCTGCCTTGTACCACAAGCAAGGAAGTGTTCAAAGAAAGTAAGATTAAGCCTGGGCATAGTGGCACAGGCCTGTAATCTCAGCTATTTGGGAGGCTGAACAGGAAGATTAATAGTTCAAGGCAAGATTAGGTAATTTAGCAAGACCCTATCTCAATGTAGTTCAGTTGTAGAATACCCTGGGTGCAATCGCTGGTACTGGGAAAGAAAAAGAAGAAAGAAGGAAAGAGAAAGAAACAAGGAAGAAAGGAAGTAAAGAAAGAAGGAAGAAAGAGTAGCGATTAGTTTTGAGGAGGATGCCTAAGAAGGCTTCCTGGAGGAAGTGGCATTTGATGCTTGAATCACCATATGGCTTAAGAGATGGAGATAGGGTTAAGGGCAACAAAGGGAGGGAGTATAAGGTATTGCAGGGAGAATTTGGATGGTAAAATATGGTGGCATTAGGAAAAGAATAACTCCATATCTTCATAGGTCCAAGGATATAGAAGCCTCAGGCTTCAATGGGACAGCAGCTTTCATGGAGGTGCGGGTACAGTCCATCGTTGTTGAGTTCATCCTCACTCACGTGGACCAGCTCTTCGGGGGTGCTGCCCTTTCTGGTCAGTGTCCTTCCTGCCCACCACATATCAACATTCTCTGTCTAGTGAGTCATGTCAGCGTTATTAAAAGTATTAAAGATCAACTAGTTTGCCAGAAGCAGTGGCACACGCCTATAATCCCAGCGGCTCAGGAGGCTGAGGCAGGAGGATTGCGAGTTCAATGCCAGCCTCAGCAATGGCGAGGCACTAAGCAATTCAAAGAGACCTTGTCTCTAAATAAAATACAAAATAGGGCTGGAGATATGGCTCAGTGTTTGAGTGCCCCTGAGTTCAATCCTTGGTACCCTTGACCCTTCAAAAAAAAAGATCAATTAGTTAGGGTTTGAACAACCCTCTTCTGTTGTCAGCCCAGGACATAGTTTGACCTCTGAACCACTACTGATGGTTTATACCCACCCCCCAATCCACCAGGCCTATGTCCTGGGATTTCTTGGCCCTCTTTGTTCATAAGGACACCCTCTTGAATATCTAAACATGGAAGGACTATCTCCAGGGGCCACTGACCATATTCCTACCCTGGTAGTTGGTGAGGGAAGATGAAGGGTTGGGTTCCTGAGGCCTCTCTTGGCTCTCTTCTTTGCCTTTTCTCTTTAATTCTTTTTTTCCCCTAGGTAGTGAAGTGGAAAGTGGATGGCAATCACTTCCAGGGGCCCGGGCATCAGGCAGCCCCGAGGACCTCATGCCCAGGTCTCTACCTTACCACCTGCCTAGCGTCCTACAGGCTGGTGATGGACCCCCCCAGATTCGGCCCTACCACACTATCATTGAGATAGCAGAGCACAAGTAAGGCCTCCTTCCTGGGCCCTCCTCCTTTGTACTGGTCACCAGGCTCCTACCCCTGATTATGTCTTCATTATCTTCAGGAGGAAGGGGTCTTTGAAAGTCAGGAAGTGGAGGTCTATCTTCAATCTGGGTCGCTCTGGCCATGAGACAAAGCGTAAACTTCCACGGGGGACTGAGGACAGAGGTAAGTCTGGGGATTTGGAGGAAGATTTGTTAAAGTTGCATAAGGTCCTGGCTCTATGCATGTCCCTGTCTTGCAGAGGACAAATCCAATAAGGGTACACTGCGGCCAGCCAAGAGCATGGATTCACTGAGTGCTGCAGCTGGGGCCAGTGATGGTGAGTGTGGTTGTGCACTCTTGTGGGTGTACTTGTGTGTGCTGTGTGAGCAGCCACACAGGCCTGTGTGTGTCGATAAATGTGGCCAACTGTGTTAAATAATTCTAAAAATATTTAATGAGTGCCTGTATAGGGATAGATGCCAAGTTTACATGGTGAGCTTATTGTTTAATATATGGGTGTGTTCATGAGTGTACATGAAGAGACCATGTAAAGTGTGTGTGTGTGTGTGTGTGTGTGTGTGTTAGTGATAACCAGTGATCATTATCTGCAGGAAGGGAGTCCCTAGGTATATTTAGATGGGGCAACCTTTGACTCACTGGCTGGGTGAGGGTTTGCAATAGTGGCTTGTGGAAGCTGGGCCTGGTACCTTCCAAATTGTCCTGCCTCTTTTTTTTTTTTTTTTTTGGTGCCAGGGATTGAACTCAGGGGTACTCAATCACTGAGCCACATCTCCAGCCCTATTTTGTGTTTTATGTAGAGATAGGGTCTCACTGAGTTGCTTAGCGCCTCTCCATTGCTGAGGTTGGCTTTGAACTTGCCATTCTCCTGTCTCAGCCTCTCAAAGTGCTGGGATTACAGGTGTGCACCACCGTGCCCGGCTTGTCCTGCCTCTTGAGGCCCAAAAAAGCACAGTATTTTTCAGAGCCTTCTAGAAGTGTCTAGGCCCCTTGGAGCTGAGGCTGTTGCCTATCTAGCCTTCTCTCTCCTTCACAGAGCCAGAGGGACTGGTGGGTCCCAGCAGTGCCCAGCCAAGCCCACTGCTGCCTGAGAGCTTGGAGAATGATTCTATGGAGACGGTAGAGGGTGAACATGAGCCTGAGGCAGAGGCATCGGGTGGCACAAACTCTGAGCCAGGCACACCACGAACTGGACGGTCAGCCATTCGGGCTGGGGGCAGCAGCCGTGCAGAGCGCTGTGCTGGTGTCCACATCTCAGATCCCTACAATGTCAACCTCCCGCTGCACATAACCTCTATCCTCAACGTGCCTCCAAACATCATCTCTAACGTATCCTTGGCCAGGCTCACCCGTGGTCTTGAATGCCCTGCCCTACAGCCCCGGCCAAGCCCTGCCTCGGGCCCTGGCCCTGGACCCGGCCTTGGCCCTGGACCCCCAGGTGAGGACCCAGGGATTTCCCAGGACCAGAAAGGGGACTAGAACTTTAGGCTGAAGTTCTGATACTTAGGATTCACCCTGGGAAAGGGCAGAGGCCTCAGCCCTTAGGTTGGTTGCCTTTGGCTGCCTCCCTGGATTTAGAGTTGGGAAATCCAGTAATATTATCAAGTTGTGTGAAATCCATGGACAGGGTATCCCTGGAAGCCTCTAGACATTGATATCAAGTTGTGTGAAATCCATGGACAAGGTATCCCTGGAAGCCTCTAGAATGGAGGTCTGTGGCAGTCTGTGTTGTTATCCTTATAGCAGTGACATCTGAGACTAAGGTTAAGCAATTTGCTATTGATTTAGGTAGCAAGAGGCAGGGCTGGGATCTGAGCCTTGCTCTGACTCCAGTTCCTAAAGTATCACTGACAAGAAGTCCTGAGGCAGCATAGGAGAGGGTAAGGACATGCATGGGCTGTAGAGTTAAGTAGACATGGGTTCAAATTTTTGCCATACTACTTATAAACTATGTGACATTGGACAAATAGCTTAATCTCTGAGCCTCAGTTTCATTATATGTAAAAGAGGACAATACCCTACATAATTGTTTTGTAGAGAAAGTAAGACAACACATTGTAAAACATAAAGCACAGTGCTTGGCACCTGGTAGGGGCTTAATAAAGGTAGCTATAAGCCAATATCCCAGTAGTTAGGGATATTGGTCATAGATACTGTGATGTGTCTCCATTGGGAGTTTCAAGCTCCTACTATATCAATGCTAGGAAGATCCACATTGGAAACGGTCAGGGCTGTTCTTGACTTTTGTATTCCTGGGACTACCTCTCCCTCAACAGATGAGAAGTCGGAGGCAATTCCAGCCCCAGGTCCCCTGGCTGACCCAGGCCCTGCGGACATGACTCCTGCCCTGGAGGACTCCCTGTCCCAGGAGGTGCAAGATTCCTTCTCCTTCCTAGAGGACTCAAGCAGCTCAGAGCCTGAGTGGGTGGGGGCAGAGGATGGGGAGGTGGCCAAGGCAGGAGCAGCAGGAGCAGCCTTCTCCCCTGGGGAGGACGAGCCTGGGATGGGCTACCTGGAGGAGCTCCTAGGAGTTGGGCCTCAGGTAAGGAGGAACCATGCTGGGGTTGGGGATGGTATGGAGTTCAGAGGGTGGACAGGGCTGCCTGGTCCTGAGCCACAATGTTGTGCCTACAGGTGGAGGAATTCTCTGTGGAGCCACCCCTGGATGACCTGTCTCTGGATGAGGCGCAATATGTCCTGGCTCCCAGCTGCTGTTCCCTGGATTCTTCTGGCCCCAGGCCTGAACTGGAGGAAAATGGGGAGGAAGTCTTTCTAAGTGCTTATGATGATCTAAGTCCTCTTCTGGAGCTTAATCCCCAAAATTGGGAGGGTGCAGGGAATCTGGAGGAAAAGACAGCAGGGTGTGGAAGACAAAATTCAGGAAAAGCTGAAGAAGAGCAGGCATGCTGGGAAATTGGGAAAGACAAGGAGGCTGAACCTGGAAGCACATTTGACATCAGGGAAGACACTGAGGGAAGTCCGGAGACTGAGATGGAGGTTGGTGAGGCTGGTGAGGAAAAAGAGGAGGCTGATGGAAGCCAAGAGATGATGATAAGTTTGGAAGAAAGGAGTGGGGAAGAGACAGAAGCCAAGGGAAAGAATTCTACAGGTCAGAAGGAGGTTGAAAGTACCAAGGAAGCTAAGGGTGTGGAGGAACGAAGAGAAGAACAAGATAAAGACAAGGAGAAGAAAAGAGAGATTGAGAAAAAAGAAGAGGCTGAGCAAGGAGAGGGAGCCCCAGTAGAAGCTGGAAGGGACTCAGAGAATGGGGCCCAGGAACACCTGGTTTCTGAGGGGAGCTGGCAAATTGTACACAAACAAGAGGCTAAGAGAGGCAGAGAGGATAAAGTCAAAGGACAGAGGGAGAATGGGAACCACACTGTAAGAGAAGACGAAGGACATGGTGAAGATAGCAGAAGCCCAGAAGCAGCAGTTGATGGAGGAGAAAGGGAGGTTATTAGGGAGCCAGAGAGTGGGGATGGAGAGGCTGAGGGAGAACACAAGGATGGAGGCGACCATTTAGAAGAAGGGACCCTCTCTGAAGGACCAAGTATAGAATCTCTGGATGTTGACAGTCCCGAAGAGGGCAATGCCCACTCTTCTGAGATGGAACAGGCAGCCTCACAGCCACCCCTGCTAGGGGGGATGGAGCCTCAGGGACAGCCCTGTTCAGAAGGCTGTGATGTGTGCCCTTGTGTCTTTAACGTAGCTGGAGGTGTGGGCATGCGCCTGGCTTCTACCCTGGTTCAGGTCCAACAGGTCCGCTCTGTGCCTGTAGTGCCCCCCAAACCACAATTTGCCAAGACGCCCAGTGCAATGTGTAGCAAGATCCATGTGGCACCTGCAAACCCATGTCCAAAGCCTGGTCGGCTTGATGGGACACCAGGGGAAAGGGCTTGGGGGTCTCGAGCTTCCCGATCCTCTTGGAGGAATGGGGGCAGTCTTTCCTTTGATGCTGCTGTGGCACTGGCTCGGGACCGCCAGAGGACTGAGGCTCAAGGAGTTCTTCGGACCCAGACCTGTACTGGGGGTGGGGACTATAGCATCATTTCCAGAACCTCCCCCTGTAGCTTGGTTTCTGACCATTCTCCTCGGCCCCTTAGCTGCCTAGAACTCCCACCTGAAGGCACAGAAGGGTCTGGGCCCCCATGTCGGTTTAGTCTGCCCCCTAGAGAACCCCAGCCCCCTGTCCCCTTTATATCCCCCCAGCGTCGATCATATGCATTTGAAACACAGGCTAACCCTGGAAAAGGTAAGGGACTGTGATCAGAATTAGACCACTGGAAAAAGGAGACTAGTAAGTTATCTTGAATCTCTGGGATCCCTCACTAGCTGTCTCTTCTACAGCCTGAGTAGCTGCAGTACTCCACTCTATCATAGGCTTTGGCCCTCCAGGTACTTTCTTTGATGGCTATGGGAGGCACTGCCTTGATGATTTTACTTGAGCTTATCTCAGACACAAAGCACTATCTCTTAGGAGAGTCTCAAGAAAGTAAGAGCCTGCTCCCACGAAGTGTGTCCACTGACCAAAGGGAACATAGGGCATGGAGAAAACTTAGAGGCTTCTTAAAAGTCAAGAGTGAAGGGGGAATTCTAGTCAAATGGCTGCCTTCCTCTGAGGCTGTGAACTTCTGTTTATGGAACCCCAGTGTAGAGGCAGGAAACACAAGGCCAGGTCAGAGCCTTCCACATACAAACACTTCTAGAACTGCCCATCCCTGTTTTGCCCCTAGACCCTTGGATACTGCATAATTCTCTTGGTTCCTGATTAGAAGGAAGACATCCAAGCAGTTCTTTTAAGTCCTCAGTGTTTGTTGGAGGGACTGGTTCTCACTCTCCGCCTCCAATCACCTTGCAGGAAACAGTCCTGTAAAGATCTCTCTGGCCTCTCCTTTTTCCTTCAGAACAACTTCTTTCCATTTTAGGAAAGGGGAAAGTTGTCACTCAGGCCCAGGGACTGCTTGTCCATACACTCTAGTAAGGGTGAATGTCTCAGAATAAAAATTGTATTTTTACATTTAAAGAGTGTGAGGACTCTATTTTTATTAAAGTCTTGGATGATATGTTTTCACATATTTGGTCAAATGTCTCTTTTTTTTCTTGTTTGGGTGCTCGTCCTCAGTTGTCATGGAGACCTGTGGCTGGAAACTAGAGCTGGGTTCATGGTGGTCAGGAAATGGGGAAGAGAAACTTACATTTACATAATATTCATTTTATACCAGGAACTGGGCTAGATGTGTGTGCATAAAAATACTGCCCTTAATTTTATTTAATCCACATAATTCTGTAAAGTTGGTACTGGCATCTCCATTTTATGGATAAAGAAACCAAGGCTGGAGGACAAAAAGACAGTCAGTGTAGGTAATAAATGGGTCAGAAAGATGGGGGCTGATTCAGGAGGAAATAAAATGTTAATACCTTCAAGACATTTTCCTCTCCTACAACTGTTGCCAAGGTGACCTGCCTCCAGGTCCTCCCTACAAGGAGTTGTTAATGAATAAACTCCCCCACCCCATCACTCCATCTTTGGCCCACCTTCACTGTCCTTCAGGTATGCAGGACAGGGGGAGGAGAGGCCATGAGAACAAAGGAATTCTAAAATGTAGAACAATTCTAAAATGTATAAGCTCTGGGGCTGCTTCTCTGGAGAGAGATCTCTGTTCTTGCCTTTAAATAAAACTTGCTTTCTGCTTCTCTTGGTGTTTCCTTGGTGTGTTCTTCAACATCTGGGGAAAGGGGATTCAACCCTGATTGATTCTCATCGAAGGCATCAAAACTAGGGCTCATTTTACGTCAAAATACTTGCCAAAGACCTCAGGTAATAAGTGGCAGAGATAGGTTGGAGACCAGGGTTTGTTTGGCCCCAGAGTCTGTATTCTTTCCATTATATCACACAACTCCAAATCCAGTAAGAGTACATCCCAAATGAGAAGAATGGGAATCAAGGTTATTCTCAGAAGAACTCGAAAACCTGAAGTGTCTGAGAGTGACTGCTAAAGCTAATACAAAAAAGTATGCCAAGATTTACATATGTCCTGATATATCCTCATCTCCGATTGGAAACCCTTCAAAATGATGCCCTGATCCAAGATGGCCTCCCAAATAACCCTTGTTATAGATGGCGCCTCCCTCCGATGTTCTTCTTTGGTCTCTGCTGGCCCACCTCACTCTCTTTCACTCTAACTTAAAAGGCTCTGCCTAGCACAAAGTTGGAAGTACAAGTTAGCCAGTCTTCTCCAATTCTTGCCCAAAGTCGTTAGGATTTCAGCAACATCCTCCATGACACTGCTTCTTTTGAACCCTACACACCTACGCAGTCTTCAGCCCTCACCAAGATCGAGGGAACGGAAATAGGGCGGTACAGAGGCTATGAGTAGGCTGGGCTGGCTGGGGAGACACTTCCGCCCCTCACCGACATGGCTACAGGCTGGGAGTGCGCATGAGCAGCTGTCTATGGAGCTACCCGAGTCCGGGGAGCGAGAACACTGTCGGGAGAAATCGGCGGCTGAAGCGGCCTTAGGGCGTGAGTGCAGGACCCCGCAAGAACCTGGAGAAGGGGTGGGCCGGCAAGGCGGGGCGGTTTTGGTTTTATTTCAGTTTTTCAGGTTAGGGAACTCCTGGGGAGGAAGCCTTTGTTTTGAGGGAGGGGGCCGTGTCTGGTTCTTTATCTCCTATCCTGCTTTGTGGGCCGAATCGCTCCCCGCCCCAGGCGCGCACGTCCCCGCCCTCCTGGGCTGTCCATCTGGGAGCCGCAGCTGCCGGTGCCTGGCCCCTGAGCCCCCGGCGCCCTTTCCTGTCTCCTCTGTCCAGCAGCTGGGTCACCGTGCGAGCGCCACGGGTCTGGCGGTGTCACCGCGCGGGCTCCGTGGCTCGCGCCTGGAGGGTGCTCAGCTCCATAAGCGTCTACTGGTTGGTGGGCCTGCAGGGAAACGACTCATTCTCGGGCAGGGTCTAGGCTCCTGAATTCTTTTGGGAGTCTCCCCCACTCCCTCTTTGTGTAAAGACTTAGCAAGGGCTCTTGCTGGGCCCTCCTTGCCCGAGCGTGCAAGCCACAACATCCTTTGCTGATTTCCGTGACACATATTCTTAACGCTCGGGAAATGCTTCCGGATGTCCAAGATTTGAATAAGTTGCCCGATCCAGTTGCTGTGTGTCCTCGGAGGCTGTCTCTGGCTGACAGCTGTAGGCGATTAGAGTGCTCTGCTCCCTCTTTTATTACCTGCTCCTGCAGTCAGCGCAGCAAGCCTGAAAGAGGTACTTCCTCCCCAGTTTTGAGGTTGGAGACGTAGGTGGTCCCAAAACATTTGTGCTACTTCCCTTTAGCGACTGGGATCTACTTGCAGGTTACTTCTTACAAACAGTTTCACTTTCAGTTCCTATTTTTTGTTGTTATTCTTTTCTTGGACGCGAGCATTTTATCCGCTACAGATTTTCCTGGGATAGGAACAGTTGGAGGACCTTATGGACACAGAATTTACAAAAGTCTTGCCCCTTTAGTGTTGGGATTATTTTTCTTTGTACTGTGTAGCATCTGTCTGCTCAGCTCTTTGTTTTTTCTGTCCTCTGGCTGAGTGTCAGGGTCCTAAGGCAGGCACCTTATAGATGAATTCCTCCCCCATTGTCTTTTCTCCATTGGAATCCTGAGCTTTGAGTTTTTTCCTTTCTTTCTGAGGCTCAGTTGATACGGAGTTGTCATAGCAACATTTTAGCAACTGTGTTGCACTACCCGAAGGCTTGATGAATAAAATAGAGAAGGTTTGGATATGATACACTTGAGTTTTAGGATCTCTAACAGATGTTCTAAATCTGGACAGCCCTAAACAAGAACCCTGTCAATAGAATGTGTCCCAAAGGCCAAGTCTTGGTTTTTATTTACTTTTTTGGGGTGTGTGTGTGTGTGTGCTGGGGATTGAACCCAGGGGTACTTCATCACTCATCTATATCCCCAACCTTTTTATCTTTTTTGAGACAAGATCTAAGTTGCTTAGGGCCTCATTAAGTTTCTGGCCTTGAATTTGGTGATCCTCCTGCCTCAACCTCCTGAATTGCTGGGAATGCACCACCATGCCTGGCTATCCCAGTCCTTTTTATTTTTTACATTGAGACAGGATCTTGCTAAGTTGCTAAGACTGGCCTCCAACTTGTTTTCCTCCTGCCTCAGCCTCACCAGTGGCTGGGATTACAGGTGTGCACCACCATGCCTGGCCCATGTCTAGGTTTGTTTGTTTTTGGTACTGAGGATTGAACCCAGGGGCACTTAACCACTAAGCCACATCCCCAGCCCTTTTTATTTTTTATTTAGACACAGGGTCTCACTAAGTTGCTTAGGGCTCTGCTAAGTTGTTGAGGCTGACTTTGAACTCTCGATCCTCCTGCTTCAGCCTCCTCAGCTGCAGGGATTACAGGCCTGTGCCACCACAGCCCACCCAGGTTTTGGAGTTAGGGATAGTTTTCAAAGGGCAGTGTCTTCAGGTTTTACTTCCTAAATTTGAAATTTCTTGCTGTCCAGTCTGTGAGCTGGGAGAAGCATCAGTGCCATGACCCTGTGTGTTTTATTTTTTGTTTGGTGATTAAACTCAGGGACACTTTTCCACTGAGCTATGTCCCCAGCCCTTTTAATTTTTAATTTTGAGACAGAGTCTCACTAAATTGCTTAGGGCCTCACTAATTTGCTGAGGCTAGCCTCAAACTTGTGATCTTCCTGCCTCAACCTCCTGAGTTGCTGGGATTACAAGTGTGCACCACTGCATCTGGCAACCCTGTTTTTTTTTGGTAGTGGTGGTCTAAACATGGCCCTTCCTGATCCCCATGAAGCTGCTGTTATGGGAGATCTTAATAGCTTTAATAGTAATCCATAATACCTTTAATAATAATCCATCCAAATATATGTTTTTCAGTTTTCCAGAACAATTACCCCCTCTCTACTAGGACTTGGAGTGACAATAGTGGGGTGAAGAGCACTATTTATAGAATTTCTTTTTCAATCACTGCAATTCAGTCCTCAGCATCAGAATGGGGGAAGTCAATTGTCCCTTGTAGATGACTGGATTATTTTCTTGGCTTTGTCTTTGAGGATCTAGAACTAGGCAAGCTGTTCAGTTTCCTGGACTCACTGTGAACTTCATGATATCTACCAGGACTTAGCACTCAAGGAGATACGAAGACCTCCAAAAAACGACCAGCTCCTCGGATGTACTCCCTCACAGAGAGATGAAGGGGTGAGTGAAGAAGAGGTAGGGTCTGGTATGAGAGATATACAGAATGTCTAAGAGTTTTGACTCTGGAGGTTGGGCTGATCTGTATTCAAGTCCCAGCTCCATCACCTACCAGCTGTGTGATTTGGTTTCCCCATCTATAAAATGAAAGTAGTGGTACCTACCTCATAGTGCTATAATTATTATTAAATAAGATCATGCATGTTAAGTGCTTAGCTTTGTACTTGTTTATTCTAACCTAACCCACCTATTGGGAATGCCAATGAGTTTAGGAGTCATACGTTACTGGGCCAGTGAGCTTCTTATTCACTCCTTCCCTTTGTCCTTTCACCACAATCAGGCAGCAGAAAACAGCTGAAACAGAAGAGGGGACAGTGCAGATTCAGGAAGGTGAGTGTTAAAACCAGGACCAAGACCAAGGATCATGGCCTTCCTCCATCCCCTCCTACTCTATTTTATATATATCTTCTTTCTTCTGAAGGATATTCAAGTGGAACAGAAGGAAAAAGGCAGTTAACTCACAGACTTTCCTTCATTCTTTTAATTCAGGTGCAGTGGCTACTGGGGAGGACCCAACCAGTGTGGCTATCGCTAGCATCCAGTCAGCTGCCACCTTCCCTGACCCCAACGTCAAGTACGTCTTCCGAACTGAGAATGGGGGCCAGGTAAGGGAGGGGGCCAGGTGGCTGCAGGTGTTACCTGGGGTTGGGGTTGAGGAGGGTAATCAAACATCTTGGGAAGACCTGACTTGGAGGAGGAGGTAAAAGTGTGGGGGTGGTAATAGGAAGTTTGGAGTAGAAATTGCTATAGGAAAAGGGATATGCTGAAACCTCGGTATAGAGAAAGAAGGGAGGATGGCTGAATCTATGTCTCGGAAGGGCTCTTGTTTTGGGGAAGCTTAATGAAGGACCCTGGGATTCCAAGTGCTTATTCTTCTGTCTTCCCTTCCTACCCTTCCCCCTTCCTCTCTGCTTCTAGGTGATGTACAGGGTGATCCAGGTGTCTGAAGGGCAGCTGGATGGCCAGACTGAGGGCACTGGAGCCATTAGTGGCTACCCTGCCACTCAATCCATGACCCAGGTACAGGGGTATGGGCTGGGGATGGGCTAGATCTCTGAGCAATAAGAGGAAGAAGGGAACTAATAGGTTGGAGATGAAACCGAGAGCAGTGAGGCATTTCAGGCTGCTTTGACTGAAGGCACTAGGCCTTCCCTTTCTAGATGTTTCTCCTTCCCTCTTCAAGGTATGAAGCTACAGAATGGTACACTGGGAAGAAGTATCCGATTGTCACTGGACTCTGTTCTCTTGTTCCCCTTCCTAGGCGGTGATCCAGGGTGCTTTCACGAGTGATGATGCAGTTGACACAGAAGGGACAGCTGCTGAGACACATTATACTTACTTTCCCAGCACTGCCGTGGGTGATGGGGCAGGGGGCACCACATCGGGGAGTACAGCTGCTGTTGTTACTACCCAGGGCTCAGAGGCACTACTGGGACAGGCAACCCCTCCCGGCACTGGTGAGATATTGCATGAGGATGCTAGATAGAAGGGCCAGGAGAGGCTGGGGGACATGGCTGGGGGCAGTGGACCTTTATTCACGACCCTTAGTAATGACTAAGACTTGGGCAGACAGGGAATCTGGGGCTGGTCTACTAGCAGGAAGGAGCATGTTCTTTTCAGAGAAGGGTCCTGGGGCCTTGGTGAACTTCCTAGTTCCAAGTCTTGGCAGAACCTGCCCCGCATCTTCACAGGTCAATTCTTTGTGATGATGTCACCACAAGAAGTGTTACAGGGAGGAAGCCAACGCTCAATTGCCCCCAGGACCCACCCTTATTCCCCGTGAGTGACCCTTGTTTCTTCTCAGTTACCATGAATAGTCTTAATACCCCCTGTAATTTGTAAAGTCCTTATCCCAAACTCAAATCGTATTTTTAAATTTTTTTTGTACTTCCCTCACTCTGACCATCCTGGTCTGTTGTCAGGAAGTCAGAAGCTCCCCGGACAACGCGGGATGAGAAACGCAGAGCTCAGCATAATGAAGGTAGGTACTATGCTCCAGATGTGAAGCCAGGGACTTGTCTGATAGGGCTAGAGACTTGCAGGGAAAGAAGGAATCAGTGGAAGTGCCAGAGTCCTGGACAAGCCAGGGCATCACCCAGCAGACCCTCTGTTGGGCACTCTAAGCAAGTATAAAGCAAGACCCCTAGTTTACTGTGTCTGGTGATATCTGAGTGGAGAAGGGGTTGGTCATTTTACCCTGGGGCTTGTGACGAGTGTTCACTGAGTCACTTTGTCCTCCACTTTGACCCACAGTGGAGCGCCGCCGCCGAGACAAGATCAACAACTGGATCGTGCAGCTGTCCAAGATCATCCCAGATTGCTCAATGGAGAGCACCAAGTCTGGCCAGGTCATGGAAGGACCCTCGTAGTGGATGGGAGGCCTGAATTCTGTCTCCTAGTATTATTTCCAAAAATACAGTGTTGGGCATGCACTTTTCATTTCTTTTCACATTCACTCTTCATATCTTTTTCTAAGGTCCCTATATCCATGGGAGGTGTTATATCACCATCCTTAGGGGAAAATGAAGTCCAAAATGTGAACATTATTTTGGAAAGCATAGAGCTAGATGTCTTAAATCCTAAGTCCTTATTTTGTTGACTCTGTCTTGCAGAGTAAAGGTGGAATTCTATCTAAAGCCTGTGATTATATCCAGGAGCTTCGGCAGAGTAACCACCGGTTGTCTGAAGAACTGCAGGGGTTAGATCAACTGCAGCTGGACAATGATGTGCTTCGACAGCAGGTCAGACTCCTAATCCCAGTATTGCCCCCTAGGTCCCTATTGCCACTGACCCAGTGGGACAGTTTGGGACTCTGTACTTAATTCTCTATTGAGAGCACTTCACATTTTCCTCCTCAGTAGTGGATGTCTGACTAAGTTCAGGGGCTCGGTAGTGCCAACTTTTCTACCCATTCCCTTGACTGCCTTCTTTCCATGTTAGGTGGAAGATCTTAAAAACAAGAATCTGCTGCTACGAGCTCAGTTGCGGCACCATGGATTAGAGGTCGTCATCAAGAATGACAGCAACTAACTATGGGGATTCAGGGGCTTTGGGCCCAAGAACTGCAGATAGCCCAGGAATGACAGGCTTATCCCATGCCCCTTTCCTTCACTGCCCACTTCTGGCATGGGACTCTGGGGAGTTCAGAAGGCGTGTCTTTGAACTGAGGCTCTGTGGTATGGCAGCCTGCAGTGGTGTGAAACACACATTGTGGACATGAACTGACAGCCTTGCCTACCCCTACCATGCAGCCCCTGGGTCCTCACGCTCCTCTTGCACAATGCATGTGCTGTCTCCAAGCTGGATACTGGACACACTAAACTAGGGGCTTGCCCTGTGCTGGCTTAGAGTACCCAGCAGAGGGTCTGCTGACAGGTGATACTCTGGCTTGCCCCAGGACTCTGGCGCTTTTACTGGTTCTTCCTTTCCCTGGAACTGGTGTTCAGATGTGGACCTTTGACTCTGGGGAACAGGCTTAATGAAGAAGTGGGGAAAGGTTGCTTAGCAGTGTCTACTGTCCCACACACACACAAAACTGGCCAGCAAGCAGCCAAGGCCTGTGTAGAAGTCTCTGAAGCCAGGGAGAGTAACAGGCAGGGGCCCACTTGGGGTCTTTCCCCTTGTGGGGGTGTTTTCCGCCTTTTTCTTTCCTCTCCCCACCCTTTTTTAAGATAAAATTGTTTGGAGCCACAGTTGTCTCTTTTTCCTCCTTTTGTGGGCCCCAAGTCGGAAGGGAGGGGGCACATTACCCTTTGACGAATAAAAGCTGTGTCAATTTAGGGTGAGGTGCCGCTCCTGTACTCATTACCCTGAGTTCTGGTACCTGTGCCAGACCAGGAGTCGTTTCCGGCCCACCCTGGCAATACCAAGGATTTCTCCAGTGGGATGTTGAGAGGCACCACGAACAGGTGCTTCAGGGACTGTGCGGGAGGCGGTGCCTTTGCTTCCGGTTCCGGTCTGGGCTCTGGGAGGGAGAGATGCTACAGACGGCAAGGGGGCGGGCCGGGGCCGCATTCCTGCGACTCCTAATCGCTGTCCGCACGATGGCTGGAGGTACCTGTGAGGGACACATGGGATGTTCTATCCTATTTGTGGCCCTGCGAGTGTGTGAGGCCCCCAGGGTGGAGGTGTATGTGGAGGGAGGAGTGAAGGGGCATGACCCGAGAGGCCCTCATGCACACCCCCACCCTATTGGGGTGCTGCTAGGGGAGGGGATATAAAGGCACCGGTTCTTCATAGTCCCCCTCTGAAGGTGCATGTGCTCTCTTCTTCAGCGTCCACTGTCTCGCTCCCTGAACTCCGTTCACTCCTAGTATCAGGCCGGGCCCGGCTCTTCGATGTGAGATCTCGGGAGGAGGCTGCAGCGGGGACCATCCCAGGGGCAGTCAACATCCCGGGTATGGGATTGGAGGAGACAGTCCAGAAGGGTCTTAGTTAATGGGACTTCAGAATGGCATGGGGGAAGGCACGATTACAGAGGCAGGGTGAGGGGGATCCTACATTTCCTTAAGCTAGCCCTCAGCTTCCCTGAGAAGGGCTGATTGGAGGCGGATCCTGGCAGCGGAACTGGCCTATCCAGTTTGAGGGGATAGCAGGGGGTAAGGAGAGGGGCAGACCAGCTTCTATATGCTTGAATTCCCTGAAGCTAGATGCCCGAGTCTGCCTGCTCCTCCTGGCTGCCCCGCCAGGACTCAGGAAGTGACTCGTATTCACAGGTCATTTGGCAGACTTCCTGAAGGGTAAGCTGTTTCTTGACTTTGACGGTGGGAGGTGGCCACCATATGTTGTTTTGGGGCCCCTGGAGATTTGTTCTACCACCAGGACCAGCTCTTTCGGGCCCATTTCTGACTCAGTGTCAGGACTGGATTTCCATTTATCCTCTGGACTCCTCTCCCAGTGTCCGAGTTGGAAAGTGCCCTGCAGATGGAGCCAGCTGCATTCCAAGCATTGTACCGTGCTGAGAAGCCAAAGCAAGAAGATGAGAATCTTGTTTTCTTCTGTCAAATGGGCAAACGGGGTTTCCAGGCCACACAGCTGGCCCGGCGCCTTGGATACACAGGGTATGGGCATGGGCAAGGTGTTGCTAGCTGGGAAGTGATTGGGGACTGCCTACTGGGCCTGCCTGTCCTTCCCTCAACCCTCTTTGTTTCCACAGGGCTAGAAACTATGCTGGGGCCTATAAGGAATGGTTCGAGAAAGAGGGTTAGGCAGAACCCTTATTATCTCTCCACCCCACCTTAACAAAGGGTGATGAAGGAGCTGACTTGCTGGGCTAGGCAACTCCTTATAGTGCTTTGCACACAAAAACATCAATAAAGAGCATTTAATCAAGTATTGGAAGTACTTAATTTGTTAGGCAGGCAGAAAATGGGTCTAGCTGGGTGTGGTGGTACAAGCCTGTAATACCAATTACTTGAGATGCTAAGGCAGGAGGACTGCAAGTTCAAAGCCAGTAGGCAATTTAGTGAGATCCTGTAGTAAAAAAAAAGAAAGAAAAAGAAAAAGAGTGTCCCTGGGTTCAATTCTCAGTACAGTATGGCAAAAAAGAAAGAAAAAGAAAATGGTTCTAATATTAATCTACACCTGAATTCAGCACTGGATCATTTATCTTTCCAGAATTTATTTACCTGGCCTCACCTCCAAATTCTAGCAATTCCCTGGGTAACTATAACTCTCCTAGAACAGTTGTTTTCCCAATGCACATGGCCTTGAAGCTTTAAAAGTAAAAAATAATAAAATAAAGCTTGGTCTGGGGGTAGTGGCATGTGCCTATGTCCCACCCTATCAGAAGCCTGAGGCAGTAGGACTGATTGAGCCCAGCAGGGCCAGCCTGAGCAACATAGCAAAACCTCATTAAAAAAAAAAGAAATTGGGGCCCAACCCTAGATTATGTTGGTAGGGTGGGACCTAGGCATTTGTGGATTTTTTTTTTTTTAGCCTCTATAATGAATCTAATATGCAATCAGAATCAAGTATCACTGCTCTAGACCAGAGGTCCGCAAACTAATAGCTCCAGCTGTCCATATTGCTGTGATCATTTCTTTATGTATTGTTTATGGCTACTTTTGTGCAAAACTGGCAGAATAGTGACAGAAACTGTATGTCCTTTAAAGCCTAAAATTTTTACTCTTTAGCCCTTTACAGGAAAAGTTTGCCTACCATTGCTCTAGACCTACAGCTTCTGAACCCCAACTTCACTTTCCTCAGACTTTGTCATAGGGTTGAGGAAATGAAAGGCAATTCCAGGCCTCTAGGTAAGGGAATTGATGATATCCTTCATCCCTATTATGTATACATACATGTTACAGATATGAGGAGCCCTTCCTGTGCTATCCCAAATACTTCCTTGTTTTTGTCAACACTGTTCTGATTCCAACTAAATTTAGCAACATTTAGTTGATTAAAAAAAAACCACAAAACTGAAATGGCAACTACTTATTGAAACTAAATTCAACATGATGCAGCAGGTATATAATTTCCCTTCAGTATGGTGCATAGTTTGATGCATATCCTTTGAGGCTTTTTTGTGTTTTGTTTTGGTACTAGGGATTGAACCCAGGGGTGCTTTACTACTGCATTACATCCACAGTCCTTTTATTTATTCTTAATTTTGAGACAGGATTTTGCTAAATTGCTAAAGCTGGCTTTGAACTTGCAACCCTCCTGTCTCAGCTTCTTGAGTAGCTGGGATTACAGGTATATGCCACTGGGCCTGGCTCCTTGAGACCTTTTAATGGTAGAATTTTTCTTAAGTTTGATTTTTAAAAATTTTATTCTTTTATCTGTGGAAGAGAAGGTTGGGTCAGAGACGGATTTAATTTTCTGTTTTTTCAAGTTTCTGAGAAAATTCCTTCCTACATTTCTTACATTCTTTGCTTTTTTCTCACCTCCTTTTCCTCTTCACTTCTGCTTTCTGGACTGTAGCCAGCCCTCCTATATCTTTTATCTCACAGTCTCCATTATAAAATCTTCCATTCATCCAGGCTCCCCCACTTCTCAGCCACTTCTCCCTGAGCTAATCTGAGTTTAGCCAGACATTGTTGGGTCTGAAGATAAAGTTGAAAGTCCAAATAGTAGGTGTCATGTATTCTTTCCTCAAATAACCAAATCCCTTTGCTTCTCAGACAGATTGGAAAGTTTCTCCTGGGGTCCAATTCCCCTCTTTGAGTCTTAACTGTTCTAGTTTCTTTTTTCTCCCTCCCTCAGTCTTTGTGATAGATTATAGCATTTCTTTATTACTATTATTACTGAGGCATAATTTACCTACAATAAAATGCACAGTTCTTAAGTGTTTAGGTCATTGAATTTGGGATATGCTCCCTTGTAACCGCTTCTCTAAATAAGATTTAGAACACTGAAATCACCAGGATTTTTCTAGGTGCCCCATCCAGTCAGTCTCTCCCTTTCTCCCTTTTTAGGCAACCACTGTCTATCATTATAAATGAATTTTCTAGCACCCTTCCTGGCCTGCCAACATCTATATTTTGCTTCTTTCTGTTTTATAGTTGAGTTAGAATCCTAGAAGTAAAGTGACCTGGCTTATACTACATAACCATGCCCTCTGGTTTGATCATTGTTAAAAGAACATTCCTCTTTCTCCCTCATTAACTGTTTGGTTAATAACCCTAACAGGCAGTTCCAGGCCATTACCTTTAAAGTTCTCCTTCCCTTTCCTCATAGCTGACTATTTCAGCAGGTGAAGCTCAAGCATTAGGGCTTACCAGCTATATGCAGTTAACTTGCCGCCTTCTTCCTTCCTTTTCATCCTAAATTGGACTTCCCCTTTTCATCCTACTTTATACCAGGTTTATGTTTACCATATGCATGTGTTATCATATGTTTTATACTTTTTTTTTTGAGTACTGAGAATTGAATTGAAGGGTGCTCTACTGCTGAGCTTCATCTTCAGCCCCTTTTATTTTTTATTTTGAGACAGAGTCTTGCTAAATTGCCCAGGCTAGCCTCAAACTTGAAATCCTCCTTCCTCAGCCTCACAAGTAACTGGGATTACAGGTGTGCGCCACTGTGCCCAACTTTACACTACATTTTTGTTTGTTTGTTTTTTCCTCCTAATGGGCTGGGAGCCTCAAAAGTAGGGACTGGCTTTCATTTCCATACCTCTAGTACCTTGAATGTGAATTTTCAGTAGGTATTTGTTGAGCTTTATTAGCCTTCTGACCTTCAGAACCTTCTAATTTCAGCCTTTCTGAAGCATCACTGCCTAGCCAATCTTAAAATAACATTTGTATCTTATCAGAGTAGATAATATACAATAGGTCCTCTTTGCCTAGTGACTGGAGCAGTGTCTCAGCCTGGCCTTTGGAGAAATCTGTAGTCTAGATCTGGCATCAATTACCCTTCCTTTTCAAACTTACCTTCCAGTGCTCACTCCCATCAGGGTTTTTTTCCCCCCAGTACTGGGGTTTTAATCCAGAGGCACTCTATACTGAGCTATATCCCCAGCCCTTTTTTTTTTTTTTGGTACCGGGGATTGAACTCAGGGGCACTTGACCACTGAGCCACATCCCCAGCCCTATTTTGTGTTTTATCTAGAGACAGGGTCTCACTGAGTTGCTTAGTGCCTCGCCGTTGCTGAGGCTGGCTTTAAACTTGGGATTCTCCTGTCTCAGCCTCCCTAAGTACTGGGATTACAGGCTTGAGCCACCGCGCCTGGCCCCTTTTGATTTTTATTTTGAGACAGGGTCTTGCTAAGTTGCCCAGGCTGGCCTCAAATTTGGTGATCCTCTTGCTTCATCTTCCCCAGTAGGTGGGATTACAGGTGTGAACCACCACACTGGCTCAGGTGATTTCTTTTCTTTTCTTTTGGTACCAGGGCTTGAACTCAGAGGTACTCGACTACTGAGTCACATTCCCAGCCCTATTTTGTGTTTTTTTATGTAAAGACAGGATCTCACTGAGTTGCTTAGTGCCTCACTGTTGCTGAGGGTGGCTTTGAACTCGCGATTCTCCTGTCAACCTCCCAAAATGCTGAGATTTCAGGTGTGCACCACCGTGCCCGGTTGATTTCTTTTTCTTTTTTCTTTGTGATTGTGTGTGTGGGGAGAGTGTAGGGGGGTGCTGGGGATTAAACAAGGGCTTCAGGAATCTTTTTGTCCTTGAGTAGACCTTTCTCCTTTCTTGACCAGACCTTTGCTCATCATTTCCTCTGTTTGGGAAACTTCCAGTCTTTTGTATCCTCTGAATTTCACAAGAATTAGAAGAATGTATTTGGCAGGAGATTTGCTGGTCTCATCAAGAGGGCTTTTAAATGCAAGGAGAAGGGAGAAAAATAGCAGATAAAATTATATAACTGGATTCCATGAAGAACACAAGATGCAGAACAGAAGATAAAGCACATACCTCTATTGTAGCATTTATTGCACTATAATTTGCATTCTCCTCTAGACTGAGCTCTTTGAGCAGAGGGATTGTTTATTTTATTGTTATGGCCAACAATGAAACCAGAACCTCTCACATAGGAAATACTCAGTAGATGAATTTTCAGTGGGGCATTTAGTAATTCCCAGGGGAAGATGTGAGGTGAAAAGTTGGAAATGGTACTCATGTTATATGGAAAGAGTAAAGGTTCCAAGAGAGTTCTGAGTTCCAGTTCTAGCTTAGCCCAACTGAAGTGACTTCAAACTACTTTTACCTGTTTCAGCTCTCACTGTTCTTATTTGTAAAGTGGAATTTGTAGGGCTGCGGTGGTGGCTTAGTGGTAGAGCGCTTGCGTAGCATGTGTGAGGCACTGGGTTTGATTCTCAGCACCACATATAAATAAGTAAAATAAAGGTCTATTGACAACTAAAAATTTTTTTAAAAAATGGAACTTGTAAGGCTTAGCTGGATGTTGTGGTATATGCCTGTTATCTCAGCTACTTGAGAGGCTGAGGCAGGAGGATCCCAAGTTTGAGGTCAGCCTCAGCAACTTCGTGAGACCCTTAGCAACTTAACAAGACACTGTCTCAAAAAAAAAAAAAAAAAAAAGACTGGGATGTAGTTTAGTAGTAAAGTGCTCCTGAGTTCAATTCAATCCCTAGTACCAAAGACATAGAGAGATTTCCTTTGATTGTTAATAGCTATCATATAGAATATATGGATTCATAGTTGTATATGAGAGTACATATAATAAACACACAAAGGTAAATGCAGTAGCATATATATCAATGAAACTTGATGGAAGATAGCATATGATTAAAAGTATAAAGGATGGTCATAATAAAAGGAAAATATGTTTAATAAATGATAATTTTACACAATGGCACATACCTGTAATCTCAGCTCCTCAGGAGACTAAGGCAGGAGGGTCAAAAGTTCAAGACCAGCCTGGGTAATTTATTGAGACCCTGTCCCAAAATAAAAATTTAAAAAAGAGCTGGGGATGTAGCTCAGTGGTAGAGTGCTTGGATGGCATATACAAGGTCCTGAGTTTGATCTCCTTCAACAAAAAACAAAGTGTTGAGACTTAATTTGTGGGCACTTGTTTTTTGGGGTATTGAACTCAGGGGCACTTGACCACTGAGCCACATCTCCAGCTTTATTTTGTAATTTATTTTGAGCCAAGGTCTCACTGAGTTGCTTAGCACCTCGCTTTTGCTGAGGCTGGCTTTGAACTCTTGATCCTCTTACCTTAGCCTCCAGGCTTGTGCCAGCCTGCCTGCCTTGTGGCCACTTTTTGTAAATGGTCTATAAACACTTGAAAAGAGGGTGTATTTTGCAGTTTTATGTATTTCATATATGTTGTTCAAATTTATACTGATTTTTTTTGTCTATCAGCTACTCGAGAAGGCATTTTTGTCTTTTTTTTTTTTCCCCAGTACTGGGGATTGAACCCAGGGGCACTCTACCACTGAACTATATCTCGTGGCCTTATTTTATTTTAGTTTTGATACATGGTCAAATAAACTTTGATACATGGTCTTGATAAACTTCCCATGTTGGTCTCCAGCTTGTGATCTTCCTGCCTTAGCCTCCTGAGTAGCAGGAATTATAAGGCCTGTGCCACAATGCCTGGCTCAGAGAGGCTTGTTTATTTATTTATTTTTGGTATAGGAGCACTTAACCACTGAGCCATACCCCTAGCCATCTTTCTTTTTCTTTTCTTTTCTTTTTGTTTTTTTGACAGGGCCTTGCTAAGATGCTAAAGCTGGCTTTGAACTTGTGATCCTCCTGCCTCAGCCTCTTGAGCTGCTGGGATTATGGGAATAAGCCAACCAAGACCAGCGATAGGCATATTTAAATCTCTCACTGTGACTGGAATTTTATTTTTCTTTTTAGTTCTGTTAGTTTTACTTTATATATGCTTGGAGGCTATGTTGTTTAATTGTTATTAGATATATACAAATTTAGATTTGTTGTGCTTCCTCCAGGGTAGATCCTTTTCTCACTGTATCTCTCTCCCCACTTTTTTGTGTTACTGATGATTAAACCCAGGGTTTCTCTACCACTGAGCTACATCCCCAGCCCTTTTTATTTTGAAACAGGGTCTTGCTTAGTTGCCCTGGCTGACCTTGAATTTCCAGTTCTGCATGAATTTGTGATCCTGCCTCAGCACAGTGCTGGGATTACAGATGTGCATCACTGCATTCAGCTGTTCTTTATTTCTAGTGATGCTCCCTTAAAATGTATTTTGTCTCATATTAGTACAACTATATCAGCTTCATTTTGGTTAGTGTTTATACAGGGAATAGTAGACAGTGCCTCTTGGAATTTATATTAACTGAAGGAAGTGGGAGAACACAATAAGCACAGTTAGACACAAGAAGTAGACTATAAAGAGCAGATTTTTAAAATCCAAAGAAAATTTGGGTTGAAGCCAGGCACAGTGATGCAAGCCTATAATCTCAGCACTTAGGGAGGCTGACACAGGAGAATGGTAAGTTCAAAGCCAGCCTCAGCAAGGGCGAGGCGCTAAGCAACTCAGTGAGACCCTGTCTCTACATAAAACACAAAATAGGGCTGGGGATGTTGCTCAGTGGTCCAGTGCCCCTGAGTTCAATCTCCAGTACCAACAAACCAACAAACAAACAAACAAACAAACAAACAAAAAAAAGAAAATTTGGGTTGAACCAAATTTAGAGTCTCTGGCCAGAGACTCTAAAGAGAATATCAGTCAAGAAAATGCAAAAGTTCTTAGAAACTAGACCTGTTGGTATTTCCCAATGAGAAATCTCCAGCTTACTCATTCTACTAGTATTTTTATTCCTATTATATTCCTCCACTTGTCATGTTCTCCAATTAATTGGCTTTATCAAAAATTCACTATTTAAGCTAGGTGCGGTGGTGCATGCCTGTAACCCCAGTGGTTTGGGAAGCTGAGGTGGGAGGATTGCAAGTTCAAAGCCAGCCTCAGCAATTTAGCGAGGCCCTGAGCAACTCAGTGAGACCTTGTCTTTAAATAAAATACAAAAAGGGCTGGGGATGTGGCTCAGTGGTTAAGTGTCCCTGGGTTCAATCTCTGGTACAAAACAAAAAATTTATCTATCTATCTATCTATCTATCTATCTATCTATCTATCTATCTATCTATCTATCTATCATCTATCTATTTTACCTAGGCCTTCATGCATGCTAGGCAAGCACTCTACAACAGAGCTACATCCCCAGCCCATTTTTTATTTTTATTTTGAGATGGGGTCTGGCTAAGTTACCATGGTTGGCCTTAAATTTGCAATTCTGCTTTAGACTCCCAAATAGTTGGGATTATAGGTTTGTTCCACCATGCCCTATCTTTCAAAGTTTATTACTTTTCTCATCCCCTTATTTTCCTCCTAATCCAGTTTAGAGTCTAAGCACAATTAATCATTATCATTTTGCATACCTATGAAATACAATTATCAAGAAAAATCAAGATGGGCACAGTGGCTCACCCTTTTAATCTCAGTTACTGGGGTGGCTAAGGCAGAGGATTGAAAGTTTGAGGCCAAGCCAGGCGCAGTAGCACATGCCTGTAATCCCAGTGACTCAGGAGGCTGAGGCAGGAGGATTGTGAGTTAAAAGCCAGCCTCAGGAATTGAGTGAGGCCCTAAGCAATTCAGCAAGACCCTGTCTCTAAAAATATATGTGTTTGTGTGTGTGTGTGTGTGGGTGTGGGTGTGTGTATGGGCTAGGGATGTGGCTCAGTGGTTAAATTCTCCTGAGTTCAATCCCCGGAATTTAGAAGAAGGAAGGAAAGCAGGAAGGAAGGAAGAAGGAAAGAAGGATGGATGGTTAGTTTGAGGCCAGCCTGGGTAATTTAGTGTGACTTGGTCTCAAAATAAAAGCTAGATGTGGTGATGCACTATAATCCCAGCAACTCAGAAGTCTGAAGCAGGAGGATGGGAAGTTTGAGTCCAGTCTCAGCAACTTAGCAAGATCCTGTCTTAAAATAAAAAATAAAAAAGGGCCGGGGATGTGGGTAAGTGGTTAAGCACCCCTAAGTTAAATCCCTTGTACCAAACAAGAATAGTGACAAAATGAACCAAATGGGGTGGTACATACCTATAATCCCAGCAACTCAAGAAGGCTGAGGCAGGGTGATTGCAAGTTCAAGTCCAGCCTGGACAATTTAGCAAGACATTGTTTCAAAATACAAAATAAAAAGGACTGGGAATGGGACTCAGTGGTAGAGCACCCCTGGATTTAATCCCCAGTACTGGAGGAAAAAAAAAAAAAAAGACGAACAATGAACAAACAAAAATCCCTGAATGAATAGGTGGATGGGTTCCATACCCCATATGATATATGGGATAAATTTCTTCAATCTTTTTAAAATATGGAACACTTCATGAATTTGTGTGTCCTTGTGCAGGGGCCATGCTAATCTTCTCTATATCATTCTGATTTAACATATATGCTGCCAAAGCAAGCACTAAAATTTTTCTTTCCCTTTCTTTCTTTCTTTCTTTCTTTATTTATCATTTTGAGACTTGCTAAGTTATTCAGGCTGGCCTGGAACTTGAGGTCCTCCTGCTTCAGCCTCCTGAGTTCCTGGGATTACAGGTTTGTGCCATCATCCTGGCTACAAGATAAATTTCAGATGGATCAAATGTTAAATGAATGGAAACTACCAAGAAGAATTCTTTCATTACCTTAAAGTAGTGAAAACATTTGTACAAAATGTACAAAACAAACAAGCCCAAAGCATTCTTCATGATGCATGCAAATGCAGGTGTGTGCTTGCACAAATGTATCACATAATCAAAAGACAAACAGCAAACTGGAGAAAAAATTTAACTCAGCACACATAGAGGGCTAATTCCTTGAACATATAAAGAGCAGTTACAACTGGATAAGAAAAAGACAACTATCCTGCTTTGGTTTGGATAGGGTTTGAGTGCCCCCCAAAGGTCCATGTATTGGAGACATGGTAACCAGTGTGTCAGTATTGGGAGGTTCTGTGGGCCTTTAAAAGCCTGACTTCACTGGGGGCTCTCACAGGAAATTAATTATAGTATTTATCCTATGACCCTTTAGTAGTTCTGGGGAGAAGGCTATTATAAAAAGAGGAAGCCCGCCAGGTGCAGTGGCCCACACTTGTAATTCCAGCGGCTCAGGAGGCTGAGACAGAAGGATTACAAGTTCAAAGCTAGCCTTAACAATTTAGCGAGGCCCTAAGCAACTCAGTGAGACCTTGTCTCAAAATTTTAAAAAGAGCTGGGGATGTGTCTCAGAGGTTAAGCACCTTTGTGTTCAATCCCCTGTACCAAAATAAATAAATAAATAAATAAATAAATAAATAAATAAATAAATAAATAAAATATAATAATAAATAAAAATAAATAAAATGACAAAGCCTAGGGCTGGGGAATATAGCTCAGTGGTAGATTGATTGCCTAGCATTGATAAATGCTTGCCTAGCATTTGTGAGCCCCTGGGTTCCATCTCCAGCTCTGGGGAGAAAAACAAACAAAACAACAACAAAAAACACCACAGTGGCACACTCCTGTAATCTCAGCTACTGCAGAGGCAGAGCAGGAGGATCTTAAATTACAGACCAGCCTGGGCAACTTAGGCAGACTCTGTCTCAAAATCGAGATCAAAAAGGGCTGGGCCGGGCACGGTGGTGCATGTCTGTAATCCCAGCGCTTTGGGAGGCTGAGTCAAGAGAATCCCGAGTTCAAAGCCAGTCTTAGCAATGGTGAGGTGCTAAGCAACTCAGTGAGACCCTGTCTCTACATAGAACACAAAATAGGGCTGGGGATATGGCTCAGTGGTTGAGGACTCCTGAGTTCAATCCCTGGTACCAAAAAAAAAAAAAAAAAAAAAAAAAAGGGCTGGATGAAGCTCATTGGGAGAGCACCCCTGAGTTTAATTCCCATCACCAGGGGAGAAAAAAAGAAAAAAGTAGGCTATGTCATGTATAGTGACAACAAGCTGACTGATATGTCTCAAATAAATGAGCAAAGCATATGAAAAGACAGTTCTCAGAATACAAATTGTTCTTAAACAAACTAGGAAGATGTTTATCTCACACATAATGAGAGATATGCAAATTAAAACCAAACTGAGGTATCAATTGACATTTATCAGATTGGCAAAGAATTAAGATTTCATGAGTCTTTTGGCATGATTGTGGGAAAAGAGGCATGCTAATAGATTATGGAAGTGTAAATGGTATAACCCCTAGAGAGGGCAATTTTTCAATATTAATTAAAATAATAAATGAGTGTATTCTTTGACCCAGCATTCATATTTCTGGAGATTTATCCTACAAATGTTATAACCATTTGTGTGAAATGTATGTGTTTATTGTACTATGTTAGCAAAAGATTGAAAGTAACAAGTGCTGGGTGCAGTGGTGCATGCCTGTAATCCTAGGGGCTGGAGAGGCTGAGGCAGGAGGATGGAGAGTTCAAAGCCAGCCTTAGCAAAAGTGAGGCACTAAGCAATTCAGTGAGACCTTGTCTCTAAAATACAAAATAGGGCTGGGAATGTGGCTCAGTGGTCCAGTGCCCCTGAGTTTAATCCCTAGTACTCCTCCCACCACCACAAAAGAAGAAAAGTAACAAGTTTTTTAAAGTTAAAACTGACTAAATAAACATTATAAGCATTCAATAGAATATTATGTGGTTGTAAAAAAAAAAAGAATGAGTAAGCTCTTGGTATACTCAAGAAAGATCTCTAAGACACATTGTTAGGTGCAAACAATGTGGTATGTTACCTTTTGGGTAATGAAAGAGTAATGTAACAGGGATATATACTTATAGTTGCTTATATTAGCACAAAGAAATCCTGAAAGGACACAGAGAATAAAAAGTCATTCCCTTGCAAATCTTTTTAGCATCCTTGCTGCTCTCCTTGCTGCTCTCTCCAGCACTAGTTTAGGCAATTCCCAACTATGGTCAAGCCCAACTAACTGCTTACTCTATGTATCCTTGTGGTCAAACAGCTAGTGTAAAGTTCACACTGGTAGCTCTTTAAATTTATGTCCAGGCCGGGCGTGGTGGCTCAAGCCTGTAATCCCAGAACTTAGAGAGGCTGAGACAGGAGAATCGCGAGTTCAAAGCCAGCCTCAGCAACGGCGAGGCGCTAAGCAACTCAGTGAGACCCTGTCTCTACATAAAACACAAAATAAGGCTGGGGATGTGGTTCAGTGGTCGACTACCCCTGAGTTCAATCCCCACTACCCCTCCCCCCAAAAAAATTTATGTCCAAAATATCTGGTAGAAACTTAACACTACTCACCAGTTCTTTACTTTTTCTTTTTGATCCTGGGGATTGAACCCAAGGGAACTTTACCATTGAGCTACATATCCTCAACCCCAGAGTCTCACTCAATTGCTGAGGCTGGCCTTGAATGTGCATCTCCTATCAATCTCTCAATAGCTAGGATTACAGATGTGTACCACCATGCCCATCTACTGCTCACTAATTCTAATACACTGGTCTAGAGTGTTCTTTTCAGTCTCCATTTCTTCCTACTCTTCAGATCTTCTAAACTTCTTCTTCCTCTGTATTTTCAGCTGATAACTTTAATACTCCATTGAGAACAGAAGAAATTAGACTGAATTTCCAACATCTTCCCACCAACTAGGGGGAAGAAAAACTTCCTTTTTGTTATGGCACGTGGGTATTTCTTTTTCTTTTTTTCTTTTTTGGTACTGAGGATTGAACTCAGGGGTACTCGACCACTGAGCCACATCCCCAGCCCTATTTTGTGTTTTATGTAGAGACAGGGTCTCACTGAGTTGGTTAGCACCTCGCCGTTGCTGAGGCTGGCTTTGAACTCGCGATTCTCCTGTCTCAGCCTCCCTAAATTCTGGGATTACAGGCTTGAGCCACCGCACTGGGCTATGGCATGTGGATATTTCTATTTCTGTTTTCCCTGTCTCTCTGTCTCTCTCTCTCTTTTTTTGGTGGTTCTGGGAATTGAACCCAGGGCCTTGTGCATGCAAGGCAAGCACTCTACCAACTGAGTTATATTCCCAGGCATTTCTGTTTTCTTTTAAGTCTCAACAGGAACACATTTCTTTTCTACTCAATTGTGGTACTGAAATTACCCTCTCTTTTCTAAAAATCACCATTAATTTATTCCTCTTTATTAAACTGTTGCCATCTGTATTACAAGCATTACCTTCTAAGCAAAAATACCTACTCTGCCTTCATCCAACATTCTCTTCAGTTGCTGTTCCTTTACTCTGCTTCCCTTCTCAGCGAAATCTCTATTGAATGAATGTCAAATTATTTGAACATTAAATTATTTGCATGCTCTAAAATTACTTTTGTAAATATGTACACAAATGTTTTATATAGTAATAATTGGGGTACATACTAATTGTATTTGCATTTTCCCATTTAATATTGATAATTAACATTCCATTTCTACTTGACTTTTAATGTTTCATTTTCAAAACAAATACGAAATTGAATAAAGATAAATACAATACACATTTTGGTTTTAAAAACAGCTATAGGGCTGGGATTGTAGCTCAGCGGTAGAGCGCTTGCCTCGCATGCGTGAGGCCCTGGGTTCGATCCTCAGCACCACATACAAAGCAATAAAATAAAGACGTTGTGTCCATCTACAACTAAAAAAAAAAAAATTAAAAAAAAAAAAAAAAACAGCTGTAGAAAGCTGGAGACATAGCTCAGTGGTACAGATAACATTTGCCTGGCATGTGTGAAGCCCTGGATTCTAGCCCCAGCACCACAATAACAGCAACAACAACAACAAAAAACAACTGTGCAAGTACAGGATGTGAAAGATCCTTCACATTTTATTTTCTTTTTCCTGTGCTGGGGATTGAACGCAGAACTTAACTGGTGTTATATAAATGTTTTACCACTGAGTTTCATCTCCAGTCATGCTCTTTGCTCTTTATACTTAACTTCAAGTTCATCTCTTTGCCAAAGACTTTAAATTGCTTTGAGAGTAAAGAACAGCTTTGCATTTGGCAAGCACCCAAATACTTGTTACAATTTACTAATACAAAGTTTCTCTTTGGGTTACATGTTGTCTTGTTTCCTGTATAGGTCTTGGAAGTAGATGGCAAATGATGAAGTCAAAGACTGTGGGTTCTATTTATTTGCATTTACCTATAGCACCCAGTAGGTGCTTGATAAACATTGCTTTAAATTGAGTGGAACCAGAAGTGGAAATTGGCTCATGAGACATGGACAAAGGAATGACATGTAGAAAATGGCAAAGATAAAAGAGGCAAAAGTTTGTTTGTTTGTTTTTTTAAATCCATCTTTTGGACAGAAGTGTGGACTTCCCACTTGCAATGAGGTTTTTCAGATTGTTGTTCCCACCCCGCCGCAACTGGGGTATACTTAACATGGTAAAGTCAAATCACTGTAAAACAGAAACCACAAATAGTGAAAATGCTTAGTAAGAATGTCAAGTAAAAACGATTTAACAATATAAATATTAATAGAAAGCTTGGGTATCAACATAATCTATAGAAAAAAGGAGGTTTAGGAGAGCTGGGTGTGGAGGCACACGTCTATAATCCCGGCCATGTGGGAGGCAGAGGCAGGAGGATCATAAATTGGAAGCCAGACTGGACAATTTAGCAAGACTGTATCAAAATAAAAATAAAAAGGACTGGGGGGTGTGGCACAGTGGAAAAGCGCCCCGGGTTCAATTCCCAGTATTGGGGGCAGGGAATGAGGCTTAGTCAGCACCCAACCATTAGTCCATTAGTCACAATGAGAAGGTAAATAATTCTTAAATGTAAGGTCTTGCCGACAGATAATATATGTGTAAGGCATGTATTCAGAGAGTCACCCAGAGATGTGTGTAGAGCATGTGTAGGTCAGTTTCTATTTTTTTTGGATACGGGGGATTGAACCCAGGGGCGCTTAACCACTGAGCAAGACTGCCTTTTTGTATTTTATTTTGAGTCAGGGTCTCGCTAAGGTGCTTAGGGGCTCGCTGAATTTCTGAGGCTGGCTTTGAACTTGTGATCCTCCTGTCTCAGGCTCCCAAGGCTCTGGGATTACATACCCGCGCCTGGCTCTGGGTATGTTCTGTGTATATCTATTTAACGTTTGTGTTGAGATAATGTAATTCTGCTTTTTCCACTTTGGAGTTGAGTGCTCCTTTACCCTTTATTTTCTCTTTCCTCTCTCAAAGCCTGTGAATGCGCTATTAGGGTGAACAGAGGAAACTGGTTCTGGAGTGTTATCAAAGTTATCTTTCTACTTTCCCAGTTCTCCTCCGCCCCACTATCATATTAATATGTGGTTTTCATTTGCCAAGGAATGGGACCAAAGTTTCTGCAGCACGAAGCAGTTTATATTTATGTAAACACGAAGAAAAAAAAAAAAAGCCGAAGCGAGCCATTCTCTTGACTACCCCTGACAGACTACCTCCCAAGAGGTAACGATCTCGTCCTCTAGCTTCAACTAAAAATCAGCCAGTCAGAGAGTCCCTACTTCAGAAACACTGCCCAATCAGGGGGCCCTTACCTGCAGCAGGTGAGGAATTCGTTTCCTTACGTGACAGTCTCCTCGGCCAATCAGAGCAGCTGGAGCAGGGATAGGAGCGTTGCGGCCCCAGAGAGGAGTAATGGGCGGGGTTGCACCTGGCGACGGTGAATCACTCAACGGAGCGGCGGTTCTCTTCACCAATCAGAAGGTTGCAGGGGCGGGGCGCCGACCAATCGGGTGTGGAGGGAAGGGCCGGGCGGGGCTCAACCTGGCGGCTGGAGTTTATCCCTGCTCTGCAGTTTCCGAAGCTGTGTGTTCGCTGGGCTCTTGCTGCTGCTGTAGTGTTGGGATCCTAATCGTGATGGGGACGAAGGCGAAAGCCGGGAGAAAACAATTGCTTCTTTTTACATCGGCGATCCTGTGTAAGTTCCCACAGTTTCGGGAGAAATTGGTGGGTCGGTCAGAGGTTGAAGGAAGGCGTTCCCCACGCCTCTTGCCCGCGGGGAAGGGTGGAGTTCAGAAACCTATTTGGCTTACCCTACGAGTTCTCTTCCACCCCTGGCTCGTCCCTTTCTTTCCCCATCCCCCGCCTCTTGAGAGTGGTTGGCTTCCTTCCCCCACATCGGAGAATCGTGACCCCTCCCCTTACACTGTGGGAAGGACCTACCCTTTCCCCCACACACCAAAAATAACTGGGAAAGCTGGCTCCACTCTTTTCAGCCGTCGCCTCATGGCGAGGGCAGTCGGGCGCGAGCAGCCTTCCCACATACATCTACCCAGCCATCCCCCTCCACACGCACCTGGAAAGACCATCCTCTCTCTCCAAATCCACAAAAGACCTAGAGAAGCCATGAGCCTCTAACCTCCTGATTCCCTTGGCTCCTTAAGGGCCCTCGGAGGAAGCTAATGGAGGTGGATGAGGTGGAAATCCTTCCCTGCGTTTTGCAGAAGGGGGTCTTTAGCGCTTCCTAATCTTTGGATTCCGTGGTTGCTCTGGGAAAAGTGAACGCAGTCTGAACAGGAAATGAAATCGAAATCTGAAAATTCGCACAGCACAGTTCAAAATCCCTTTCTGGAATAACTACCGAAGAATCCTTAATAAATGTTGACTGAATGACTATTCCCAGGGGGAGGATGTGTCTTTGGTTGGCTGCTTTCTCAGAGAGCCAGAACTTTGCCCGCCCTCTGGCCGGGTCTGAGTTTTTGTTCCTTTTGTAAACTCTCTTTCCTGAAGAACAGTGAGGCTCACTTGCTTGGGCAGGCCTCTGTTTCTAGGTGTGTTGGTGTGGGGCTGAGTGTGTAGTTGGCGGTTTGTACCTTAGTGAACCTGTGTCAGCACCTGCATGTTTATCTGTCTAATTTTTTTTTTTTTTAATGCGGTGCTGGGGATCATCTCAGGGCCTTGCATATGCTTACGTCTGATACTTGTGTGATACTTGTCTGATACTGTGCGTGTACTTATGTGGGTGATTATGTCAGTATTTGTTCTCTATAGCCTGTATTTACCTTCGAGATTCATGTTTTAGGAAGTGTAAAAGACACGGACTTTTAAAATCAGTATTGGTGTCATAAAGGCAATTCATTTTGCTCAGTTTTTGAACAGCAGGAATAGATTTCTTGCTGCAGATGGATGGGCCCAATCCTTTGTCCCTTATCACAAAAATATAAACCCTTAGGGTGGAATAGACTAGAGGCAATTCTAATTCTCTCCATTGTGCAGAAAAGGAAACAGGTCTAAAAAAGAGAGGAAATGATTTTTTCATGTTGATAAGGGGTGGAAAATGGGAACGGAACCAATCTTCTGACTTGCTTCTCTTTATTCCACTCCTGGATCCAACATTTTAGGCACCACATGGCCCAAGAACTGTCTGGCATACTGTTTGAGAATTTACTGTCTTATTTACCTTTTAACATTTTATTCTCACTAGGCTCTTCCTTGTCTTACTTCTCTCTCTCTCTCTTTTGGTACTGGAGATTGAACCCATGGGTGCTTAACCACTGAGTCACATCCAGCCCTTTTGAGACAGGGTCTCACTAAGTTGCTTAGGGCCTTGTTGCTGAGTTACTGAGGCTGGTTTTGAACTTGAGATCCTCCTGCCTCAGCCTCCCAAGCCACTGGGGTTACAGATGTGTGACACTATTCTTAGCTCACTTCTCTCTTTCATTCTACTCATCCATTTCCCTTTTTCCTCAATTTCCTTCCCCTCTCCTCTCTCACATCTGCCATATCTTAAATGCTAGTGATGCCTGTGGTCATTTTTTGATTCTGTGTGGTACTTGGTACTTAACTCTTCACCAGCTCTTGCACTGTACAAGTACAAACCAAATCCAGAAGTTTCTTCTAGGTCAGTGACTATTGGTAACAGTTTTTGTCAGTGACAGTACAAATACAGTGACAGTTGTTGTTAGGCTTGTAAGTTTCCTGGAGCCCCTTCATTTCTTTTCTGTTCCCCTAATTTCTTATGTTATTTAGGCTAGTCCACAGTCACCACATGCTGGCACTGGAAGGATTGTGATAGCACTATTTTGGCTGAGAGTGTCTTCAGGGAATAAGCAACAGTGATTCAAAAGGAGCCTGGGGTGAGGCTGTATTAGCTTGATAGGTAGTGGGTCCTGGGAAGGAACATGTCCAGAGTATGGAGGAATGGACCTTGCAGCTCCTCAATCAAGGTAGACCTGGGCAAGGGAAGTGATTTGGTTAGTGCAAATGAGGATGGAAATGAGAGCCAGATCGCACCATCTGGGTTCTACCCTGATTCCCTCCTCTCCCTTGTTTGTGAATTTAGGCTAGTAGCTCAGTCTTCTCGTTTGTGAAAAGGAGTAATGTGTGTCCTATCCTCATCATGAGGATTATTGGGGATAATAGCTACATTACTTGTACATGAAGAGATTATTGTTGAGTGGCTATTATGCACTTTGGGTTTTGTGAGGATGAAAGAATGCTGTCCTCAGCATTTGAAGGAAGCAGGGAGATTTCAAATGGCAAGAGTCAGAAAACAGGGGCTCTTTCAACTGGGCATGGTACTGTGTCCCTGTAACCCCAGTGACTTGGGAGATTTGCATATTTGAGATCGGCCTGGGCAACTTAGTGAAGCCCTGTCAAAATAAAGTAAAAAGGGCTGGGGATATAACTCTGCAGTAGAGTGCCCTTGGGTTCAATCCCCAGTACTGGGGGGTGGGGAAGCTGGGCACACCTGCAATCCCAGTGACTCAGGAGGCTGAGGTAGATTGATTGCAAGTTTGAGGTCAGCCAGGGCAACTGAGCTAGATCCTGTCTGAAAAATTTAAAAAAAAAAATTTTTTTTTTTTAAAGGACTGAGAATGGCCAGGTGTGGTGGCACATGCCTATAATCCTAGCAACTGGAAAGACTAAGGCAGGAGGATCACAAATTCCAGGCTAGCCTCAGCAACTCAGCAAAGACCCTAAGCAGCTTAGCAAGACCCTGTTTCAAAATAAAAAATAAAAAAAGGGCTGAGGATGTAGCTCAGTGATATAGTGCCCTGGGTTCAACCACCAGTAAAAAAAAGTAGGGGATTTTTCTTGGGTTTCTGGTCTGTGCTCCCCTGGGTGTTTGAAGCATGTATAGGTTACTTCTGTGTTTTCCCCTACCCCCAGGGTTATTCCTCACAGTGGACTCTGCCATCAGGAAGGAATAAGAAAGGGCAAACAGCAGGGAGAAGTCAAGTGAAATCCTAACACTGACCTGGGGAACCTGGTGGAAAGAAAGGCCTGACACCCTGCTGGGGCAGGGATCTGGAGACACACTGGGAGACCTGGGCTTGGGAGGAGTAAAACTGGTTACCCATAGTAACAGTTTCCCTTTTCCTAGAGAACCTGTACTTAGAAAAGTTTAGGCTATCTCCCAGGCAGGAGAGAAATTTCTGCTTAGCACGGTGATGATGGACAGTGGATGTGTTAACTTTTGATGTGATCACTGGGAGGAAGGTAAACTTGGGATGGAATTCTGTCATGTACCTTAGCCCCAGCCCCCCAACTTATTCCAGTGTGGGGTTCTCACTGAGGTGTTCCAGGTGGGTGGAACTGCTGATGTGGGTCTGGTTCAATCTCCAAGTCCTTGTGTTTCCTGCTGATGTTTCTGACTCAAGCTCTTGTAAACATTTGTTTCTTACAGTTCAGGGGCAGACTTAACTGTAGATCAGTGAGTCATTCCTACTTTCCCCTCCCTCTACTCTAAGGAAAGAATTGTTCCTTCCCCTCTACTCTAAGGAAAGAATTGTTCCTTCAAACTGGAAACTAATGATGTCAGTTGGAAGTAGGAAGTGGATGGTGGTGTGATTCTAGCATGTTAGTTTTTCTGAGTTCTGGAATGCTTTTACCTTGTGATATTTCTCTTCATCTCCTTTGTGATCAGGGCTTGCCTAGGGTCTCCAGCCTAGTATGAGGTAGAGATATTGTGATTTTAAAAATTTTTTAAAGCTGGGGATATAACTCGTGTATTTTTTTTTTTTTTTTAAATTTTTATTTGGTACCGGGGATTGAACTCAGGGGCACTCGACCACTAAGCCACATCCCCAGCCCTATTTTGTGTTTTATGTAGAGACAGGGTCTCACTGAGTTGCTTAGTGCCTTGCCGTTGCTGAGGCTGGCTTTGAACTCGTGATTCTCCTATCTCAGCCTCCCTTAGTGCTGGGATTATAGGATTGTGCCACCGCGCCCAGCTAACTTGTATATTTTTTAATATATATATGTATATATAATGCTGAGCATAGCGGCACATACCAGTAATCCCAGTGACTTGAGACACTGAGGCAGGATTACAGGTTCAAAGCCAGCCTCAGCAATTTAGCAAGACCCTGTCTCAAAAAGGGAGGGAGGTGGTACTGAGGAGGTAGCTCAGTGGTAAGGCACCCCTGTATTCAATCCCTGGTACTGCAAAATAAAAAATAAAAATAAACAATTATTTAGAATGGGTTAGTTGATTGGGGTTTGATATTCAAAATGATATCAAAGAGGTGGGGTATCTCATTTCCCCGGTTCTTATTCACCTCAAAACTCCTCCCCACAAGTTTTTATGTATCTTTCCAGTGTTTTTGTTATGCAGATGTACATATGTAAATATGTATTTGTTTTTTCTCCCTTTGCTCACACAGAAAGAAGTGTACTGTATATACGATTGCATCTTGCTTTTTTTACTTAGTGTATCCTGTAGGTTTTTCATACTGCTATTATAGGCATGGTGGCCTTAACAGTGTTCACCCCACTCCATCCCCACAGTCAGCTGGAGTTCAAGGCTCTGTTCTGTGGACATAGAAATGGCTGACCCCCTCTAGTGACAGAAGGAAGTGCTGCTGCACACATTCTACGTGATAGATTAGGAAATGATGGGGCTTGTTTTTCACATCTGTTAGTTTTGAGGAGAGACCCCTGGGGATCTCCAAACTCAAACCTGCTTCCCTTTCAGAGCCTCCGGAAAGACCTGGATGACTAGGACGAATGTAATTGAGGAAGAGGTTTCAGTATTATGAAGCAGTTGTGGGAAGCAGTGTGAGTGATGTCTAGTGGGGTTTTCCAGGCTTTGAAAACCCAGAGTCCATCTGCCTGGGACTCCCTGATAAGTAGGGTTTCTGTCTAAAGTCCAGCTTGTGTTGTTTGTTTCACGGTGTGGGGGTGGGACAGGAGGAAGCAGCTGGCTGACAGGAAGTTTGATGCCAGGCCCCTGGAGTGAGTCCTGAGCTGGCAGGCGTGACCTTCCCCAACAATGGGGAGATGGCGGTAGGGGGAGGTGGAGCTAAGCAAGTAAAACTGGAAAATCTGCTGAGAGAGGGCAAAAGGGAGTGATGGAGTGAAAGCTCTCCTGTCTCTCACTGCCTTTGCCACTTTCTGCCATCCTCAGAGGGCTGAGCCAGCTTGTCGATGACACTGAAAGTGCAGCCAAGTATGGCTGTTTAGATATAGCCCAGCCTGTTGTTGGGCTCACAGAGCCTGCCTTTGGCCTCCACATTCCGTATCTGTTCCACTCCAACCTCAGGAAGAGCCTGCCAGCTGTGGATCTTCCCTGGCTAGGTGTGTTACCCTCTAGTTTTTACTGCGATGGCCAGGACAAAAATTATAGTTCAGCCCCTCCAGGTTTAGTGTTAGGGAAGAAAGGGCAGGTTGGGATGGAAGCCCTAGGTCCAGGTTCAAATTGTGTTGCAATGTCAAATTTGTTAATCCAACAAGCACTGCTGTTTACTGTGTTGTGACCACTGTGCTAGCTAGAGATGGGGTGGGGGCGGTGTATAACACCTGCTGTCAAAAAGATCTAAGAGGGCTGGAGATGTTGGTAACAGAATATATGAAGTAAAGAGTGGGTACACCATAGCTGGTAGCTTCTTGAAGGTGCTTTAGCTCCTTTATAGCTGGAGGGTCCTCTGAGACTCATGTACCTAGACGGGAACTTTAGATGCATTCTTAGAAAAACTGCCTGCTAGTTTCTCTTCTATTCCTTCCTTCCTTTTCTTCTTTTTTCTTTGCCTTTTTCTTTTTTGGTACCGGGGATTGAACTCAGGGGCACTCGATCACTGAGCCATATCCCCAACCCTGTTTTGTGTTTTATGTAGAGACAGGGTCTCACTGAGTTGCTTAGCCCCTCGCCGTTGCTGAGGCTGGCTTTGAACTCGCGGTTCTCCTGTCTCAGCCTCCCAAAGTGCTGGGATTACAGGTGTGCGCCATCGTGCCCGGCTTCTTTTTTTTCTTAATACAAACAAACACATGGCACAACTTAAGGAACATTCTAATAATTAATAGGTTACATAGAGGAAACAAAGGGTTTCCTTGTAAAGCAATGGAAGGAAGTAGCATTTCTGTTGTGACTTGGACCTTTCATGTACAAGACATCCTTGTTGGTGGCATCTGTTCAGTGTCCAGAGGCCTCTAACATTTGTGACCACCTTCTTATCCTAACAGTGCTTCTGAGTGCTTCAGGGAGCATCTTCCCTAGACAAGCACAGAGATAGGAGCTGGGGAGGATGCAAAGGATCTTATCTGTTCCCAGGGAAGTAAGTACAGGCACACTAAGAATACAGAGCAGAATGTGCCAGGGGCTGTCATCAAAGCATAAAGGGGAAGGACGTAACTTTTTAAAGAGGTCCCCCCAACCCAGAACCCATTACTGGGGATGGAACCCAGGGGCACCACTGGGCTACAGCCCCAGGCCTTAAAAAAAAAAAAAAAAAAAGTATATATATTATATATATATATGTATATATACATATAATATATATATTATATATATTATATAATATATGTGTATATATAATATATATGTAATATATAATATAATATATATGTAATATATATGTGTATATATATATATACCCACCTCCTCTCCTCTATATATATGTATATATATATAATATATATGTATATATACATATATATTATCACTTTAAATATATATTATATATTTTATGTATATGCACATATGTGTAATCTAAATATATGTACATATGTATATATATTTAGATTAAAGTGATATATACTTATGTAGGAAAATGAGAAAATACAGAGGACTATGGAGAAAATATAACCACATGGAATTGTATTACCTAGAGCTAAACACTTATTATTATTTCATTTTAGTCTAATGTGAATTGTTATGTACTCACACTTTCAAAGACATACATGGCAATATATGCTTTAAATAATAATATTTATTCTATAATATTCTATTGTATGGCTGTACCATAATTTACTTAACTGTAAAATGGGCATGGTGATACATACCTATGATCCCAGCAGCTCAGGAGGCTGAGGCACGAGGATCAAAAGTTTGCATCCAGTCTGAGCAGTTTAGTGAGATCCTGTCTCAAAAGAAAAAAGGTTGGGGATGTAGCTCAGTGGTAGAGTGGCTGGATTCAATCCCCAGTACCAGGAAATTTAAAAAATTATTTAACTATTCACATTTTGCAGGACATTTAGATATTTTCCCTTCTTTGCTGTACTAAATAACATTAAATTGTCCATGTGTATTAATCTTTACACTTACCTTTGATTATTTTCCTACACTGTATTCTTAGAAATTGGGAAAAGAGATTAATTTTTTTGGTACTGGAGATTGAACTTAGGGGCACTCGACCACTGAGCCACATCCCCAGCCCTATTTTGTGTTTTATGTAGAGACAGGGTCTCACTGAGTTGCTTAGTGCCTTGCCGTTGCTGAGGCTGGCTTTGAACTCGTGATTCTCCTGTCTCAGCCTCCCTTAGTGCTGGGATTATAGGCTTGCGCCACCGGGCCTGAGTAAGAGATTAATTTTGATTGGGGAAAGGCATAATGGATCAAGGAATATTTGAACAGGACCTTGAAAAATGGATGGGATTTCCTTGCTTGCCCAGTGAAAATGAAGTATGGGAAAATAGTTTTGGAGCCTCAGAATTGAGTCAAGACTCCTACCTTGCTATTTGTAGCCATGTGATTTGAGGCAACTGTTCTAATCCTCAGTTTTCTCATCTGTAAAATGGGATAACAGTTTTTGTGAAAATTTAATGAGAAACTGCATAGTAGTTCCTTATATCCTTGATTTCACTTTTTTTTTTAAAAATGCTGTGGGTTAAATCTAGGGTACTTTACCTAGCCCTTTTTATATTTTATTTTTAGACAAGGTCTCAACTAAGTTGCTGAGTCTGGCCTTGAACTTGCAGTTTTCCTGCTTCAGCCTCTCTAGTATCTTGGATTACATTTCAGTTTGAAAATATTAAATAGAAAATTTCAGAAATAATTCACAAATTTTAGATAATTTTTATTACAGTATATTATAATAATAATATGTTGTTATACTATATAATAATATATTGTTATACTGTAATAAAAATTATTTAAAATTTGTGAATTATTTTATATTTTATATTATATTATTTATTTTATATTTTTATAAAATATATTTTATATTTATATTTTATATTATGATTATTTTATATTTTATTATGAGTTATTATTAATCTTTTTTTGTTTCTGCTTTATAAAATAAACTATCATAAGTATGTATGTATAGGAAAAAACTGTATATATGGAGTTCAGTCCTATCCATGTCTTCAGGCATCTATGGAATGTCTTGGAATGTATCTCCTAACGATAAGGGGTGGTAAACATTACTACACTATTATCTGCCGCTGCCACCGCAGCCTCCTCCTCCTCCTCCTCCTCCTCCTCCTCCTTCTTCTTCTTCTCTCTCTCTCTCTCTCTCTCTCTCTCTCTCTCTCTCTCTCTCTCTCTCTCTGAGCAGTGCTGGGGATTGAATTTGAGAACATTCTACCTCTGAGCCATATCCTCATCCCTTTTAAAAATTTTTTATTTTCAGATAGAGTTTTTGCTAAATTGCCCAGGCTGGTCTTGAATTTGTGATCCTCCTGCTTTAACTCTCAAGTAGCTGGGATTATAGGTGTGTGCCACTGTGCCTGGCTCCCAACTCTCTTTTGGAAATGTGTCTTTTATGAAAACCTGTAGGGATTGATTTCTCTGTTAATGTCTTGTGCTTATTTTGACCCACCTCCTCTCCTCTTTAAACTCCCTTTCTCTTTTTAAAAACATTTTTTTTTGATGTTGATGGGCCTTTATGTTATTCATTTATTTATATGTGGTGCTGAGAAGTGAACTCGGTGCCTCACACATGTGAGGCAAGTACTGAGCCACAACCCCAGCCCAAAACTCCCTTTCTCTTTAACATTCTCTTACCCTTGTGGTGTTTCACCCACTTACTTCCTTGATCTCAATCATAGAGTCTCCAGACTAGCTTTATTCTGGTTTCCTTCTGCCCTTTTTCTCCTTGAAAATTATCAGACACACATACATGCTCCAGGATCTTGATGTTGTAGTAATTTCACATTTCTTACTTATTACCTCATTATTTCACAAATAAACTTTTAAGTTTATTTTTTATTTGAATATCCGCTTCCTGGTATACCACTGTTTGGATATTTTCTGTTCTTCTCTCTCTCACTCTTTCTCATACTATGCATTAAACCCAGGGCCTTATGCATGCTAGGCAAGTGCTCTACCACTAAACTACATCCCTCTCCCCTTTTAGCCATTGTGTTTGCCTCTCCTTTATGACTTTGTTCCTTCTTGTGATCTATCAGATTTTCTTTTTTTGTGGTACTGGGAATTGAACCTGGGGTACTCTACACTGAATTATTTCCCCAAACTCTTATTTTTTTTTTGAGACAGGATCTCACTAAGTTGTCCATACTGGGCTTGAACTTGCAGTCTCCTGCCTCAGCCTCCCAGATAGCTGGGATGACAGGCTTGCACCTCTTTGCCTGGCTGACTTCCTTTTTTTGAATTCTTCTTTCCTACTCTTCTTTTCTCTAAATTATATATATATGTATTTGGCACTAGGGACTGAACTCAGGGGTACTCAACCACTAAGCCACATCCCCAGCCCTATTTTATGTTTTATGTAGAGACAGGGTCTCACTGAGTTGCTTAGCACCTAGCTGTTGCTGAGGCTGGCTTTGAACTCGCGGTTCTCCTGTCTTAGCCTCCCAAAATTCTGGGATTATAGGTGTGCGCCACTGTGCCCGGCTTCATATACCATTTTGAAATTTACCTCTGTAAAAGGATTAATGTTCTTTTTTAAAAAAGAAAAAAGCAATGTTCCACAGGGCATTTGGTGCATGCCTGTAATCTTAGCAACTCAGGAGGCTGAGGAAGTAGAATTACAAGTTCAAGGTCAGCCTCATTGATTTAGCCACTCTCAAAAAAAAAAAGAAAAGAAAGAAAGAAAAAAAAATAATAGAGGACTGGGGATGTAGTTTAGTGGTAAGGTTTAACCCCTAGTACCAAAAAAAAAAAAAAAAAAAAAAAAAAAAGTGAGCAATATTCTGGCCAGGGGTTTCCTTTTCAGTTGACTTGGGTTTACTTGAGTTTCTTGGTTCCTTTTCTGATCATGAAAACAGTGAAAATGTTTGAAATGGATTTACTTCTTTTTCCCAATCCCTTCTACCCTCAATAAACTTACTTTTAAAGGGAGGGTAGGAGGGCAGAAGTTTTCATTTGTGTTTTGAAATCACAAGTTACCAAGCATGATGAACTGTTTTTGCTGGTGCTGTCTTTATCTTATGTGGCCAAGTGGCACTTACTCTGTACTCTGAGTTCTTGGTGGATCCCCCAGCCCTCCCCTAACTTCTACCCTTTCCCTTTCTATCTATTTGTGACAGTCCTTGAGGTGCCAGTCATGGTAGTTCTTCCCACTTTTTGCTGCCTTAGCTCTTGCATTAGAAGACTTCTTGACACTTTTGGCTCTGCACACTTTCTCTGAAGGGTCTAGCTGTCTGTGCACAACCAACCTGGATGCAGGAACCAGCCTTTATCATTGTGCATACAGACACCTGTAGACACATTGCAGCTCAGGTGCAGACGTCAGTCCCATTTGCAAACTAGCAAGTGAGAATTGCCCATGTGCAGAGAACTTTGATTTTGTTCATAAGTGATAAATCAGATTTAAAACACTTTTTAAATATTTATTTTTGGCAATGGGAATTGAAGCCAGGGATGTTTTACCACTGTGCTATATCCCCAGACAGGGTCTGCCTAAGTGGCTGAGACTGACCTGAAATTTAGGATCCTCCTGCCTCAGCCTTCTGAGTAGCTGGGATTACAAGAATGTGTACCATGTCGAGCTTAAAAATACTTAATTTTAAGACATAAAGCTAGGTTTTTAAAAAAAGACTAATAGAGCCTTCTTTTTTTTTTTTTTTTTTTTTTTTTAAACTCTGCTAGGCTGTGTGCAGTGGCACATGCCTGTAATATTGGCCACTTGGGAAACTGATGATTGCCACATTGTAGGCCAGCCTCAGCAATTTAGTGAGACATTGTCTCAAAATAAATAAAAAGGATTGGAGGTGTAGCTTAGTGATAAACTGCCCCTGAGTTTAATGGGCAGTACTGGAAAAACAAAAACTATGCTAGTATTAAACATTTTAAAAGATTAGGCCCAGAATCAAGTTTTTTTTTTTTTTCTTCTTCCTCTTCATCTAATTATACTCCGTTTGCCTGTTTGAAAATTGGACTTACTCTTGCAGATCAACCTTGACAAGTAGATGTTACAGTTGATAATCTGCTACAACCTAATTTCTTAAAGCTTAGTAACTAATGTTTAGCAAACATTTCATCTTATACACAGAATTATGCTAAGGGTACTCAGAATAATAAATAACGCATGGTCTCTGCTCTCTGGGGGTTTACTGTCTGGTAGAGGAGAAATGTGTACACAGATGATGTCACTATAATGTGGGAAGTGTTTTGATAGTGTTTTGCATGGGATAATGAACGGCTAGGAAAGAGGCCCTAAGCTGGCTATGGTGAGGACTGGGGTGTGGTAGATCATTTCACAGAAAATAAAGTGAATGAATAGGTGCCAGCCAGATGAAGAGGAGAAAAGCACATTCCACATAGCAGAAATAGCATGAGCAAAGGCAGAGGTTGCAAAACAGCCCAGTCTTTGCTGGGAAGTGTAAGTAGTTCTGTATTGCTAGAAGGTAAATCACAGCTGCAGAGTGGGTGAGGAAAGTGATAAGCTTATCACAGGGCAAGTAGTGCTGGAACTTTCTTAGTGTGCAGAAAGATTCAGATTTTATAATATAGGCAGTGTGGAATCATCAAAAACTTGAAGCAAGTTGGGTGCAGTGGTGCACACCTATAATCCCAGCAATTTGGGGAGGCTGACACAGGAGGACCACAAGTTTGAAGTCAGCATGAGCAACTTAGCAAAATCCTGTCTCAAAATGAAAAATAAAAGGGACTGGGGATATAGTTCAGTGGTAGTGCCCCTGCATTCAACTCCCAGTACTACTACTATTACTAAAGCCTGAAGCAAGTGTCATATTTGCGTTGTTAGGAAAGTTGCGTAGTATAGTATAGCACAGCCTTTGCAACTGGGTTGCATTGGTTTGAATCTGCACTAGCACTCACTATTTGGCCTTCAGCAAGTTTAACTGCTCTGGGCCTCTGCTTCCCCATGTAGGAAATAATGCCCTTACCCACTTCTGAAAGTTGTTGAAAGGATTAAATGATAGTAAATGTCCTGTGCTTACAACAGTTCCTGGCATATACTAAGTGCCCAATAACTGTTAGCTCTTCATCTGGCAGTGGAATGAAAGATACATTTTCTATACATGAACCCAAAACGTAAGCATGCCAAAAAGCTATTGATGCCTTTAACTTTGGGGCTTTTCTCATTGTGAATCTAAGAGTAAATTAAACTTCACAATGGAAAGGATGAAAGTTCCTTCTGTCTTGGTTTACCACATGCATTAGTAGGACATTTGTATGTGTGTGTATAGTATGGCAAATATAGGTCCAAGGTTAAGTGCAAGAGGAGAGCTTTGGTGAAGCTAGGTAAAATATAAAATAGATGAGGAGAATGGGCACAGAAACAAGCTGTCTTTTTTTTTTTTTTTTTTTGGTACTAGGGATGGAACTCAGGGGCAATCACCCACTGAGCCACATCCACAGCCCTATTTTGTGTTTTAGTTAGAGACAGAGTCTCACTGAGTTGCTTATTAGCGCCTTGCCCTTGCTGAGGCTGGCTTTGAATTCACGATTCTCCAGTCTCAGCCTCCCAAAGTGCTGGGATTACAGGCGTGCACCACCGTGCCTGGCCCAAGCTGTCTTGATCTAGATGGGATTCCTTGAAGAGTCCCTATCCCTCCTGGTCCATCCATGAAGGTTCTACAGAAGTCAGCCTTCCCAAGGCAGTTCATATGATAGGAGAAATATGGTTTAGCAGGCTAACATGTAAATACTTTTCAGGCACTGTTTATTACTTATTTATATGCTTTGCTAAAGAAAACTTTGAAAAGGGCTGAGGTTGTGGCTCAGTGGTAGAGTGCTTGCCTGGCATGTGTAAGTTACTGAGTTTGATTCTCAACACCATATATAAATAAATAAGTAAAGGTCCATCAACAACTAAATATATATATATAATATATATATATACACACACACACACACACATACACACACACATATATACATATATATTTTTAATTTAAAATTTCTAAATATATATTTCTAACTTAAAAGTTTTTAAAAAATATATGTATTACATTTTATATATAATATTATGTATATGTATTATATATACACACACATTTTTTTAAAAACTTTTAAGTTAGAAAGAAGTGCATATGGAAGGGCCTATGGATTAGATGATGATAATAATACATATTTGGCACTTCCTGTTGGTGAGACTCCGCTCTAAGTTTATTTGTATTCCCTTGTTTTGCCCTTACTACAGCCCTTTGATGTAGAAACTATTATTAACCCCATTTTACATATGGGCAAACTTAGGCTCAAAGTGGCTAGGTGGCTTGCCCCGGCCATACATTAACAGAGTTGGTATTTGAACACAGGCAATCTGGTTCTGGAGACATGTTCAAGAATGAGAAGAGAATAGAAAAGGCACAGTGATGAGACTGGGCTTGACTCGAGTGATAGGCAGGCATATTAGACTTTTGAACATTGACACGGTTGGCTCACAGCAGACAGTTGTCTTGCATCAGAGGAAGGTGGGTGAATATTGAGGTGGAGGTCTCTGTCAGTCCCCACCTCCCTTATATTAGACATCAAACCCAGTGTCTCAGGCAGTGGACACACCCTCTACTACTGAGCTATCACCAGCCTTTTTGTTTTGTTTTGCTACTGGGAATTGAACCCAAAGCCTTGTGCATGCTAGAGAAGCACTCTGCCACTGAGCTGTATCCCCATCCCTTTATATTTTATTTTTTTAAAATTTTTAGACAGCGTCTTGCTAAATTGCCCAAGCTTAGGCTGGCCTTAGACTTCCAATCCTCCTTCCTCAGCCTCCTGAGTAGGCCCTTTTTGTTTTTATTTTGAGACAAGTTCTCACTAAATTGCTTAGGGTCTTGCCAAGTTGATGGGTCTGGCTTTGAACTCACACTCCTCTTGCCTTGGCCTCCTGAGTTGCAGGGATTACAGGTGTGTGTCACTACACCCAGCTAATCTGTGTATTTTTAACAGCCCAGAGCAGGTAATGGAAGTCAGGATTAATGAGAAGTGGAATATGCCTGTAGCCCAATGTATTTGTATAAATGTGTGATGTAATTCCTAAATGTGTTTTAGATCTGATGACCTTAGTGGACTCAAATAAGAACTTTAGCCAAATTCAGAAGTGATAGGAATAACCATCAAATTCATACATTGTGATTTATGTGAGTATGTGTGTATGTGTGTGTGTCTATTTCAGAGGTTAGTTTTTAGTTTAATTAGATGCTACTTGTTATTTGGGTGGTGTCAAAGGTTGGGTTCCCAGGAAGCTGACTCTGAGATATCAATTATTCAACATTTACTAGGGAGTGCTCTTGGGATCCACACCTATGGAAAGGAGAGGAAGGAAGCGAGACTGGACAGAGGAGAAGTTGAGTTTTACTGTAGTTTCAAGGAGGCTTTAGTCTACCCCACAGGGAACTTTGGAGCAAGAATGACCCTTCAGTGATGTCTCAAGTTGAGGATTTGGGTGACAGAACTAGGGTTTTACACTCCCTCCACCCCCTGGCATTGATAAAGCCTTGGGTTCTGGCTGCCCCTGCCTCTGGTAGAGGTCGGCTGGATAAGACAGTGTTCTGGGTATCCTCAAAGGCTCAGAGTCTTCTTTTGGCAGCACTCCCGGCAGCTGGGCGAATAAGTCCTTCATTCCTTTCTTTTTCTTTTCTTTAATATACTGGGAATTGAACCCAGGGGCACTTTACCTCACTGAGCCCTTTTTATTTTTCATTTTGAGACAAGGTCTTGCTAAGTTGACCAGACTAGCCTTGAACTTGGAATCTTCCTGCTTCATTCTTCCCAGTCACTGGGATCACAGGTCTGTACCTGGCAAGAATGTACATAGATAAAGAAAGATTAATTTGAATTTAACAGATATGCTTGCACTGCACATTGTTATGCATTTATCTAAGAAGACAGGGCTCTAAAGCATAGCTGGTAAATTTGAGCTTTGAAAATATGAATGACAGTCATTGTATAAGTGGAAGTTTGTGCCCCTCCTGTGAACCCTGACCAATTTCCCCCATTAATTAATTAGCTTCCTTATTCCTTACTTCTTCCACCTCATCCCACACCGCCTTTTCTTTCTCCATTTGGTTAAACAGGAGGTTCTAATGAGGTCATCTGAGCCCAGATCTAGTCCTAGCCCCATCTCAGCATGGGCTGTGTGATCTTAGGCACGTTTCTTTATTTCTTGTAGTCTCAGTTCCTTGTGTAAAACTGGGATAATAAAACTTGTCCTGCTGATACATCATGCTTGTTTCAAGGATCAAAGGATGGGAGTATATCTGAAAACACTTTAAAAAGCACCAAATGCTCTACAAATGTCAAGTATTATTATTATCCTCATTATTGCTCCTCCCTATCCATCCCTCCCCTGCCTCCAGCTTGCTGGCTTCCTTCCAGGATTGTCTTGACAAGTGGCTGCGATCCTTTGTTGAGGAGCTTTCTCTGAACCATGAAATATCATTCTGGAAGCTGCCCTTGGACTAGTAGGAATTTAATTAGATTATGGGAAGTTACAGAGGGAACCATAAAAAAAAAGGAAAGCAATGTTTTACTTCCATTGAAAGAAGTATTGGAGCCGGGTGCGGTGGCTCATGCCTGTAATCCCAGCACTTAGGGAGGCTGAGACAGGAGAATTGCGAGTTCAAAGCCAGCCTCAGCAGCAATGGCGAGGTGCTTAGGAACTTAGTGAGACCCTGTCTTTACATAAAACACAAAATAGGGCTGGGGATGTGGCTCAGTGGTCAAGTGCCCCTGAGTTCAATACCTAGTACCAAAAAAAAAAAAAAAAAGAAGTATCACACACACACACACACACACATATTGAAAGAAGATATTTAGGATATTGGTCAAAAGATGCAAGAGCTGAGCTGGGAGGAGCTTGGCTCTCCCTGCACCTTAGGGTCTCAGCCTTATCAACTGGGTCTGTTCTTCCTTTTCTGTGGTGTTATGTCCCTTTCTAATGGGGCCTGTTTCTTTCCTTCTCAGGTCCCCTGGTGCTAGGCAAGGGTACAGTACACACACCTGAACCTGAAGTTCGAGTTCCTGAGAATAACTGTGAGTGGGGCTGGGCTGTGGAGGGTGGACAGGGAGGGTGTAAATGTGAACAGGTATCAGATCCCTGGGGGCCAAGAGAACATGTATCCCAGACTGTGGTTTGGGGCTGTTACCCACCTTCTCCACATGTCGATGCTCTTTCCTCCCTCTCATTTTGATCCTGTCTTGTAGCGGTCAAGTTGCTCTGCTCCTACTCTGGCTTCTCTTCTCCTCGTGTGGAGTGGAAATTTGTTCAAGGTGACACCACCAGTCTGGTTTGCTATAACAACAAGATCACAGGTGAGTTGTTCCACGTCCTTTCTGATTACTGAGGTTGTAGAACAATTGACCCTAGTCTGGATTTGACCCTGGCCTGGATTCCAGGGGTGGGGCACACACTGGGGCCCATCTCCATGGCCTTCCCATTCCTCTTTCAGGAGGAAGAAGGTGCCTGTGTACTTTGAGTATCCGCTTCATCAGCTTCTCTTAGCTCTCTGTTCACTCTGTCTTTCTGCCTGTTTCCTTCTCCTGGTAGCTTCCTATGAGGACCGTGTTACTTTCTCACCAACTGGCATCACCTTCCAATCTGTGACCCGGAAAGACAATGGAATGTATACTTGTATGGTCTCTGAGGAAGGTGGCAACAATTATGGGGAGGACAGCATCCAGCTCATTGTGATTGGTATGTGTCTTCCATGTGGGCCTGGGATCAATTGCTTCCCTTAACCTCTTGCAGACTCTACAGATGGTGAGAGGCCTGTGGCTAGCGGTATTCAGAGTCTTAGTGCTAACAAGGGCAAGGATGAGGGGTTAGGTGGAAACTAGGGGCATAATTGAGGGCAGCTAGAGTTGATTGGTTGCGAGTGTCATCATAATTTATTACTTATACTCAGGCAGCCAGCATTTGTGTTCAGTGCCTTTCCCTGCCCTTTTTTTTTGGATCACCCATTCCTAACTTGGATTCACAGGTTGGATTAGCATAATTTCTTTTCTTTTTCTTTCTTTCTTTCTTTTTTTTTTGGTACTGGAGATTGAACCCAGGGGCACTTTAACCACTGAGCCATACCCTCAACCCTTTTTTATATTTTATTTCGAGATAGAGTCTTGCTAAGTTGCTGAGGCTGGCTTTGAATTTACGATCCTCCTGCCTCCGCCTCCCCTGGGATTATAGGCATGTGCCACCATGCCTGGCTTGAATAAGCATAATTTCTTTTCTTTCTTATTTTTTATGGTGGTAATGAGGTTTGAGTCCCGGTGTGCTGTACCATGGAGCCACATCCCCAGCCCTTTTTTTAAATAAAATTTTGAGACAAGGTCTTGCAAAGTTGATGAAGCTGGCCTTGAACTTGATCCTCCTGCCTCAGCCTTCCAAGTTGCTGGGATTACAGGTGTGCGCCACTGTAATAAACTTCAGTGCCTTTTTTCCTTCTCTCCTTCCCCAGTGCCTCCATCTAAGCCTACAGTCAACGTTCCCTCCTCTGCTACCATTGGAAACCGGGCAGTGCTGACCTGCTCAGAACAAGATGGTTCCCCGCCCTCTGAATACACCTGGTTCAAGGATGGGATACAGATGCCTTTGGATCCCAAGAACAACCGTGCCTTTATCAATTCTTCCTATACTCTGAATCAGAAGTCAGGAGAGTTGGTATGCATAGGGTGGGAATGAAGATGTGCAGGGAGGGCACCGTTATAGAACTATTGGTAGTAGGAAAGAGGAATAAGCAACAAGGTGAACTTGGAGTTTGGATCAGGAGATGTAAAAGATAAGTACTTGATTTTTTCAAGTAGGAAGCCAGCTGGGCAAGGTGGTACACTCCTGTAATCCAGCTGCTTGGGAGCCTGAGGAAGGAAAATCTGAGCCTGGGCAACTTAGTGAGACCCTATCTCAAAAGAAAAAATTAAAAAAGCCTGAGGAGGGCTGGGGATATAGCTCAGTTGGTAGCGTGCTTGCCTCACATGCACAGGGCCCTGGGTTCAAACCCCAGCACCACAAAAACCAAAACAAACAAACAAAAAAGGCTGGGGATGTAGCTCAATGGTAAAGTGCCCCTGGGCTCAATCCCTAGTACTGGGGAGAGTGGGGGGAAGGTGCAAGAAGCTAAATTAATTTTCTTCCTTCTAGGTCTTTGATCCTGTGACAGTCTCTGATACTGGAGAATATACTTGTCAGGCACAGAATGGGTATGGGACACCCATGAAGTCAGAAGCTGTACGCATGGAAGCTGGTGAGTGAGAACATGGCAGGGCTTGAGCTCAGAACTGGACTGGGGCCTGCTCTGCATCCTGCCATTGGCAGTGTTGTTAGCACCATGATTGAACATCCATGTGCCTGACCTCTCATTTGTATCTCACAGTGGAAATGAATGTGGGGGGCATCGTAGCAGCTGTCCTTGTAACATTGATTCTCCTCGGAGTCTTAATTTTTGGCATCTGGTTTGCGTATAGCCGAGGCTACTTTGACAGTAAGTATTTGCTTTCAGAGACTTTCCTTTACAATGTGCCCAGTCCAGGGCGTAATTTGTGAGTGTCATTGAAATGCAGACCCTGATACTGCACACCTGTGTGCTGGGGCTCTCCCCTTCAGGAGCATAGATTATTTGTTCTAACCTATAAAGTGTTGTGTAGTAGTCCCCCACCTTCCTATGCCATGCTGTGTTCTGTCTTGCTAATACTCATGGTCTCCTTTTTCCTCTTTCAGGAACAAAGAAAGGGTGAGTGCTGTCCCAGACTAAGAAAAGGATGCATGTGGTTTGAAGTTGAGAGGTGCTGGGGGGATGAGTTGGAGGTAGAGGCGACCAAGAAGGGAAGGCAATTAGATTATAGATTTCTTTTTCCTTCCTTTCTTTTCCCTTCTCCCTCCCTGCTCCCTCCCTCCCTCCCTCCCTCCCTCCCTCCCTCCCTCCCTTTCTTCCTTCCTTCCTTCCTTCCTTCCTTCCTTCCTTCCTTCCTTCCTTCCTTCCTTCCTTCCTTCCTTCCTTCCTCCCTTCCTTTCCCCTTCCTTTTCCCTTTTCCCTCCCTCCCTCACTTCCTCCCTCCCTCCCTTCCTTCCTTTCTTTTCTCTTTCCTGGGGATTGAACCCAGGGCCTTGTGCATGCTAGGCAAGCATTATACCCCTGAGTTACATTCCCAGCTTGAAAACTGTATTTCTATTCCTGTTTACCCTGGGCTTGTCTTTTCTCCCTCTGCCCACACCTTCCTACCAAGAACTCTGTGCATCTGCAAAGTTCTCAGTTCTGGCCTCTAAAGTTGGCAAGGAGAGGTTAGTGAGCACCTAGGGGACCGAGTGTCTCCATCTTCTGGCTTGTCCACAGGACTTCAAGTAAGAAGGTGATTTACAGCCAGCCTACTGCTCGAAGTGAAGTAAGTATGCCTGCCCTGGGGAGGGAAGGGATTCCTAGCCTGTGTTTATGTGCTTGGGTTTTTGTTTTTTGTTTTTTGTACTGAGGATTGAACTCAGGAGTACTCCACCACTGAGTCCCATCCTCAGTCCCATTTTTGGTGTTTTATTTTTTTTTTTAAATGTTTATTTTTTAGTTGTAGGTGACAGAATATCTTTATTTTACTTTTATGTGGTACTGAGGATCGAACCCAGAGCCTTATGCGCGCTAGGCGAGCACGCTACCACTGCGCCATAATCCCAGCCCCTTTTGGTGTTTTATTTAGAGACAGGGTCTCACTGAGTTGCTTAGCACCTCGCCATTACTGAGGCTGGCTTTGAACTCGCGATTCTCCTGTCTCAGCCTCCCAAAGTGGTTCTTGAGGGTGTATTAGCTAAAGAAGACTATAGAGTTGACCAGATCTTTTATTTCCCTAGGGGGAATTCAAACAGACCTCATCATTCCTGGTGTGACCTGACCTGGCTCATCGCCTGTCCTCTGTGCTTGCCCTACTCAGGTGCTGCCAGACTCTGGTCCCTAGTGTCTAGTTTCACAGGATGCCTTATTTGTCTTCTAGACCCCACAGGACACCCCACTTTTATCGTAGTTAGAATGTGATTTTAATAATGTCAGCTATGTGCCCCTTCCTCTTTCCTGTCCTCCCTCCCTTTCCTTCCACTGTTGAGTGGCCTGAGACTTGTATAAATTTGAATTCCCTGTCCCTAGCAGGGAGCAGGCAGGAATTCTGGGCATGCCTCTGTTGACCTTCCTCCTTAAGTAGACAGCAACAGTGGCATGGCTTCCAGGAATTTGAAATCACTACTTGGCCTATAATGGCCTTTGAATAAGGATCTTGAGCCTAATTTCTAGGCTCTCTCCTGCCATAATGAGGACTGGTGCCAGTTGTTCTGGAGTAGGGATTGGAGAACAGAGCAGCTGAAATGGTTGTGTGGTGACCGTAATGTTTCTTCCATCTCTGGAGCCCACTCTTCTGTCTTCCCACGAAAAGTGCCACTGGATCCTCCTTGCTGCATCCTCCTGAACACAAGCAGACTGACACTGTGTCTATAGGAAAATGGGAGGGCATAATGAACTTTCAGAGGACTTGGAGTGAAGACTTAAAAATCACTGACTGAAAGAAAAGAGAGCTAGAGCTGTTCATACAAGCCATCAATCTTCTCTTGGCTGGAATAACTGGACAGACCCTTTAAAGATGTCTGTAGATTTGTGAGGATGTGTATGTGTATTAGTCTTGGCTCTTTGCTGAGAGAGAGAGAGAGAGAGAGAGAGAGAGAGAGAGAGAGAGAGTGTGTGTGTGTGTGTGTGTGTGTGTGGTCTTAGCTGTATGCTGAAATCAGGTGGTATGTCAGAGGGCTTCCTAGCTCTTCTGTGAGATTGTATTTCTGTGTGTTTGTATTAACCAGATGTTGCTGGAAATAAAAACTTGGTTTGTCAAACCTTCTTGTTGGGAGTGGGAGAAATTAGATCTTTGAGGATCCCTGGACTCCTTCTTTGTACATAGAGGAAAATGACCTCAAAACCCTACTTCCTAGCACTAGTGCCAGTCTATAGGGCCCTATGTTGCCTCTCTATGCTGCTTCTTCCTGGTTCTTAACTCAGGGCAGAGCTTCTGCATTTAAGATCCTCATCCCAAGCCAAGCGCGATGGCGCATGCCTGTGATCCCAGCAGCTCGAGAGGCTGAGACAGGAGGATTGTGAGTTCTAAGATGGCCTCAGCAAAAGCGAGGTACTGAGAAACTCAGTGAGACCCTGTTTCTTAAATAAAATACACAAAAGGGCTGGGGATGTGGTTCAGTGTTTGAGCATCCCTGAGTTCAAACCCCAGTACCCTCCCCAAAAGATTCTCTTTCTAGAGCCTCCATGGCCAGGACTTCCTCTCCTGGAGGAGAGTACCTAGGGCGAAGCTCATACTGTGCTCTAGGGTTATACTTGGGCCAACTAAGAGGACAAAGTGTTCAGCTTCCTGCCCAACTGGGTATTCATGGGCTTTCCTAAGTCTGTAGGGAAAAACTGCTGCCAAGGGGGATTTCTCAGATCATTTGGAGAACCCCTTCTTTAATAATACAGTAATAACTATTACTTTATTTAGCAAGTGGGATTCAGGAGAAGGTATTCTGAAACAGGAGCAGGAACAAGCAGGGATAGGCCTGGTGGTCATCACTTTTTTTTCTCCCCATTTGGACCCTTTTCTGCCCTTAAATTTCTCTTTCTCACATAGCACAATCCCCCAATCTGTTTATTAACTAGCAAGAGGGCAAAGAGAGTCTCCCAGGTTTTATTTTGCTTATTTCTATCCTTGGAGGACACTAAGTGCCACTTTGTCATATTCTGTCTGATTATCTAAAAATCCCTAACAATTACATTCTCTACCAAAGATCTAAAAAGGAAAATAAAAGAAAACCATGAATGAGTTCAGGGTCATATACCAATAAGAAAAAATTTCCAGAGGAAATAAAGTCCAATTATACAATAAAAAATTATGAGATAGTTCAGTGCAGATGAAAATTTCGAAGTATGTTTCAGTTCTGTGTCATGGTTGGAGGACGTGGTGGGAGGAATATGGAGGAAAGGCCACAGCAAAATCAGTGATTCGTGGCTTCTGTAGGTTTGAGGTGAATGTTTCCTCACTTAGCCACTTGTGGTGAGTCAGTTGTGAGCCTTGGAATTTATCTCTCCAGCTTACGAAAATCCTTCGGAATTAGAAAACACCATGTCTGCTTTCATTTTAGAAGGTCAAATCTTATTTTTCTAAGGTTTATTTTTTCATGTCGAGTTTGTTTAAATCAAGAAGTTCTACATTAAGAAGAGAATTGTGGGGCTGGGATTGTGGCTCAGCGGTAGAGCGCTTGCCTCACATGCGTGAGGCCCTGGGTTCGATCCTCAGCACCACATACAAAGCAATAAAATAAAGATATTGTGTCCATCTACAACTAAAAAAATATTTAAAAAAAAAAAAAAAAAGAAGAGAATTGTGACTCTTGGAGTGACTTCAATATTCAAAATCTTCCTGATAGTCTTGTTAATTGAGATTGGGGATATTCTTCCATACAGTTGGTGGTTAACATTTTATTTTATTTTTTTGTGGTGCTGGGGTTTGAACCTGGGCCTTATGCATGCAAGGCAAGCACTCTACCAAGTGAGCTATATCCCCAGCCCAACATTTTATTTTTAAATTTCATTAAATTTATTAAATAAAATTATTTAATTTTATTAAATTATTTATTTATGATTTATTTGGTACTGGGGATTGAACCAAGGAGCACTTTACCACTGAGCCACATCTCTAGCCCTGTTTTGTATTTTATTTTGAGACAAGGTCTTGCTGAGTTGCTTAGTGCCTTGCTTTTCCTGAGGCTGGCTTTGAACTTGCAATTCTCCTGCCTCAGCCTCCTGAGCCACTGGGATTAAAGGTGTGTGCCACCATGCCAGGCTTTATTTTTCTTTTGAGACAGTCTGCTTCTTAGGGCCTCTCTAAGTTCCCCAGGTTGGCCTTGAACTTGTGATCCTGCCTCAGTCTCCCAAGTTGCTAGAATTATAGGCATGCATCATAGTGCCCACCTCCCATACCCTATTAATCCCAGATCTACCACTGTTTACTACTGATGGTGTAAATTTTGACAAATTTCTTAGCATTTCTGTGCCTATTTTCCCTATATGTGAAATAGGGGTAGTAATAGTACCTAGTAAATAAGTTAGAGAATAAGAAAAATGTTTCTTTAGACATCAGAGTTTCACAGTACCAGAGAAGAAGAGGTAATGCACTGGAGCACCTTGATTATTACAGCCTTTTTTAAAGCTAAAAATTGTACTTTTTCTTCATCTACTTTATTAAGCTTCCCCCGTGCC
>CM053400.1:104331919-104363369 GCA_028644305.1 Xerus rutilus
TAAGATATAAAACAAAGCTAGAAAATAACTTAAAATATATAAGATAAAATATATATGATATGAAACAAAATAATAAAACCAAGAACTTTAAATTACCTAAATAGCACTGCTGTAATAAAGCCCCAAGACAGAGTCCCCTAAAGCAGAAAACATTGAAAAGTAAATTATACAAAAAAGCAAACACTACTGAAGGCAAAAATTGCCTAAATTATTTTGGAGTTCTTATTACCTAGAACAGTGAACTATCTTCTAAGGAGTATTAGTTTTTTTAATGCTGCATAATAAGTTGCTCTAGAATTATTGGCTTAAAACACAGTAATAATCGTCACTTATCCCACCATTTCTGTTGGTCAGGAACTCAGACAGCACAGTGGAGGTGGCTTGTCTTTGTAGCACATCTGGGTCTCAGTGAAAGACCAGAGGGCTGAATGATGAAATCGTCAGAATGTTAGACTGAGGATCTGCTTCCAAATTGGCTCACAAGCATACCACATTTTCTTGATCCATTCATCTGTTGAAGGACACGTAGGTTGGATCCATAGCTTGGCTATTGTGAATTGAGTTGCTATGAACATTGATGTGACTGTGTCACTATAGTATGCTGATTTTAAGTCCTTTGGGTATATTCTAAGGGGTGGGATAACTGGGTCAAATGGTGGTTCCCTTCCAAGTTTTCTGAGGAATCTTCATACTGCTTTTCAGAGTTATGCACCAATTTGCAGTACTTCCAGCAATGTATGAGTGTACTTTTTCCTCCACATCCTTACCAACATGTAATATTTCTTATATTCTTGATAATTGCCATTCTGATTGAAATGAGATGAAATCTCAGTGGAGTTTTAATTTGCATTTCTCTATTTGCTAATGATGTTGAACATTTTTTCATATATGTTGACTGATCATATTTCTTCTTCTGTGAAGTGTGTGTTAAGTTTCTAAACCCATTTATTGATTGGGTTATTTATCTTTTTGCTGTTAAGTTTTTTGAGTTCTTTATATACCTTGGAGGTTAATGCTCTATCTGAGGTGCAGGTGGCAAATATTTTCTTCCATTCTGTAGGCTCTTTCTTCATGTTCTTGATTGTTTCCTTTGTTGTAAAGAAGCTTTTTAGTTGGATACAATCCCCTTTATTGATTCTTTTTTTTAAAAAATATTTTGTTTAGTTGTAGATGAACACAATATCTTTATTTATTTTATGTGGTGCTGAGGATCGAACCCAGTGCCTCACATATGTGAGGCAAGCACTCAACCGCTGAGCCATAGCCCCAGCCCCCCATTTATTGATTCTTGATTTTACTTATTGCATTTTAGAAATCTTGTTGAAAAATTCAGTTCCTAAGCCAACATGCTGGAGGTTTGGGTCTACATTTTCTTCTCATAGGCACATGGTCTTTAATTTAATGCCTAGAACTTTGATCCACATTGAGTTGGATTTTTTGCAGGTGAGAGATAGGGGTCTAATTTCATTTTATTATATATGAATTTCCAGTTTTCCCAGCACTACTTGTTGAATAGGCTATCTTTTCCCCAATGCTTGTTTATGGAGCCTTTGTCTAGTATGAGATAATTGTATCCATGTGGGTTTGTCTCTGTGTCTTCTATTCTGTACCATTGGTCTACATGCCTATTTTAGTGCCAATACCATGCCATTTTTGTTACTATGGCTCTGTAGTATAGTTTAAGGTCTGGTATTATGGTGCCTTCTGCTTAACTCTTCTTGCTAAGGATTTTTTGGCTATTCTGGGTTTCATTTTTCCAAATGAATTTTATGATTGCCTTTTCTATTTCTATAAAGAACATCATTGGAGTCTTAGTAGGAATTGCATTAAATCTGTATAGTGCTTTTGGTAGTATGGCCATTTTGACAATGTTAATTCTGCCTATCCAAGAATATGGGAGATATTTCCATCTTCTAAGGTCTTCAATTTTTTTCTTTAGTGTTCTGTAGTCTACATTGTAGAGGTCTTTCACTTCTTTTGATAGATTGATTCCCAAATATTTTATTTTCTTTGACACTATTCTGAATGGAATAGTTTTTCTAATTTCTTTTTCAGTGGATTCATCATGGATGTATAGGAACACAATTGATTGATGGGTGTTAATTTTATTGATGGATGTTAATTTTATAACCTGCTATTTTGCTGAACTTGTGAGTTCTAGAATTTTTATGGTATTTTAAATATAGAATCATGTCATCAGCAAATAGGGATAGTTTCATTTCTTCTTTTCCTATTTTTATTCCTTCAATTTCTTTGTTCTACTTGCTCTGGCTAAACCTTCTAGGACTATGTTGAATAGAAGTGGTGAAAAAGGTCAGCCCTGTCTTGTTCCAGTTTTTAGAGGAAATGATTTCAATTTTTCTCCATTTAAAATGATGTTGGCCTTGGATTTAGTATATATAGCTTTTATAATGTTGAAGTATGTTCCCACTATCCATAGTTTTTCTAGTGTCCTGAACATGAAAGGTGCTGTGTCTTGTCAAATGCTTTTTCTGCACATATTGGGATAATCATGTGTTTCTTGTCTTTAAGTCTATTGATGTGATGAATTACATTTATTGATTTCCCTATATTGAACTAATCTTGCATCCTTGGGATGAACCCCATTCATCATGGTCCAATTTTATATATATATTCTTATTAGGTTTACATGACAGCAGAATGCATTTTGATTCATTGTATACAAATGGAGCACAACTTTTCATTTCTCTGGTTGTACATAATATAGAGTTACACTACATGTGCAGCCATACATGAACCTAGGACATTGTTGTCCACTGCATTCCACCATCTAACCTGCCCCCATGTTCCATCCCTTCCCTCCCCTCCCCTTTGAGCAAATTTTCTCCATTATTTCCATGCCCTCTCTCCAATTATGGATCAGCATACCCAGCAAAACAGAGACTATTCAGCCTTTGTTTTTCTGGGATTGGCTTACTTTGCTTAGCATGATAGTCTCCAACTCCATTCATTTACCTGCAAATGCCATAATTTTATTCTCTTTTATTGATAAGTCATATTTCATTGTGTATATATACCACAGTTTCTTTATCCATTTTTCTGTTGAAGGGCATCTAGGTTGGTTCCACAGTTTAGCTATTGTGAATTGAGCTGCTATAAATATTGAAGTGGCTATGTATAGTGTATATGTATAGTGGCTATAGTGTAGTATGCTGTTTTTAAGTCCTTTGGGTATAGACCAAGGAGTGGGATGGCTGGGTCAAATGGTGGTTCCATTCCAAGTTTTCTAGGAATTGCCATACTGCTTTCCAGATTGGTTGCATGAATTTGCAGTTCCACCAGCAATGTATGAGCATGCCTTTTACTCCACATCCTCGCCAACACTTATTGTTGTTTATATTCTTGATAATTGCCATTCTGACTTGTGTGAGATGAGATCTTAGAGTAGTTTTGATTTTCATTTCTCTAATGGCTAGAGATGTTGAACATTTTTTTAATATATTTCTTGATTGATTGTATATCTGCTTCTGAGAATTTTCTGTTCAGCTCCTTAGCCCATTTATTGATTGAGTTGTTTGTTTGCTTGTTTATTTGGTGTTAAATTTTTTTGAGTTTTTTATATATCCTGGATATCAGTGCTCTATCTGATGTGTGTGTGGCAAAATTTGTTCCCAGAATGTAGGCTCTCTGTTCACCTCATTGATAGTTTCTTTTGCTGAGAAGAAGCTTTTTAGTTTAAATCCATACCATTTATTGATTCTTGATTTTATTTCTTGTACTTTAGGAGTCTTGGTAAGGAAGTCAGGGCCAATCCAACATGATGAATATTTGGGCCTACTTTCTCCTCAATTAGGCACAGGGTCTCTGGTCTAATTCCTATGTCTTTGATCCACTTTGAGTTGAGTATTGTGCATGGTGAGAGATAGGGATTTAGATTCATTTTGCTCCATATGGATTTCCAGTTATCCCAGCACCACTTGTTGAAGAGGCTATCTTTTCTCCAATGTATGTTTTTGGCACCTTTGTCTAGTATAAGATAACTGTATTTATGTGGGTTTGTCTCTGTATCTTCTATTCTGTACCATTGATCTGCATGTCTATTTTGGTGCCAACACCATGCTGTTATTGTTATTATAGCTTTGTAATATAATTTAAAGTCTGGTATTGTGATGCCTCCTGCTTCACTCTTCTTGTTAAGGATTGTTTTGGCTATTCTGGTTTCTTATTTTTCCAAATAAATTTAATGATTGCTTTTTCTATTTTTATAAAGAATAATGTTGGGATTTTATTGGGAATTGCATTGAATCTGTATAGTTCTTTGGGTAGTATGGCTATTTGGACAATACTGATTCTGCCTATCCAAGAGCATAGGAGGTCTTTTAATCATCTAAGGTTTTATTCAATATTTTTCTTTAGTATTCTTCAGTTTTCATTGTAGAGGTCTTTCACCTCTTTTGTTAAATTGATTCCCAAGTATTTCATTGTTTGTGGGGCTATTGTGGATGGGGTCGTTTTCCTAATTTCTCTTTCAGAGGATTTATCACTCATATATAGAAATGTGTTTGATTTATTGGTATTGATTTTATATCCTGTTATGTTACTGAATTCATTTATTAATCTAGAAGTTTTTTGGTGGAATTTTTTGGGTCCTCTAAGTAAAGAATCATGTTATCAGCAAATAATGATAGTTTGAGTTCTTCTCCTATTCATATCTATTTAAGTTTTTCTATCTGTCTAACTGCTCTGGTTAGAGTTTCAAGGACTATGTTGAATAAAAGTGGTGAAAGAGGACATCCCTGTTTTGTTCCCATTTTTAGAAGGAGTTTTCTAATTTTTCCCCATTGAGGATGATGTTGGCTTTTGGTTTTGCATAAATAGCTTTTACAATGTTGGGGTATGTTCCTACTATCCCTAGTTTTTCTAGTGTTTTGAACATGAAGAGGTCCTATATTTTGTCAAATTCTTTCTCAGTATCTATAGAGAGAATCATATGATTCTTGACTTTGAGTCTATTGATGTGATGAATTACATTTATTGATTTCCATATGTTGCATATGTGGGATGAAACCCACTTGATTGTGGTACACTATCTTTTTAATATGGTTTTGTGTATAATTTGCCGGAATTTTATTGAGACTTTTTGCATCAATGTTCATCAGGGATATTGGTCTGAAGTTTTCTTTCTTTGATGTGTCTTTGTCTGTTTTTAGAATCAGGGTGATACTAGCCTCATAGAATGAGTTTGAAAGGGTTCCCTCACTTTCTATTTCATGGAATAATTTGAGGAGTATTGGTATTAATTCTTCTTTGAATGTCTTGTAGAACTTAGCTGAGAATCCGTCTGGTCCTTGGTTCTTCTTGGCTGGTAAGCTTTTGATGGCATCTTCTATTTCCTTGCTTGAAATTGATCTGTTTAAGTTGTGTATGTCTTCCTGATTCAGTTTGGGTAGATCATATGCCCCTAGAAATTTGTCAGTGTCTTCAGGGTTTTCTATTTTACTGGAGTATAGATTTTCAAAATAGTTTCTAAATTATCTTCTGTATTTCAATAGTGTCTGTAATAATATTTCCCTTTTCATCTCAAATTTTAGTAATTTGAGTTTTCTCTCTCCTTCTTTTCATTAGGGTATCTTAGGGTTTATCAATTTTATTTATTTTTTCAAAGAATCAGCTTTTTGTTTTGTCAATTTTTTGAATTGTTTCCTTTGCTTCAATTTCATAATTTCAGCCCTGATTTTAATTATTTTCTGTCTTCTATTTCTTTTGGTGTTGATTTGTTCTTGTACTAGAGCTTTGGGATGTAGTGTCAGGTCATTATTTGTTGACTTTTTCTTCTTTTAATGAATGAGCTCAATGCAATGAACTTTCCTCTTAACACAGCCTTCATAGTGTCCCAGAGATTTTGATATATCAGAGTTCTCATTTACCTCTAAGAATTTTAAAATTTCCTCCTTGATGACTTTTGTTATCCATGCATCATTCAATAGCATATTATTTAGTCTCCAAGTGATGGATTAGCTTATAGTTTTTATTTTATTATTGATTTCTAATTTTAATCCCTTATGGTCTTATAGAATGTAGGGTAGTATCTCTATTTTTTGTATTTGCTAAGACTTGATTTGTGGCATAACATATGGTCTTTTAGAGAAGGATCCATGTACTGCTGAGAAAAAAATGTATTCAGTTTTTGATGGATAAAATATTCTGTATATGTCTGTTAATTCTAAATTATTGATTATATTTTTGATTTCTATGGTTTCCTTGTTTAGTTTTTATTTGGAAAATCTGTCCAGTGGTGAGAGAGATGTGTTAAAGTCACCCAGTATTATTGTGTTGTCTATTTGATTTTCAAAATTGAGAGGATTTTTTTGATATATGTGGATGCTCCATTTTTTGGGGCATAGATATTTATGATTGTTATGTCTTCTTGATGTATGGTTCCCTTAAGCAGTATGAACTGTCCTTCTTTATCCCTTCTGACTATCTTTGGTTTGAAGTCTACTTTATCTGATATGAGGAGGGAGACACCTGCTTGTTTATGTGGTCCATTTGAGTGGTATGTTTTTTCCCATCCTTTCACCTTCAGTCTGTGAATGTCTTTTTCTATGAGATAAATCTCTTGAAGACAATATATTATTGGGTCTTTTTTAAAAATCCCATCTGCAAGTCTATATCTTTTTTTTTTTGGTACCAAGGATTGAACTCAGGAGTACTTGATGACTGAGCCCCATCCTCAGTCTCATTTTTGGTGTTTTATTTAGAGAAAGGGTCTCACTGAGTTGCTTAGCACCTCACCATTGCTGAGGCTGGCTTTGTACTTGTGATTCTCTTGTCTCAGCCTCCCAAAGTTCTGGGAATATAGGCTTGCACCACCATGCCTGGCCAGTCTACATCTTTTGATTGATGAGTTTAGGCTATTAACATTCAGGGTTATTATTGAAATATTATTTGTATTCCCATTCACTTTGGCTTATTTTTGGTTTTTAACTTGATTTGGTTTCCCCTTTGATTGGCCTTTCCTTTAGTGTAGTCCCTCCCTTTGCTGATTTTCATTGTTTTTCATTTTCTCCTCATGAAATATTTTGCCGAGAATGTTCCCTATTGCAGGCTTTCTCATTGTAAATTCTTTTAACTTTTGTTTATCATGGAAAGTTTCTGTTTTGTCATCAAATTGAAAGCTTAATTTTGCTGGATATAAAATTCTTGGTGGGTACCCATTTTCTTTTAGAGCGTGGTATATGTTCCAGGAACTCCTGGCTTTGAGGGTCTGAGTTGAGAAATCTGCTGAAATTCGAATTGGTTTCCCCCTGTGTATAATCTGAATCTTCTCTCTTGCAGCTTTTAAAATTCTATCCTTATTGTGTATGGTAGGCATTTTCATTATAATGTGTATTGGTGTGGATCTGTTGTAGTTTTGTACATTTGGTGTTCTTGTAAGCCTCTTGTATTTGATTTTCCAATTCATTCTTCATGTTTGGGAAATTTTCTGATATTCTTTCATCAAAGAGATGTACATTCCTTTAGTTTGTATCTCTGTGCCTTCCTCTATCCTGATAATTCTTAGGTTTGGTCTTTTCGTGTTATCCCATAATTTCTGCATGTTCTGTTCATGGTTTTGTACCATCTTCATTGTGTGGTCAACTTTATTTTCAAGACTATATATTTTGTCTTCATTGTCTGAGATTCTGTCTTCCAGGTTATCTAATCTGTTGGTGATGCTTTCTACTAAATTTTTTATTTAGTTTATTGTTTCCTTCATTTCAAGGACTTCTGTTTGTTTTTTTAAAATGTCTCTATCTCTTTCTTGAAGTAATCTTTTGCTCCCTGTATTTGATCTCTTATCTCTTTGTTGGAGTGATCGATGGTTGCCTGTGTTTGCTCTCTAATCTCTATGTTGGATTGATCAATTGTTGCCTGTAATTGCTCTCTTATATTATTCTGTGTTTCACAGATCATTCTGATTATATATATTCTGAACCCCTTCTCTCACATTTCATCTACTGTGCTGTCAATGGATTCTGTTATTGTAGCATCTTGGTTTGATTGGGGCATTTTCTTCCCTTGTTTTTTCATGTTGTTCATGTGTCTTCCTCTCTAGCAGTGCCAATCTGAGTTATAACAGTTTCTACCTTATAATCTTGTAGTGTTCCTGCCAGTTACCAAAACCTCTCCACTGGTATAACCAGGCCTGCAGGGATCTTGTGGATGATCTTCCTGGTCCTGGCTGTTGACTCTAGAAGGATGTAGTGAGGGACAGCCACTGGTTGGTAGATGTGGAGCCACAGCATTCTGCTTGGTTTGTCTACTCCTCTGCATGTGTGTGGTCAGTCCACAGTCTTTATCCTATAGGCTTATAAAGCCCCTGCAGTGTTCCAATACCTCTCCTTTTAAGGGGGAAACAAATATTAACAGATCTCAATACAAACAATATATAATTTTAGATCAAGTATCTCCCAATAGGGCATTTATGGCTTTGTCACAATATACAGAAATTATGAGTTCAATTATTATCTACTATATAAACAATAGGTTTGCAAAAGGGTCTACAGTTTCTGCTGGTGGACTAAAGTGTAGCAGGGGTGGGGTGTAGGATGAGATGTTAGGGAGGTGGGAAGTGAGGATATAGAGTTATTTGATTCTAGAAAGCATGAAAGAGGAATCCAAAGCAAGTTGGCTGGTAGCAGAAAAGAGAGAAAGAGAGAAAAGTCACACTCATACATTGCTGGTGGGACCACAAATTGGTGCATCCAATCTGGAAAGCAGTATGGAAATTTCTTAGAAAACTTGGAATGGAACCACCATTTGACTCAGCTATCCCACTCCTTGTTTTATACCCAAAGGACTTAAAAACAGCATGCTATAGCCATGTAGCCACTTTAATGTTTATAGCAGCTCAATTCACAATAACTAAACTAGATGCCCTTCAATAGATGAATGGATAAAGAAATGCATTGTGGTATATATACACAATGGAATATTAGTCAGCAATAAAAGAGAATAAAATTATGGCATTTGCAGGTAAATGGATGGAGTTGGAGATGATCATGCTAAGAGAAGTAAGCCAATCCCCCAAAACCAAAGGCCAAATGTTCTCTCTGACAAGTGGATGCTGATCTATAATGGAGAGGGGACACAGGAAGAATGGAGTAACTTTGGTCAAAGGGGAGGGAGGGGGCATGGGGACAGTAAAGATGGTGGAATAAGATGGATAGCCCTAGCTTTATATATGACCGCATATATGATGTGATTCTATATCATGTACAGAGAAATGAAAAGTTGTGCTCCATTTGTGTAAAATGAATCAAAATGCATTCTGCTTTTATTTAATCTACCTAAGTAGATTAAATACATTGGGCCACTCCTTTATTTAATCTACCTAAGTAGATTAAATAAAATAAATAAATAAATAAATATGCTCATAAAAAAAGAAAAATTAGAGAAAGAGATTTGGGGAAGACAAGTAAGCAGGAAGAAAATAGAGGACAACGAACAAGAAAACATAAAAATTAAGAAAAATAAAACACGTAAAGGTAGAAGATACGAGACTATATAATAAAACTAATATACTAATCAGATATCCCAGTCCTCAGGAGCCTAATGCATAAAAAATACTTGGTTTCACAAATGTTGGGAATGTGAGTGTGGAAAAAGAGTGAGAGAGTGGAAAGAAGAAACAGAAAGGAAGAAAAGAAAAAAAGAAAAGAGCCACACCAGAGACCCTGCTGACTGGTTGGATCACAAGCCATGGCCCAGGACCACCTTCAGGGACTTCTGTGGGATCCCAGCCAGGGAGAGACCTGAAAAACTGCTAGCTGCCAGTCATAGGGAACCCAGGCCCAGGCAAAGGACTGCCTCTGGGGACCCCTGTGGCTGAGGCCCAGGACTGCCCCCAGGTCAGGGGCAGAGCTCCTACCCATCCATGGGAGCCCAGTCCCAGAGACAGACCTACCATCTGGAATCCCTGAGGGTGTCCAGGCAAAGATCAGGCCTAGGACTGCCCTCACAGTATTGTGTGAGAGCCCAGGCCAGATACCCCTCTGCACAGAGTGGGGATCCATGCTGTTGCTCCCTTCCTGTATCCATCTTGTACACTGCAGCCATCCTCATAGTTCTTCCCATTAACCTCTACCTTGGGTCAACAGACAGGGCCTGGAGGCAGCAGCCCACCAAAGCACTGCATCTTTGATCAATCAGCCCAAAGCAAATGTAAGTGCCACCCTTTTAGCCCCATCTCTGAAAGTGTTTGCATCCATCTTGGGCCACTCCCGCTGCCATCTTGAGTTACCTCCACTGCCACTGCCACCACCTTTAGTAGCAATAATGTCCATCTGCAGACATCTTCTGGGGACTGAAAGTGAATTCCAAGGTGAGATACAGGTAATCTGTAGTGTCATTACAAGATTATAGGATAGAAATAGCAATAGCTCAGATTGGCATTGCAAGAAAGGAAGATACATAATCAACATGAAAAAGCAAGGGAAGAAAGTGCCCCAAATAAACCAAGATACTACAGTAATAGAATCTGTTGACAGCACAGTTGATGGAATGTCAGAGAAAGAATTCAGAATGTACATAATTAAAATGATCTGTGAATTAAAGAATGACTTAAGCAAGCAAATACATGCAAAAATTGATCACTCCTACAAAGAAATAAGAGAGCAAATAAAGGCAACCATTGATCACACCAACAAAGAGATAATGGAGCAAATATAGGTAGCAGAAGACTACTTTAAGAAAGAATTAGAGATTGTGGAAAAAAAACCCAACAATCAGAAGTTCTTGAAAGGAAGGAAACAATAAACCCAATAAAAAACTCAATAAAAAGCATCACCAGCAGACTAGATAACTTGGAAGACACAACCTCAGATAATGAAGACAAAACATACAATCTTGAAAATAAAGTTGACCATATAGTGAAGATGGTAAGAAACCATGAACAGAACATAGAAGAAATATGGGATAGCATCAAAAGAACAAATTGAAGATTTATTGGGATAGAAGAAGGCCTAGAATTTTAAACCAAAGGAATGCACAATTTCTTCAATGAAAGAATATTAGAAAATTTCCCAAACATGAAGAATGAATTGGAAAATCAAATACAAGAGGCTTACAAGGACACTGAATAGACAAAATTAAAACAGATCGACACCAAGGCACATTATAATAAAAATGCCCAGCATACAGAATAAGGATAGAATTTTAAAGGCCACAAGAGAGAGGAATCAGATTACATATAGGTGGAGACCAGTTCAGATTTTAGCATATTTTTCAACCCAGACCCTAAAGGCCAGGAGATTATGGAACAACATACACCAAACTCTGAAAGAAAATGAATGCCAACCAAAAAATTTATATCCAGAAAAATTGAGCTTCAGATTTGATGATGAAATAAAAATAGTAAACAAAAGTTAAAAGAATTTACAGCAAGAAAGCCTGCACTACACAGCATTCTTGGCAAAATATTCCATGAGGAGGAAATACAACCAACAATGAAATATACAAAGAAAGGAACTACACTAAAGGAAAGGCCAATCAAAGGAGAAACCAAGTCAAGGTAAAAACCAAAAATAAACCAAAATGACCAGGATTACAAATCACATTTAAATAATAACCCTGAATGTGAGTGCCCTAAACTCATCAATTAAAAGACACAGACTGACAGACTGGATTAAAAAAAAAGACCCAATAATATGCTGCCTTTAGAGATTCATCTCACAGGAAAAGACTTCCACAAACTTCAAGTGAAAGGGTGGGAAAAAACATATCACTTGCATGGACTGCATAAATAAGCAAGAGTTTCCATCCTCATATCAGATAAAGTGGATTTCAAATCAAAGTTATTGAAAAGTGATAAAGAAGAACATTTCAGGTAGAGAGGGAGCTGAAGGGCAGGGACGTCGCAGTGGGGATGACTGGCTTGATATTTTGGAGACAAGATGCAGGACCCCAATGCAGACACTGGATAGAATGACATCTTACACAAAAAGGGCATCCTGCCCTCAAAGGAGAGTCTGAAAGACTTGGAGAAGGAGGCAGAAGAGGAGGAGCAGCACATCTCCAGCAGTCAGTGGTGAGAACATAGGAAGAGATGACCTTGGAGGAGCTGGAGGACAATGAAGATGACTTTAATGAGGAAGATGAATGGGCTGTTGAAATGTACAGGCAGCAGAGACTGGCTGAGTGGAAGGCAACCTAACTGAAGAGTAAATTTGGAGACGTTTTGGAGATCTCGGGCAAGGATTATGTTCAAGAAGTCACGAAAGCCAGTGGGGGCTTGTGGGTGGTCTTGCACCTTTACAAACAAGGGATTCCTCTCTGAACCCTGATAAATCAGCACCTGAGTGGACTTGCCTGGAAGTTCCCTGATATCAAGTTTGTCAAAGCCATCTCATCCACCTGCATACCCAACTGTCCTGATAGGAACATGCCCACAGTGTTTGTTTACCTGGAAGGTGACATCAAGGCTCAGTTCATTGGTCCTCTGGTGTTGGTGGCATGAACCTGACAAGTGATGAGCCAGAGTGGAAGCTGTCTGAGTCTGGAGATATCAAAATGGACCTGGAGGAAAATCCCAGGAAGCCCATTAAAGACACACTGCTGTCCTCAGTGCAGTGCTCTGTTTCCATGAGGAGGGACAGTGGCTCTGAGGGAGACTAAAACTGCAGCTGATGTAATTTGCTGAACTTCCCTGATGTGACAAATCAACTGATTTTTCTTTCTTTTTCTTTTCTTTCTTTCTTTCTTCCTTTCTTTCTTTTTTTTTTTTTAAAGAAGTAAAAGCTGGGGCCTGTGCCTGTAGTGCCAGGTACTGAGGGGTTGGGGAGGGTTGTTTGAGCCAAGAGTTGAGACAGGTCTGGGCAACCCAGGGAGGCCCCTCTGGAAATAGAATAAAACAAGAATGATACTTCTGGTTTTAAGCCTTTTTATAATTATGTTTCCTATCTTATACATTTTAGAAATAATCATTACTGGGAATTCAATTTCTTGTAACTCTTTTTAAAAAAATTAATAGCACCTTCTTTATTAAAAAAAATCAGAAGTTGTTATTGGTATGGTAAATATGGCTGTTTTCCCACTTACGTTTTAAATAAATCATAAAGCTGTGTTCTCTATTTTTTGATGTGTAATTATGTAAAAGGAATATATGTTTTTTTTAAATGTGAATAAATTATAGTGGAAAAATCATGAACTACACTTTATAGTTACAGTATATATTTTATAAAACTAGCAGCAGTTATCAACATATGAATGACCTTTAGAGAAAAATCTTTGTTTTATCCTGCTGAGAAGAAATAGACAATTCTTGCAAAACATTGTTTTATCAAAGCAGTAACTGACAGGTTTTAATTTACTGTCATTTCTTCAAGTTTTTGTTTTTCTAGTTAAATAATGTTTACCTCACACTGTTGAGATAGCAGGTAATCTTGATTACTGTAAAAGGCCACATTAAATTCTTTTTTGGAAATAAAATTTAATCACCTGAAAAAAAAAGGACATTTCATACTTCTTAAGAGAATCATACATCAACAAGACATAACCATCATAAATATCTATGCCCCAAACAATATGGTATCTACTTATATCAAACAAAACCTTCTCAACTACAAGAATCAAATAGACCATAACACAATAATACTTAGTGACTTTAACACAGCTCTCTCACCACTGTATAGATCTTCCAAACAAAAACTAAAAAAGAAACCATAGAACTCAATAAAACAATCAATAATTTAGACTTAACAGGCATATATAGAGTATTTCATCCATCAATGAATGAATACACTTTTTTTCTCAGAAGTACAAGAATCCTTCTCCAAAACAGATCATATGTTATGCCACAAAGCAAGTTTTAGCAAATACAAAAAAAATTTAGAGATACTACCCTGCATCCTATCTGACCATAATGAAATAAAATTAGAAATCAATGACAGATTAAAAAATAGAAACTACTGCAACACATGGAGACTAACACACTATTGAATGATGTGTGGATAACAGAAGACATGAGGGAAGAGATAAAAAATTCTTAGAAGTAAATGAAAACTCCGATACAACATATCAAAATCTCTGGGACACCATGAAGGCAGTGCTAAGAGGAAAGTTCATTGCATTAAGCTCATTCATTAAAAGAAGAAAAAATCAACAAATAAATGACTTGACATTATACCTCAAAGCCCTAGAAAAAGAGGAACAAACTAAAACCAAAAGAAGTAGAAGACAGGAAATAATTAAAATCAGGGCTGAAAGCAATGAAATTGGAACAAAAGAAACAATTCAAAAAATTGACAAAGCAAAAAGCTGGTTCTTTGAAAAAATAAATAAAATTGACAAATCCTTTGCCTCCCTAACAAAAAGGAGAGAGAAAATGCAAATTACTAAAATTTGTGATGAAAAAGGAAATACCACAGCAAACACTACTGAAATACAGATGATAATTAGAAACTATTTTGAAAATTTATACTCCAGTAAAATAGAAAACCCTGAAGACACTGACAAATTTCTAGAAGCATATGACCTACCTAAACTGAACCAAAAGGTCATACACAACTTAAACAGATCAATTTCAAGCAAGGAAATAAAAGATGCTATCAAAAGCCTACCAACCAAGAAGAGCCTGGGGCCAGACAGATTATCAGATAGTTCTACAAGACCTACAAAGAAGAATTAATACAAATACTTCTAAAACTATTTAATGAAATAGAAAAGGAGAGAACCCTTCCAAACTCATTCTATGAGGCTAGTAGCACCCTGATACCAAAACCAGATAGTGATACATTAAAGAAAGAAAATTTCAGACCAATATCCCTGATAGGTGCAAAAATGCTTACTAAAATTTTGGCAAATTTCATAGAAAAACATATTAAAAAAATAGTTCACCATGATCAAGTAGGGTTCATTCCAGTTATGCAAGGTTGGTTCAACATACGGAAATCAATTAACGTAATCCATCACATCAATAGACTTTAAGATAAGAATCATATGATTTTATCAATTTATGCAGAGAAAGTATTTGACAAAATACAGCACCCTTTTATGTTCAAAACACTGAAAAAACTTGGGATAGTAAGTACATACCTTAGGCCCTGACTTCCTTAACAAGACTCCTATAGCACAAGAAATAAAATCAAGAATCGATAAATGGGATGGGTTCAAATTAAAAAGCTTCTTCTCAGCAAAAGAAACAATGAAGAAAACAGAGAGCCTACATTCTGGAAACAAATTCTTGCCACATGCACATCTGATAGAGCACTAATCTCCGGGATATAAAAAGATCTCAAAAAACACCAAAAAACCACACAACCCAATCAATAAGTGGGCTAAGGAGCTGAACAGATGCTTCTCAGAAGAAGACCTACAGACATATGAAAAAATGTTCAACATCTCTAGCCATTAGAGAAATGCAAATCAAAACTACCCTAAGATTTTATCTCACACCAGTCACAATGGCAGTTATCAAGAATACAAACAACAAGTGTTGGCAAGGATGTAGAGGAAAAGGCACACTCATATATTGCTGATGTGACACAAATTGGTGCAACCAACCAATCTGGAAAGCAGTAAGGAAATTTATTAGAAAACTTGGAATGGAACCACCATTTGACCCAGCCCCCCACTCCTTGGTCTGTACCCAAAGGACTTAAAAATAGCATACTACAGTCATACAGCCACTTCAATGTTTATAGCAGCTCAATTCACAATAGCTAAACTGTGGAACCAACCTAAATGCCCTTCAATAGATGAATAGATAAAGAAATGCATTGTGGTATATATACACAATGGAATATTACTCAGCAATAAAAGAGAATAAAATTGTGGCATTTGCAGGTAAATGGATGGAGTTGGATAACATGATGCTAAGTGAAGTAAGCCAATCTCCCAAACCAAAGGCTGAGTGTTCTGGATGCTGACCATAATGAGGGAGGAGACATGGGAAGAATGGAGGAATTTTGGTCAAAGGAGAGGAAGGGGGAAAGGGGCATGGGGGCAGTAAAGATAGTGGAATGAGATGGCCATCACAGCCCTAGCTTCATGTATGACTGCATATATGATGTGATTCTATATCACATACAACCAGAGAAATGAAAAGTTGTGCTCCATCTATGTACAATGAATCAAAATGCATTCTGCTATTATGTATACCTAAGTAGAATAAATAAATCAAATAAAAAGAAAAAAAAGAATAGAGGAAAAAAAGTCTCAAGGTAAATAAAAATGCTTGATTTCCTTTTAATCCAGTAGGTAGCATTTTCTGTTGTTTACTGGTATCTCTCTGCTCAGGTCCAGGATGGCTATGGAGGAGTCCCAAAATGAAGGTGTCTGCTTTCAGAGTTAGGGTGTATGGCCAGGCCGGGCGGTGGCATTGGGTGATGTGTTTGGCGATGCTAGTCTGTGGTGTGCTGTGCAGAAGTAGAAGATGATTCCAGATCCTGTTCAGTGTTTCCAGGTGTAGGTGAATGGGGGAGTTCCATGCTGGTAGATGGAGGTCCTCACAGGAACAGCAGTCAGGCATCCTGCACAGAACCGGTTTTCTATTCTATTAATAAATGAACTCAATGCAATGAAATTTCCTCTTAGAACCTGTATTTTGACAAAATACAGCACTCTTTTATGTTCAAAACACTGGAAAAACTCGAGATAGTAAGTACATACCTTAGGCCCTGACTTCCTTAACAAGACTCCTATAGCACAAGAAGTAAAATCAAGAATTGATAAATGGGATGGATTCAAACTAAAAAGCTTCTTCTCAGCAAAAGAAACAATGAAGTAAACAGAGAGCCTACATTCTGGAAACATATTCTTGCCATATGCACATCTGATAGAGCACTAATCTCCAGGATATAAAAAGATCTCAAAAAACACCAAAAAACCACACATCTTCAAAAAATGCTAGAAATGATAAATGATAAGATGCCTTTATAGTATCCCAGAGGTACTGCTATGTTGTATCACTATTCTTATTTACCTCTAAAATTTTAAAAATTTTATCCCTGATTTCTTCTGCTATCCATTTGTCATTCAATAGCATATTATTTAGTATCCAGGTGTTAGAGTAGCTTCTATTTTTTATTCTATTGTTGATTTCTAATTTTATTATCTTATGATTTAATGAGATGCAAGATTTTATATCTATTTTTTTGTATTTGATAAAAGTTGCTTTGTGGCCCAAGATATGGTCTCTTTTAGAGAGGAATCCACGTGCTGCTGAGAAGAAAGTATATTCATTCATTGATGGATGAAATATTCTATATATGTCTGTTTAGTCTAAATTATTAATTGTACTTTTTAGTTCATGTAGCAAACAGAATGTGATAAGATGCTGGCGTGCTTGCAAACAGGACACTCAAGCATAAAAGAAGAATGCTGGTGTGCTCGCAAACAGGACACGTAAGCATTAAAAGGTCAGAGCATATCTGCAAACAGAATGTTCTGCCAAGAGTTTCATTTAGTTCTCAAGAAAAGCATATCTTGCATACAAGCGTGCTTGTCAGCTCCTAAAAAGAAAGCTAACTTGTGAACAAATGAAACTAAGTTGATAAAGTAACCATGAATGCAGGATGTGTTCTGTGACTGACCTTGTATTTCTAACAATGAGCTTTATGCATGTGCATTATGTTATCATTCCTCTTGGCTTTGTACCACTAAAAAGAATATAAAAGGGACTGGTAGAATAAAGTTTTAGAGCATTAAGAATAAAGCAGCTGTCTTTATATTCATTCCATTTGCATCAGTTTAATACCTTTTTAATTTAGTTTTTATTTGGAGGATCTATCCAGTGGTGAGAGAGGTGTGTTAAAGTCACCTAGTATTGTTGTGTTGTGTTTTATTTGCTTCTTGAAGTTGAGAAGGTATTGTTTGATGTATGTAGATGTTGTTTGGGGCATAAATATTTATGATTGTTATGTCATGTTCATATATAATTCCCATATATAATTAAGCAGTATGAAATATCCTTCTTTGTCCCTTCTGATTAACTTTGGCTTAAAGTCCACTTTATCTGATATGAGGATAGAAACCCTTGCTTGTTTATGAGATCCATGTAGGTGATATGTTTTTTTCCATCCTTTTACTTTTTGTCTGTGGATGTCATTGTCTCTGAGGTGAGTCTCTTGGAGACAGCATATTGTTAGGTATTTTTAATAATCCATTATGCCAGTCTATGTCTTTTGATTGATGAGTTAAGGCCATATTATTGAGATGTGATTTTTATTCCTGGTCATTTGGTTTATTTCTAGTTTTTAATTTGAATTAGTTTTTCCGTTTATTCACTGCTCTTTTAGTGTAGTTCCTCCCTTTGCTCTTATTCACCCTTTTTCCCTCCATTTCTTCTTCAAGAAATATCTTATTGAGTATGATTTGTGGTGAAGGCTTTCTAGCTATGAATTCCTGTAGGAGCACTCTCCATACCTTCAATCCCTCCTTTCCATCTTTCCCCGTTCTGTTCTAGTGGGTTGTGTGCTTGACAGAGAGCACCCCATTGTTTGTAACTTTGGGCCATGGTTGGTCCAGGAGTGTATATAATCTTCTGTACTTTCTGGAATAAATGGTTTTCTGAGTCTTGCTCTGGCAGAACAATTTACCTACCCCAGAGTCTGGGTGGAGTGACTCCACAGACCATCACCCCAAAACCTCATCCTATGAGACCCCATTTTGTCTTCACCGAGGACCCCTTTTTGTCTCTCAGGATCTTAACTTGTCAAGTGGACCCGTGAGGCATGACTTAAAGCAATAAATTCTTTTAACTTTTGTTTATTATGAAAGGTTTTTATTTCATCATCAATTCTGAAGCTCAGTTTTTCTGGGCATAGAATTATTGGTTGGTATCCATTTTCTTGCAGAGCTTGGTAAATATTATTCCAAGACCTCCTTGCTTTGAGGGTCTGGGTTGAGCAATCATCTGAGATCCACGTTGGTTTCCCTCTAAATATTTCCTGTCATTTTTTGCTGGCAGCCTTTAAATTCAATCTTTATTTTTTATGTTAGGCATTTTCATAATAATGTGCCTTGTTATGGGTCTGTTGTAATTTTGTATATTTGGGGGTCTTTTGAGCCTTCTGTATTTGATTTTCCATTGAATTCTTTGGGTTTGAAAAATTTTCTGGTATTACTTCATTGAAAAGATTGTGCATTCTTTTTTTTTTTTTTTTTTAAATATCTCTGAGCCTTCATCTACCCCAATAAATCTTATATTTGGTCTTTTTAGGTTATCCCATATTTCTTGGAAGTGCTGTTCATGGTCTCAACATCTTTTCTCCATGGTCAACTTTGTTTCCACGGTTATATATTTTGTTTTCATTGCCTGAAACTCTGTCTTCCAAGTGATCTAGTCTGTTGGTGATGCTTTTAATTGAATTTTCAATTTGATTGATTGATTCTTTCATTTCAAGGATTTATGCCTGGTTTTTTTCATAATCTTTACCTCTTTATTGAAGTGCTCTTTCACTTCCCATATTTTCTCTCTGATTTCACTCCTTATACTCTCCTTTTCTTTGCATGTCAGTTTAACTATGTATATTCTAAACTCCTTCTTTGACATTTCTCTGACTGTGGTATTGATGGATTCTGTTATTTAAGTCCATAGGGGAGAAACTCTACTGCCTCAGATCCATATGTTAGATGGGTAGACACACAAACAACATGAAAAAGCAAGGCAACAATCACCTCAAACAAACTAAGATTCTCAAATAACAGAATCCATCAATACCACAGTGGAAGAAATGTCAGAGAAGGAGTTTAGAATGTACATAGTTAAACTGAGGTTTCAGTACCTCACTGTTTAGGGGGAGACAAATAATAAAAACAACCAATGCAAACAATATACAGAATTGAGCCAAAGACTTCCTACCATGACATCTACAATGTTAATTATCACAATAAAAGGCAATGATATGATCAGTTATTGCCTACAATAAAAATAGGAAGCTTGCAAAAGGGTTTACAATTTCAAATGGTGGACAGGGAGAGAGCAGAAATGATATAGGATGTAATGATTATGATGGAGAAAAAGAGAAGATAGAAGTAAAAGTTAAAGCCAGGCGTGGTGGTGCATGCCTGTAATCCCAGCACTTGGGGAGGCTGAGAGAGGAGAATCGTGAGTTTGAAGCCAGCCCCAGCAATGGTGAGGCACTAAGCAACTCAATGAGACCCTATGTCTAAATAAAACACAAATAGGGCTGAAGATGTGACTCAGTGGTCAAGTACCCCTGAATTCAATCCCTGGTACCAAAAAATAAAAAAAGAAGTAAAAGTTAAAGTAGAAGTGGAAAAGAGAACAATAGATATTGGCTGTTAGCAGAAGAAAAGAGAGAAAGAGAACAAAGGAAACAGGTAAGAGAAAAAATATATATAAAGGAAAAAATGTTTTAAATTAAAAACTGGCTTCAAAAAATGCTAGAAATGATAAAAAAAGAGTATGTATAAATGTTCACATACCATTAAGGTCACAATTAAGCAGAGAAAGGAAAAAAGAAAGAGAGAGACAGAGAGAGAGAGTGAGAGAAAATCTCAATGCAAAGTTAAAAAGTCCTTTCCATTGGAATACAAAATGTTCCCAGCTTCTCTTCTCAGCAGTTTTAGGTGGAGTCACCTGGAGCTTGATGCTCCACCCACTGCATTGCTGGAGTGAGAGAGGTAATCTCATAGGCAGAATTCCTGGAGCCAGGGTTTAGGTTTATGTGGGATCTAGGATCTTCACTGAATGCCAATTGGTCTGGAGATTTTAAATCAGCACACCTCCAGGGCCCAGTAATTTCCAGTGCACTCTGGAAGACTGTACCCCAGGGATCTCTCCTGGGTTCCACTTGTGTGATGGAGGAGCCAATTATAAGTCCACTATGTCACCTGTGACCTGCACATTTCCTGGTTGTGGGTTAACTCTCCAAACTCAAGCTCTCTTCCCCTGCTCTTCTGAATTCCTGACTAGACACATTTCCAGCCTGTTCTGCAAGTAGCCAAACTGAAGAGGATGGGCAGAGCTGGGTGGGTTTTATGACCAATTGTTCCCTGTGTAAACCTCTCTCCACATCTGATTTTCTGCTGGTCACTTAAGTACACTCTTTGTCATGCAGTGCTTGTTGACTGAACCTATATTTCAGGCTAATCTTAGGTTTGCCAGGAATCAGCTCCTTCAGGTGATTTATCACTTTATCACTCTACTTTGCTCAAAGAGGGAATGCTCTGGTGCTTCCAGCCCATCTGTGGCAGCGGTTGTCCTGGTGTGGATTACTTCCTTATTTGACTATATCTAACCCCCAGAGTCCCTGATCTGCTTTGAATATCCAGTTTTAAATTCCAATACTGTGCCCCCACCCTTTTAAATGTCTAACATTTAATCAAGGGCCAGTACCAATGTCATCCCATCCTACCTTTACTAATAACAGTGGGTATGAATGGGTCACTTGGCTCCTTTTGAATAAAGGCCTGAAGATGGGCTCCCAGGAGGGTTAGCCACTACCCTAGAAGAGTCATTATCATAAGCCTGCCAGCCCCATCCTTCCCTAAGGAGATACCCAACCACCAAGGCTATAATAGACCAGATATAGATATTGGGTGTCTCTTCCTTCTTTGTTGCACCTTATTCCCCAATAAAAAAACTATATTCTTCTTTAGGAGTTTCAGGTTGAGGATGCAAATTGAGCAGTCCATATGGGTACATTAAGAAGAAGTAGGATAGGGCTGGGATTGTAGCTCAGCGGTAGAGCGCTTGCCTCGCATGCGTGAGGCCCTGGGTTCGATCCTCAGCACCACATACAAAGCAATAAAATAAAGGCACTGTGTCCATCTACAACTAGAAAAATATTTAAAAAAAAAAAAAAAAAAAAAAAAAAAAAAGAAGAAGTAGGATAAAGTGCCTCTGCCCTTTATTCCTCTGGCTATTTCAAAGGGGATTGGGGATTGGCATATTCTCCTATCAGGATTCCTAAGCCTTAAAAGTCAAAGCACAAACATTGTTGAAGTAAAATTGTTTTGTGCAACAGTCTTTTGAAATTTCCTACAGTGTTTTACTCCCTACATGAAAAGAATTCATAAAAACACTCATGGTGTAGATATGAGGTGTCTTCCAAAAGATCCTGTGTTAATTCAGGAATACTCAGAGGTGAAAGAACTAGATTGTGAGCACTGTAACCTAATGAGTCCATCCTAGTTTGAATGAACTGACTGGGAGTAACTGTAGGCAGGTGGGTAATGGCTGGAAAGGTGGGTCACTGGATTGTGTCCTAGAAAGGTTCTTTTTCCCTGAGGCCTAATCACACTCTCTTCTCTCTTCTCTTCTCCTCTCCTCTCCTCTTGTCTTTTCTCTCTCTCTCCCTCTTTCCTGGCTTCCATGAATGGGGTAACTTTCCTCCACCACACCCTTCCACTAAGATGTTCTGTTTCACCTTGGGCCCAGAGCAATGGACTTGATCCACCATGAACTCAATCTTTGAAACCATAAGCCAAAATAAACTTTCCCTCCTCTAACTTGTTCTTGATCGATATTTTGATCACAGTGTTGCAAAGCCAACTAACAAAAACACAAATCCCTGAATTAATGATTTATTCTTATTTCCTCTCCTTCTAGCAAGTGGTTCTCCATCCTTGGGACCCCATAACTTGTAAAAGAGTTTTGGGTCCCATCATATGAAGTTCTTAGCAGTGTAAGAGAAACACAGCTGCCTCTGTTATCTCCCAGCTGCTGCTGTAACCAATATGAGTTTCATGTCCATTCCAGTCAAAACTTCTGAGATTACCCTCTGGGAAGTTACCTCCTCCACCAATGTAGTGCTAGGAAACAAAGAGAGGAGGTGGCAATGAGAGGTCTGTTAGTGAGTCCAAAGTCCTTAATGGACAAATCCAGAGGAATCTTTGGTCCTCATTCATTCTCCATTGGCAGTGTTGATCTTCTTCCCCCATAAAAATTTCTCAATCCTTAGCTTTAGTGTCACAGCACCTCCTCCTGACTTTTCTTCAACTATCATAGATGTTTGTTCTTGGATTCCTTTGCTGGACTCTTCCTTCATGAATTCCTTAAGTGCTGCTCCCTAGGAGGGGACACATCTCCCTCTCCCTTATAGATTATCAGACTCATCAAGGAGGAAGGGAAGTTATACTTCCACACACATACACATGCTCACACCACACTCAACACACACACATGCACACACTCAACCTCACTCACAAGCCCTTGTGGTCCCCACAAAGACCCACAAATTCAATGTTACATCCCGTGACTTTTATTCCAGCACACAAAGAGTAGGATACTCTCCTTGTACATGCAAGGCATTAGCTGCTCCCTCATTATTAAATACTCTGAACTGGATAAATCCTGCAGTGAATTCTGCTGAAAATGAGATGCAGTAAACAGCACTTAAGGAGGATGCCAGAAATAGCTATTTTTAGGCCAGCCCAGAGAGTGTGGATGCCAGACTAAGGCTCAAGAGTGGAGCTCAGCAGTACTGTGGTCAATGACTGGTGCATTCCAGCCCCAAACATGACAACAGGAACTTTTTCCCAACCCCAAAACTCAAGAACATGTTTTCAGACAGGTACCCTGTTCTACCAGACCTTGTAGAGAGAAATTCAACAATATTGGGAAATCACAAACAAACATGTTAAAGGGCTTGTTGCAGCAATTAGCTTTTATTTTTTTAAAAAATATTTTTTTTAGTTGTAGATGGACACCATGTCTTATTTATTTATTTATTTATTTATTTTTTGTGCTGAGGATTGAACCCAGTGCCTCACACATGCAAGGCAAGCACTCTACCACTGAGCTACAGCCCCAGCAATGAGCTTTTCTTGTTCTCTCTATCTCTGTCTCACTCTCACTCTCTGGCTCTCACAGAGAATCTCACTTAGTTGCCCAAGATGGCCTCAAACTTTTAATCCTCTGCTTCAGCCTCCTAAGCAGCTGGGATTACAGAAACACACTAGGATGTCTGGCTTCACTTTTATTTAAAATTTTAAAATCCTAGATGTATTTAAACAGCTTTGAATTTTATAGCATAGGCTCAACCTAACAAAGGAGATGCCACCAAACTTAGATTCACATTAAATAAATATTTACCCCTCACAATAGAAATAAACTTGTCTCACCATTTGCCCTTTACATGTGAACCCTGATCTTAATAAGTTGCTGAGGGGTTGATGATGGGGTTACTAGGAATAGAATCTGGAGCCAAATTTCCCCAGTCTGCATACTGACTCCCCTGCCTATGCACTGTGATCTCAGGTAGGTTCCTGAAGCTCTCAGTGCTTCAGTTTTCTGATCAATAAAGTGGGGTTAATAATAGTCTTTCAAGGGTAGTTTTGCAAATTAAATGTAACAATATACATAACATTCATAGAAGAGAACCAGGCTATAGTAATAAATAACCTCTCCTCATCATAACTGAATTTATCATCTTTGCTATGAAGAATTCAAGGAGCATTAAAAACTCACCCTGGCCATAAGGTGAGTAATAAGATGCAGTTTTCTGAGCATCACCAAAATCACAGACCACAGGTATCGCAGGACCATTGTCAGTTCAACACTTTCCTATTCCACATTTCACTGGGTATTTCTACAAGGAAAAACAACAAAAACAATTGAATAAGGACAATAGTTTTGGTTTTGGAGGTTGCTGTCATTCATAAAGAGGAAGCAAAGTTTTCTTAGTAGCTGAGATTATTTCAAAACCAGTCCAAATATGAATCTTTCCTTTTTGCTGTGCTTCTCCAACAGCCCAAGCCAAGTGGTGTGTTTTCTCTCTCTTTCTGTCTCTCTCTCTTCCTGCCCCAAATCTCCTCTCCTCTGGGTCTCTTGTCTTCTCTGGCTCAGAATTTCTAAGGAAATTGTGACAGAAGCCATTAGTAAATTAGGATTAGGATTAGGGGACAGGAAAGGCCCATGGGAAGATGCTACCTGCCCAACCTCAAACACCTGCCTCTCTCTACATACATGAAAACAAGACCCAGTCAGCAGTCCTGTGTACCTGGTAGAGGCCAAACAGATTATGTTCCAGATGTTGGAAGAAGCCAGTTATGGTGTGGTAGCTCAGTAGAGAGCTGTTCTGCCAATTCTGCATGGGGCTGTTGTTGGGCACATGCCAGATGCCCAGGTCCTCAGCCTGGATGTCATAGTAGCCAGAGTTCTGGAAAGCAACCAACACTGAGACTGACTAGCCAGAAGGTCCCACAGAGGCAAAAGACACACATGGGCTCCTTCAGCTGAGCTGACATCTCTGGGCTCCAGGTGGACAAAAGGCCAGCCATGCTTACACATATCCACTTCCATCAGATCATACCCTCATCACCACCCCACTGCGTAATGGCCTTGTGATTCTCTCTTCTGCTCCAGCCCTATATCTGCAGCCCACCTCCCAAACTTCCCTCTTGCATGCTTGTGCCTTAGCCACACTCAGGTCTTTGGCCTTTCCCAAGTGGCATCCACCTTGTAGTCATTGCTGGTGGCCACCTCTGCAGACCCAAAATTATTATAATTGGCCCAGTTGCTATCACCCTGTGGGTAGTCTGCTCTGTTTCCCTGCTGACTAGACCACCAATCACCCACTGTGCACTTCCCAGGCATGTTGTTCTCGTGCACACTGGTCACCAGGGTCCAGCCACCACCTGCAAAGGTCATGTCACAGAAGGTCTGGTAGATGACATAATTCTTGGCCCAGAGGAAATATAGTCCATCTGTAGAGAGAACAATTCCAGATCTTCCTGTGAGCTCATGCCATCTCATTCCCATGTATAGGAGCTCTCTCTGTGCCTTCAGTGCCTCCTATGCTGATTGGCTGCTTTCAATGCCTCCCTTCCCCTTTCCTTACCCCATGCTGATTGGATGCCTTCAGTGCTCCCTATGCTGATTGGTTACTTTGAATATTTCCTCTGCCCTTTACCCCATGCTGACTGCCTGCCTTCAGTGCCTCTCCTTTTCTCATCCCATGCTGATTGGCTGCAAGCCTAACATGGATCAATACCCTATTGGCTGTAACCTAACCTCAGGGCCATTATTGCTCTGAGGACTCTATATAAACTGTTGCACTAACTGAAATAATGGGTCTGCGTCTTGCTCTGGCAGAGCAGTTTTACCTACCCCTGGTGTCTGGGTGAGTGACTCTGTGACCATCCATCCCATAAACCCTCATCCTCTGGGACCCCAGACTTCATCCCGTGGGACCCCATTCCTTGGTCCCCTCATCCCGTGGGACCCCAACTCATCCAGAAAACCCACATGAAGCACGACATAAACAACACCCATGACCAAGACAGCTCTTGGAACAAGAAACCTGGCCTAAGGGCTCCTTTCCTGAGTCCTATCACAATGTATCTCTGAGTGTACTAGAAGCTCCCCAAATTCAGAAGAACATGATGTACTGGCTAAGGCAGAACAAAGAATTATCCAAGCTCTCAGCAATGTTCCTCTCAGAATTAAGCACAGAATTTTCATATGACCAGAAATTCCACTTCTAATAACATACACTAACAGTTATTGTAGCATTAGTCACAGGACTCATAGAAACAATCCAAGTATTCAACAGATAAATAAAATATTGAGTGTGTATAAACACATACAATCTATATTATGCATTCATTGACATATATATCTACACACAATTTAATAGATGTGAGAACTGAAAATAATGTAGCCTGAGGAAAAGGAAAAAGAATTGCCATGCACTGATGGCTTTCACCTCCCCTGACAAATGTCTTTCTGGTGTTAATCACAGGCAGGAAAGAGTGTCTCACCATACTGAGGTGATAACCTTTGGCAGGCATTGACCTGCAAAAACACAAGACCCCAGACTCAGGAGCTCAACTTCCTGAGCACTAAAACCGACCATTTCATTGATTGATGAAACAAACCCCAAATTCCTAAGTGTAGAGGAAAATTCATATGCTAATCAGAACACATCCTGGGATAACCTATATAAGCCCAGTCCTTTTCTTTGTTTGGTGGCTCATTTTCCACCGGGAAAGTGGGTCCATCCCTATAGGTATAGTCCTGTTCCTGAATAAAGCCTGAAATGATTTGTGAAGTTTGCTTTTGTCCTGGTCTTTTTGTGCTAATACAATTGATAAAAAGAAATTAATTATTCATGCTATATGTATAAACCTTTAAAACATTATGCTAAGTGAAATAAACCAGATGCAAAAGTACAGCTACCTTAAGATTGTAATTATAACTAGAATATAAATAGAATAGGCAAATTCATTGGGACAAAGAGTACAACAGCAATTACCTGGCCCTTAGGAAGGCAGAATACAGATTCATTAATTAATAAATATAGAGTTTCTGTTTGGGATAATAAGAATTTTCTTGAGATGGATAGTGGTGACTGTGTAACATTGAGAAAGTAATTCATGCCACTGAAATGTACACTTAAAAGTGGTTAAAATGACAAAGCATTTCCAATATATAGTATATACATTTTACCACATTATTTTAAACTAAAAAAACCAAACAAACCAAAACCTAGCTGGATGAAGTAGGACACTCCTGTAATCCCAGCAACTCAGGAGGCTGAGGCAGAAGGATCAGGCCAGCCTCAGCAATTTAGAGAGACCTTGTCTCAAAAAGATGGTTGTGCGGGAGGGCTTTGGGATGTAGCTTAGTGTAAAGAGCCCCAGGCTTAACCTCCAGTACCAAAAATGTTCTTAAATAAGCTAAAAACAAGCAAATAAAACACAACAAAACAAAAACTTCCCAGAGGACAAAATTGTGACAAGGCTTGTTACTTACCATCTGCACTAAGGCACTTCTCTTTGATTTCTTTGCAGCTTCCAGGCAGAGATGAAGACAATAAAGACCAGGTCCATTTCTTGGGAACAATACTGACCACAGCTAGACAATATGCACAGTTTCATTCTCTTTGCTGGTTTGACATAAAACCCAGCCTTCCGCTGCCTCAAATCTCAAACTCATTCCACCACAGTGGCAGAGCCTCGCTGCCTGGGTTGAAAGGCCCATCACAGGTTGGGCATCCAGCATGGGTTTAACTTGCCTCTCTCCACACGACCTCGTGCTGTGCCAAGCCCTGCCCTGGGCACCCAGCATTCAAAGAATTAAACATCCCTCAAGAACTTACCTCTAGAGGGAGTTGCCAAAAACCAACAGAAAATTTTATTAGAAGGAATGAATGAGAAGCTCAGGAGAATAAAAGAAAGACTCTGAGATGAGAATAGAGAAGTCTGAATGGAACCAGGGGGATTGTCTCAAGTAGGATGACATAGTCATAGAGGCTTTCTAGTTCAGGTGACACTATAGTGTATTCTGAGAGAATAGACATGATTTACCAGTTGGAAGAAAGAGAAGAGAATTCAAGGCAAGGAGAACAACATGTCCAGAGACCTGGAGAAAAGAATAAAGCACAGTCCAGCCTGTCAAAGAAATTCAGGTAGCTTAATATGGTTGAGACAGTTTCAGGTTGAAGGTGCTGAGACCCTAGCCAAGAGAACAGCAGGGGCTTACCATGAAGAACCTTGTATACTACTTTCAACTCTGCAAACTAGTCTAGAAGTCTGGAGGGATGGAAGCAGTCACAAGCTTTGAAGTCAGAAGTATTCAGGCCTAAGTAGTTCAAGCTTCCAGTGGAGAGTCCTTGGATTAACACACCTGAGCCTCAGTTTCTTTGTGCCTAAGATGAACTAATAAATAGTGTTTTTGTGAAGATCAAGTGAAATAATATATAGAAACATGCTTTTCTCAGCCAGGCATGGTGGTACACACCTGTGATCCCACTGACTCAGGAGGCTGAGGCAGGAGGATCACAAATTCAAGACCAGCCTGGGTGACTTAGTGAGATCCTATCTCAAAGTAAAAAACAATAAAACATGTTGCCAATGTGGCTCAGTGGTAGAGTACCCCGGGTTCAATCTTCAGTATTGAGAAAAGAAACAGGCTTTTCTCTTTAAAAAATAAATAAATAAATAAATAAATAACAAACAATAAAAAGAAACACAGATTGTACAATGGCATCGCTATTCTTGTTATAGAGAAAGCTATAAAGAGAATAGTCTCTGAACACAGAGCATACCACACAATTGCTATGAAAATCCCAAGGTCAAGGCAGACCATGGTAGTGAGAAATGGTGAAGAGAGGACACAGTTCTTACTAGGGTCCCTTAGGGCCACACAGAGACAAAGAACCACACCCAGGATATCTCTTAGCAATACTCTCACTGGTAGAGACCAGATCCCTCAAGAAACCAGAAATCAGCACTCAGACCACATCCAAGGTGGCCTATGTATATCTCTGGCTCAGGAGAGACCCCATCCTGGAAGCAACCCTGGCTAGTTGTGTTTTCTTTGAAAGCTGTCTGCAGGTGAGCTGGGGGCACTGGGCACCTGACAGTGAGACTCACCAGCACTGCACCCTCTGGTAGCTACAATGAGAAACAGCAGGAAGCCCAGTTGGGTCATTGTCTAAAACAAAGCAAGATGAGAGCCATTATCTTGATTATCTTTTTTTATTTATCCCTGTCCCCTCTCCTGTCTAATCCTACAAACACTCTAAGGTTCCTTGCCTCTTTTTTTTTTTATTTTCTAATTCCACACATCTCTGAGAACTAAACAAGCCTAAATTGTAATAAGGGCTCCCCAAACTTACAGAAAGCAAAGGGCCAGGAGCTGAAGTTTCCAGCTGAGTGGGGCCTGGAGCTTTCTCTGCAGAGGCTCCTAGTAGAGGTGGAGTGCTGAGCCCTTTATGGAGAAATCACAGGGGGCACAGCCCAGTCTCCAGACTCACCCTCCCCTGGCGTGATGCCCAAGGAGGTGAGGCCTCTGGTTATTACAGGAAAGATCACACAGTGATGATGCTGGAGTGAGCAGGACAAATATTAAAGGTCATCTACTAGCATTTTCCCTACATTTGTAGATTTCATGGACCTGTGTATTTTCAGAAAAGAAAATAGGGGAGACTAATGAGTTGATGTTGATTTTGAGTTTTGTTTGTGTCTTTCCTGCTAAATAAAAACCTTTTCCTCAAATTAAATATCTACAATTATCATCATTTCATAGGAAAAGGAAACTTTAACAACAAAATAGGAAAGGTATCATTTGAGAATCAATATAAGCCATTAGAATTTGAATGAATGTAGTTCATTCTACATTCAAATGTAGTTTAAACTACATTTGAATAAGCGTAGCCTCATACAGTTTTCCTATTTTTTCCTTAATTTTCTTATTTTGCCACAAACTAGTGAAACTTTCCAATATACTGTAATTGGTATTAAATCAGTAATTAAAAAAAAAAAAACCTTCTGATGCTTCAAACCTCCCATATCATTCCTGTCCCAATGTTATCCAAATCCCATCAGCTTATAATAGAAGTGATTGGCTCCCCTAAGTGACATCACATCCCTAGTACATAATTCATTATAGTGCTGATAACATTGCAACCCATAGGAAAATATTGTGAATCTCTCTTTGATTAAGGTAACATTTTTTATCTTTGTAGGTCTGAAGTACAGATTTGCACAAAATACTCAGAGATTTTGATAGAATAAAATGATACAGTGCCCATGAAGTGCCCACTTTCAGACTGGTGGCCTAAACAATGCAAAATGTAACTGGATTACATCCCTAGCCTTTTGAATTTCATTCTGAGACAGGGTCTTACTAAGTTACTGAAGTTGGCCTTGACCTTGTGATCCTCCTGCCTCAGCCTCCTAAGCAGCTGGGATTACATGCATGTGCCACCATGCTTGGTGTTCATTCCTTTTTTTTTTTGTGGTACTGGGGATTGAACTCAGGGGCACTCGACCACTGAGCCACATCCTCAGCCCTATTTTGTGTTTTATGTAGAGACAGGGTCTCACTGAGTTGCTTAGCACCTCGCCATTGCTGAGGCTGGCTTTGAACTCGCAATTCTCCTGTCTCAGCCTAAGTGCTGAGATTACAGGCTTGAGCCACTGCGCCCTGCTCTGGTTTATTCTTTAGAGTTGTAACAAGTGGCAGAGATACATGATAGCCAGGTCAGTTTTCAACCTCTCCCTCCCTGCTCCTTTTCTAGCCTGCCTTCCATTTATTTATTTACTTGGTGTGGGTTATTGAGCCCAGTGGTGCTTAACCACTGAGCTACACTCAGCCCTATTTATGTATGTATGTATGTATGTATGTATTTATTTACTTGCTTACTTATTTAACTGTGGGGCTGGGTCTTGCTAAATTGCTCTTAGGACCTCACCCATTTCCTGAGGCTGGCTTTGAACTTGTGATCCTCCTGTCTCTGTCTCTTCTTCTTTTCTTTCATAATGCAAAAGTTACTTATGACGCATGACATAACCCAAAAAGTGAAATGTTATCAGTCACCTGCACCTGCCCCTGTGCTCCTTCGCATCACTCCACCTCACTTCCCCCTCAGGTGTTGCCATAATGTCAATATGTGTTTGTTGTTTTATTGCTTGTTACTTTTATCACACATATGTGCAACATATTGCAGACATGAGTAAATATATTTTAAAATTTCTTTTTGTGAATTATGTAAATTCACTATTATATTACATGTTGTTTTCTGGGGCATAC
>CM053400.1:104363869-104421026 GCA_028644305.1 Xerus rutilus
AGCACAGCTGCCTGCTCCTCCAGCAGTCACACATCCCAAGTCATTTCCACAGAATGAAGCTTTGGTACCTTCAAAGGGAAGGATGTCAGAGGGAGGGGCAAGCAGCTTGGGCTGGGCGGGGCTTCTGTGGTTTGGTTCTTCCCATAAAAGGCTCAGCACTTCACCCCACATCAGGACTCTCTGCAGAGGGAGCTGCACATCTCCACCTGGCAGGACTTTCAGCTTCTGTCATCTGTGAGGCAGGAAGGTGGGCTATTTGTGTGGATGAGAAAGGTTTTTTTTTCTTTTCTTTCATGGGTACTGGGTATTGAATCCAGGGATGCTTTATCACAGGGCTACATCTGTAGTCCTTTTTATTTTTGATTTTGAGACAAGCTCTACATAAGTTGCTGTAGCTGACCTGAAACTTGTGATCCTCCTGTCTCAGCCTCCCAGATCTCTGGCATTACAGATGTATGCTGCCATGCCTGGGTTGGAAGATGTTTCTGAGTGTGAGACAAGATCCATGTATGGTGGTGGTGGGGAGGGTGATGATACCAGCTCAGGTCTGGTCTCAGTCTCAGGGAGTGAAAGTTCAAGGAAAGGAGCCCATGGCCCCTTGGGTATTTCTAGGGTTCAATAGGGATGGAGGCTATTTCAGGAGCTCCAGATTGCTGATAACTTTGCCCTGGAGATTTCCTGACTCAGCAATGTCAGGGAGGAAGAGTGGGAGGATGACAACGGTGGTCCAGTCAGTAATCCTGGTATCTTGTTTCTGGTTACAGGACAATGACTGGACTATGCTTCCTTTTGTTTCTCTCTGTGGCCACCAAAAGGTGCAGTGCAGGTAAATCACTCTAAGGAGCAACAGTTCTCTCTGCTCCCCCCTCTGGGGTACCTCTCAGCAGAGGGAGTAGAACTAGTTTGGGTTCTAAAGTCCCGGGCCAGAAGAGAAGTCATGAAGATGCATGGAAGACACACTTGGCTGCCAGCATGTGATGTGGACTTGGGCCACATTTCTGGCTTCTCCTGGGTCTGGCTGCAAGGAGGTCAGGGGTGAGACAGAGACTGCATCCTCTCCCAGATGCTCTGACTCCTGTGGCCTTGGGATCTGTAGAGGGAGCTGGTAGCCAGAGCTGGCAGGAATCTTCTTCTAATTTCAATCCTTAGTGTTCCATTTCTCATGATAGACATATTAGTGATGTTTTCCAGTGGTGCTGGATTCTATTTTTTAAATTTGTTCAATCATCAAGTTAAAAGGCACATTTTCATACACTATTTCATTTGCTGCCCATGAGTAAGAAGAGTTTATTAATGGCATTTTTTCTTTTTTTGTTGGTACTGGGGCTTGAACTCAGGGATGCTTTACCACTGAGCTACATCTCAAGCCATTTTGTAATTTTTCATTTGAGACAGGGTCTCATTAAGTTTCTGAGGCTGGCCTCAAACTTATGATTTTCCTGTCTCAGCCTCCTGAGTTGCTGGGATTACAGGTGTGAGCCACCATGCTTGGCTTAATTTATATGTTTTTAGAGCAATAAATAAGGCCCCACTGGTCTCTGCTAATTTCTTAGATTTAGTTTTTAACCTTCCTCCACCCCATTACATCCTATGTTCCAGCCACAGTATGCCATTGACAGTTTTCTGCACATTGGTCTTTGCTTGGTTATCCCTTCATGCTATTTTGCATGCTTTCTGGAGTGTTCTCTCCCCTCTCCTTCCTGTCTCATAGCCAGTTCCTATTCATTGTATCAGAATCAACCTGCTCTGAATTACATTTGGTCCCTTTCTCAGCAAGTTGTCATCTCCTGTTTCCACAGGTGGGCCTCTCCTTATCCAGTTCAGCTGGGTCCCTCTCTGTGTCCTAGATTTTAGATCTGACAGTCTTAGTAGAGAGAATCCCTGACTTCTTGGAATTTCAGAACAGAGTGACGATCTGATGCAGTGGGCTGAGGTGGAAGCTAATGTGCGGGAAAGATGGTCTCAGTGGTACCAGACCTGTTAATGAGAATTGTTCTCACATTCTCTAACAGTGACCCTTTCTCCGGAGATGCTCTGGGAGGACAAAGCCTGTGCCTCTTCCTTTTCTTCCCTGCCTAGAAGCTGCAAGGAAATCAAAGAAATTTGCCACACAGCAACAGGTAAGTTGAACCAACCCAGCATTCTCTCTTTGAAGCCATTTTTTAGTGAAACACAGCCTAGTCATGGAAATCAGGAGGAATAGAGGCTGTTCTGGCTCCAGTTTTCAACCAAAGTGGTTTCCAGTAAGATTTTCTTTCTTTTTTTTTTGCTGTACTGGGAATTGAACCCAGGGGCACTCTTACTATCTTCAGCCCTTTTAGTTTTTTATTTTCAGATAGGGTCTCACTAAGTTGCCTAAGCTAGCCTTGAACTTGTGATCCTTCTGCCTTAGCCTCCGGAGTAGCTGGGATTATGGGTATGTACCACTGTGACTGTACTGTGGTGGAAAGTTTGAGGTGCTTGTATTCCATGCAGACACATGATCTTCTGAACACAGGAAACATGCAGCTTGCCGGTGATGCTTAGAGTGGTGGCAAAAATTGTGAAGAGGTAAGATCCTCCTCTAGGGGCTGAGGCTATAGCTCAGTTGTAGAGCACTTGTCTAGCATGTGTGAGGCACTGGGTTCGATTCTCAGGACCACATATAAATAATAAATGAATAAAGTAAAGATCCATCAACAACTAAAAAAATATTAAAAAAAAGAGATCCTCCTCTACTTGTAAACCATCGAGTTAGTCTACAGGTTCATGGATGCTGGCACAAAGTGTGAGATTCCAAAGACAGAGACATAGAACTTCCTTAGTTCAGCAAAGCAGAAGCCAGACATCAATGTTTTCTTGTGCCGGGCCAGGTGACATCTCTACATGTAGTTAGTTTGTCAAGCAGGCTGACGAATTTGGTTAGTAAAGAAACAAGCTGGTTGTGGTGGTACATGCCTATAACTCCAGTGACATGAAAGGCTGATGTCACAAGTTCAATGCCAAAGAAAGAAAGAAAGAAAAGAAAAGAAAGAAAGAAAGAAAGAAAGAAGGAAAGAAAAAGAAAGAAAGAAGGAAAGAAAAAGAAAGAAAGAAAGAAGAAAAGAAAGAAAGAACAAGCTCTTTGTAGTTAGGTAGTTTCTTATAGAAATACAAAATCAAGATTAGCAAAGGTGTCAGCTTTTCTGATTCTGTGTCCTGTGGGCCAAGGAAGAGGGCCAGCTGACAATGTGACGTGGGTAGTAGGGTGCTCTGTTCCTGAGGAGCCAGTCTGTGTTGCAGCTAAGCAATCTCATAGGCTGTGATTGAACCATAAGTGGTGGGGACAGGATGAGGCAAAAAGCCTCATTCCTCAAGGGATCTGGGAGGCAATGAGAACTGTCATGATGGCTGCGCAGTGACAGCTTCCATGGAAGATAGGGAGGTGGGTGAGGAATGACCGAGGAGCAGCTCCTCACAAGCTTCCCATGTTGCCATGGTTTGTGGGGAATCAGAGGCTTTCTGATAAGATCTGGGTGAGCTGAGTGTAAGCCCTGCCTATGTGGCCAACGGGGAAATGTGCAAGGTGCTTACAGAGGAGTCAGCCTCCTGCAGGTTGTAGAAAAGAGGCACACTCTGGGCTTAGGGAATCTGGGCTTACATAAAGGGCAGGAGCCATTTGCTCTGAGAAGTCCAGGGGCCTCATTCTGATCTCTACTGAGATGGGGCTGCATGATGATTTCTGGCCTCTCCTGGCCAGAGGGAGGCACTGTCTAAAGGGAGGAACCATCTTTTTCAATTTGGTTTATAAATTCTTTGAGAAGATAATACAGAACCAAGTGGTCAATGCCTCTGCTTATACATGAGAAAAAACACAAGACACCCATGGAGGACTATTATTACTCCCATTGAGATAAGTGGACATGTGTGAGAGCCTTCAGAATACACCTTTAATTCCCAGCACCATTCTGATTATGGGGCTGAGATGGACCATGAGCTCACAGACAGGGAGGCTCTGGGCTGGTTCTCTCCACAGATGGCCTGTATTTCCTCCGGGCCAAGAGTGGTGCCATCTATCAGACCTTCTGTGACATGACCTCTGCTGGTGGTGGCTGGACCCTGGTGGCCAGTGTGCATGAGAACAACATGGCTGGGAAGTGCACGGTGGGTGATCGGTGGTCCAGTCAGCAGGGCAACAGAGCAGACTACCCAGAGGGGGATGGCAACTGGGCCAATTACAACACTTTTGGGTCTGCAGAGGCAGCCACCAGTGATGACTACAAGGTGGGTGCCACTTGGGAAAGGGTGAGGACTTTAGTGTGGCTGGGCCACAAGCATGCAAAAAGGAAGTTTGGGAGGTGGGCTGTGGACATAGGGCTGGAGCAGAAGAGAGAAATAGTTATATGTCTTTCATTCCAGCTTCCTCTCCACAAGGCCATTAGGCAGTGGGGTGGTGGTGGGGGTGGCCATGATCTGCTGGAAGGGGTGTATGTGAGCAAGGCTGGCCTTCTGTCCACCTGGAGTCCAGAGCTATCAGCTCAGCTGAAGGAGCCCATGTGTGTCTTTTGCCTCTGTGGGACCTTCTAGCTAGTCAGTCTCAGTGTTGGTTGCTTTCCAGAATCCTGGCTACTATGACATTCAGGCCGAGGACTTGGGCATCTGGCATGTGCCCAACAACAGCCCCATGGAGAACTGGCAGAGCAATGCTCTGCTGAGGTATCGCACCACAACAGGCTTCTTCCAGAATTTGGGATATAATCTGTTTGGCCTCTACCAGGTACACAGGGCTGCTGACTGGGGAGCACTTAAGTGTTTGAGGTTGGGAACAAATCTGTTGTGTGGAGCTATGTCACAATTGAGTGGCTGGGAAAATCAAAGCCATTATTGTTTGCACTGATATTTTAATGAGTTCACTGTGATATGATGCATATCTCAGAAACTCCGAGCCAGGCAGGGGAAGAGGCCTAGAGGAAGGAAGAGTGAGAAGAAAGAGGAAGAGACACAGAGGACTTGGGACTACTGGGGAGATAAAGCTATGGAGAAGAAGTAGTCGTTATTAAGACTGGTTTCTTTTGCTTTAAAAAATATTTATTTGTTCTAATTTGTTATATATGACAGTAGAATGCATTTTGGCATATTGCACACAAATGGAGCACAACTTCTGAAACCTCGGGCTGTACATGGTACAGTCACTCCAGTAGTGTAATCATACATGTATATAGGGTAATTATGTCTGTCTCATTCTACCATCCTTCCCATCCCCACAGCCCCACCTCTACCCTCACTTCCCTCTACACAAACCAAAGTCCCTTCATTGTTCCCTATCCCCCTGCCCCAGTATGGATCAGCATTTACTTATCAGAGAAAACATTTGGCTTTTGGTTTTTTTGGGATTGGCTTATTTTCCTTAGCATGAAGTGAAGCATGGTTCAGGAAGTCAGGTCCTAAGCCAACATTAGGCACAGGGTCTCTGTTCGAGTGCCTAAGTCTTTGATCCACTTTGAGTTGAGTTTTGTGCAGGGTGAGAGATAGAGGTTTAATTTCATTTTGCTACATATGGAGTTCCAGTTTTTCCAGCACCATTTGTTGAATAGGCAATCTTTTCTCCAATGTATGTTTTTGATGTCATATTTATGTGGGTTTATCTCCGTGTTTTCTATTTTGTACCATTAGTCTGTATGTCTATTTTGGTGCCAATACTATGCTGTTTTTGTTACTATGGCTTTGTGGTATAGTTTAAAGTCTGGTATTGTGATGCCTCCTGCTTCACTCTTCTTGCTGAGGATTGCTTTGGCTATTCTGGGTCTCTTATTTTTCCAAATGAATTTCATGATTGCTTTTCCTAGTTCTATAAAAAATTTCATTGGGATTTTAATAGGAATTGCATTAAATCTGTATAACATTTTTGGTAGTAAGACCATTGTTATTATATTAATTCTTCCTATCCAAGAGCATGGGAGATCTTTCCACATTCTAAGATCTTCAATTTCTTTCCTTAGTGTTCTGTAGTTTTCATTGTAGAGGTTTTTCACCTCTTATGTTAGATTGATTCTCAAGTATTTTACTTTTTTTGAGGCTATTTTGAATGGGGTGGTTTTCTTAATTTCTCTTGCAGTGGATTCATCTCTTATTTATAGAAATACATTTAATTTATGGGTATTGTTTTTTATATCCTGCCACTTTGCTGAATTTATTTATTATTCTAAAAGTTTTCTTGTGGAATTTTTTGGATCTTTTAAATATGGAATCATGTCATCAGCAAACAGATAGATAATTTGAGTTCTTCTTTTTCTATGCATATCCCTTCAATTTCTTTTTTCTGTCTGATTGCTCTAGCTAGCATTTCAAGGACTATGTTGAATAGAAGTGGTGAAAGAAAACATCCCTGTCTTGTTTCAGTTTTTAGAGGGAAAAGACTGGTTTCTGAATAATAACAATTGACTTGAAGGGATCCTGTTTCTGTCCAAAATGGCAGCATATCTACTGTCCTTACAAAACTTTTCTTTTGGGTTCTTACAGAAATACCCAGTGCAATATGGATTAGGCAAATGTCGGAAGGACAATGGTCCAGCAATACCTGTGGTCTACGACTTTGGTGATGCTCAGAAAACTGCATCTTATTACTCACCTAATGGTCGGAGTAAGTATTTGCTCTCAAAGTCCAATCAGAAATCCTTTCTTGAACTGTTGGGGCAAGGGGGTAGATAAACATAATAAAACACTGCTAGCCAGGTTCAGAGGTGCACACCTATAATCCCAGGTATGGTTCAAGGAAGTTTGAGGCAGGAGGATTGCAAGTTTGAGGCCACCCTCAGTAATTTAGCAGGACCCTGTCTCAAAATGAAAAATAAAATGGGTTGAGGATGTATCTCAGTGGCAGAGCACCCCTGCATTCAATCCCCAGTGCCACCACCAAAAAAAGCAAAAGCTAGTATTTACTGATTGAGCTATTAAAATATGGCAGACTCTTTCCTAGGAATTTGACATGATTTTGTGTCATTACATCATGAGAAAACTATGAAGTTAAGATTACAATTTTCTCCATTTTACAGGGCATAAACCCAGTCTTCCTAACTACTTTTCTGTGCAGCCTTTTATAATAGTTAAGAAAAGGTGAAAGCTAATGTTTACAGGAAAGAAGTAACAATGTGGTGAGAAAGATTTATTTTTATTTATGTATTCATTTTGATACCAGTGATTGAATCCAGGAGAGCTTAACCACTGAGCAACATCCTCAGCCCTTTTTGTATTTTATTTAGAGATAAGGTCTTACTGAGTTAATCACGGCCTTGCTAAGTTGCTGAGGCTGCCTTTGAACTTATGATCCTCCTGCCTCAGCCTCCAGAGCTGCTGGGATACAGGTATGGACCACTGCATCTAGCAAAGATTTATTTTTGTTATCTAGGATAGCTATTAATTTTCTTAAAAATATATTTTTCAGTATAATAAAACTGCAAAAATTAAATCTTGGATCAGAAAATCAAAAGTCATTACTGTTTGCCTTTAATTTTTTTCCCCATTTTCAATGGACTTTTATTTTATTTACTTATTTATATGTGGTGCTCAGAATTGAACCCAGTGTCTCACAGGTGCTAGGGAAGCACTCTGCCAGTGAGCTACAATCCCAGCCCCCATTTACTTTTTTTTTTTTTTTTTTAAATTTTTTTTAGTTATAGATGGACACAATGTCTTTATTTTATTGCTTTGTATGTGGTGCTGAGGATTGAACCCAGGGCCTCACGCATGCGAGGCAAGCGCTCTACCGCTGAGCTACAATCCCAGCCCCCCCATTTACTTTTGATATTTAAACGAAAGCAAGAAAGCAGGTGCTGTCAACAATAATAGGTGGCTGCATCTGACAATTGCTTATCTAGCTCATCTTTACATAGTGATCTTTCCTTCTTTTTTCTTTTTATTTGGTGATATTGTGGATGAAGCTCAAGGGTACTGTACATCCCCAGCCCTTTTAATTTTTTTTATGTTGAAACATGATCTCACTAATTTGCTGAGGCCAGCTTAGAACTTGCAATCCTCCTGCTTCAGCTTCCTGGGTCACTGGCATTACAGGTTGCACCATCATGGTGGGCCCAGTGAGCTTTCTGTACAGTCTAATTTCTCCCATAATATTTAGGAATACAAATCTTCTGTGATTTTCAGCCTCTTACCCTCGATGACAGAGGTTCCCTCAAGGCCAAGTTCAGGTCTAGGATGCACCCCCGACAGGGTGTGGGGCTCCATCCCTACAGTTTGGATGTTTGGCTGTATCCTAAACTTTTGGCTTAGGTCATCTTGGTCTGGTTAAAAAAGAAGATGTTTCTATTTTGTTGTTGTTGTTGTTATTATTATCATTATTTGGTACTGGGGATTGAACCCAGGAGCACTTTACCAGTGAGCTACAGCCCCAATCTTTTCTTAATTTTTAATTTTGTGACCATATCTCACTAAATTACTGAGGGTCTCACTAAATTGCTGAAGCTGGCCTTGAACTTGTGACCCCATGTCTCCATCTCAAGTCATTGGGATTACAGGTGTGTGCTACTGAGCCTGGTTCTAGTCACTTTTTTTTTTTTTTTGTACTAGGAATTGAAACCAGAGATACTTTACCACTGAGCTACATCCCCAGTCCTTTTGAAATTTTATTTTAAGGCAAGGTCTCAAGTTGGGTAGGACCTCACTAAATTGCTGAGGCTGACTTCAAACTTTCGGTCCTTCTGGGTCAACTTCCTGAGCTGCTGGGATTACAGGAGCTGCTGGTGCCCTGCTCTAGCCACTCTTTTTAATACTTGGCTTTTGTTCTTCTCTTCTTTTTCAGCGGAATTTGTGGCAGGATTTGTCCAGTTCAGGGTGTTTAATAAGGAGGGAGCAGCCAATGCTCTGTGTGCTGGGATGAGAGTTACTGGCTGCAACACGGAGCACGTGAGTTTCTCAGGGAGTAAGCAGTCTGCATGCTTGCACGCCTGCGAGCCTGTGTAGGTTGTATCATTGTGTATCAAACTTGCTCTCTTACCCCCTTATTCTCTTTACTCACTTTTTTCCATTTTTATGTATTATACATAATAGTTGGACTTGTTGTTACATGTTCATACATGCATATGACATAATTTGATCACTTTCGTCTTTCCCTCCTCTCTTCCTTTCCAGGTCGTCTTCCTCTACTCTGGGCTCCCTTTTATTTTCATGAGATGCCCCGCTTTTCCCCTTTACTCTCTTCAACATATCTCCTTACTCTCTTGATGGTGTCGTATGAACAGAATTTGAATGAGGTCCATTTTATCAATATTTTAGTTAATGGTTAGTTTGCTTGTGCTTTCTTTCTTTTCTTTTTATTTTATACTGGGGATTGTATCCAGGGGCACTCTACCACTAAGCTGCATCACCTTTTTATTTTTTATTTTGAGACAGAGTCTTGTTAAGTTGCTGAGGCTGGCCTTGAACTTGCCATCCTTATGTCTCAGTCACTGGAATTATGTGCATGTGCCACTGTGCCTATTCAGCTTGTGTTTTCTTTAAGAAGTAATTCCTTGTGTTGAGGCCATAAAGCTATTGCAAAGAGAACATTAGTATTGGAAAGAGTTTAATATTAACATCTATAATACTAATCTATATGTTTTAGTTTTTTTTTTTTTTTCCAGTTTGGGAGGAGAGTGCACCAAACTGTTTTGAAGGAGGTCTTATAGCTCGGAGGTAGGAAAAGACAGTCATTAAGAACAAGGATACTCACTTGGGGTCCTTTTCCCTTCCCAAGTGGCTGTATGAAGTGGTAGTTCCTTCTTTAGTAACCGCTTTAGCCATCAATTCGTTCATTTCCCAGCCAAGATGAAGCAGCTGAACTTGCATGGAGGAATCCCTAGATTATAATTCAGAGGATGATGGGGTAGGAGTACTGGAGGTGCAGTAGGGTAGGTGTCTTTATGCCCTATTCTTTGACAACCATTTCCTACACTCGCTTCCATGGCCCCTTAAACTGTTCTTTAGTGCATATTTGCATATCTATCTGCATACCTACATGAATTAATTCTTAAAAATACATGCATGGAAGAGCTATTAAGTGCTAGGTGATAGAGAAACAAAGAAGATAGAGTCACAAAAATGACAGAGTCATCTTAAGGAGCTTAGCTTGAGTGGAACAGAGATGTGTATGTATAATTGCAATCTCATTGGTGTAACAGAAATAGAAACAGGGTCTTTGGGAACATATTAGAGGAATTTCTAACTATACACATAGTTGCTTCTCCAAGGAAAAAATTGTGCTCAATCTCAAAAGATGTATAGAGTTCAACAAGTAGTAAGGGGCAGAATAGTGCATTTTTAGCACGAATGAGTAACATGCTCAATAGCATTGGTGTTTGGAGAGCCTGGGGTGGTAAGGTATTGGGTAGCTTTGGAGCATGGAATATAGGTAGGACCGATGCTGGAAGCACTCATGGAAATCAGAGAAAGAAGGGATTTTACGGTATGTCAGGGATCTGGAGTTAATGTTGTGAGTAATGGGAATAACTAGAGAATCTTGTACAGAGGAATAGCTTGATCAGCTTTGGTTTTGCTTAAGTGATGTGTAGCAATATGATTAATGTGGATTCAAGTGTAGGGAAGTTAGAAGCAAGGAGATCACAAAGCAGGCACAAAGGTCCAGATATGAACTATGAAGAACCTGAGTCAGAACATTCTTTTTTTAAAAAAAAGTATGAATTCATTTTTATTAAGCAAATAACACTATTCATTGTTACTAGAATGACAATAATAAACCTATTCACATTAGCATAAATTTCACATTTTATGAAAAATAATTACATTTTTTGAAGCCAAATGGGTAAGAAAGAAGAGTGACATTTTGGATTGGCACATTATCATTGTACCTAATTGTGGGCTTTGTTGTTATGTGTTTGTACATACACTAACATAATTTGATCAATTTCATCCCCTGGTTCCCACATCCCCTTCCTCTAGTCTACCGTGAGTCAGGGCATTCTTCATAAATTTAGCTGAGCCTGGATGGATTCCAGAGAACATAGATGATGGAAAGAACAGTTCTTGAAGACCAGAAGTTGTGGGGAATGGGAAATGAAAAAAAAAAATTAAAAAGAAGCTGAGCTGGGCATGGTGGTGCATGCCTGTAATCCTAGTACTTTGGGAGCCTGAGATAAGAGAATCACAAGTTCAAAGCCAGCCTTGGCAACAGTGAGGCATTAAGCAACTCAGTGAGAACCTGTTTCTAAATAAAACACAAAAAAGTAGGGCTGGGGATGTGGCTCAGTGGTGGAGTACCCCTGAGTTCAATTCCTGATATCAAAAAAAAAAAGAAGCTGAATGTGGTGGCACATGCCTGTGATACCAGTAATTTGGGAGACTGAGGCAAGAGGATCACAAGTTTGAGGCCAACCTCAGCAATTCAGTAAGGCCCTAAGCAACTTAGCGAGACCTTGTCTCAAAATGATAAAAAATACTGAGGATGTGGCTCAGTGGCTAAGAGCCCCTGATTTAATTCCTAGTACCAAAAAACCAAAAGAAAACAAAACATTAAAGACAAACAAAACCCCCCAAGCCCTAAGTTTTTGAGTACTTAGGTGCTATCAATTAATTAAAACAGGGTGACAAGGGTTTATGGCTTAGTGGTAGAGCACTTGTCTAGCACCCAGAAGGCCTTGGGTCCAATCCCTAGGGCTGGGGGGAAAAAGTTTGGGAGAGTGAGGAACTAATTCAGGAACAACAAGAGAGAGATTTCACCTCCTTCAGTGGTGTTTGAGGTATCTAGCTGGGAACATCCAGGTGGCAAGTGGATACAGAGATCTCAAGTGTAAGAAGCATCTGGACCAGAGCAGAAGAACTGGAAGTGGCCCACATTCTGATAGTGATTACATTCATGGGAGAAGATGAGTCATATAGCAAAAATGAGGCAGAGATTGAGCCTCAGGCAATAGTATTTAGGGAAGGTGCAGGGGAAGAAAGACCAATGGAGGGTTCTGAAGATGAATGCTAAAAAAGGAAGAAAGGAAGTCAGAAAAAGCATTATTTCAGAATCCACTGGAGGAGAGCATTTTATGGGACGGTATGATCAAAGTCAAGAGGACCAACAAGCTCAATTGTGTCATCAGCAAGTCAAATCTCTCACTGTGTCTCTTCCTTTCTCCCTCAGCATTGTATCGGAGGAGGAGGGTTCTTCCCAGAGGAAGATCCCAAGCAGTGTGGAGATTTCTCCTCCTTTGATTGGGATGGATATGGAGCTCACATTTTTTCCAGCTGCAGCCAAGAGATAACTGAGGCAGCTGTACTCTTGTTTTACAAATGAGAGCCTATGTGGTTTGGGACTGGGAACCCATCTCCAAACCCTAGGCAGTTGGAGACAGAAAACCCAGAATACTAATAAAGAAAAAAAGATAATAAATGGCATCATTTTGTGGCTCTAAGTTTGTTTTTTTACAAGTTGGCTGACACTTGGATGAGGCTGACCACATTTGGAATGCCATCTTCAGTGGTTTGTTCAAAAGGGGACCAAAGGTTGCAATCTGACCTTAATGAGCCATCTGTGCTAACAGGATGTTGACCACAGCGGCCCTGGCTTGGGAGCAGGGACCGTATGTGTTACACTGTTTTGCTCAAAAGGCTAATTTGATCATATATTCCCCAACCCCAATTTTTTGGGAGCAGGTGCTGGGAATTAAACCAGAGCTCAGCATATGCTCTACCACTGAGCAACACTTCCCTCCTTTATGAATTACCCCTTTTCTATTTATCCCCATGGACTAGAGCATTGGTTCTCAAATAGGAAAGGAATTGGGAGAGGAAGGGGTGATTTTGCCTATGAGGTAGGGTTACCAAAAGATATAGAAGGCCATCTTAGGTTTGAACTTCGGATAAATGGTAAATAATGTTTGCAGTATAAGTATGTCTTATGCAATATTTTATCTGGCAGACTTTACTCTCCAGGGATATTTGGCAATCTTAGAGGCAGGGGTGGTGGGGACCCAGGCAGGAATGTGCTGCTGGCATTAGTGAATAGGAGCTGTGTATATTGCAAGCTATCTTAAACTATAGTCAGGCATGGTGGTACATGCTTTTACTGCTAGCAAGCTGGGAGGTGGAAGATGAGGATCTCAAATTTGAGCTAGCCTTAGCAATTTAGAGAAACCCTCCACAACTTAGTAAGACTCTGTCTCTAAACAATCAATTAAAATAAAAAGGACTGGGGATTTGGCTCAGTGGTAAAGTATTGCTTTAATAAAAGGTGGGGGGAAGGGCCATGTGGCTTCTCGATGAGTTGGAGTCCAGGAGAGACGGAGAAAGAAGAGGTCCCCGGGTTAGACGATATGAAGTCTCTCTGGATGGTGGCGATCCATGGACCCAATCTCCCCAGGCCCCAGGGTGTAGGTAAAAATCTGCTTTGCCCCAGCAAGATGCAGAGATACCCGGGATAAGAAGAGGGACACCGCCGGGGTGAGGAGGAGCAGAGAACATCGTTTATTCAAGAAACTACAGAGCTTATATGCACTTTTGGACCAATCAGGCCCAAAGGTCACCAACAAAGGGGTGCACTCTGGCAAGAGCACAGTCTATTAGCATAGAATGGGGAAAGATGGAAGGGAGGGATGGGAAGGGAATGAGAGTGCTCCTACATATCCCCCTTTTTACTTTTATTTGAAATGTCATGTAATTACATGGCCCATAAGCAAGCATGTTGGAGAGCTCTGTGATAATCTCCTCATAGGAGAGAATCATTCCACTGGATTTTCCAGACTCCTACATGCTGCATATGATGAGGGGGGGGGCTAATGAAGCTGTAATCTGTCTTAAATTAATCTGAGTAACTTACCTGTCACCAATTACAGCTCGTATGCAAGAGTAGGGGCAGACAAGACTGTGCCTGGCTTAGGTCATGCTCCTCTGAGCATCTTACCCATCGCTGGCTGTCCCGCCTGTATACACGTGCCCCAAAATAAGCTCTCTCTCAATGGAAGGGGTGATGGGGTTGGGAGGGGTTGGAAGGGAAGGGTTAGGGTTAGGATCAGTCGAAGCTGTGAAGCCTTGCATCTCCGGTGAAGATGAGGTGGACGAGCTTCTCATATGTTCTTGAGAGCTGAGATCCATATGGCAGGATTTTTCTTGTGTTCCTGTGATTTCTTAATGATATGAACTGAGAGCTTGTTTAGTTTGACAAAGAAGAACCAGAGGAAGGCTTAGAACCCTGAGCCCAATGATAACCCAATTGGATGGATCTAATAGAGTTGAAGAGTTATTCCACACCTTTTGAAAAATAGAAGGGTCAAAGACAACATTAGCTTTAGTTTAGGAACTCACAGAAGGGACTTCTTACTTTAGGTGGGGCAGGTTGTCTTCTCCAGAGAGGCTTGGACAAATATTCCTGGCTGGGATCCAAAGAGGCTTAGACTCTGTGGGGGGGAAGACACAAGCATAGCCTTGTCCTTGTGTGAGCAGAGGGTCTGGGCCTTTCCATTGAAGGGTTAAGGGGTCTTTCCATTGCACCAAGGGAAGAGGGGTAGGGAAGGTAAATGGACCCCAGTGTTGGATTTGTTTGTCAAAAGTGAGGTAGTTGAGGGTAAATAAAGCATCCAACAACCTCAAAGAAGGGTCCTTCTCAGTTGAATCAAGTTTTTGAAGCATCTCCTTTAGAGTGCGATTGGTTCTCTCAATGATTGCTTGTTCCTGAGGATTATAGGAAATCCCTTTGGTATGGGAAATTCCCCAGGAAGTTAAAAATTCCTTCAATCTGAGGGAGATATAGGCTGGGCCATTGTCTGTTTTGATTGACCATGGGACACCCATGAATAGCATTGCTTGCTTTAGAGCCTTAATTACATGGATTGCTTTTTCCCCTGTAAGGGCAGTAGCATATACAAGGGAGGAGTATGTGTCAATTATCAAATGTACAAATTTACATTTCCCAAAGGTAGGGATATGAGTGAGAGGGAGTTGGGTATCAATGCATGGGGGTTGACTCCCTGTGGTTGGAGTGGACCCAGTGGTAACAATGGGCCACAAGAGGAGCATGCATGGATCAGATGTTCTAGTTGAAGGCTCTATATGACCTAACACTAGTTGCTCATGGACAAAGTCCTTTAATGCCGAAAGCTTAGGCTCAAGAATAGGCCATTGCTCCATTTAGGAAGGTGAGGTGTCCAGAGCTGCCATGAGAGCCAAAATCATTAGGGGTGAGAGATACCATATGACAACTAGTGGTTTAAATATTGAGAAGAAAACATGGAAAGTATTTACATGGATCAGTTCTTTTATATAAATGTTATGACATGAGAAACACCCAAAATCAAATAGAGTTTTACCATCAAGGTGCACACCTAGTAAAATAAAACAACAAAACATTGCAAAAGGTACAGAGAAGGTGTGGCTATAGGAAACCATAGTGTAAATTGCAGTATATAACTTGGCCCATGTAGAATAAAAATTATTTACTGAAGTCAGAATTTTTTAATGAAACAGTGCTTATTAGAGGTATTTTAATATGAATCAGATATATAATTTAAAGGTAGAAACTTCAAAAAACATTAACAGCATTAAGCCAGTGATATTCACTTGTATTTCCATTTTGCTTTTGTTTTAAAAGCTGCTGTTCTGACTCAAGGAAAATTTCTAAGGCCAACATCCTTAAAAGTATTATTCATTCTTTTTAGATTTATTTATTTATTTATTTATTTATTCTTTTAGATTTAGGAAGTGATTTAGGTTGGCAATGCAGCTCAAAGTAACTCTAGGAGAGGGGTTAAGTTAAGCAGAAATCTGGTTATGAGCTAGTAAGGTTTTCAGGCTAAACAGACAGCCAATTTAAGTGAGAGAAATTATTTATCATTCCAATGATAGTTACAGACATAAACATTTTAATGTGCAATTATTTATATCTTTATTTCCTATTGACTGGGAGGTATATAATTTGTTCTCCCCAAATAATCATAGGAGCCTTGCATATATGGCTGCATATTGATATTTTAAAAAATTTTTAGGTATACCTCTGTGTTTGTGTGTGTGGCTGTGTAGAAGCTGGAAGGAATACTTGATGTGTTAACTATACATGTTGAAATATTTTGCTTTATTGCAGAAGCATTAGGTGATGAATTCTAAATAGATAATTGGTATATCTGCCCCAGTATAAAACTGAATACAAAGTACATGAATTATAAATGATTCCACCATAATCATCAGAAACTTTCTTAGTGGCAGAAATTCACTTATTGAAGTTCTTATATCTGATTGGGGCAGATTTGTTGGCTTAAAAGTGGAATTGGGCTTTCACTCTCTGAGCCCGAGTGGGCGATCTGCCTGGGATGTACTGGGGACAGTTTGTTTCATCCCTGGCAAGTGAACTTTGTTGACAGGGTTGCAAGGCAGGGAGGAGAAAGCAGCCACAGGTAGGCAAGCGATTGTGCCATGGGAGGAGTTTGTCCCTGAGGGAGAGGTCCTGCAGCCAGGGGGCTGTAACTTTGGACAGGAGTTGGATCTGTGTTTCCCTCACCTGTAATATCCTTTTCCCCTAGAGAATAGGAGGCAAGGAGGAGGGAGAGGAGATAGGTGTCTCCGAGCCACCTTTATTGACTTAGGCCTTTTCAGCCATCCAGGAGCCGGCTGCAGTGCTTTGTGGTGGTGGAAAGTCTCCTGCCAGCTAGCTGTCGGTCCCTGGCCTGAGAGTGGTCCTTTGCCAGTCCTGTCTGATTGGGCAGAGGGGCCAGAAGGAAGAGAAGGCAAGAAGAGTCTGCCAACTGTGAGAAGAAGAAGGAGAATATGAGGCAGATTTAGAATGAAAGGAAGCATTTTTGTGAAAGCCTGATTGGTTGCACTCCTTATGTTTGTGCAGCAAGTGCTGTGGATTGGCTGGCAGAGGGGGAACTCCAGTCTGCCTGCGGGAGGCAGGGGGTGTGGCCTTGGCTGGAGGAGGTGCTGGCACAGCATGCTTGAGAATTTTATCTCTGCAAGCAGAAAAAATTTTTTTTGCATGGGACAGTTCTATTGTAGTGCTTTTGTTTAGTTTTCCCTGGGAAGGCTTTCAGTAGTAAGGAGTTCTCTGCCGAGAGACAGAGAGTTTAAGTGGGTGAAGCTGAGCTGCGTGGGATGGGGCCGTGCAGCACTGTGACAAAGGGCAAGGTCTCTTTAAGGCTTTGGAACAGTTTTTTGCTAGTTGGCCCACGTTGTTGGTGGCGATTGTGATTGGGCCGCTGGAAGGCTGGTGGCAATGAAGCCTGGGCCAGGATAGGCAGCAGGCAAGTGTGGGGCCGCTGCTGGCAGGCTGCAGCCCGGGCGGCCAGTGCGCCGGGCTGGGTGGGACTGCGCAGCCGCCAGGCGGGTCAGTGCTAACCGTGCAGGCGGAGCCACTAAACAGTGAGTGGGGCTAATGCCATTTGGAACTGGGGCGCTGCGGCTGGCAGGCTGAACCGCAGCAAAAGTGATTTGTTTTACTCTTTTGCCTAGTGATTTGCAGGGGAACTGGGTCCCTCAGAGCAGTGCTTTGTGGGCGCGGGAGTTTGGGATTGGTGTAGCTTGCTGTGGCAGAGGGGCTGTGAGTTCCCGGGGTGGGGCCTGTACTTTGAAAGAAGGCAGGGCCACTGCAGGGCAGCGCCAATCCTAGAGGCAGAGGGCTTATGCGGCGGTAGTCAGGGCCACTCTGAGGAGCAGGGAGAGGAAGGCTGGGGAGAAGGCGGGACCAGCCTGCCTAGATAGACAGCCAAAGAAAGGGGAAAGTCTCCTGAAAATAGGAAGAACAGTAGGAGAGATAAGAACAGAAAATGTTTAAAAGTAGGGCTGATAAGACCCTTTGAAATTATCAGAGAAACCAGGAAGTGGATATTCCCTGAGCTAACTTTATCACACAAAGACAAACACAAAAGGCAATGACAAAAAACGAGCTAGTGTTACCTTCACCAGCAAGACAAACAGGGGAATTGCCACAAAATCTTACCCACTGAGCAAAGAGGAGTCGAGAAGCCTGTCACCTCGGGGTCACCAGTTATCAGTTTAATAAAATGGGGGGGAGGGGCCACATGGCTTCTCAATGAGTTAGAGTCCAGGAGAGATGGAGAAGGAAGAAGTCCCCAGGCTAGACGATATGAAGTCTCTCTGGATGGTGGCGATCCATGGAGCTAATCTCCCCAGGCCCCAGGGTGTAGGTAAAAATCTGCTTTGCCCCAGCGAGATGCAGAGATACCCGGGACAAGAAGAGGGACACTGCCAGTGCGAGGAGGAGCAGAGAACACCATTTACTCCAGAAACTACAGAGCTTATATGCACTTTTGGACCAATCAGGTCCAAAGGTCACCAACAAAGGGATGCACTCTGGTAAGAGCACAGTCTATTAGCATAGAATGGGGAAAGATGGAAGGGAGGAATGGGAAGGTATGGAGAGTGCTCCTACAGTAAAGCACCCCTGGGTTCAATCTCCAGAACCAAACAACAATAACAACAACAACAAAAAAATCAAAAACAAAAAACTCAACAGCACTACTGCCTCCAAACAAACAAACAAACAAACCCCCAAATGATCTTATATTGCAAAGGACATTCTCTTCTCATAATGAAGAATGATCTGATCTGAAATGTCCATGGTGCTATGGTTGAGAAACTGGGCTACAGGATTTTGTTTAAATCCTATGTAATGAGGGGCTTGGAATGTAGCCCAGGGGTAGAGCATTTATCTGTCATGGGTGATGCCTGAGTTTGATGCCCCAGCACCACTAAATCAATCAGTCCATTAGTCAATCAATCTATCAGTCCTACAGTGTAGAATGATTTGGCATTGTTAAAGCTCATCTAATGGAAAGATCTCACATGCTCCTGGATAGGCATAATTAATATTGTCAAAATGGCCATACTCCCAAAAGCATTATACAGATTTAATGCAATTCATCCCAATGACATTCTTTAAAGAACTAGGAAAAGCAATTATGAAATTCATTTGGAAAAATAAGAGACCCAGAATAGCCAAAGCAATCCTTAGCAGGAAGAGTGAAGCAGGAGGCATCACAATACCGGACCTTAAATTATACTATAGAGCAATAGTCATAAAAACAGTATGGTGTTGGCACCAAAACAGACATGTAGATTAATGGTACAAAATAGAAGACACAGAGACAAACTCACATAAATACAGTTATCTCATACTAGACAAAGGCTCCAGAAACATATACTGGAGAAAAGATAGCCTATTCAACAAATGGTGCTGGGAAAACTGGAAATCCATATGTAGCAAAATGAAATTAAGCCCCTATCACTCACTCTGTACAAAACTCAAGCTGGGTGCGGTGGCACATGCCTGTAATCTTAGCAGCTCAAGAGGCTGAGGCAGGAAGATTGTGAGTTCAAAGCCAACCTCAGCAACTTGGTGAGGAATTTAGCAACTTAGCAAGACACTTTTTCTAAAGAAAAATATAAAAAAGAACTGGGGATGTGTCTCAGTGGTTGAGCACCCCTGGGTTTAATCCTCAGTGCCAAACCAAACCAATCCAAACCAAACAAAAAAACTCAAAGTGAACCAAAGATTTAGGAACTAGAGACTCTGTACCTAATAGAAGAAAAAGTAGGCCCAAATCTTCATCATGTTGGCTTAGGACCTGACTTCCTGAACAAGACTACTAAAGCATAAGCAGTAAAAATCAAGAATCAAGGGCATACACTCTTGCACTCCTGTTTTTTTTTTTTTGCATACATCATGCATTCCTTCTCTGTAAATGTGGGGGTTGCAGTCCATCCTGAGCCAGCGGGTCAAAGGGGCACCCCCACATTCACCTAGCAGTGGAACTTGGGAAGAGCTGGAGCCAACTGGTTGCCCATTCCCAGCCCTCTGCTGCCACAGGACAATCAGACACACCAGGGAGTCAAATCAAGGCAAGTACTCATATATTTGTGGAACAAGCATTCAACTTATAGGGCCATTTGGCCAATCAGAGACAATGCACATAGGCAACAGCTGTCCATGTGGCAAGGTACGTAAGCCCCCTGAATTTTGTCCATGAGCTGCACGTTCGTGGAACCAACAGTAAACCAATCACATAGTTCCTCCTTCCTTTGTGCCTTTCCCATTTACACACAATGGCTAGTCATAAGGGCATAGCATAGAGCTAGCTCCCCACATGTAAACACCTATCTTGAGGAGTTCTTGTTATATTGAATGAGATATTTTTTAAAAGTACCTGATACATGGTGGATACTCAGCAAGAAGTTCCTATTTCTTTTTTTCATAGAAACAGAGTCACATCCAGAGTCTCAGAAACATCTTCATTTGTGGCCCAGTTCTGCCCATTTGGCTTATTTTCTCTCAAATGCAGGGTAGGAGAAGGAGCTGAGAAAATGTTCAAACCCTGGAGTAAAGTGAAGGGAAGAATCTAGCTAATAAGAGTAAAGGCAAGTCCTTCCTGGGCTCCCCCCAACACAGCAACACATGTTTGCAATGGGGTGTTTGGTTCAGTGGCAGCAAGTATGAAAAAACTTGGGGATTTTAGTTGGCGGGCACAACCTTGTCAGTGCCTAAGGGCTGAATTAATTCAACCCCAAAGCCTAAAGATCCTGCAATCTTAGGTTGAACTAATACTCAACAGTCAGCTTACACCTAGATATAATGTTCAAATCTGGACACTGTCTTTTAAGAGTGTCACTCTGAAGAGCTTTGTTACTCCCATTTTGAAGATAAAGAAATGAAAGCACACAGAGTTTACAATGTCAAGGACCATGCAGCGAGGAGCCCCAGAGCCAAGAGTGCAACTGGAGCTTGCACACAGTCAGGGGCCTGGGCACTTTACCAGAATGTTCTAGTGTGTATATCTTCCACAAGAGATGGTTTTGAGTGGCACACAATTACATTAAATAACAATGGGTTACAAGGTAAATATAAATTATGTCCTTTTTTTTAAAAAAATTTTTATTTGTAGATGGATGCAATATCTTTATTTTATTTATTTATTTTTTATGTGGTGCTGAGGATCGAACCCAGTGACTCACACATGTGAGGCAAGTGCTCTACCACTGAGCCATAGCCCCAGCCCTATAAATTATGTCCTTTTCAATTCTCTTGTTCTTTTGGATTGTTGCACTCCTGTCTTGACACTGGGTGTTCTATATCACTTCAGGACTCTGCCAGCAAGAAGGCCATCACCACCCACCACACCTTGAACTTGGACCTCAGACCACCAGAACTTACTTTTCTTGGGTAAAGCCATCTGGTGTTAAGAAAATGTTTATCTCAGGGCAGATCCAAGATGGTAGCCTAGATGGACACTGCATTCCTAGTCTCTCCAGGACCATGGATTAAAGCAGTGGAAATACTGTTTCTCTGTGAGTTATTAGAAGTCCCCTGACAACTGCTTCAATGCAGGAATTCCAGTCACTTGCCTGTGGGGGTCGCCAGGCCCCAGCATTTGCACAAGACACCAGCAGCTCACCTGTGCAGGACCTGAGCTGCTCACCTGTGCAGGACCTGGCCAATGGCCTGTACAGGACCCGCTCCTGCACACAATCCCAGGTTTCAGCACTCACACATTGCACAGGACCTCAGATTGCCCACCCTTGCAGGACCTCTGGCTGCTGCTCCTGTGTGGACCTCCATCTACTAGCATGGAAATCCCCATTCACCTACACCCGGGGACACTAGAGAGGATCTGGAGACAACCTTCTACTTCTGAACAGCATACCACAGAGCTGCATCTCTGGACACATCGCCCAATGCCACCATCCAGTCAGGCCTTACACCCTATTTCTAAAAGCAAATGCCTTCAATGAGGGACTCTTTCATTGCCATCTTGGACCTGAGCAGGGAGATACCAGTAAACAATAGACAACCCCACCTACTGGATGAGAAGGGAAGCAATCCTTCTTATTTACCTTGAGACTTTTTTTTTTTTTTTACCTCTATTATCCCTTTTTTTCTTTCTTTTTGTTCTTTTCTCTCTCTTGCTTTTTTCCTGTCCTCACATCCCCAACATTTGTGAAACTAAGTATTTTTAATGCATTAGGCTACTGAGGACTGGGATATCTGATTAGTATATTATAGTTATATCTTCTATTTTTAGATGTTTTATTTTTCTTAATTTTTATGTTTCCTTGTTTGTTGTACTCTATTTTCTTCCTGCTTATTTGTCTTACTCAATCTCTTTCTCTCTTTTCCACTATTAGCCAACTTGTTTTGGATTCCCCTTTCACAATTTCTAAGATTTAATAACTCTATATCATTACTTCCTACCTCCCTAAAATCTCATCCTACACCCAAGCCCTGGCTCTCTTTAGTCCACCAGCAGAAACTGTAGTCTCTTTTGCAAAACTATTGTTTATATAGTAGCTTCTATTTGGTCTAAAACTATGTATTGTTTGTATTGAGATCTGTTAATATTGGTCTCCCTCTTAAAGGAGAGGTATTGGAACTCTGCAGGGAACCTATAAGCCTATAGGATAAAGACTGTGGACTGACCACACATGCACAGAGGAGGAGACTAACTGTGCACTGCACTGTGGCCCCCCATCTACCAACCAGCAGCTGTCCCTGCCTACTTTCATGTAGAGTCAACAGCCAGGACCAGGAAGATCATTTCCAAGGCCCTGCAGGCCCAATCATATCAGAGGTGAGGTATTGGTAACTTGCAAGGACACTACAAGATCATAGGGTAGAAACTGTTATACCTCAGATTGGCACTGCTAGAGAGGAAGACACATGAACAACATGAAAAAGCAAGGGAAGAAAATGCCCCAAACAAACAGATGCTACAATAATATAATCCATTGACAGCATAGTAGATGAAATTTCAGAGAAGGAGTTCAGAACATACATAATTAAAATGATCTGTGAAACACAGAATAATATAAGAGAGCAATTACAGACAACAATTTATCAATCCAACAAAGAGATAAGAGAGCAAATACAGGGAGCAAAAGATTACTTCAAGATAGAGACAGAGACTTTGAAGAAAAAAAAAAACCAAGCAGAAATTCTTGAAATGAAGGAAACAATAAACCAAATAAAAAATTCAGTGGAAAGCATCACCAATAGACTAGATATATTGGAAGATAGAACCTCAGACAAGGAAGAAAAAATATATAATCTTTTCTCTTTTTGGTACCGGAGATTGAACTCAGGGGTACTTGACCACTGAGCCACATTCCCAGCCCTATTTTGTGTTTTATGTAGAGGCAGGATCTCACTGAGTTGCTTAGCACCTCACCATTGCTGAGGCTGGCTTTGAACTTGTCAATCTCCTGTCTCAGCCTCTCAAAGTGCTGGGATTACAGGCATGCCCCCCCCCAGCTCAAAATATATAATCTTGAAAGAAAAGTTGACCACACAATGAAGATAGTAAGAAACCATGAACAGAACATCCAAGAATTATGGGATAACATGAAAAGTCCAAATCTAAGAAATATCAGGATAGAGGAAGGCACAGAGATACAAACCAAAGGAATGCACAATCTCTTCAATGAAATAGTATCAGAAAATTTACCAAACATGAAGAATGAATTGAAAAATCAAATACAAGAGGCTTACAGGACAGCGAATGCACAAAACTACAACAGATCCACACCAAGTCACATTATAATGAAAATGCCTACCATATATAGTAAGGATAGAATTTTAAAGCTGCAAGACAGAAGATTCAGATTACATACAGGGGAAAACCAATTTGGATTTCAGCAGGTTTCTCAGTCCAGACTCCCAAAGCCAGGAGATTCTGGAACAACATATACCGAGCTCTGAAAGAAAATGGGTGCCAACCAAAAATCTTAAATCCAGCAAAATTAAGCTTCTGATTTGATGCTGCAATAAAAACTTTCCATGATAAACAAAAGTTAAAAGAATTTGCAGTGAGAAAGCCTGCACTAAAGAACATTCTTGGCAAAACATTCCATGAGGAGGAAATTAAAAACAACAATGAAAATTGGCAAAAGGAGGGACTACACTAAAGGAAAGACCAATCAAAGGAGAAACCAAATCAAGTTAAAAACCAAAAATAAACCAAAAACCAAAATAATTGCAAATACAAACCATGTTTCAATAATAACCCTGAAGGTTAATGGCCTAAATCCATCAATCAAAAGACATGGACTGGAAGATTTGATTTAAAAAAGATCCAACAATATGTTGTCTTCAAGAGACTCATCTCATGGAAAAAGACATCCACAGACTGAAGGTGAAAGGATGGGAAAAAACATACCACTCAAATAGACTGCATAAGAAGTAGGGGTCTCCATCCTCATATCAGATAAAGTAGACTTCAAACCAAAGATAGTCAGAAAGGATAAAGAAGGACATTTCATCCTGCTTAAGGGAACCATACATCAAGAAGACATAACAATCATAAATATCTATGCCCTGAATAATGAAGCATCCATGTATGTCAAACAAATCCTTCTCAATTTTGAGAATCAAATAGACTACAACACAATAACACTGGGTAACTTTAACGCATCTCTGTCACCACTGTAGAGATCTTCCAAACAAAAACTAAACAAAGAAACCATAGAACTCAATAAAACAATCAATAATTTAGAATTAACAGACATATACAGAATATTTTATCCATCAACAAGTGAATACACTCTTTTCTCAGCAGCACATGGATTCTTCTCTAAAATGGACCATATGTTCTGCCACAAAGCAAGTCTTAGCAAATACAAAAAAATAGAGATTCTACCCTGCATTCTATCTGACCATAATGGAATGAAATTAGAAATCAATGATAAAATAAAAATTATAAGCTACTTCATCACCTGGAGACTAAATAATATGCTATTGAATGATGCATGGATAACAGAAGACATCAAGGAGGAAAAAACAATTCTTAGAGGTAAAAGAGACAGACACTATTGAAATACAGAAGATAATTTAGAAACTATTTTGAAAATCTATACTCTGGTAAAATAGAAAATCCTGAAGACACTGACAAATCTCTAGAAGCATATGATCTGCCTAAACTGAATTAGGAGGACATATGCAACTTAAACAGATCAATTTCAAGCAAGGAAATAGAAGATGCCATCAAAAGCTTACCAACTAAGAAGAGCCCAGGACCAGACAGATTCTCAGCCAAGTTCTACAGACCTTCAAAGAAGAATTAATACCAATATTCCTCAAATTATTTCATTAATAGAAAAGGAGGGAATCCTTCCAAATGCATTCTATGAGGCTAGTATCACCCTGATTCCAAAAACAGACAAAGACACATCAAAGAAAGAAAACTTCAGACTAATATCCCTGATGAACATTGATGTAAAAATTCTCAATAAAATTCTGGCACATAATATACAAAACCATATTAAAAAGATAGTGCACTCCAATCAAGTGGGTTTCATCCCAGGTATGCAAGGTTGGTTCAACATACGGATATCAATAAATGTAATTCATCACATCCATAGACTTAAAGTCAAGAATCATATGATTATCTCTATAGATGCTGGGAAAGCATTTGACAAAATACAGCACCTCTTCATATTCAAAACACTAGAAAAACTAGGGATGGTAGGAACATACCTCAACATTGTAAAAGCTACCTATGCAAAACTGAAAGCCAACAGCATCCTCAGTGGGGAAAAATTGGAAGAATTTCTTCTAAAAATGGGAAAAAGACAGGGATGTTCCCTTTCACCACTTCTATTCAACATAGTCCTTGAAGCTCTAGCCAGGGCATTTAGACAGAGGGAAGAAATTAAAAGGATATGAACAGGGAAAGAAGAACTTAGACTATCATTATTTGCTGATGACATGATTTTTTACTTAGAAGATCAAAAAATTCCACCAGAAAACATTTAGAATTAATAAATCAATTCAGCAATGTAGCAGGATATAAAATCAATACCAATAAAGCCAATGCATTTCTGTACATCAGTGATGAATCCTCTAAAAGAGACATTAGAAAAACTACCCCATTCACAGTAGCCCCACCAAAAATAAAATACTTGAGAATCAATTTAACAAAAGAGGTGAAAGACCTTTCTAATGAAAACTACAGAACACTAAAGAAAGATATGGAATAAGACCTTAGAAGATGGAAAGATCTCCCATGCTCTTGGATAGGCAGAATCAATATTGTCAAAATGGCCATACTACCCAAAGTGCTATACAGATTCAACATGATTCCAATAAAAATCCCAAAATTATTCTTTATAGAAACAGAAAAAGCAATCATGAAATTCATTTGTCAAAATAAGAGACCCAGAATAGCCAAAACAATCCTTAGCAAGAAGAGTTAAGCAGGAGACATCACAATACCAGACCTTAAACTATATTACAAAGCTATAATAACAATAACAGCATGGTGTTGGCACCAAAATAGACATGTAGACCAATGGTACAGAATAGAAGACACAGAGACAAACCCACATAAATACAGGTATCTTATACTAGACACAGGTGCCAAAAACATACATTGGAGAAAAGATAGCCTCTTTAAGAAATGGTGCTGGGAAAACTGGAAATCCATATGTAGCAAAATAAAACTTAAGCTCTCTCTCTCACCATGCACAAAATTCAACTCAAAGTGGATCAAAGACCTAGGAATTAGACCAGAGACCCTGCACCTAATTGAGGAGAGAGTAGGCCTAAATATTCATCATGTCAGATTAGACCCCGACTTCCTTAACAAGACTCCTAAAGTACAAGAAATAAAATCAAGAATCAATAAATGGGATAGATTCAAACTAAATACTTCTTCTCAGCAAAAGAAACAATAAATGAGGTGAACAGAGAGCCTACATTCTGGGAACAAATTTTTGCCAAACATACATCAGATAGAGCATTGATATCCAGGACATATAAAAAACTCAAAAAATTTCACACCAAATAAACAAGCAAACAAACAACCCAATCAATAAATGGGCTAAGGAGCTGAACAGAAAATTCTCAGAAGCAATTATACAATCAATCAACAAATATATGAAAAAATGTTCAACATCTGTAGCCATTAGAGAAATGCAAACCAAAGCTACTCTAAGATTTCATCTCATGCCAGTCAGATTGGCAGTTATCAAGAATACGAACAACTATAAGTTATGGTGAAGTTGTGGAGCAAAAGGCATACTCATACATTGCTGGTGGGACTGCAAATTGGTACAACCAATCTGGAAGGCAGTATGGTGATTCCTTAGAAAACTTGGAAGGGAACCACCATTTGACCAAGTCATCCCACTCCTTGGTCTATACCCAAAGGACTTAAAAACAGCATTCTGTAGTAAGGCAGCCACTTCAAAGTTTATAGCAGCTCAATTCACAATAGTTAAACTGTGGAACCAACCCAGATGCCCTTCAATAGATGAATGGATAAAGACACTGTGGTATATATACACAATGGAATATTTATCAGCATTAAAAGAGAAGAAAATTATGGCATTTGCAGGTAAATGGATGGAGTTGGAGAACAGTATGCTAAGCAAAATAAGCCAATCCCAAAAAAACAAAGGCCAAATGTTCTCTCTGATAAGAGGATGCTGATTTATAATGTGGGAGGGGTCATGGAAGAATGGAGGAAGTTTGGTCAAAGGGGAGGAAAGGGAAAGGATGGGACATTGGGGCAGAAAATATGGTGGAATACAATGAACACCAATGCCCTAGGCTCATGTATGACTGCACATATGATGTAACTCTGTGTTAGGTACATCCAGAAATATGAAAAGTTGTGCTCCATTTGTGTACAATGAATCAAAATGCATTCTGTTGTCATGTAAACCTAATTAGAATAAATAAAAAATGAAAATTAAGCGAAAGAAAGAAAATTTTTGTCTCTAAAAAATCAGCTCCTAGGAGAGAAGACCCAAAGCAAAACAATTATAAAAGAGTATCAGCAAGTGCTGGAAGTTAATGACAACTTCATAAAATTGAAAAGCTGGAGTTACACAGGCATATCTTGCTCACAGAATAATTGGATTGCCTGAACCAAAATTTAAATCTACCTTTGGATGATGTTGTTTGTTAGGGTATCAGCCAGCCATACATGACACCTCATGTAGCCAGGAGATCCTTTATTCAGGGGGGTGAGTGCCCAGGAAGAAGGAGAAAAAAAGGGGAGAGGGAACTTGGGACAGAGAATTTATAGGGCTGGCTACAAAAACGTGGCAAGCTATGGATTGGTCACTTTAAAATTGGTGTGGCAGATAAATGGCAGCGGTCTTCTTTGATGTGCTAGCCTGAGCGGTTACGCTTTGTTTTTTCCGGTGGAAGATTCAGGAGAAGAACCACCTGGGGTGGGAGCTGCCTTAGGCTTTTAGGGAAGGGATATTAAAACTAAGAACAAAAGGCTGCTTTTTATCTTACATTCCCCCATTTTTGGTTCTATAAGAATGGGAACATGGATGACGTTGGCTCTTCTGGCTACTTCGAGCGGAATTGGGGCAATGTCTGTGGAAGAAAGGGGGAGGGGGAAGGAGGTAAAGGACCCAGGCTCTGAAGATCAGAATCTCCCAAGGGGAGAATTCCTGTAAGGTGCCTTGCAGCCATAGCATTGTCAGCTGGTGGGCCAGTTCCCTGAGTGTAGATGTGGAGGCAGGAGCCAGGAATGTTGGAGTAGAGTCTCAGGAAACAGTTGCAGGCCAGTTGTTGTCCTCCTTGAGAATCCTAAGATCCCTGAGGAGAAGCTGATTAAATGTCTATTAGAAACCTGCTGGATTTAAGATTGAATAAATTTCAACAGACATGGCAGGGGAGGCAAATCAGGAAAAGTATACTATACAAGGGAATTTTGAAAAGAAAACCCATGAGCTTATCTCTTTGGGGTTACTGACATCTGATCAGCCAGATCCTAAAGGAGTTTGATGTTTTCCATCAAACCTGACTTATTTTTCATTAAAATGATGAAGGGTGTTGATATTTTCTTGATTATTCCAGTTTTGTTGATATAGCAGCAGAATTCTTCTTTCAGGAATAGGCATGTTCCTCCTTGTCTGCTGTTAGGAGGTGTATGGCTTGATGGTCCTGCAATGAAACTTGGGCAATAGATGTTATCTGCCATTGTAGGGAGACAAAAGAGGTGACCAATGCCTCTGGCTTTTGAAGTTGTTGTTTAAGCCTTTGAATAGAGGTTACCGCATAACCAAGTCCTTCTGCCTTCAGACTGAAGGCAGCGAGTGAGGAGGCCAGAGTGAGTTTAACTACTAGTGGTTGGAAGACAGCTGTCTTGCCCTGAAAGGGAGGTGGTAACAAACCATATTAATTTAGCCTGGCTGCATAAAGTTAATTGAGGAATCAAGGTGGAGGGAACATAAAAGGCAAGGGACATATTGAGGCTTAGATTTTTGTTAGAACATCATTGCACTAGAAAGGAACCTTGGCAGAGCAAAGGTTGGGGAAGAGACTTTAATGATCTGGTCACAGGGAACTGGACCAGAGGGAGTGTATGAAAAAAGAGGTAGTTCCTCAAAAGCTGGAGGGAGGGTCCTGTAGGGTCAGTTTGAGATACTGAGAGGAACACCAATGGGAATCAGTTATTATTCTGATTCCCATTGCAATATGGCAATAGTCATAGAGTTTATGGAAAACATAAAATCAAATTAATAAGTTTAGTTTGTGTAATAGCTATCTTAAAATTTGAGTGATTTATATATTATATTTTGTGGTTGAAATCCTAGTAATCTTTATAACACAATCCTTTTAACATAACTTTAAATGAACTAGAATGTGGCCCACTTTGAAGCCATTGTAATAAGCTGGGAGACAGAACTTTATCTTGGGTAAGGCAGGGCTCCTTGCAAAATCTTAAAGTACCTTAGTTTTGAAGTTGATCTTTGTTTCTTAAATATCATTTTATAAAGTTTATATACATTGTCTTGTGATTTCACATGAATGCTAGTTAACATAATATAATATTACATTTAAAACATGAATTAAAGAAAGTCTGAGAAGGCTTTTAACCCTTTTGGTGTGGAAAAGTAGTAAAGATCATGTCTTACAATATTAGACTTTAAATAGATTAGGCTCTCATTTACTTAAAGAAACATGTTTAAATTTTTTCCCAACAGATTGAACCCTCAATAAAATTCGGTATCCTTATGAGTTTAAAATTACCATACAACTTTAGTTTGGAGAACATCAGCTTGATATAACATTCCTTTAAACCTTCTATTTTAAAGACTTGTATACCTGGAAGATATGAACACATTTCATATGAAAATAGGACTAATAGAACCATAATTGCATTGACATGGTTTAACCACAGTTATATAAACCCTAATTTTGAAAGTTAATTTCCCAAGTGATAAAACCCGACAAATGTAAGAAAGTTATCTTATTAAGAGCAGAAGACTGTTTGGATTCTATATCAGTACATTAGAGTTTAAATTGAATAAGCTTATAGTAATTATAGGTAAATTAGTCATAAACATAAACCTTAGAAATTTACCCTTCATTTAGATTAACATCCCAAAATCCTTGTAAATTTTGAAGTTAGGCAAATTATTTCCTTTTAATGATAAGAAATACCTTATGTTATTTATAGTACTTCAAATGAAACAGTAAAAACCTTTAGAAATTTATTAACCTTTGTGTTGAAAGAAAGGACAATTGACTTTAACCTTTAGATTTAAATTAAGCAAGCTCATATTAGTCACATGGTGGCTGTCCTCTGAGGGAAGCAGGGAAGTTTCTGTAACAGAGAATTATTAAGGTAAGTATCTTAGGAATTCACAACTGATAGGGTTATACAGAGGCAGATGGCAAACCAATGATTTACATAGCTTAGCATCCTAGATAAGGGGGAAACTCAGGTTACAGCATGAGGGTGCTGATTAGATTTGAAGAAGCATAATTACCTAATCAAAGTCAAACATAGTCCAAGCAAGTAAAACAAAAATAAACCTTTATGACCTCTTGTCCAATTGGCTTTTAATCCTAAAATAGAATTAGGCTGGGTTAGAGAATTACATTCATTTACCATTTATGAAAACACAATGTTTAAGTATATAGAATTATACCTGTTGGGCTTCAAATTAAGTAATTTTGTTTTTTTTGATGACAAAGCAATTTTATATCCCCTTGTTAAATTTTACCATTTATGAAAACATCAAAATGATACCCTATGGAATTTAAAGGAATTAAAAGTATTTGGTATTGGATTTAACAGTTAACATTTTATCTAACAAACACATTTGAGAACTCAATATCAGATCTGATTTGTTTATTTTTATTATAAAAAGACCCAAGACATTAGACAAGCATATTTAACAGTAACATTTTTCCCTTGAAGAAATTTTTGACAATGAGATATATATTAGACATTTTATAGACATTAACATGTTATTAGTCCTTTGACCACATGGAAAGCCTTGTGAGTTGAGTAATTTTAAAGACGTCTTTATTTTATTTGTTCACCCAATTTAAATTGAAGCTTTTAAATCACGTGAATTAAAGGTATTTGGATCCATTTTAATTTTAGTTTATGAGTGCTCGGTTTATATAAACACAAAAATAGAAAAAAAAATAGAGCATGCAGAAGGCCTTTTGAATTAAAGGTAGGTATACCTAGTCTCAGTAGAGTGTAAAAAAAAACTTTTATAGTTGGATAAAATACATCTGATCAGAAGGTTTAACTTTAGCATGCAGAATTAAAGTTATAAGTTTTAAAAATGTAAGAGCAAAGAGTCATAGAGAGAGAAAATGATGGCCGTAAATTATTTCAGTAAAGCAACTTGAGAAAAAAGTGAGGAGTTGGGGAATTGCTGCCCAAGGCTTTAACCCCCCCCTCCATTTTTTTTCTTTTTTTTTGAGCTAAGGTCTGAAAAATGGAGGCCTGGGCAGCTGTGAAAAGCTGCAAGCCTGAGGGTTTGTGAGGGAGGGGCTGCCGCAGCAGGCCAGGTAGCAGGCCAGGCTGTGAAAAGCTTTGGCTGTTTTGTCTGAGTGAAAAGTCAGAACTCTCATTCCAATCATTTTGTGCTGAGGAGCCAAGGATTGGATAGGGATGCCTGAGGTGTTCCATATTTTGGCCACATAAGGTGGCTTTTTAATTGGTATTTTGGCCAGATTTTAGTGCTAAATTTAATAAGACATTTTAGTTTGAGTTCGGTGTGGGAATAGTGGGTTTTTAAATTGGCAGAGAGACAGCTCAGGGAGTGTCATAAGGGAATAGTTTGGCTTAATTGTTGTGGGCTGGGATATTGTATTGTGTATTTGATTTAAGAAAAAGGGGCTAAAGTTTGTCAAGATGTTTTAGAAGACAGCTTGTAAGGGGAAGGAGAAGCTGGAGGTGGAGGGTGTAAATAGGGTGGAGGGGGCAGACAGCTGAGAAACTTGTGATTGGAGTCTGTTGTATCCAGGGAAGAAAGCAATGGGGGGGCTGAGAGTGGAGGCGGGTGGCTGTGATGTGGGTATGGGAGGGGTAGGCTGTGGGGAAGGGAGAAGGCCTGAATAAAAGGGATCTCCACCCATTTTTTTGATTGCACACAATAATTATGTAGGTCTCTAAGGAGACTGGGATCTATGGAGCCTGTAGGTGGCCAAGAGTGAGAGTTATTTAATTGATAGGTAGGCCAATCCTGAGTGCAAAATTTTATAAGTTTCTTTGGTTTAATATTGAGAAGATCAAGAGTGGAAAGATTTTTAAGAAGGCAATGTAATGGGGAGTCTGCTGGGAGGGAAGAGTTTGATCCCATTTTTGCTACCTAAAGAAAATGCCTATTAGTACAGCTTCAGGAGCATCCCCCTGAAGCTATCTATAAGCAAGGATAAGACCAGACAGGGGGAGAAGGGTTGTCACTCAAGTTCCCTTGGTTCTAATCTCTCCCAGAGAGGTGGGGCCCCGGATCAACCTGGCACCAGGATTTTGGAGACTCCTCCCAGAGGAGTCAGAAAATTTGATCTGGGGTGAAGGGAGGTAAGCAGGGAGGGATCAGGCCACTTCCCACAGGCAGAATTTGAGCTAAAAGGAAAAGAGGGAGGGAGAGAGAGAGCAAATGGGCCTGAGGGATGGAGAATCTAAGAAAATGAGGTGGAGATTTTGAAAGTCCACCATAATCATGAAGATCGTGGTGGGGTGCGGTCTTCCCTTTGAGACAGACAGAGGGTCCACTGGACGGTCACAGCTGGTTGCCTCTGATTCTCTGCCTGCAAAGTTACAATCTCCTTGAAAGAGGGACTCACCGAACGAAGGTCGTGGTGGGCGCAGACAAGTGGCAATCGAAAGAATGAGCAAGGCTGTGAGGTGTGGTTGGCGGTTCAGGATGAGGGGTCTCAATAGAGATTATTCCCCCATCCGAGTCACGGCACCAAATGTTAGGGTATCAGCCAGCCATACACGGCACCTCATGCAGCCAGGAGATCCTTTATTCATGGGAGTGGGTGCCCACGAGGAAGGAGAAAAAAAGGGAGAGGGAACGTGGGACAGGGAATTTATAGGGCTGGCTACAAAAATGTGGCAAGCTATGGATTGGTCACTTTAAAATTGGCATGGCAGATAAGTGGCAGCGGTCTTCTTTGATGTGCTAGCCTGAGCAGTTAGGCTTTGTCTTTTCCGGTGGAAGATTCGGGAGAGGAACCACCTGGGGTGGGAGCTGCCTTAGGCTTTTTAGGGAAGGGATGTTAAAACTAAGAACAAAAAGCTGCTTTTTACCTTACATTGTTAATAGCATGAGATTTGGAGATAACCTGAGTTCAGTTCTACAGTTTTTAGCTCAAGATGCATAATATATGGACTGCCTGCAACATCTCCCAAATCTTGTTATATACAAAGAACCAGCTATGCTATGTAACCAAAGTCCAGAGCAATCACATTGGTGTCCTAGTGAAGATGAAGAAAAGGAAGAACAGAGCTGGAGAGAAGAAGCAAAAGAAGGAGAAAGAGAAGAAGAAGAAGAAAAGAAGCTAAAAGACAACCTGAAAAAAGAAGAGAAAAGGGAAAATGAGGAGCTGTGTTTCAAGAAAAGATCAGTGAGCAAGTCCCTCATGGACACTCTTTGTGCAAAGTTTAAATTAAGTGCATACCCCACAGGACAAGTTAGTCTATCACTCATTTGAATTTAGCATGACAGATAAACAGATATAACAATGATTCTGTAAAAAGAGGAAGAAATACAAGAAAGAAATGTCTAAGCAAAGGCACACAAAAGACTAAAAAAACATGCTTTTATTCAAGAATAAAAGCTTCTACACATAAAACTTGTAAATTGCCAGGCAGTAAGAAGGGATATATTGACTTTCAATTCCATTTGCATTTCCATAGTTACTGGGGATCCTGTAACTCTTTCATGTGCCAGCCAGGGGCACAAAAACAACTCAATTTACTGCTTACTTTTCACTCAATACACACACACACACACACACACACACACACGTACATACATTTTACATGTAGTCATATTATTGTATGTATGCCATAGACATTAGAATTTTATAGTTTTGTTTTGTTTTTCAGGACTGGAGATTGTAACTAGGGCTTCATACATTGGTGGGAACTTAAATGCTGCACCATTGAGATACACCCCCAAACCTTAGATATTTATTGATTGCAGTACTGAATTAAACTAGCTTAAGCCCAAAATTCTAAAATTTAATTGCTGTTTTGGTGAATCAGAGTGCCCAATAATCCTCTCACTTTTTTTTTTTAATTAACCCAGGGGCGCTTAACCTCTAAGTTACATTCACTGCCCTTTTTTATTTTTTATTTTGAGACAGAGTCTCCCTAACTTTCTTAGGGCTTCACTAAATTGCTGAGGCTGGCTTTGAGCTTGGGCTCCTCCTCTCTCAGCCTTCCAGAGCCACTGGGATTGCAGAAGTGCACCATTGCACCCAGCTTCCTCTCACTTCTTAAAAGTGATCTACCTAGCTGGGTGTGGTGGTGCAAGCCTGTAATCCCAGCACTTTGGGAGGCTGAGACAGGAGAATCACCAGTTCAAAGCCAGCCTCAGCAAGGATGAGGCACTAAGCAACTCAGTGAGACCCTGTCTCTACATAAAACACAAAGTAGCGTTGGGAATGTGGCTCAGTGGTCAAGTGCCCCTGAGTTCAATCCCCAGTACCAAAAAAAAAAAAAAAAAAAAAAAAAAAAGAAAAAAGTGATCTACCTTAGATGATCTGCTGTGCACATTGCTTTCTGGCTAGAAAACCACACTGCCATAGCAGTCTATCTTGGAGTACAGGCTACCCTGGGCCTACACCAAGGGTATGGAGATAACATTTTTTGAGGCTCAAGTTTTAGGAATTAGCAATGTTCCATGCAGGCAGTACCCTCAAAGATGGCAAAGACCATCCAGCTAGAGCCCTTACAGTAACAGACATATGGGAAAATCTCATATCAGCCCTTTAAGAAGCTAAGAAAACTCACTGCTATAAAGTTTGAGGGAGTAATTTATAGGAAGGATTTATACAGGCTTCCATGCCATAGCTTTCCTCTAGCGACCAAGTAAAAATATTTTGAGGTATTTATGGGACAGTTTTAGAACTGACCTAGTGACTATGCAGAAAATTTTGCTAGCCCTATGCTAATTTGTTCTATATACTTTTCTCTCTATGGGACTGAGCTATTCTTGATATGTTTTTTGTTTGAATCATAGCTATTTACAACAGTATTCAAATTAAGTGGAAAAACTTCATGGTAGTTCCTTATCTTTGAAAAGGTTAGTGATATCACAGCAATAATAAAGATTTTTATTCCTTGTGTTATCAGATAAATATTGTTATTTTGAGTCATAATTCCTGGTTTTGTCAAAGAACTCAAGATGAGATTCATGGTCATTTGACTTTGTAACTTAATTTGATTATCCTGTAAATTTTGGTAGTCTTATCTTGTCTCTCATTTTAATCTATTACTAAAGTATTTTACTTTTACTCCTGTTCAGGCACTTACTGATGTGTACAACTCTTCCCTTATAAAATCAATAAAGTACTTGTTCCAGTTTAAAAAAACCAATAAACAAAGATGGATTCAAACTAAAAAGCTTCTTTTCAGTAAAGGAAACAATAAATAACATGTGAGAGAGCCTACAGAATGGGAAAAAATCTTTACCACACACACATAAGATAAAGCATTAATCTCCAGGATATATAAAGAACTAAAAAAATTTAACACTTAAAAAAAACCCCAAAAACAAATAACCCAATCAATAAATGGGCTAAAGAATTGAACAGACCCTTCACAGAAAGAAGTACAATTGATCAACAAACATATGAAAAACTGTTCAACATCTCCAGCAATTAGGAAAATGCAAATCAAAACTACTCTAAGATTTCATCTAGTTAGAATGGCAATTACCAAGAATACAAGCAATAATAAATGTTGGCAAGGATGTGGGGAAAGAAGCACATTCATACATTGCTGGTGGGACTGCAAAATGGTGTAACCAATCTGGAAAGCAGTATGAAGATTCCTTAGAAAACCTGGAATGAAACCACCATTTGACCCAGCCATTTCACTCCTCAGTCTTTACCCAAAGGACTTGTAGTACAGTGACACAGCCACTTCAATGTTCATAGAAGCTCAATTAGCAATAGCTAAACTATGGAACCAACCTAGATGCCCTTCAACAGATGAATGGATAAAGAAACTGTGGTATATATACACAATGGAATATTACTCATCCTTAAAGAAGAATGAAATTATGGCATTTGCAGGTAGATAGACAGAGCTGGAAAATATCATGCTAAGTGAAATAAGCCATCCACAAAACCATAGGCTGAATGTTTTCTTTGATAAGTGGATGCTGATCCACAATGGAGGGGGTGGGGCTAGGGAAGAATAGAGGAACTTTGGATTGGGCAGAGGGGAGTGAAGAGAGGAGAGGGGTGTAGGAGTGGGAAATATGGTGGAATGAGGTGGACATTATTACCCTATATACATGTATGATTGCACAACTTGTGTGACTTTTCATCATATATAGCCAGAGAAACAAGAAGTTGTTCTCCATTTGTGTACAATGTGTCAAAATGCATTCTGCTTTCATGTATAACTAATTAGAACAACAACAAAAACTCATCTGGTACAGAGCAAGCTAGCCTTCATAATCAGAGACAGATGAACTGTGGTTTGCAGGTCCAGAAAAATTAAGTTTTTTCTGGACATCACAATCAAGATTTTTACACACTTGGGCTGGGGATATAGCTCAGTTGGTGGAGTGCTTGCCTTGCATGCACAAGGCCCTAGGTTCAATCCCCAGCACCACCAGAAAAAAAAATTGTACACACTGTCTTATGAAAGGATTTGCAAAGGTTTGATCTTCCTGCTTTTCCTTTTTGTGTTTGATGAGAAAGTAGTATCAAATATGTTTCAAACCTTAACAAATTTAGTCTTCATCTGGGGTTTCCCTAGAGTGTTATCAATGCTCCATTTTTCTGTGCAAGACCATACTCACTATTTCTATTTGGTCTCCAAGGTACCCTCAACTTCACCAGTTACCTTATTAATAACTGAATAACATGTTGAGAATTTCATGCCATTGCATAGCTTTGCTTTCAAATCCAGTTTTACTAAGCCTACACCAAATCTTTTGTTGAAAATATCTCTGGCATCTTTGCCTGCACATGATGGAGGAAAACACATTGGCCACATGCAGCTCTGTGGTTGCTATGGCAAGGCCACAGGAGGAAGTGATCTGGCAGTCTTTTTTTGGTACTTATTATAGAACCCTGGGATGCTTTGCCATCAATCAATGTCCCTAACCCTTTTTAAAACTTCTAAACTATAAAGTAATTTTTTCCTGTCCCTGCAGATAGACAGTAGATTAAATCCCATAGTGTTCTGTGAAGATGAGCTCCCATCCTTTGTATTATTTATTTTGAGACAGGGTCTTGCTAAGTTGCAGAGGCTGGCCTTGAACTTGCAAGCCTCCTGCTTTAGCCTCCCTAGTAGGTGGGATTTCAGGTGAGCACCACCATGCCTGGCTGATCTTATTGTATTTTGATGGGGTCAATTTCTGCCACTGCCTCTCTATTTGCAGCTAGGGCTGGTAGGCTTATTTGGCGGTTGGGCTGTAACTGCTGGCTGAAGGGTTCAGTGAAGTTCTGATGGTTGTTCTTGGTTAAGCCTGATTTATATGGATCTTAGCCAGTTACTATTAGTATATTTGCCCTTTTCCTTATCACCTCATTTCTGCCTTTTCTCCATAATCTATACCTTTTGCAATGGTCAGAATGTGTCTCCTAAAATTCATATGTTGAAACTGAATTGCCAGTGGGGGCCTTAAGAGGTAATGAGTCATGAAGGCTCCCCATGTGAGAGGAATCAAGGCCCTCCTAAAAGAGGCTTTACATTCACATTTGGTTGTTTGGCCCTTCTGTCCCTTCTGCTGTGTGAAGGTGCAACATTCCTCTCCTCTGGAGAATCCAGTGCTCAAAGTACCATCTTGCAAGCAGATATCAGGCTTCAGCAGTCACAGAACACAGTGAGTATCTATGAATTCTTCTAGCAAACTATTGGACCCAATGGTGGTCTTGGGGACCCATAAGCTGGCAATTAACATCAGAGGTGAAGGTAATCTTGAACTTGCAATTGGTGTCAGAGTCAGACTTGTTTCTGGGACTGTTTCTTTAACCTTGTATGCAGCATAAGCTTGATACAAAAATCTGACAAGAATATCACAAGAAAAACAATTAAAAGCCAATCATTCTCATGATTATATATTCAACAATCCTAAATACGATGCTAACAAATCTTATCCATTTATTAAAAATACATAATAACAAAGTTGGGTTTATTCCAGGAATGCAAAGAATCAATGTAACTAACTCCATTAACAGAATGAAAGAGAGAGGGAGAGGAAAGAGGTCCTCATAGCTGTGTAGAGAACCTGATGAAATTTAAAATGTATATCTGGATAAATCTTTTACTATGATGAGTTATATCTTCCAGAAAATGGCAGAAAACATGACTATACTTTATGGAAAAATTGAAAAATTTTCTTCAGAGGTTGGGAATTATGTAGAAATGGCTTATACTACTTCTAGTCAATGTTTACAAAAATTATAATAGTGTTGTTGGTTACAGTGGTGCATGCCTGTAATGCCAGGTACTTGGGAGGCTGAGGCAGGAGGAATGAAAGTTAAAAGCCATCCCCAACAATTTAGTGAGACTCTGTCTCAAAAATAAAAATAAAAATAAAGGGTAGAAGGGTTAGAGATGTAGCTCAGTAGTAGACCATTCCTAGGTTTAATCTCTATTACCACACATGAACATTTTTTTTTACTTTAAATTGATCTTTACTCTTTACAAATTGCTTTTATATGAATAATCTGATTTGATTCCCATCACAATCTTATGATGGAAGTGTTATTTTGTTTTTATTTGCTTATTTTTTGGATCAGGGTCTCACTATGTTGTTCAGGCTATCTTTGAACTTCTTTCTTCTTCTTCTTCTTCTTCTTCTTCTTCTTCTTCTTCTTCTTCTTCTTCTTCTTCTTCTTCTTTTGGTTCTGGAGATTGAATTCAGGGGCACTCAACCACTGAGCCACATCCCTAGCCCTATTTTGTGTTTTATGTAGAGAAAGGGTCTCACTGAGTTGCTTAGTGCCTTGCCTTTGCTGAGGCTGGCTTTGAACTTGCCATTATCCTGTCTCAGCCTTCCTAAGTGCTGGGATTACAGGCTTGTGCCACTGCGCCTGGCTTGTCTTTGAACTTCTGAGCTCAAGAAATTCTCCTGCCTCAGTCTGGGACTATAGGTATGTGCTTCCATGTACAATTGTAGCCAACATTTTGCTAGAGAACTTAGCCAGTGCAATAGGACAAGAAAAAGAAAAGACATGATTGTGAATGTAGGAAATTTGAAAGGGTCTATAATTTTTAGAATTAATACATGAATTTAGGAAAGTCATGAATATCAATAAATGCTAGAAACAAATACCTAGAAAACAAGATAAAAGAAACTTCATTTTTGATACAAAAATAATTAAATATCAATGGATGAAGGGATACATTTAAGGACAATACTTGAAAAAAATCTATGAAACATTATTTGGAGAAATTAAATAAGAATTAAAGAAGAATTGGAAAAAATAAAATGTTCAGGGATCAGAAATTTCAATATTATAATTATATCAATTTCCTCAAATTTGTCTGTGGATTCAGTTCCATCTTAATCAAAACTGAAGCAGATTTTTGAAATTTTAGCTAATTTATATGGAAATGTAAAGAGCCAAGAATAGTAAGTACAATGTTGAAAAAGCAAAAAAAAAAAAAAAAATTGAGAACTTATACTAGCAAGCATCAAGACTTGTTTTTAGGGTTTCTCCAAAAGCCAATGTTCATAGACAGGTGCAGAGGTGCATGCTTGTTATGTCAGTGACTCAGGAGGCCAAGGTAGGAGTATCTCAAGTTTGAGGCCAGCCTCAGAATATTACTGAAATCTTGTCTTAAAATAAAAAGTCTTTTAACTAAAAAAATTTTAAAACTTTTTTGGTGTTACTGGTGATTGAACTCAGAGATACTTTACCACTGAAATACATTCCAGTCCTTTTTGTTTTGAGAGAAGATCTTGCTAATTTGTGGAGACTGGCCTGGAACTTGCAGTCCTCCTGGTTTAGTTTTCTGAGTTCCTGGGATTACTGACATGTGTCACCTGGTTTATTCCTTTTCCTTTAGTTTATTCCTATTCCTTTAGTAATTCCTTATGTTACTGGAGGAATATGAGGGAGCAGAACTTTTGGCACCACCAAGTGGTAGTCTGGGACATGCCATAAAAGATCAGTAGCAGTCTGTATATGTATAGATAGTTAATATTATGGGTCCGACCTTGAGTGTGACTTAGGACAGGGAAGCTCATTGTGAGGAATTTGGAAAAACTTTGAGGAAGCACCCTCAATGTTATTGTTCAGGGCCATCTGGCACACTAATGAGCTCTTGGTGCCTCAAAACTTTCAGCCTTTGATCCTGTGAGTTTTGGAACCTGGCCAGTTCACACCTCACAGAGATTTTTCAGCCTAAGGCCAGCTGCATAACGCTGGACTGCATGTTGGGAGGGGTTGCTGTGTCTTTTTAAGTCCTCCAAAGGAGAGAGAGCCAGAAGAAGGAGAAAGATTTCAACTGGACTGGAGAAGAAGGGGATCCATCTGGACTGGAGAAGAAGGTATCCATCTGAGAAGAAATTTCAACCAAGGAAGAAAGAATCTAATGTTTTGGGTAAGAAGAAGGAACCTGATGATGAGAAGAAGGAAGCTGACTTGCAAGGAAGAAGGCAGATTCTCACCTGTGCTGTTTTACCCCACTCTTGGTGTTGCTGATTTTGCTCAAGGCTGGGTGTTGAAGGTGGTGATGATGCTTTAAGTGGAAAAGAAGGACCCTCACCTGTGCTGTTTACCCTACCCCTGATGTTGCTGATTTTGCTGATTTTGCCTGAGGATAGGTGTTGAAGGTGTTGATGCTGTTGTAAAGAAGAAGGATTTGAATGGTGCTTTGAAGAGAAAGACTCTGAAGGTGATGATGGTGCTTTGAGGAGGAAGACTCTTACCTATGTGTCTATCTCATTCTTGGTGTTGCTTATTTTACCCAAGGCTGGGTGTTGGAGGTAATGATGATGTTTTGAGTGTACTTGGAAACCTGTGTTGTGTTATCTGGTGTTGACTGATGAGTGCTTATTGGGCTGGAGCCGCTCTCTCTCTTTCTGTTTTTCTATATTATTGATTCATTATATACAATATTCAATTGCAAAGTATAACTGTTGCTTGCTTTGTTATATTGTCTTATATTAAAGCTTACAAAACCCATCCTGTTGTGAGGCTGGTGATTCACCCCACGAATCTGCCTAGATAAATTAGTCTGAGCTCAGCAATTCTTGGTCATAGATCCAGACCAAGACAGTATATAGGTGGATAATAGGCATAATGTTAGTCACCAAGACTTCTGAATAAGTGAGACTTGATGTTGAAAAGTGGCAACATCAAACTGAAAGAGTACTGGTCAAGTATGTGGCAGTGGTGCACACCTGTAATCCTAGCTAGTTTGAAAGAAGTTGAGGTAGGATGATCACAAGTTCAAGGCCAGCCAATTTTGTGAGACCTGTCTAAAAAGAAGAAGGAGAAGAAGAAGAAGAAGAAGAAGAAGAAGAAGAAGAAGAAGAAGAAGAAGAAGGAGGAGGAGGAGGAGGAGGAGGAGGAAAAGACTGAGGATGTAGCTTGGGGTACAATGGTAGAATGCATCTGAGTTCAATCCACAATACTGAAAAAAATCTCAAGATCAAGGTATCCATTGTACAATGCCAGGCAGTTCTTCACCTATCATCCCCTGTTCAGGGATTCTTAATTGGGAGGAGGAAGGAAATTCAATGCATTTTTCTGTAGAGAGCCATTTGTGGGCTGTGTGTAGACCACTATGCAAGAGTCCCACACAGCACTAAAGAGGGCTGACCTGCTAGAGCCACAGCCCCTCTGAGATGGGCGTGACCTTTCAAGATGTCAATCAACCTGCTGACTACAAGACTTCATCTTCTTCCTACCTTGGGAAAGAAGGGGCATTTTGCCTTTTGTCCATTTGCCTTTTTGTCATCTGCCAGATCACCTGGCTGCAGGCTCATCCTACCCCTGTGTTTTAAAACTATTTTCTGTGTTCTGTGGTTTTTTCATCATCTTACTTCTTTTAGTCAGTCTTTTACTGGTCAGGGAATAATGTCCCTATTATCCACATGGGATGTGGAATTGACATTTGGCACCTAGGACAGGGACCTGGAGACCCTCAATACATGGAATTGAAGGTACTTACTGTGTGTTTAGCCCTCTCTCATAGGCAAATCACATGCATGAATTGGCTTATTGCAGAATCATATTGTGAGAGTAAGAGAGAGGAAATGTTGAATGTGGGGCATTAAAACTGTAGGATGTTAATATAGGGAATTCTTCAGCTTTAGAGAAAGAGTTTTTTTTTGCAATTTTGAAAACTGTAATGAACTAGTAAGGAACCAGTATGGAAAAAAGATAAGAGCCCCATTAGGTTGACTCAAGATCTTGCGAGGTTAACACAGAACATACAATATGGTGAACACCACCGTGGAGAACGAAGCATCAAGCAGCCTGCATGCACAAAGCCAACCAGACTCTGATACATAAGCAGTATTGGCACTTCCTACCAATTAGCGAACTTTTCCTGGCTTATCCCAGAAGGACTCTGACCTCAGCAGGATCCCCTGATCAACTCCAGGGGAACACAGGACTCCAGATATTTCCTCTTCCTGCCTTAAGCCTTCCTCTTCTTGACCGGGCTCTTTAAATTTTCTGTACTGGGGACACATGTGCAATTCTCCCAACCTGCTCTGTTGGAGAAGGAATTCTCCCGGAAGAGTATTTCCCAATAAAGCCTTACCTAGTTGTTTTATTTACCACCTTTTGGTCTCCTGACTTTACATTTGGTGCCTGAAACCTGAGAGGGTTTTTTGGGTCTCCCTCACAGAGGTTGAGGTCCACCCTCTTCTCCAAACCAGGAGAACTCCTGAGCCGCTCTCCCCATTTCCCTTCATCTTGACTGACAGAAGTGAGGTAAGTTCCCCATTTCCCCTCACCTTCCAGCCTCCCTTCCATTACAGAGGTCTATCTGTTAAGTCATGTGTGTGCCATAGACCTCCCCGTTTTAAGGCCCCAAGGGCTGATGAGATGTCATAGTCCTTGTATGAGCCACCCACCTCCATTCAGGCCCCCAGAGGCTTTCAGGGATGCCTCAACCCCTGCCCAGCCCTCCATTCCTTGGGTGAGTGCAATCAGAATTGAAGACACCTTTTTCTGTTCTCACCCACCCCCATTGGCACCAGAAGATCATGGGAAACACTGAGTCCTCCCCAGACCCCAAAACTCTGTTGGGTTATCTATATTTCCCAAATTAGGACTCACTCAAGACCCATGCCATACTTTAGCCTGGCCCCAGTATGGCCTAGACAATGGGTCAAAATGGCCCCCAGAAGGAACTTTTGATTTTGAAATCCTCACTGATTTGGCAGTCTCTGTTGCCAGATGGGAAATGGACATAAATTCCTTACCTCCAGGCTTTTTGGGAATTATGCTCCCATTCTACCCTCTTCTCTACCTGTTCTACCTCTCAAGTTCTTCTCACTTGGGAAAATTCCAAGCCCCTTTCCCATTTGTTCTTCTGTATCTCCTTCCTCATTCTCAGATCCACCCAGGTGGCTGCCATTCAGTCTAACCTCTCCCTACCCAGACCCTCCTTCCCCCAGTCCCCCTCTGCCCCCTGCAATCACAATTCCTCCACCCTCTTCCAGCCTGCAGTGGCCCCTCCTTTCAAGGCTTAAAGCCAAAATGCCACCAAGTCTCACAGGCAGCTCGGCATGTGTGAGCTGCCAAGCCAGCCACTCTGCACCCCTTCTCCCTTGTCCCCAGCTGTCTGAAACCCAAGGAAGAAAGGAAAAAAAAGTGTCTTTTATTTGGCTAGCCTTAACCAAAATATAAAGTTAATGGCCACGTCATTTTTTTTAAGACTCTTGTTTTTTCTTAAGTGCTATATGTTTTTTGAGCTCATGATTTTAATCCTCCACATCAGGGACAATGTTTTTCTCATCAGTCCTATTTCTATTCAACAATGGAGTTTTTTAAACATCTAACATTGCAATGGAAATCCATCTGCAGGTAGTTACAAGGCCTTCACTATTGTCATGTTGTACGTCTATGTGTGTGTGTGCACCATGTACATGATATCAAAATTGGCATAGATAATGAGCACTCATGAATTAAAACCTAAAAAATGGATCCAAATACTTTTAATTCACGTGATTTAAAAAAGTTCAGTTTAAATTGAGTAAACACAAAGGTTTACAGACTTCTATATATGAAGGCTTAAAGGTTTCTATTGTTGCCTAAGTTCAGAAATTTACAAGGATTGTTTTGGGATTGAACAGAAGGAATTAAAGATTCTAGATATGGTATTTATTGGAAGGAAAGAGATAATATTTCTGATCAAAAGGTTTATGTTTGTGACTAAGTTGACTATAATTAGTACAAATTTATTTAAAACTTAATGTACTACTATAAAACAAAGTCTGAAACATTGTTCTGCTCTTATCAAGATAATTTTCTTGTATCTGCCAAGTTTTATCACTTGGGGAAACTAACTCTTTCAGGTTTATACAACTGTGATTAAATAAAAACTCTTATTTTGGAGTATTGTATTATGTTACAGAGTCTAAATTTTCTTTGAGAACTAAACAATATAATAACATCAATGTAATTATGGTGCTATTAGTCTTATTTTTATATTAAATGTGTTCATATCTTCCAGGTATACAAGTTTTAAAGTAGAAGGTTTAAAGAGCATTATATCAAGCTGATGTTCTTCAAACTAAAGTTGAATGGTATTTATTTATATCATTTAATGATTTATAACTGAACCTACTATCAATAAGATAATGCTTTATGTTATTTTTATATCAGAGTAATCTTTTAAATAAATGAGGGCCTAGTCTATTTAATATTCTGCTACTTTTCCACACAAAAGTGAAGTTAAAAGCCCTCTCAGCCTTTCTTTAATTCATGTTTTAAATGTAATATCATATTATGTTAACTAGCATTCATGTGGACTCAGGAACAATACATGTAAACTTTGTAAACTGATATTTAAGAAACAAAGATCAACTTCAGAACTAAGACACTTTAAGATTTTGTAAGAAGCCCTGCCTTACCTGAGATAAAGTTCTGTCTCCCAGCTTACTACATGTTACAATGGCTTCAAAGTAGGCCAGACTCCAGTTCATTTAAAGTTATGTTCAAAGGATTGATTTTGTTGTAAAGATCAGTAGGATCTCAAACAGGGATATAATGTATAACTCAGCCAAAATTTGAGATAGCTATTACACAAACTAAATTTGTTTTTACTCTTCTTGTTAATTTTATTTTGTATTTTCCTTAAACTCTATGACTATTGCCTATTAATGTTTCACAGAGGTACTACTTCAAGAACAAACATCCCAATTTAATTTAAAATAAGTAAGCCATCACCTACAGGACAGATAGACCTTAAAGTTAAAGCCTGGTACCCTTATTTTAAGACTGGTGAAATTGGCTTTTTGGGTGTTTAAGATCAAGACTTTAAAATTAAACTAAAGGGCTAAGAAAACCAGTATTTGGTTCTTGCCCTCTGAGTCAGCCTGAATCCAAGAAACAAGGGAACTTCTCTAAGGAGCTTTAAAACTCTGGGCCACATAACTTCCTGATCAGGGAGATTAATGAGACCACTGGAGAACTGAAAGCCAATCAGTGCCATGCTATAAAGAGGAGGGTCATTGGCAAGGGGAGATATCCCTCATGCTTCCAGGGGAAGCTACATGGTCAGTGAGACCTCAAACCATCCTAGCACAAATGTCACTAGCAGAGCTAAGAAGCTGCTCTCAAGTTTCTCAAGAGTGATTCCCAGGAGACCCAAAGGTGACTCTTAATAATAGGTAAGAACAAAAGTCAGTTTGGCCTGCTTCATCTTAAACACTTAGAAAAACCAAGAACACAGCCATTCCTGGGCATTTAAAAATAGTTTAAAGATAAACATCTGTGACATTAAAAATTAAATACTATGGTTACATGCCTTATCCTCTCTAGCCTTGTTATAGGAACAAATTCTCAACCCTTATACTTCCTATGTTTCAGACTGTTTCCTCTGTGCAGGTTTGGATCATAATTGTGATTCCCATTGATGTTCCTCAATTAACTCTGTACAGTAAGGCTGAATTAACATGACTTGTTACCACCTCCCTTTCTGGGCAAAAAGGGCCATCTTGCTACTGGTAATAGTTGGGCTGTCCTTGGCCTCCTCACTCATTACCCCCAGGCTGGGGGCAGGAGGATTTGGTTATGCAGTACTCACCACTCAGAAGCTTGAACAACAACTTCGGGAATTGGTAGAGGCATCAGCTGGTTCTCTTGCTTCCCTGCAAAGAAAGATAACATCTATTGCCCAAGTTTCATTACAGAACTGACCAGCCTTGGATTTCTACCATGCTGGGGCCCACCAAACTCAAAATTTCTCGGCAACCCTCTTCTTTTTCTGCTAATCAGTAATCTCTCTGAAGCCTTTGTTCCAACTCACAGGTGGAGCTTCTATATTCAAGCAACATGACTGACAACCAGATGCTCCCACACCCATGCATTCACCTCCCTGCTGAATTGACACCCGAGCCATCTCCCCACCTCTGGTGCCCCCTATTCTGTAGGAAGTAGCCAGACCGAATCCACCATCCTATATCATCAAAAAGGCCAGGATGTTAGGTTGACTCAAGATCTTGCTAGGCGAATGCAGAATGTACAATATGGCAAACCCCATGTGGCTGCGGCCAATGCAGAATGTACAATATGGTGAATGCCACCGTGGGGAATAAAGCATCAAGAAGCCCACATGCACAAAGGAACAGCCAACCAGATGCTGATACATAAGCAATATTCGCACCTCCTACCAATCAGCCGACTTTTCCTGGCTCATCCCGGAAGGACTCTGACCTCAGCAGGATCCCCTGACCAACTCTAGGGGAACACAGGACTCCAGATACCTCCTCTTCCTGCTTAAGCCTTCCCATTCCTGACCAGGCTCTTTAAAGTTTTTGTACCCTGGAACACATGTGCAATTCTCCCAACCCTCTTTGTTGGGGGAGGAATTCTCCCAGAAGTGTATTTCCCAATAAAGTCTTACCCAGTGGTTTTATTTACCACCTTTTGGTCTCCTGGCTTTACAAGCCCAGCTCCCTCAGTTCTTAGAAGGGATTGAGAAAACTTGCCTGTGGTTTTGTGAAGAGGAATTGCTTGGTTTGCATGTTTGAGAAGGACTCACCAGGGAGTTGATGCAGGAATCCCAAAACTGTGTTGAAAGAATTTGGGAAAGAGTCTGAGAAATAAAAGTCTCAGACCTAGGAAAAATGTTAGCTCAGATCTTAATATTTTTGGTCTACAAGCAACCTAACTTGGCAAAAACAGGGAGAAAAATTAAAGAGGAAACAAAATCACTCCATGGGTATGACTGGCAAAAGGCCAGTGTAAGGAGCATATGCCACTGACATGCATATGCTCATGCTGGGGACTCACTGAGTTGCTGACCATAAGGAACTGCAGCCATTGACTTGCTTAGTCATGCCTGCTTGCAATTGATAAGGGGCTTTAAGGGGCATCTAACTATAGGCCTGCTTAACAATGACTGGTTACAATTAATAGGGAGCACAGTTCCATGAACATATGCAAAGAAATGCCCAGTTGCAATTATTCTATCTCACTGGACATAACCAACAGACATTGACTTTTACTGGTTGTAACCAATCACAAGCTCACACCACCAACTTGGAACTGCACTTTTAAACTGCTTGTCCTGTTTTGCTCCAAGGACATCAGTGAGACTGGCCACCTTGCTGTCTGTCCCTGGATTAACTCTGCCATTCTCTGATATCCAGCCACCCACTGAAGAGGACCACCAGACAAGGACAACATCTGTTCTTTGGCTAAGAGAAGACATGTGGCATTGGAGGTATCATGGTTGCCTTAGTATACTGTGACTTACCTATAGTGTTTAATTAGTGCACATCGAATGCTAGTTGGGATGCTCCAGCACATCCAAAACTTTTTGCATTAATTAATTATATTTGATGATTGTTGTGATTGAACATACACTTGCATTTAAAGATAATCCACCTCCGAGTAATTATTAATTGTGCTGCTCATGACAGCAAGTAAACGGCCCACATCAAATTTCTTTAAGGAGAGACAAGCAAGAAGATGGGAGAAGGGCCTGGCTGGAAAACTCACAGTCAGTAAAAGAACTTGAATTGGAAGCAGACCTCTGTAATTTACATTTAAATGGTCCTTCTTTAGTGATCCACCCTCTCCTTTGGGAAATCAATGCAAACCTGCAACACCAGACTGGACACGAGCTGGAGCTGTGGCTAGGGACTAATGCTTCCAGCCTGAGGGAGCCAAATGCCAGTGTATCTGCTCCCAGCCCAATAGAATCCTGTGAGCTGCTGAAACTCTAGTTTCAGATGGGAAAACACGGGAAATGCTTACAGTAAGAGAGGACACAGGATGGGGACTCCAGAGATACAGTGGAATTTCAGACCATGTGGAGAGTGGGGAGACATATCTAGCCATGTGGCCACATAGTATGATGAATTCATTCTGTGCAGGCTTTTCCAAGCCCTGCCTCTTGGCTTTTCCAGGCAAAGTGCACTCTCCAGGGTTCCTCTCAGCCCCTCCTCTCAGTCCCTCCCACCATGTCTCTGGCCAGCCCAGAGGGTCCTCCAGCTTTGCCCTGCCTGCTTGTTACATTCCTGTTTCTTAAAGGCCCAGCTACAATTTTTTTTTCATGTTTCTGGATAAATGCTCACTAACAAAGATATCTTTTACAGGCTAGATTTGAACCAGCAACCTCCAGCAAATGAGGTGAGGAGGCCACACTTGTGTTTCTGGAAATGACTTTGTGATTAATTTTTCCTGGTGCTAAACTCAATAAACTGCTTCCTAATTTCATTAACAGGTGTTTTCAAGAAACAATTTCTATTTACAGCCAAACTGTTTTTAAAAGATTTGCATAGATTGATTACATTAGCAAAAGTTGTTCTACTTGTTTACTTTGTTCACATTGTTTTTCTTTTTAGAAATATTATTAAAAATGATTTTGACAATTATGAGGATAAAAGCCAGCAATCTGAAATGTTTAATTTCCAAAATTCTCATGATTGTCAAAATTTTATTCTTCTGATTTCTAAATATGTTTACATAAGGATTAAATATATGTACACAAGAAGTATACTTTACATAATGTCAAAGTCTGCATAAATGAGTGCACTCATGATGTTTTAAAGTAAAATCAGAATGGTTCCAAATACTTACATGATTTAATAAGATTTGATTCAAATTGGGTAATTAAAAAATAAAAAGTCTTCAATCTTAATACATACATATTTTTCCAGCTGGTTAAATATATATATATTTTATATATATATAATTTTTAATTCCTAGGATAATTAATATATATGTTTATTTGCTTATAACAGTTTTTCTTCAACAGGAAAAACAAAACTCATATTGTCATTTACATTCACTTGATGCCCGGCTTTCTGTAGTCAGAAAAGGATATGTTAAATTTGAGGTGAATGTGAAATAAATGCTTATTTCAGGAGAGGAAATAAATGCATATTTCAGGAGATGATAATTGACTTATAAAGTTAAGATGCTACCTAAGTAATCTTAACTCCTGAATATTGTTTTGTTTTTATAAAATTATAGACAGGTACAATTCTATAAACAAGGTATCTAAGATTAAAATTTTTAACTAAAGATTAAAATTTTCATCCTATTGAAATATAATAATGTGTCTAGATTCAAAGATTTACAGGGATTGTTCCAGGATTTATCCAAGAGGAGAATTCTACAGAGAGGAAAGAAAGATTAGAGAATTATAGAAGGAAGAAAGAAAATGTTTCTGGGTAAAAAGATCTATATTTATTAAAGGCTTTTGATGATAGGAAGGAAAAGATTTTTCTGGATAGGAAAATCTTTGTATGGTTATGTATAGGAAGGTCTAAATAAGTGATATAGGAGGTTTGAATAGGTAGAGAACAACTTTATATGTAATTGACTTGGTTATCAATACATGGAACAATTGAAAATATTAAAGAATTTTCCCTAAGATTAATATTAATATACTAATGTAAATTAAAACATAAATTAATTTCTTATGCTTGGTAAGCATTGTTGTTTTTAAAAGGGGGGTTATTTTAAAGAAATTAAGATTCACAAAGTTTTGATTAAATTCCAAATTTCAAGCATCTCTTTAAAGACTAAATTTGCTTGATTTAAAAACATCAATGTAATTATGATAGTTATTGTTAATACTTGCATATCAATTATATCTATTTCCTAAATATATCTCTTAAGTATAAGGTTCAAGAGAACTTCTTACTAAACTGATGCTCTCCAAACTAAAGTTTTGTACAATGACCTATTTCCAACTCATACAGTGATAAACCAATAATGAAAAATCTAATTATATAATTTAATCTTTTATAATTATATATAGTATAAATCTTGTATGTTACCCTCTTTGATGATAAGTAAACTTAGTTATATTTTAAAAAGACAATTGAGAAACACCAACTTATTTAAAGGGTAACTTTATAAAAGACAAAAAAAGTTTTAATACTTTCCCTCTAGAAGGGATTAAAGTTTCTCTTATTTTGTCCATTTTCTGCTTTGGTTTGTCAACTAGTTTGTATTGACCCAAAAGAGTACATACCAGAGTGTGTAAACTGATATTCAAATAAAAAAACTAAGATTAGTTTTAGGATTAAGACATCTAACTTTTGCCAAGAGATCCATTGTTACAAAAATTACAAAATACATATTGTAAGCCAAACAACCAGATGGAAGTAAAACAAGACCAAAACAGGCTTTTATTCTGAGAAATACGCTCCCGGACCAGTTTCCCTGCCCAGTCACCAGGCTTGAACAAGTCAGAGAAAAGGCCCCATCCCTCATGCTACACAGGATTATAAAGGCCTTCCCCCATCCGGAAAAGGCAGGCTTGAGGCCAGGAAGAGGTGTTGACCTAGAGTCCAGTGTTCTCTGAGATTGGTTTAGTGCGGCTGGTGAGATTGAATTCCTTCCAGGATGAGCTGAGAGCCATGGTGATTCTCATATGGGAGGTTCACTATTTTTTCTGTACAGACTACTGGGGGCTACCATGTTGGTGTGTTTGGTGCATGGGTGCTGCGTTTGGCGCACGCAATGGTGGGCGGGCTGGCCCTGGGTGGTGACGGGGAGGGCGGGGGAAGGGGAGAGAGAGACGAACATTCGGGAAGTGTTTCCCGAGCAAACTTTCTGGCAGGATGCCCATGTGGCACAGCGCGGTGCGGTGGGTGGGTTTGGCTTGGTGGTGGCGGGCGGCCGGTGGGAGATTGCTTTCTGCATCTGCCTCTGACCTAACATTCTGGCCTTTTGATGATATAGGGCAGTAGATTCAGTCTGGCTGCTTTGTGCAGGATTGGGGGCATCGAGAGGGGGAGGTGGCTTGGGTTGGTCAGGCAGGGAGGCAGACACAGGGGTGGAGATGCTGGTTGTCAGTCATGCCGCTTGAATGTAGAGGCGCCACCTGGAAGTAGGAACAGAGGCTTGGGAGAGATTACTGATTAGCAGGGGAAGGTTGTCAAGAAACTTTAAATTTAGTGGGACCCAGCATGGTGGAAGTCCAAGGCTGGGCATTGGGGGTAGGTGCCTTTTTGAGGCAGGAGACATGGTACTATGGGGTGTGGCCTAGAAGCTTGGCCACTGTTGGCATGGTAAGTATGACTGTATGGGGTCTCGTCCAGTGGGGCTCCAATGATTGAGGATGCAGCTCTTGAGGTAAGACTGTGTCACTTGGTTGAAGAGGATCTGAGTTGGTCTGCAGATGTGCTGGGTCTGAGGCTGTAAATGGTGCAGGAAGGCAGCGGTCTGCGTGTTCCCTTAAAAGCTTGTGTAAGAGGGTGAGATATGGCAGGTAGGATGCAAGGGGAGGGGGGTTGGGAAATTTTGGTTGATTAGGAAAGGGCGTCCATAGAGCAACTCAAAAGGGCTAAGGCCAGAGGGGGCTCTAGGGGCTGCCCTAATTCAAGTGAGGGCCAATGGCAGGAGATTGCACCAGGAGAGCCTGAGTTCAATAGCAAGTTTAGTGAGGTGATCCTTGAGGATGCCATGGGCCCTCTTGACCTTACCTGAGGACTGGGGTCGGTAGGGGATGTGGAGTTTCCAAGTGATGTTGAGGTCCCTGGAGACTAGTTGAACAACCTGAGAAGTGAAGGCCGGACCGTTGTCTGACTGGATGTAGACAGGAAGTCCGAATCTGGGAATGATCTGCTCAACAAGGATGGAGGTGACAATGTCAGCAGTTTCCCTGGAGATAGGGAAGTCTTCTATCCAACCTGAAAAAGTATCAACCATAGTGAGTAGGTAGCGAAGCTTCTTGTGTCTGGGCATATGAGTGAAGTTAATTTGCCAGTCTTCACCCGGTTGGTGACCTCTCATCTGATGTGTGGGGTGTTTGGGTTTGATGCCTCCTTGTGGGGACGCAGTAGAGCAGATGGAACAAGCAGAGTGGACCTGCTGGAGAGTAGTTCTCATTCCTGGGAAGTAGAAGAGAGGTTGTAAAAACTGAAAAAGGGGCTTGGGGCCAATATGAAGAGAGTTATGAATGTCCATCAATAAACCGTAAGCTTGCTGTTTGGGGAGGGCAATCCGATCTCCTAGGAAGATCCAGCCATCTTCCCCGAGATGACCACCTTGGTTCATCAGGTCCTGTTGTTCCTCTGGGGTATAATTGGGTTTAGTAGTGGTGGACAGAAATAGGATATGTGCTGTCAAGGATTTGGCTGTTAATCCTCGTGCTATAGAGTCTGCCTTGTTGTTGCCCATAGCTATGGGGTCAGAAGAATTCTGATATCCTTTGCAGTGTATGACAGCCACTCACGAGGGCAGTTGTAGTGCCTCTAAGAGTTTAGAAATTAGAGAGGCATTGACCACTGGTGACCCTTTTGTGGTCAAGAATCCGCGCTCCTTCCAAATAGCTGCATGAGAATGAACAATTAGGAAATCATATTTAGAGTCTGTGTAAATGTTAACTTGCTTATCTTTGGATAGGGTGAGAGCTCTGATGAGTGCAAAAAGTTCAGCCTTTTGTGAGGTGGTTCCTTCAGGAAGGCAGCTGGCTTCTAAGACTGAGGCAGTGGTGACTACTGCGTATGTGGCTCTGCGGCATCCATCACGACCCATTGTGGAACTGCCATCCACAAAAAGGGTTAAGTCAGGTGTGGAGAGTGGATAGTCAATGATGTCCTCACGAGGCAATCACAGGGCCTCTAACATCTGCGGACAGGAATGATTAGCATCCGAAGGGGGAGAGGATAGTGGGAGGAGTTGACAGGATTGAGAGAGGAAGAATGACAGAGGGTGATGCTGGGGTTCTCTATAAAGAGAAGGTGAAATTCTTGAATTTTTGAAGGGCCTAGAAGTGGGAGAGCTTTGTGACTTAAGAGGTCCTATAACCTATGGGTAGAATATACAGTTACTGGTTGGAGCAAGGTAAGCTTGAGGGCTTCCTTAGTAAGCTCTGCTGCTGCTGCCAGTGCCCAGAGGCATGGCATTCATCCACGGGCTGTAGCATTCAGCTGCTTAGAGAGGTATGACACTGGCTTGTAGGAAGGTCCAATCGGTTGGGTGAGGAGGCCAGTGGCAATACTCTGACTTTCATCCGTAAAAAGGTGGAAAGGATGATTAGGGTTAGGGAGAGAGAGAGTGGGAGTGCATATGAGGGCATCCCTGAGCTTATAAAAGGCATTGGCTACTGAGGTAGGAGAAGTGAGAGGCCCATGAGGGGTTCCCTTAGCTGCCTGGTATAAGGGCTTAGCCAAAAGTGCAAAGTTGGGGACCCAATGCCTGAAAAAGCCAGCCAGACCCAAGAAGGAATGGATGTAATCTGCTGTAGGTCCAGGAGAGCTTGAATTCTGTCAGTCGTCAGACCTTTAGAGGTTGGAGTGAGGAGTATACCTAAGTAGGTGACTGAGGTAGCAGTGAGTTGGGCCTTAGTTGGAGAGACTTGATAGCCCCGTGACCCCAGGAAATTGAGAAGCTGAGCAGTGTGTGCCTGGGAAGTCTCAGGGGATGGGCTGCATAGGAGAAGGTCATCTACATACTGAAGAAGGGTGTTATCCCCCAAGTCACAAGCAGTTAAATCTTGTGCTAAAGCTTGCCCAAAGAGGTGGGGGCTGTCTCTGAAACCTTGAGGTAGAACTGTCTATGTCAGCTGTTGGGACCTTAAAGAGGTAGGGTCCTCCCATGTGAAGGCAAAGAGGTAATAATAGGGTGTAGGGGCATTGTAAAGAAGGCATCCTTAAGATCTAGGACAGTAAAGTGGGTGGTAGAAGGGGGAATATGAGAGAGGAGAGTGTAAGGGTTGGGAACCACTGGGTGGATGGGAATAATGGCATCATTAATTAGGCAGAGGTCCTGAACCAAGCGATAGGCTCCTGAGGACTTGTGTGCTGGCAATATGGGAGTGTTGCATGGAAAGTCAGTAGGGATGAGGAGTCCCTGGCCAACTAGTCTGTCTATGATGGGTTTAAGTCCCTCCCTGTGGGTTTTGGAGATGGGAAATTGGGGACGTGAAGGATATTTAGTGTGTGGCTTTAACTGAATAAGGGCTGGCTTGTGGTGAGAGGCTATGACTGGCTTGTAGGTGTCCCAGACTTGGGGATCAACTAGGTCTGGGGGTAATGGTGTAGTGGGTGCTGTCAGGTCATTAGGAAGAGTACAGATTAGAGGTAAAAGAAACTGGGTAGTGGCATTTTTGGGATGCAGTTGGAGAGTGGCCCCTAATAATTGGAGAATGTCTCTGCCTAAGAGAGGAATTGGACAGGATGGAATACCTAGAAAGGAGTGTGTAAAAGGGTGTCCCTCCAAGGCACAGGCCAGATTAGCAGTTTGGTTTGTGGAGGAGAGTTGGCCATCAATCCCCATAATTGAGACCTGGGAAGGAAACAAAGGCCCAGAATGGGCAGGCAAAACAGAATAGATAGCCCCCATGTCCACAAGAAAAGTTATGAACTTACCCGCTACCTGGAGTGTTACCCTGGGCTCGGTGAGGGTGATGGGGGTCTCCGAGTCTGGGCTGCCTCAGTCTTCTGTGAACCCCAAGAATTCAGGAGAGAGAGCTGCCTGGTTGGTCACTCCCCCACGTAGAGGCGTTGAGGAAGGGTCAGCCATGGGGCAGTCACTTTTCCAATGTCCTGTCTGCTCATAGGTGGGGCATGGCCCAGGAGGGGGCCGTGGGTTTGGACACCGGCAGGCCCAGTGACCCTCACGTCTGCATTTGAAGCAAGCCCCCAGAGGAGAGGATCGTGGATTCCCCTTTAAAGCTCTTGTTGGAGCTGTAGGCCTCAGGGCTGCTGCCAAGGTTTGGGTTTGGAGTGCCACCTTTTTCTGTAATTGGGCCTGCCTGGCTAATTCAGCTGACTCCTCTCGGGCATTATAGACTTTAAATGCCATTTTTACCAGGTCCTGGATAGGGGTTTGTGGGCCCTCCTCAGCTTGTTTGAGCTTTTTTCAAATGTCGTGGGCCGATTGGGTGATGAAATGGGTCGCTAGCACTGTAGCCCCAGAGGGAGACTCAGGATCCAGCTTAGTATTTGGAGCCTCTGTAAGGTGGTTGAGAAATAGAGCTGGATTCTCATCAGGATTTTGGGTGATTTCTCTGAGCTTATCAAAATTAATCACTTTATTAGACACTGCCTCCATGCCTGCTATTAGATATTGGATCATGCGGGCACAGTGATGGCACCCCTGCTGGCCATCCTGATAATTCCAGTTGAGTTCAGTTAGGGGAAGAGCAGCTTCACCTGTAGGAAGAGTTATATCTGTTAAATGAACTTGATCAGCATGGTTTTGAGCAGCCTGCTGGATGCGAGAACATTCATCAGGGGTAAGAGTGGCAGAGAGAATAACAGACATCATGCCAGGTAAGATTATAAGTCTGAGAGAGAGAGCGGAATCCCTTAATGTAGTAGAACATTCAGCAGAGAAAGACCCAAGGCGCTCTTGAATCTGGGAGAGGTCCTGAAGTAAAAATGGAGTATGAACTTGAATAATCCCCTCAGTGCCTGCTACCTCCCTGAGGGGACAGAGAAGCTTAGGGTCAGCTGACAAGGGAGCCTGGTGAGAATGGGTGTGAGCGCTAACAGGGGAAGAGGGGAGTGGGTGAGAGAAGGGATCCATTGGAGGGGCAGGAGCTGTGGCTACAGGAGGAGGGGGATGCTGGAAAGGTGGGGCTGAGAGCAGCTCAGGTGGATCAGTGAAAGAGGAAGAAGATAGGTAAAAACATTGGGAAGAGGGTGTGGGATTTTCTCTAGCAAGGATAACTTGAAGGACAGAACAGGTAGAATAAAGGTTGGGGTGAGAGCGTACTTCCCCAAAAGCCTGAACATAAGGAGTCTCTGTCCATCTCCTTGTCCAGTGACAAAAATTAGTCAAATCAGTGAGGATGTGAAAATCAAAGGTTCCCTCTGGAGGCCATTTTGATCCATTGTCTAAGCCATACTGAGGCCAGACTTCAGTAGGAAGAAGGACCAGACGCTCATGGCTTAGGTCTTCAGCAAATTCCAGCTCCTCAAAATTGTAATACACCCTGTGGCTAATTGAGGAGAAAGTAGGTCCAAATCTTCATCACGTGGGATTAGGCCCCGAATTCCTTAACAAGACACCTATAGCACAAGAAATAAAAGCAAGAATCAATAAATGGGATGGACTTAAACTAAAAAGCTTCTTCTCAGCAAGAGAAACTATCAATGAAGTGAACAGAGAGCCTACATTCTGGGAGCAAATTTTTGC
>CM053400.1:104421526-104440507 GCA_028644305.1 Xerus rutilus
GTGTTTAATATGAAGAATGTAATCTGCTTATAATTTTGTGCAAAGTTAGAAAAATTATGATTGTAACAATTTTTTTTCTATTTGCCTCAACAAATGTTTTCAGTGAACAGTGTGTACAGCTTCTGAAAATTTGTTTTTTTTCTGTTATGTTTGATAACATGTATTAAAATGCAACTTTTGAGAAAAATAAAAAAATAAAAAAATTAAAAAAAATTGTAATACAGACAGCCTCAAGGAGTTTTGGGGTCTAGAGAAGAGGTGGCATTTCCCATGGCTTCCCAGCATTCACAGAAGTGGGCGAGGATGGGAAAAGGCATCCCAAAACCCGTTCAAGTCCACCGGAAAACAGGGGGCCAAGCGAGGGGCTCAAGCATCCTTGTAAACCCCTCAGGGCCCAGAACGGAATTCGGATGGCTCACCAGGACTGGGGACGTCTCCCCAATTCCTGTGGCCTCAGGCAGGAGTCTGTGCACACGTGTGACTTCCAGACAGACCCCTGGTGTGAGCGGGATGAAGCTGGGGAGCCAAGGGAGACAGGTTGAGGGAAGCATACCTCACTTTTGTCGGTCTGGAGGGTGGAGAGTGGTTCCCAGTCTGGTCCGGAGAGTCTTACCTCTACTCCCGTGCGGGGGGAGGTTTAGAAACTCTCCCAGGTTTCTGCACCAATCTGTAAGCCGAACCACCAGATGGAAGTAAAATAGGACCCAAACAGGCTTTTATTCTGAGAAATACGCTCCCAGACCAGTTTCCGTGCCCAGTCACCAGGCTTGAAAAGGCCCCATCCCTCGTGCTACACAGGATTATAAAGGCCTTCCCCCATCCAGAAAAGGCAGGTTTGAGGCCAGGAAGAGGTGTTGACCTAGAGTCCAGTGTCCTCTGAGATTGGTTCGGTGTGGCTGGTGAGGTCAAATTCCTTCCGGGATGAGCTGAGAGCCATGGTGATTCTCATATGGGAGGTTCACTATTTTTTCTGTACAGACTACTGGGGGATACCATGTTGGCGTGTTTGGTGCATGCATGCTGCGTTCCATGCATGAGTGCATGAATGCTGCGTTTGACTCGTGCAAAGGTGGGCTGCTGGCCCCGGGCGGTGACGGTGAGGGCGGGGGAAGGGGAGAGAGAGACAAACATTCGGGAAGTGTTTCCCGAGTGAACTTTCTGGCAGGATGCCCTCGTGGTGCGGCGCGATGCGGCGGGCAGGTTTGGCTTGGTGGTGGCGGGCGGCCGGCAGGAGATTGCTTTCTGCGTCTGCCTCTGACCTAACACATATAACCATTTCCTAAAATTCTATTGTCCATAGATAACTGTCAATTTCTAGTATACAGCCTTCTAAACTATTTTCTATACCTATAAATATACATATTTTATAGGTATTAGATTATACTGGGATTTTCAAAACTTATCAAATCATTTTAAAATTATGCATAAAAATATTTGAGTCATTTCTTGTTATTTAAATACTTAAACAATACCAGGCCATTGGCTACAATGTAAGCCTAATAATGCCCTAATTTATGTCAACCTTTTTCTTCAATTTTTAAATAAGAAAAAAGAGGGGAAAAACCCTATATGTCTTCACTAAATCTCATAAAATTATTATTAAAAAATTTCTTTATGTTTAACAGCCATGCAAGCTCTATTGAGCTGTCAGGGCAGTAAAATCCATGGAGAGACTTCCATGGACCTGTTCCCTAGATCCACCAATATTTTAATTTGGGTCCTATATATCTTAATGTATTTTTAGACTTCTCTTTGTATATTCACTATATTTATGAACATAATCCATTCTCTCATGATGCTGTGACCCCTTAAACTTTCATTGGTAATATTATAACTTTCAGAGAGGATGATGAACTTTTTTCAAAAATATCTCTGGCATTTAATGGCAGCCTCAGATTTTTTCCATTTTACAAATGGCCACATACTTAATTTTATGGGCAGAAACCATAAGGAGGGGTCCTGCTATATTTAATCTTCTTATGTTTTAATTATTGGAGATATAAGAATAAGAAAAATGGATAATAACTATCCAGTAAATTATCATAAATATGATCTAAGCTCATTTTAATAATTTGGCATAGCAATAGTAATAGTTTGGGTCTTATGGAGTTACATCATTACATCCAGGATATTCAAAAAAGCAAAATTAATCTTATGGACCCTACCTCTTTAGCTAATCAAATACTTCAAACGTTAAATGGCTTTAATCTTGGAAACATGCTAAAACATTCTACATGGCATATTACTGGAATAATATGTTTGTTACTAATTCTATTTTGTATTGTAATAATAGGTTGTCATACCCTCCCATCAAGAATTCATGCCCTCAGATAAAAAAATCCTGAAATTTGAAATAACTGGCTCATTAAGTTTAAATATGTGGGGAGCCTTTCACAGAATGCATGAAACACTTCTCTTTGGCATTGTAGCCGTGGGAGAGAAGGGCTAGCATTTTGAATCTTCTGTGGCATTCCACAGTTAAATGTGCCTAATGCAAGTGCCTACCTCTTTCACTGTGCTAAGGAAGTTTCTATTGCCTCACCAGGAATGGGCACCCCCCAGTTAGAAACTGAGTCAGCTTACCTGTTCCTGCTTTTTTAAAAACAACACTTCTAGCTCAAATATTCTGTAAATTGATTGGTTTCCACCTTAAAAAATAATAAAACATTCTGCATTTATAAATTAAAAGTGGGGGAGATACACAGTCGTCAAGGGCTGTGTGCGGACCACCATGCAAAAGTCCCACACAGCACTAGATGTGGGCTGACCTGCAGCCCCTCTGAGATGGGTATGACAATCAACCTACTGGCTGCAAGACTCCATCTTCTTTTTACCTTGGGAAAGAATGTTCAATGGAAGGTCTTTGATGTCTCCTGATATAAATAAAGCACATGGCGGGGGGGCATTTTTGCCTTTTGTCCATTTGCATTTTTGCCATCTGCCAGATCACCTGGCTATGGGCCTGTCCTACCCCTGCATTTTAAAACTATTTTTTGTGTTCTCTGTGTGTTTTTTTTTAAAATCACTTTACTTCTTTTAGTCAGTCTTTTACCAGTCAGGGAATAATGTCTCTATCATCCATGTGGGATGTGGAATTGACATTTTTTTCCCATAACAATTTTATAATTTTTTTCGGGTGAGCAACAGATTTTATAATGGTAACATCAGGAGATAATTACAAGGCTTGTACAAGAACAAGTAAGTCTGATTCCAACTGGCTGAGCAAAATGATTAAGTCTGACATCATTAGCACATAGGGACCAAAGTGAAGGGGAAATGGAAGCAAGAAGTTTTTGTGTGTCATAGTGACTGAAATAGCTGGCCATGTGTTGAGAGCCATCCATGGGCTATGTGTGGACTACATTGGCATCACAGCCAGTGAATAAAAGAATCTTGTGTCTAGGAACTTCCAGTGGAAATTTCCTCTGGCCAAGATTGCCCAAACACATGTGAGCCCTATTAAGCTCTCTTCTGTCCCACACAGAACCAGAGATTGGGTAACCTGCTGTAGCCACACAGACTCTCAGAGATGGGTGTGACCTGCCAAGATACCAATCAACCTGCTGACTGCAAGACATCATGAAGCAAGACTGCCCTTGAAACCTTATCCCTGCCTTCAATGTATCCCCTTAAATAAACCATGGGAGCCAGTTTTTTAATTGTTCATCTCCAGCTTCTGTGTGGGCTGGGCCTATCAGGTGCTCTGCTTTAATACTATAATTCTAACTCTGTCTGATTTCTTCACTAATTATTTCAGACTTTTTTTTCTCTGGTGGCTTATACCCTTCCGGGCAGGAAATAGAACCCCCTGGTGAGGCATTCGCAGCCTCTCATAGCAATGAATTGAGCATTTCAGAGAGGAACACAATTGAACCCCCAAGAGCAGTCATCATGTAACCAAAATATTGGTCCCTGTCCCAATGCCAATCAATGACAATTTAATAATGAGGACACGATTTTGAGAAAAAAGAAAAAAAAGGTTTATTGCTTTGGTAGCTAAGGAGAAACAGGGGACTCCTGTCCCAAAGGCTGTGACTCTGGATCAGCAAGGACAGGGGGGTTTTAAAGGGTTACATTCCAGGAGTGATCTGGTAGGGGGTCCCAGGGTGCCCTCATCAGGGAGGCAGGATGGCATGTTAGGATTCACTTGTTCTTTTTCCTATAGTCATTGTGTTCAAGGGCAGTTAACTAGGGGAAGAAAATATAACACTGTCTCCCTAATCTTGTTAGGGAGGGGGAGAAGGGAGAAGAAAGAAAAAAAAATTAAAAAAAAAAAACACCTTAGAGCAATGAGGACTATATTCAGAAGCTGAAGGGACCACTGTTAGGTCCCTTCCTAGGTCTCCAATTGTGTCTACAATTTTAGATACATAATGTCCAGCCTGCTATGGTCTGATGTGTGTGTTTTCTTGAAATTTGCATGTAGAAACTTAATCCTCAATGTGAGAGTATATGGAGGGAGAGTCATTGTGAGATAAGGTCATGAGGGCAGAGCTCTTATGAGTGGGATTTATTCACTTATCAAAGAAATCCTGAAGATCCCTCACACCTTCCACAAGAGGAGTTTGCAGAGAAGACAGCAATCTATGCAGAAGTAGCCCTCACCAGACCTCAAGTCTTCCAGTACCTTGATCTTAAACTTCCCAGCCTCCAGAACTGAGAAAAATAAATCTCTGTTCATTTTAAGCCACCCAGTCTATGGTATTTTGTTATTGCAGCCTGAATGAACTAAGACAAGTGCCCAATTACAAATCACCTATCAGAAAAAACACCTATCAGAAAAATCACCTATCAGAAAAAACACCTATAGAAAAAACAGAAAGCAAGAGAAACAACAGGTGATAGTAACAAACACACAAGGCATTCAGGTAACTGAGTTATCAGACATAGACTTTATGTTTGGTATGTTTAAAACAATAAAAAAGAAGGCATTTTTTTAATACCAGGATTTCCTAGACATTTTTATTTTTTATTTTGAGGCAGGGTCTCACTAAGTTACTTAGAGCCTTGCTAATTTGCTCAGGCTGGGCTTTAAACTTGGGATCCTCCTGTCTCAGCCTCCCAAGTCACTGGGATTACAGTTGTGTACCACCACACCCAGAGAAGGCAACATTTCTAACAACTTAAATGTATGCTTAAAACAATATTTTAGTTTTAGTGTAGGAATGTCCAGTGTTTTCTTAAAACTAATACAATATAAGAAAGAGTCAGAGACTTTGTCATTTTTGGTTTTGGTGGTGAGGAATAAATCCAGGGCTTCACACCTGCTTGGCAAACACTCCACCACTGAACTACATCCCCAGCTTCCTTGGAATCATCTTAATTGTTAAAATAGAATAAAGGTGATCCCTAAATACTAGCACCTCTGGGCACCTGCGAAGAGAAAACTTAAGTCCTCTCTGGAAGGCAGAAGACTTCATCCTCCCTGAAATTCCCAAATTCATTACCAGTTGTTTGGATTTCAAATCTTCAAAATTGTGAAAGCATAACTTTCTATGTTTTAACCACCCAATTTGTGATAACTTGCTTTAACAATCATAGGGAATTAATGTTTTTTGGTAGTTGTCATTTGCATTTCTGAGGATTGGACCCACAGTGCTCTACTACCGAGTTATACCCTCAGCTCTTTTTATTTTTGATTGGGGGAGACAGGGTCTTGCTAATTTGCTCAGGGTAGCCTGGAACTTGAGATCTTCCTGCCTCAGCCCCCCAAGTAGCTGGCATTACAGGCATATGCCACCACACCTAGATGCAGTTGTGTTTTATTATTCATTTTATCTCCTATCTTAGCTTTAAAATCATGCACTTTGCTTCTATTCTTTTCGTGGTTACTATAGAATTAATAGCATATTTTATGAATGTCTTCTAATCATTCATTCATAAACTTTTTTTTTTTTGGTACTGAGAATTGAACCCAGGGATGCTCTACCATGACATCCCCAGCCCTTTTTATTTTTTTATTTTGACAGAGGGTCTCACTAAGTTGCCCAGGCTGGCCTCAAACTTGCAATCCTGCCTCAGCCTCACTAGTCTTTGGAATTATAAATGTGTGCCACCATGTCCGGCTAAATTTTATTCCTTTTACAAGCATTAACCAAGAGCCAGTTACATGCCAGATCATGTCCTAGATGCTGGGGATACAGCAACAAAATAGGCAAAAATTTCTGCCTCCCTGGAGATTGTGCTCTAGTAGTAGAAAACATACAATATAAATAAAGTACATGGAATGTCAAACTTTGACAGATACTTTAGAAAAAAGAGAGTAGAGTAGAGACTTGGACATGTTGAGAGTAGTGGCTTGCAATTTTGAATAGATCCCTGTTGAGGGATTAAGCCATGAAGGGGTCTGGGGTAGAATGTACCAGGCAGAGATCGTAGTAAATGCAGGAAGTGAATCTGCTGTGTTTAGAGAGTAGAAAGAACCTTTTGTAGCAGAAGCTGAATAAGCATGGAGGAGAGTAGGAGGTGATGATATTGAAAAGGTTAATTGAGGAAGGAAAGGAGGAATGAGAAGTATATAGAAAGGAGACATAAAGGAATTAATAGTTGTGAGAACTGAAAATAATGTAGCCTGAGAAAAAGGAAAAATAGCCATGCACTGACAGCTTTCACCTCCCCCAACAAATGTCTTCCGGGTGCTAATTGCAGGCAGAAAGGAGTGTCTTGCCATACTGGAGACACTAACTTGCAGAACACAAGACCTCTAACCCAAGGGCTCAAATTCCTGAGCACTAAAACTGACCATTTCATTGATTGATGGAACAAACCCCAAATTCCAAATTGTCCAGGAAAATTCATATGCTCACCAGACCACCTTCTGGGATAACTTATATAAACCCAGTCCTTTTCTTTCTTCAGTGGCTCATTTTCCACTGGGAAAGTGGGTCCATCCCCGTAGAGGTAGTCCTGTTCATGAATAAAGCCTGAAATGATTTGTGAGGTTTGCTTTCATCCTGGTCTTTTTGCACTAACAGGAAGGATAAGTAAAAAAGACTTAAATTCAGAAGTTCTGCACACTTTTCCCCCAAGCCTGTCTTTCTTGTAGGCCTGCCACTCCCAAATTCTTGGGGAATCTGTAAATCTACCTATGCACTGTTAATTAATTCTCTCAATACATAGATTAAGCAAAGAGAGATAGAATACCTTGAGGAACCTCTAATTTAGGGGACTTTCTAGCATTATCTATTGATCAGAAAATAAAGACCTCATCAGCTGGAGGATCCTGAGACTGACCAGACCGCCAGAAATCATCTTGAGATCACCAGACTGATACATCATTACACACTTTTTCATGCCCACCCATCCTCAAATTTCCTTTAAAAGAGGAGCTCAGAACCCCGCAAACATGCCTCTCACTCTGGAGATGGACCACATTCTCTCTTGAATGTGTATTTTTTGCATTATTCCTGAAGGCATCTCTCTCTTGCAATTGTCCTCATTCTCTCTCCCTTAAACATGTATCTACTTTCCTAAATAAACCTCTGCCTATTCCTCTGACTGGTGTGGGCTGAAATTCTTTTCCATCACATATCAAGAACCCTGCTGGTCCTAAGTCAAGTTCCCTCTTTTCTCTATACCTGAACCCTTCTTCAGAGACATGTTTTCTCCCTTGACATTTTAGGGTCAGATTGTGTAGGGTCCTGTGAGCTTTCTGGGCAAGATTGGAAGTCTTTGGGGGATTTGAGTAGGAAAGCAGCATCATTTATCAAGATTGCTTTGGTTCTTGAGGATGTATTGGAGATAGTCACAGGCAGAAGCAGAGAGTAGAGAGGAGCTGATTGTGATAAGCCAGGTGATGCTAGTAACTCAGACAAGGGTGAGAACTAGAAAGGTGTGAGAGGGTGACCAGATCAGGGGCATGCTGAAGGTAGGGCTGAAAGATTGGCCGTGGGGCCTGGTTGGAAGAGAGGCATCAATGGCATCATTTTCCCTTATTTTTCTTCTTGTTCATTTGAAAAATTTCATATCTACAGAAAAGGTGTTTAGAGGGAAGAATAATTTCCTCTTAAAGTTATCCACATTCTTACTCCAAGAACCCATGGATATGTTATTTTAGATGGCAAAAAGGATTTTGCTAATTTGATTAAGTTAAGGATCTTAAGACAGAGATTACCCTGGATAATCTAGGTAGGCCTGATGTAATCATATAGATCTTTTCTTTGTGTGTGTGTGCATGTGTGGTATTGGAGATTGAACCCAGGGATGCTCTACCACTGATCTATAACCCCAGTCCTTTTTAATTTTGAGACAGGGTCTTACTGAGTTGCCCAGGTTGGCAGGATTCTCCTGCCTTACCCATATAAATCCCTGGGATTATGTGCATATGCCACCACATCTGGCATGGGTTCTTCAAAAGGGAAGCAAAAATTTTAGACATATCAAGAACAGGAGATATGATGATGGAAGCAGCCATCAGAATGATATGCTTTGAAGATGGAGGAGGGGGCCATGATCCAAACAATATGAGTGGCCTTTAGAGATTAAAAAATGTGGACTGGGGATGTACAAGTGGTACAGCACTTGCCTAGCATGCATAGAGTTCTGCTTTCTGGTTCCCAGTAGTGAAAGTAGAAAATGTTGAAAGAGACAAGGGAAACTTTTATTCCTCAAACCCTTTTAGGGATTCATAAGACTCATCTTAAATTTTTTATTAATTAATTATTTTTTGCAGTGCTGGGCACTCTACCACTAAGCTATACCCCCAATCTCCCCATATGAATTTCTAACCTCCAGAACTGCAAAGCAATAATTTTGTGTGTGTGTGTGTGTGTGTGTGTGTGTGTGTGTGTGAGAGAGAGAGAGAGAGAGAGAGAGAGAGAGAGAGAGAGAGAGAGAGAGAGAGAGAAGGAGAGAGTCTTGCTAAGTTGCCCAGGCTGGACTTGAATTTGTGATCCTCCTGCTTCTGCCTCCCACAGTCACTATGCTTACAGGTGAATGCCACCATGCCTGGCTATGCTTAGATGTTTTAGGTCTTTTTCTCTCTTTTTTATAATCAATTGAAGTAGACAGGGATTTACTTTAAAATTTTAGGACTATTCTGGAATCATTGAGAAGTCTGGAATTCCAGGCTGGGAAAATGAGCTGAAATTAAGGATGAGCTTCAGGGACTGTCACTGTGGCTAGGCATAGAATCAGTCTTGTCAGGACACTGTTGCTGCGCTGTGACCATCAGCCTCCCCCAGGCTGCTGTTGGACTTCAGGTGCTGCCACCCCTGCTGCAGTCACCCAACTGACTGACTTTGCTTCTCTATCTCGATTTTCAAAATTATGGGTTGCAACATCCAATTAGCCAAACCTAGGCTACCTGTCTTCTCATGAACTGTCAGAGTGGTATGAGAGAGAATCGGGCTCCTTGAACTTCCTGAGAACTGAGTTCTGTCTCCTTCTAGGTTTTACAGAATAGGGGTATGCGAGAGATATCTTCAAAGTAGGAAAGGTGTCCTGCTGTGGGGTAGCCAGAAAAGTGGCAAAGGTTCACTATACTCAGCCCCCAAAAGAGAAGGATTCAGGATTTTCCATGAAGGAACTAATCTTTTGAATCAATAGCACCTCCCAAACCAGAAATCACCGAAAGAAGATGTGAGTTTTGATTGGCTCTGGTGAACTGCTTTCACTCTTCTACCAGTAAGAGGACCTTAAACAAGAAAAGCTGGAAATGGTGGCACACACCTGTAATCCCAGCAGCTTGGGAGGCTGAGGCAGGAGGATCACAAGTTCAAAGCCAGCCTCAGCAAGTTAGTGAGGCCCTAAGCAACTCAGTGAGAATCTGTCTCTAAATAAAATATAAAAAAGGGCTGAGGATGTGGCTTAGTGGTTAAGCACCCCTGGGTTCAATTCTGGGTATGAAAAACAATAAAACAAAGCAAAACAAAACAAAGAACCCATCACCACCACAACAAAACAACAACCAAGAAGAGTCTTGGTATGATTTCAAATAAGGAAAGATTATAGCCAGAATGCTTATAGTCAAAAGAAATTTTCTTTTAGGACTAGGGTTGTGGCTGTGTGGCAGAGCACTTACCTAGCATGTATGAGGCACTGGGTTCAATTCTCAGTACCACATATAAGTAAATAAAATAAAGGTTCATCTACAACAAAAAATATTAAGAAATGTTATTTTATTCAAAGTGAAAGCTTAACGGACTTGGAATGTTTTAACTTGTGAGTGATGAGGGTTTCAAAATCAAAAGAAAATACTGCAGTAATGAAATTTTAGTTCATAAAAATAACAGAATCTTCTAGAATACCAAAATCTGAAAACTTCCAGTTCAATCACTATATCTGCTGTAGGCTCTGGTTTGTATGTATGTATGTGTATTCACACACACACATATTGGGGATTGGGACACTTTACCACTGAGCTATGTCTTCAGTCCATTTTATTTTTTATTTTGAGACAGAATCTCACTAAGTTGCTGAGGCTAGACTTTTATTTGTGATCCTCCTGCCTCAGCCTTCTGAGAAGCCTGGATTGCAGGTGTGTACCACCATACCTGGCAGATAATGGGTTTAGATATACTTGAAGCCTATTCTTAAACTAGCAGACATTTCCCCTCTATCCTTCCTTCCCTGCCTCCCTTCTTCCCTCCTTTTCTCTCTTTCCTTCCTTTTGTCTTTCCTTTCTCTTTCCTTTCTTCTGTCTTCCTTCCTTCCTTCCTTCCTTCCTTCCTTCCTTCCTTCCTTCCTTCCTTCCTTCCTTCCTTTTTTGTCTCTTGTACAAATATCCCCTGATACCTCTTAAATGCTCTGCAATGTGCTCGGTATGGAGCAGAGGTTTATGTGAAATGCAGGCTCCATACTCCCTTGCTAATTGAATTTTGAATTTCTCTGTTGAGGTGAGCTTCTGTTGTCAGTGTGAGAAAAGAGAAGTCAAGGTCTTCTGAGGTCGTTTTTCATAATGGTATCCATTTTTTTCATATATTTGCATACTTTCTTATTCTGCTCTTGTCATTGCCCTCCTCACAGCAATCCTGTGAGGTAGAGATTATTTTTTTTTTCATTTAAAAAAACTTGTTCTTTTTAGATATACATGACAGTCAAGTGTATTTTGACATATTATACACGTATGGAGTATATATCTTATGCTGATTAGGATCCCACTCTTGTGGTTTTACATGATGTGGCGTTTCACTGGTGGTGTATTCATATATGGACATAGGAAACTTATGTCCAATTGAGTCTACTATCTTTCATATTCTCATCCTCCTCGCTTCCCTTCATCTTGTTTGCCTAATCTAGTGAACTTCTATTCTTCCCTGAGGTAGAGCTTATTACATACATTTTATGGATATGAAAACTGAACTTGAGAGGGATGAAGTGGTTTGCCCAATGTCACATATCTAATTAGTACCCAATCTTGAATTTGAACTCAAGTCTTTGGGCTTGCAAGAAGTTCTTCATTCCAGCATACTAACTCTCTGCTAATGTCAGAGCAAGCATTTTTCATCAAGTCTAAGGTGATAGACTGCATCCTTATTTAAGTACCATTCAAGATAAAATATAAACTATGATATGCCATTGAATGAAGACACATCTAATATCAGAGATAGTAAAGAGTTAAATGTAGTATAATAGGACGTATAAATTTTATGTGAACAATTATCTCAGTCCCGGATACAATTCTATTTCCTCTTGTTGATATATCAGGAGGTGTGTAAATCTACAGGGAAAGTGTTGGCTTAACAAATAGAATGACACAAACTTTTTCCTAAGAACTGCTGTGAGAGAAAATAAACAATCAAGTGATCATGCTATTGCATTAATATAACACTCTGCATGAGAGCTGAGGTAATACTCAGGAAGAAGTAATCTGTTTTATTTCAGTAATGAGGGAGAAGAATTGTAAGTAACACTTAAGGATGATGATCGATAATGGAGGAGAGGACATGGGAAGAATGGAGGAAATTTGGTCAAAGGGAAGGGAGGGGGAAGAAGGCATGGAGACAGTAAAGATAGTGGAATGAGATGGACATCATAGCCCTAGCTTCATGTATGACTGCATATATGATGTGATTCTACATCAGGTACAACCAGAGAAATGAAAAGCTGTGCTCCATCTGTATACAATGAATCAAAATGCATTCTGCTATCATGTATACTAAGTAGAATAAATAAAAATGAATGAATAAATAAATAAATAAACAAAAAGAAAATGAGGTATTTGGTGAAAGGAAGGTACAAATAATTTATGTAGATAACAACATGAATTAACACAAACATTCTCATAAACACATGTGTGTGCACATACACACACTCCACAACCTTGCTCTTTCAACTAAAGTGGTGGAAATGCAATGATTATTCAGTGGCAATGATCATACATCATACTCAATTTCTGGTTTCTAAGTAACAGTTTTAGCCAAAAGGAATTAGGGGTCCTTGGAGAAGGCTAATTTCAGATCCAGGGAAGGAAAGTACAGGGTGAGTTTGGAATGTGCTGTTATGCCCATCAGCAAATTAATACATTAACTAGAAAAGTGAACTCAGCAGCAGATTTATATGTCTGCTTATATATAAACATCCTTGATATGATAGCCCAGAATGTGCAAAATCAACACTGAAACTTTCAGATCTTAGTGATTGTCTATATGACATCTAAGTAAGAAAGTCCTTAAATAAGGTGCAAAATTAATATCCATAAAGAAAAACTAGACATTACTAAAATACTTATCTACAATAAAAGCACCAAGAGACAAACAAATCTTTGCAACATGAAAAACACAAATGACTTTAAACGAAGATGAGAATCACAAAACATCATGATAAAAAAAATGGGAAAAGGATACCGATGTTAGAAGAGGAGGCTCAAATGGCCAAGAGTATGCCAAAATAAGTTCACTAATAATTAGATAAGTGCATATTGTAATGAAAATTTTTTTACCTGCCTATGCCAGACTGGTGAAACTCAAAATTTTTTCAGTACAAAAAAAATATTTAAAATGAAAATGTTCATGTACTATTTGATAATGTGAAAATTGCTACACACTTCTGGTATATTTTTATGTATATACCAGAGGCAACTATGAGATTGTTAAATACAGGATTAATTTTTAAACTTAAAATATTGAAAACTAATACAAATATTTCAGGAGGGGAATAGATAATCGTGTTATCATATAATGGAGTACTGTAATTCTTAATGTGAATGAGTAAGCTCTATAGATACCACTATGTTTTTACAAAGTTATTTTAAACATATATGTAATTTATTCTTTTACTTAATGTCATTTAAAAAAAATTAACACTTAAGCTCAGGGAGTTGAGGAATGACCTTGGGACAGGAGAGATGGAGCAGGTGTTGGAGGAAGTGGGAATGGAGCAATGATTCTAAAATGCAGCCTGGGGACAAGTGCCACTCTAGAAGGAGGTTTTATTGACTTGTAGCAAAATGAGGATAAAAATAATATGATAATTTTGATAGATGGAAAGGTGATACATACAATCCAAGATTCATTCATGATAAAACATCAGTTCACAGATATTTAAAATATTCACTCTCGTGAAAATTAGGTTAAGAAGGAGATTTCATAATTTGATAAATGTGTGTCCATGCCTGTAATCTCAGCAGCTCAGGAATGTTGTACTTACATGTGCAACATTGAAATCTTTCTTGTGTGGTGGAAGAGGAGGGTCTCCACTTTTTGTTTGCCACTCAACATGATACTAACAGTAACCACAGTGCAGTATGCCGGGAAAAAGAAACAAAAGGTGTGGAGATGAGCAAGGAAGAAATGACACTCCTTATTTTTCAGATGTTATGCAGATTATCCAAAATAATCTCCAGATCTATGATCAAAATGAGTGAGAGGAGAGTGTTTGCTGGATATGAAATCAATATGCAAATAAGTTATATTTTATATATAAACATCAAACAACTAGAAAATGAAATTTAAAGAAATAGCATTTACAACAGTATTAAAAATGTCAGATACAAACTGGGTATGTAATCCCAGTTACTTGGGTAGCTGAGGAGGGAGGATCCAAGTTCAAAGCCAGCTACAGCAACTTAGTGAGGCCCCAAGCAACTCAGCGAGACCCTGTCTCTAAATAAAATATAAAAAAGGGCTGGAAATGTTGCTCAGTGGTTATGTGCCCCTGGGTTTAATCCTGCATACCAAAACAAAACAAAATAAAAGAAAACAAAAAAATGAAAATAAAAATAAATAAAAGTCAGATACATAAGAATAAATATAAGAAAAGATATGCAAAATTCCTTTCAGAGAACTTTTAATATATTATGAGAAAGCAAGAAAAACCCAAATAAATGTGAAATATATCACATTTAATACCTAAAAGGCATCAGTTCTTTCCAAAATGATGTATAGAGTCAATATAATTGATGTAAAAATCCCAAAGGTTTTGTGTGTGTTGTGTGTGTGTAGTGTGTGTATGTGTGATTTAAATAGATTTAAAAAGGTTTATGTAATGTCTGGGGATGCAGCTCAGTGGTAGAGCACTGTCCTAGCATGTGTGCGACCCTGGGTACCATTCTAGCACTGAAAAACAAAGTTTTATGCTAAGGCCAAGAGTCACCAAGACAGTTTTGAAGAACGGATGAGAGGTCTTGCACTACCTGGTACCAAGACAATTTATAAATCTATAATTTTTTTTTCTTTTTGGTATAGGGTGTTGAATCCAGGAACATTCAACCACTAAGCCAAATCCCCAGTACTTTTTTTATATTTTATTTTGAGATAGGATTTCAATAAGTTGTTCAGGGCCTCACTAAGTTGCTGAGTCTGGCTTTGAAGTCGCAATCCTACTGCCTCAGCCTCCTGAGTTACTAGAATTATAGGCATGAGCCACTGCACCTGGCTCTTTTAAAATTTATTTTTAAATTTTGAGACAAGGTCTCACTAAGTTGCCCAGGTGGGCTTCCAACTTGATCTCCTCTTGCCTTATTCCCCAACCCCGTCAGTAGCTGTGATCACATAAGATGTGTGCCACCATGCCTGGCTATAAATCTATAATATTTTTGACTGTGTGGCATGGGCAAAGAATCTGATTATTGTAAGAGTTGGGCAAGTGATGACTTTTAGGGGGAAGATAAGGGTTTATAATCCGGGCTGCTGGCAGTTCTATTTCTTGACCTGGATGATAATGACCCAGGCATTTGCCTTTTTGTAATTCACTAAACTCTATGTGTGTGTGTACAATAAAGCTTTCTTTTTTTAAAATAAGAAAGTATAACCCAGTCACTAGAGGCAGATACTGGGCTGGAATGAGGTGGTGCAGGAGGGGCTTTCTTCCACATGCTTCCCTCTTGGTGCAAGTGCTCTAATTATTTTCTTTTCCAATCACCACTCCCTCACCTCCCAATAATTTTTGGCTTGTCACTACATGGAACCTAGCCTCAAACTAGCCCTCTCCTCTACCCCAACATAGGTTGTAGTGTAAGTGGAAAGTGCATTTGACTGCCATTGCTCTCTCCTGCTAATTTTCTCCTCTGCTCTCAACTTGTCATTGTCATTATAACAGTTTTTACTGGTCCTACAGTTATCCCCTTAACTCCTCTGATTGCTGTGTTCTGCAGCATGTGAAAACTCAGTGATTGAGGAAGTTGTGCTAAAATACAAATAAGACCCAAAATGGGTAAGGAAAAAGACTGGAGAGAGCAAGTGCCCAGCATTCATACACAAGCAATAGGCTATTACTTTCAGATGTCTGAATAATTCAACCCTAAAATCCCATCCTGATAGTTTATAAGTGAATGAACATAAGAGAAGACACTAAAATGTTTTAACTGTTGTACAAAAGAAACAAGCCATGCTCAAATTGTAGACCCTTAAGTAAAAGAAGTGATTGTTGTTTTAAGCCACTACATTGTGGAGTGGATTTTTTAAAAAAATTTTTTCTTAAATTATTTTTTAGTTTTAGATGGATATAATACATTTATTTTATTTATTTTGATTTGGTGCTGAGGATCAAACCCAGTACCTCACACATGCCCGGCAAGCACTCTACCATGGAGCCACAACACCAGCCCCTGAGTGGGTTGTTATATAGTAATAGATAACTGACATATCAGCTTGACTAGAGCTGAATGAGCTTCTTGTTCCTCTTTTTGATGACCTCAGGCTTCATGAGAAGGCTGAGGCTGGTGATAATGCTGAGCAGGAGATGCTATTACCACTGTAGGTAGTGCAAGGAGGAGAGAGGGGCAGAGTGGACATTCCTTCATGGGCACTGTTTTATTTTATTCTATCAAAATCTCTGAGTATTTTGTGCAAATCTGTACTTCAGACCTACTAAGATAAAAAATACTAGCTTAATCAAAGAGAGATTCACAATCTTTTCCTATGGGTTGCAATGTTTTCAATACTATAATAATGTTATGTATTAGGGATGTGGTGTCACTGAGGAGGAGCCAATCACTTCTATTATAAGCTGATGGGATTTGGATAACATTGGGACAGGAATGATACAGGAGGTTTTAAGAACCAAAGGGGCTTTTTACTGATTTAATCCCCAATACAGTGTGTAGTAAAGTTTCACTAGTTTGTGGCAAAATGAGAAAATGAAGGACAAAATAGCAAAACTTTTGTATGGAACTATATTTATACAAGCTAAAGGCTTATATTAATTCTGAAATGGTACCTTTCCTATTTTGTTGTTAAAGTTTCCTTTTTCTATGAAATGATGATGATGGTAGATATTTAATTTGAAGAAAAAGTTTTTACTGAGGAGGAAAGAAAGGCACAAACAAAAATCCCAAATCAACATCAACTCTTGTTATTCTTCTCTATTACCTTTTTTGAAAATACACAGGTCCATGAAATCTGCAAATCTAGGAACAAAGCTAGTAGATGACCTTTAATATTTGTCCTTCTTATTCATTAATTATCACTGTATATGTTTCCTGTAATAACCAGAGGCCTCACCTCCTTGGGCATCACGCCAGGGGAGGGTGAGTTTGGAGAGTGGGCTGTGCCCCCTGTGATTTCTCCATAAAGGGCTCAGCACTCCACCTCTACTAGGAGCCTCTGCAGAGAAAGCTCCAGGCCCCACTCAGCTGGCAACTTCAGCTCCTGAAGTTAACTCCTGGCCCTGTATTGAAGGAAGGGGTTTGCTTTCTGTGAGTTTGGGTCTGGTTATTATTATTTCAGCTCAGGTCTGGTTTAGTTCTCAAAGATATGTGGAGTTAAAAGAAAGAGACAAGAGAGCTTTTAGTCTTTCTAGGATTAGAAAGGAGTGGGGACAGAGATAAAGAAAAAAAGATAATCAAGATAGCGCATGCCTGTAATTCCAGCACTTTGGGAGGCTGAGGCAGGAGAATCATGTGTTCAAAGCCAGCCTCAGGAGAAGTGAGGTGCTAAGCAACTCAGTGAGACCTTGTCTCAAAATAAAATACAAAATAGGGCTGAGGATGTGGCTCAGTAGCTGAGTGCCCCCAAGTTCAATCCCTGGTACAAAAAAAAAAAGATTGACTTTCATCTTGCTTTTTTTAAGGCTACAATGACCCAACTCGGCTTCCTGCTGTTTTTTATTGTTGCCACCAGAGGGTGCAGTGCTGGTGAGTCTCACTGTCAGGCGCCCTGGGCCCAGCTCATCTGCATAGATGCATAGAGTGTTCAAAGAAAACACAACTAGGCCGGGCTGCTTCCAGGATGAGGGACTCTCCTGAGCCAGAGATGATGTCTTTGAGATGCACAGAGGCCACCTTGGATGTAGTCTGAGTGCTGATTTCTGGCCTCTTGAGGGATCTGGTCTCCAGAGTGAGAGCATTGCTAAGAGATATCCTGGGTCTGGTTCTTTGTCTCTGTGTGGCCCTGAGGAGACCCTAGTAAGAACTGTGTCCTCTCCTTGCCATTTCCCACTACCATGGTGTGCTTGGATCTTTGAATTTCTATGGCAATTGTGTGGTATGCTCTGTGCCCAGAGAATGTTCTCTTTATAGTCTCCTCTATAACAAGAATAGCAATGGAATTTTACAATTTGTGTTTCTGTCTGTCTATCTATCTATCTATCTATCTATCTATCTATCTATCTATCTATCTATCTATCATCTATCTATCTATCTATCATCAATCATTTTTCTATCTTTTAAAGAGAAACAACTGTTTCTTTTCTCAGTACTTGGGATTGAACCCAGGGGCACTCTACCACTGAGCCACATCGCCAGCCTGTTTTATTTTTTATTTTGAGATAGAGTCTCACTAATTTGCACAGGCTGGCCTTGAATTTATGATCCTCTTGCCTCAGCCTCCTGAGTCCCTGGGATCACAGGTATGTATCACCGTGCCTGGCTGAGAAAAGCACATTTCTAAATATTATCTCACTTGATCTTCTCAAAAACACTATTCATTAGCTTCATGTTCTGCACAAGGAAACTGAAGTTCAGGTGTGTTAAGTAGAATCCAAGGACTGTTCATTGGCAGCTGAAGCTACTTAGGCCTGAATACTTCTGACTTCAAAGCTTGTGACTGCTTCCATCCCTCCAGACTTCTAGACTAGTTTGCAGAGTTGAAAGTAGTGTACAAGGTTCTTCATGGTAAGCCCCTGCTGGTCTCTTGGCTAGAGTCTCAGCACCTTCAATCTCAAACTGTCTCAACCATATTAAGCTACCTGAATTTCTTTGACAGGCTGGACTGTGCTTTATTCTTTTCTCCAGGTCTTTGGACATGTTGTTCTCCTTGCCTTGAATTCTCTTCTCTTTCTTCCAACTGGTAAATCATGTCTGTCGTTTATGTTGTGCCTCACGTGGGTTCGCTCGACAATTTGGGGTCCCGCGGGACGAGGGGACCGAGGAATGGGGTCCCACGGGACGAGCTCTGGGGTCCTGAAGGACGAAGGTCTGGGGTCCCAAAGGACGAGGTCTGGGGTCCCGAAGGACGAGGTCTGGGGTCCCGAAGGATGAAGGTCTGGGGTCCCGAAGGACGAGGTCTGAGGTCCCAAAGGACGAGGTCTGGGGTCCCGAAGGATGAAGTCTGGGGTCCCGAAGGACGAAGGGCTGGGGTCCCGAAGGACGAGGGCTGGGGTCCC
>CM053400.1:104441007-104467116 GCA_028644305.1 Xerus rutilus
AAATTCTTGGTAAGAAGACTTCCATTGAAGGTATTAGGAAGTGGAGAGGACTGCTTTGAGAAGGGAAAACCAGTCAAAGGGAGTTTGGAGAGAGGAGGACCAGGACTCCAGAAGTTGAAGAAAAAAAGGAGAGGAGGGGCCAGCATCTCGACAGGCCTTGCGTAGTTGAGTAAGGTCAGAAACTGGAGTAGGGATCCAGGGGCGTACATTGCCATCTGCCTGGAGATTAACCATGTAAGCTTGTGCAGTGGGTGGAGTTGGGCGAAAAGGATTGAAAAGAGAGAAGTGGGTGGGCGGATCACAGGCAGAGGAAGTAAGGTAGGGAGGAGGAGGAGTAACTTCATCGGGTGCTGAAGGTAGGGCAGGGTAAATACAAGGGGTATCAGAGGCAGGGAAATTTCCATGAAGAGGGAGCTCACAGGAAGTTGAAGACAAAGGATCAGTGCTATGTGATTGATGTTGTGGGGGTGCTATAGGGGTTGCCTCATTGAGGACTGAGGAGAGGAGATTTCCCATGGTGAAGGAGTGGAGACAAGAAACTTTAAAGTGAAAGTAATAGTAATGATAGCAGGAGGAAAAGCTAGAGAAAAGAAATCGAAAGCAAAGAGGACAGAAAAAAAAACTGAGGATTATGAGAAGAAAGTAAGTTTGGAGTCTCATGAGACACAAAAAACACAGAAATGTTTAGGATCAGGGTATGTTGGGCTTTGTGAGGGACTTCTGTGGTTTTTTAGGCCACAGCCGTATGCTCACACAGTGTCTCGGAGGACCATACGCCACAGGCGTTAGGGCAGTTCCAGTCACCGGGCTGATCAGACCCTTATGTGTGACTGCCGGATGAACCAGGGAGTGGAGGTATGTTCCCTGACCTAACTTTTTTACACAAAGACAAACAGACACAGAAGAGTACAAAAAGGCTGATGTTACCCTCACTAGCAAGACAAGACAGGGGACCGCCACAAAATCACTTTCCGAGTTTCCGAGTCTGAGAGGTCGAGCAGGCCACTAAAGCACGTTGGCGCCAGATGTCATTTATGTCGTGCCTCGCGTGGGTTTGCTCGACGAGTTGGGGTCCCGCGGGACGAGGGGACCGAGGAATGGGGTCCCACGGGATGAGCTCTGGGGTCCCGAAGGACGAAGGACAACGGGGTCCCACGGGACGAGGTCTGGGGTCCCGAAGGACGAAGGTCTGGGGTCCCGAAGGACGAAGGTCTGGGGTCCCGAAGGACGAGGGCTGGGGTCCCACGGGACGAGGGCTTATGGGGTGGATGGTCGCGGAGTCACTCACCCAGACTCCGGGGGTAGGTAAAACTGCTCTGCCGGAGCGAGAAGCAGCCCAGTTTATTTCAGTTAGTGCAACAGTTTATATAGGGTCCTCGGACCAATCATGGCCCTGAGGTTAGGCTACAGCCAATAGGGTATTGAACCATGTCAGGCGCGCAGCCAATCAGTGTGGGATGAGAAAAGGAGAGGCACTGAAGGCAGCCAATCAGCATGAGGTAAAGAGGAGGGGAAACATTCAAAGTAACCAATCAGCATTGGGCAAAGGAAAGGGGAGGGGAGGCATTGAAGGCATGGAGAGAGCTCCTATACATGTCTATTCTCTCAGAATACACTATAGTGTCACTTGAACTAGAAAGCCTCTGTGACTAAGTTATTCTACCCCAGACAGTCCCCCTGGCTCCATTCAGACTTCTCTATTCTCATCTCAGAGTCTTTCTTTTATTCTCCTGAGCTTCTCATTCATTCCTTCTAATAAAATTTTCTGTTGGTTTTTGGCAACTCCCTCTAGAGGTAAGTTCTTGAGGGATGTTTAATTTCTTTGAATGCTGGGTGCCCAGGGAAGGGCTTGGCACAGCATGAGGTCATGTGGAAGGAGATAAGTTAAACCTGGGCTGGATGCTCAACCTCTGATGGGCTAAATCGATGAGGCTAGATAGCTCAGGGCCTTTCAACCCAGGCAGCGAGGCTCTGCCACAGTGGTGAAATGAGATTGGGATTAGAGGCAAGGGTAGGCTGGGTTTTGTGTTAAACCAGCACAGAGACTGAAACTCTGCATATTCTATAGCTGTGGTCAGAACTGTTCCCAAGAAATGGACCTGGTCTTTATTGTCTGCATCCCTGCCTAGAAGCTGCAAAGAAATCAAAGAGAAGTGCCTTAGTGCAGATGGTAAGTAATGAGCCCTGTCAGGATTTTGTCCTCTGGGATTTTTTTTTTTGCTTATTTAAATTTCTTTCTTTCTTTCTTTTTTTTGGTACTGGGGATTGAACCTACTGAGCTACATCCCAAGGCCTGCCCTCTCATTTTTTTGAGATAAGCTCTCTCTAACTGTTGAGGCTGGCCCTGAACTTATGATCCTTCTGCCTCAGCCTCCTCAGTTGCTGGGATTACGGGCTTATGTCACTGTACTCATCACCACTATCCATCTCAAGAAAACATTTCATTACTCCAAACAAGAACTCTATACTTATTAAGGAATGAATCTGCATTCTGCCTTTCCCAAGGCCCTGGTAACTGTTGTTCTACTTTCTGTTCTATAAATTTGTCTATTCTAATTACCTTGTATAAGGTGAATCATAAGGTAGCTGTACTTTTGCATCTGGCTTGTTCACAAAGCATAATGTTTTCAGTAAGCATGAATAATGCATTCATTTTTATCCATTCTGTATAGATATATATGTCAGTATATCTATGCTATATATTGTATATTATATGTGTGCATATATATACACTCAATATTTTATTTATCCATTCATCTGCTGAATACTTGGGTTATTTCTATCTTTTAAGTCTTGTGATGAATGCTACAATAAATGTTAGGTGTACAAATTTCTGTTTGAGGTCCTATTTTAAATTCTTTGAGTATATCCTAGAAGTGGAATTGCTGGGTCATATGAAAATTCTGTCTCAGCTCTGTGAATAACATTGCTTAGAGCTTGGATAATTCTATGTTCTGCCTCAATCAGTGCGTGTAGTCTTCTGAACTTGGGGGATACATAGTGATAGAACTCAAGAGAGCCTTTAGGCCAGGTTTCTAGTTCCCAGAGCTGAGATGGACCATGAGCTCACAGACAGGGAGGCTCTGGGTTGGTTCTTTCCACAGATGGCCTGTATTTCCTCCTGGCCAAGAATGGTGCCATCTATCAGACCTTCTGTGACATGACCTCTGCTGGTGGTGGCTGGACCCTGGAGGCCAGTGTGCATGAGAATGACATGGCTGGGAAGTGCACGGTGGGTGATCGGTGGTCCAGTCAGCAGGGCAACAGAGCAGACTACCCAGAGGGGGACGGCAACTGGGCCAATTACAATACTTTTGGGTCTGCAGAGGCAGCCACCAGTGACGACTACAAGGTGGGTGCCACTTGGGAAGGGTGAGGACTTGAGTGTGGCTGGGCCACAAGCATGCAGGAGAGAGGTTTGGGAGGTGGGCTGCAGATATAGGGCTGGAGCAGAAGAGAGAATCACAAGGCCATTAGGCAGTGGGGTGGTGATGGGGGTATGATCTGATGGAAGTGGGTATGTGTGAGCATGGCTGGCCTTTTGTCCACCTGGAGCCCAGAGATGTCAGCTCAGCTGAGGGAACCCATGTATGTCTTTTGCCCCTGTGGGACCTTCTGGGTTGGCCAATCTCAGTGTTGGTTGCTTTCCAGAACCCTGGCTACTACGACATCCAAGCCGAGGACATGGGCATCTGGCATGTGCCCAACAACAGTCCCATGGAGAATTGGCAAAACAGCTCTCTGCTGAGGTATCGCACCAGAACTGGCTTCTTCCAACATGTGGAAAATAATCTGTTTGGCCTCTACCAGGTACACATGGCTGCTGTCTGGGACTGGTTTTCATGTATGTAGAGAGAGGCAGGTGTTTGAGGGTGGGCAGGTAGCATCTTTCCGTGGGGTTTTCCTGTCCCCTAATCCTAATTTGCTGATAGCTTCTGTCCCAGTCTCTTCAGAAATTCTGAGCCAGAGAAGATAAAGATCCAGGGGAGAGGAGATTTGGGACAGGAAGAAAGATAGAGACAGAGAGAGAAAGTGCACCACTTGGCTTGGGCTGTTGGAGAAGCACAGCAAAAAGGAAAGATTCATATTCTGACTGGTTTTGAAATAATCTCAGCTACTCTTCCTACTTGCTTCCTCTTTATGAATGACAGCAACCTCCAAAACCAAAACTATTGTCCTTATTCAATGATTTTTGTTGTTGTTCCTTGTAGAAATACCCAGTGAAATATGGAATAGGAAAGTGTTGGACTGACAACGGTCCTGCGATACCTGTGGTCTATGATTTTGGTGATGCTCAGAAAACTGCATCTTATTACTCACCTTATGGCCAGGGTGAGTTTTTAATGCTCCTTGAATTCTTCATAGCAAAGATGATAAATTCAGTTATGACAGGGAAAGGTTATTTATTACTACAGCCTGGTTCTCTTCTATGAATGTTACATGTATTATCATATTTAATTTGCACAACTACCCTTGAGGACTATTATTAACCCCACTTTATTGATCAGAAAACTGAAGCACTGGGAGCTTCAGGAACCTACCTGAGATCACAGTGCATAGGCAGGGGAGTCAGCATGAGGACTGGGGAAATTTGACTCCAGACTCCATTCCTAGCAACATCATTATCAACCCCTCAGCAACTTATTAAGACAAGGCTAGATTCATGTGTAAAGGGCAGAACAACAGACAAAATAGTGAGACAATTTTATTTCTAATGTGAGGGGTAAATATTTTATTTAATGTGAATCTAAGTTTGGTGGCATCTCCTTTGTTAGGTTGAGCCTATGCTATAAAATTCAAAGCTGTTGTAAATACATCTAGGATTTGGAGAATCTCTTTTATTTAAAATAACAGAGAAGCCAGACATCCTGGTGTGTAAATTGAGGCCAGCCTGGTCAATTTAGTGATATCCTGTCCCAAAAGACAGAGAGAAAGGAATGGGGAATGGGAGAGAGAGAGAGAGAGAGAGAGAGAGAGAGAGAGAGAGAGAGAGAGAGAGAGAGAGAGAGATATTTCCCAGTATTGTTGAATTTCTCTATATAAGCCCTGGTAGGACAGGGGCCCTCTCTGAGAACCAGTTCTTAATTTCTGAGGTTGGGAAAAAGTTCCTCTTGGTCAAGTTTGGGGCTGGGCTGCTCTACTTTCGAGCCTCAGTCTGGCACCCACAGTCTCTGGGCTGGCCTAAAGGAAGCTATTTCTGGCATCCTCCTTGAGTGCTGTTTTCTGTTCTCACTTTCAGCGGAATTCATTGCAGGATTTATTCAGTTCAGAGTATTTAAAAATGATAGAGCAGTCAATGCCTTGTGTGCTGGAATGAAGGTCACCGGATGTAACACTGAATTTGTGAGTCTTTGTGGGGACCAAAGGGGCTTGTGAGTGAGGTTGAGTGTGCACATGTGTGTGTGCTGAGTGTGGTGTGAGCATGTGTATGTGTGTGGGAGTGTGACTTCCCTTACTCTTTGCTGAGTCTCAGGGACCGGTGGGACCTCCTCCTGTGCAGGCACAGACATCTTATACTGTTTAGGACCAATATATCAAGGGTGGAAATTTCAAATGCACCGTGGCTGTATGCTCAGCCTTCAGGATAAAACATTCTGTTACCTGTTGAGGATTATGTTCAGGAACATCCCATGGAAGCCTTTTGAAGCTGAGAGTACTTGAGAAATATGAGGTGTTATTATTCTCCACCTGAGGTTTAGCTGTCAGAGTCAAATTTGGCCTTCCCAATCCTGCCCAGGATTCCATGTGTTGAGAGGTTACCAGGAAAGTCCTGGACATATTCCACCAGAACCTCATTCAGGCCATCCCAGCTCCCCACCACAGGTACTTTGTCTGGCCAGAGGTCACCATGTAGACTGACTGCCAGAGCAGGAGGAGGCAGCTTCATCATCAAGGAGAACCCTGGGGTTGTGATGGAGAATTTTAAGTATGGGGACACCAAAGAAGCAGGTCTCTTTGTGACTATGTGGCTCCTATGGCACCTTTAAGCCATGGCTTAAGGCATGTGTACTGTAGTGTGCATATGAGCCAACATGCACCTGTTCATTACCTAGTGAAGCCTGAAGTGGGCACCTGCACTGTACTAGTACAGGAGACACAAAGATGGTGTATTCCTTACTCATCATCTAACAGGGCAAACATTCACACAAAGATGAAGTTTCTATCTGATGAATCCAAAGTATAATAGAAATATAGAGTAGGGGGCTGGGAATGTAGCTCAGTGATTGAGTGCTTGCCTAGCATGTGTGAGGTTCTCGGTTCAAACCTTAGCACCAAAAATAAGCCAAAAGAAAACAAAACAGCAATAACAAATAACTAGGGGCTACAAGAACACCTAACTCTGATGATGGTATCAAAGACATGATTGCAAGAAAGGTCACTTCTATACTGAGTCTCGAGAGATGGATAGATAGAACTTTATGAGGTATCGGTGCAATTTAGGTTGAATGAATGAAGTGTTAAGAATTATCAGTATTTCAGAGAGCATGTGGCGTTGAGGGGATAATAAACTGTTTTACAGTTTTTGTGCATGAGATGTATGTGGGGTAGAGATGGGAACTAGATTATGAAGAGACCTTTACATCACACCAAAGATTTTGAACTTTATTCTGTAGGTGATGGGAACCAGTAAAGCACTTGAAAGAGAAGATTGACTTGATCATCTTTGTGATAATCATGCTGGTAGCACAGTGGTGACAGATTCTAGTGGTGCTAGATTAAGGACCTGGCAACCAATATTGAGGTGGTCCCAATAGTCAAGATGAAAGCCTGAAAGAGAGTAGTGCCCACGGGGATAAACAGGAGGTACTGATGAATTTCAAAGATTTTAAATTTATGACCAGTCGAACACAGATGATGGAAAGAGAACAAGTCTAGGATAAACTCCTGGTTTTCATTTAGGTAAGGGAATACCACTGATTAGGTCAGGGTGTCTGGATGATGAACAGGTTTGGGGTCAATGAAGGATATGCAGTCATATGCTGCTGCATAACAATATTTTGATCAATTACAGATTGCAAATAGGACAGAGATCCCAGGAGGTTATATTACCTTGTGATATTACGGTCATCTTAGTTTGTGTGAATACACTATCATGTTCATACAATGACGAAATTGTCCAATGATGCATTTCCCAGAAAAGTATCCCCATTGTTAACTGATGCCTGGATGTAATTAAGTGTGTTTTGGTTGAGTGGAGCTTGAAATTCCTTCAGAGAGGTCCCAGTGGTGGAGTTTGAGGTCTTCAGCCCAAGAAACAAATGGACTGAAGATAGAGCTTTGGGGCCATCAGTGAATTCTTAGTAACTATAAACAAAGAGGATCAGACAATCTATAAGGGAGAAGGAGATGTGTCTCCTCCTAGGGATTAACACTTAAGGAATTCATGAAGGAAAAGTCCAGCCAGGGAATCCAAGAAGGAATGTTCAGAAAAGTTGAATCAAAGCCAGGAGGAGATGATGTGTCACTAAAGCTAAGGGTCAAGAAGTTTTTATGGGAGAACTAGATCAACACTGCCCATGGAGACTTGATGAGGAGCAAAGATTCCTCTGGATTTGGCCATTAAGGTCTTTGGGCTCACCAGCAGACCTTTCATTTCCACCTTCTCTTCTTCTTGTTTTCTAGCACTGCATCGGTGGAGGAGGATACTTCCCAGGTCATTACATGCAGTGTGGAGGCTTCTCTGCTTTTGATTGGAATGGACATGGAACTCATGTTTCTTATAGCAACAGCCAAGAGATAACAGAGGCAGCTGTGCTTCTCTTCTATCATTGAGAACTTCATACTATGGGACCCAGAACTCTTCTCTCAGTGATGGGGTCCCAAGGATGGAGAACCACTTGCCCAATAGCTAGAATGTAGCAGAGGAAAGAAGAATAAATCATAATGATTCAAGGATTGGTGTTTGTATTAGTTGGCTTTGCATCACTGTGACCAAAATATCTGACGAGAAAAATTTAGAGGAGGAAAAGTTTATTTTGGCTCATGGTTTCAGAGATTCAGTCCATGGTGGATCAAGTCCATTTCTCTGGGCCTAAAGTGAGGCAGAACATCATGGTGGAAGGGTATGACTCCACTCATGGCTTCCAGGAAGGAGGGGAGGGAGAAAAAGAGAGAGAGAGAGAGAGAGAGAGAGAGAGAGAGACAGAGACAGAGAGACAGAGAGATAGAGATGGAGGGGAGGAGGGAGAGAAAGAAGAATGGGATGAGGCCTCAGGGAAGAAGAACCCTTCTGGTACATGTCCCCAGTGACCTACCTCCTCCAGCCATGCCCCACCTGCCTACAGTTACTTCCCTGTCTGTTCATTCAAATTAGGATGAACTGATTAGGTTACAGTGCTCATAATCCAGTTATTTCACTTCTGAATATTCCTGAATCAGGACATGTTGGGAGACACCTCATATCCAAACCATACGTGTTTTTATGAATTCCAGGAAATTTCAAAAGACTCTCTATTGCTCTGAACAATTCTACTTCAACTGCTTTTGTGCTTGAAATGCTAAGACTTAGGAATCCTGATAGGAGAATATGCCATCCATCAACCCACTTCTGACAGCCCTTTAAAATAGCCAGTGGAATAAAAGTCAGAGAGGAGCCATTTAACTTTCTCCTTCTTAACTTACTCATGTGATTTGCTCAACTTGCATCCTCAACCTGAAACTTCTAAAGAAAATAGTCTTTTTTTGGGCGGAGGTGTTGAGGGTTCAACAAAGAAGGAAGATACACCCAATATCCATATCTAGTATATGCATATCTTGGTGGTTAGGTACCTCCTTAGGGAAGGATGGGGCTGGCAGGCCTATGATGATGACTCTTCTAGGGTAGCGGCTAACCCTCCTGGGACCCTATCTTCTGGGCCTTGTTCAAAAGGAGCCAAGTGACCCAATCATCCCCACAGTATTATTAGTTCAGGTAGGATGGGATGACATCAGTATTGGGCCCTTGATTATACGTTAGGCATTTCATTTGTTTTCCTCTAGAATGCAACTATGATTATAACCAGCCTTCCTATTCTTTTCTACTCTGTCAATTATTTCTCTCTGGCTAGGAGATATCCTTCTTGGGTTCAATAATTTGTTAGATTGGCTCACAGAATCCAGGAAATTAGTTTAGTTAATATTGTCAATTAATTACAAAGTCCACACATCCTGATTTCAAAATGTACTAGAAAGCTATGGTAATCAAAACAATGTGCTATTGGCATAAAGACAGGCATAGAGCTAATGAAATAGACAAGAGAGCTCAGAAATTAGCCCTCACATTATGGTCATGATTTTGGACAAGGTTGCCAGAACCATTCAAATGGAAAAATGACAGGTTTTTCTTTTTGATTTTTTTTTTTTTTGGCTTTGAACTCACAATTCTCCTGTCTCCCAAAGTGCTGGGATTACAGGTGTGTGCCTCCACGCCCAACTGACAGTTTTTTAAAAAATTTACATATTTTTCTATTCACCAGCAACATTGAATAAAAAAGATAATTTTTATTTATTTATTAAATTTATTTATTCTACTTAGGTATACATGATAGCAGAATGCATTTTGATTCATTGTACACAAATGGAGCACAACTTTTCATTTCTCTGGTTGTATGTGATGTAGAATCACACCATATATGCAGTCATACATGAAGCTAGGGCAATGATGTTCATCTCATTTCACCATCTTTCCTGCCCCCATTTCCCCTCTCCCCTCCCTCCTCTTTGACCAAGTTTCCTCCATTCTTCCCATGCTCCCTCCCCCATATCGATCAGCATCCATTTACCAGAGAGAACATTCAGTCTTTGTTTTTTTGTGATTGGCTTACTTTGCTTAGCATGAAATTCTCCAACTCCATCCATTTGCCTGAAAAAGCCATAATTTTATTCTCTCTTTTAGCTGAGTAATATTCCATTGTGTATATATACCACAGTTTCTTTATCTATTCATCTATTGAAGAGCATCTAGGTTGCTTCCACAGTTTAGCTATTGTGAATTGAGCTGCTATAAACATTGAAGTGGCTGCGTCACTGTAGTATGCTTTCTAAGTCCTTAGGATATAGACCAAGGAGTGAGATAGATAGCTGGGCCAAATGGCTATTTCATTCCAAGTTTTCCAAGGAATCTCCATATTGCTTTCCAGACTGGTTGTACCAATTGCAGTCCCACCAGCAATGTATGAGTGTGCCTTTTCCACCACCTTGTCAATGCTTACTATTGTTTGTATTCTTGATAACTGCCATTCTGACTGGTATAAGATGAAATCTTAGAGTAGCTTTGGTTTGCATTTCTCTAGTGGCTAGAGATGTTGAACATTTTTTCATCTTCTGAGAAGTGTGACAAGTTTTTTTTTTTTTGACAAAAAAATATTTGGAAAATTGGATATCTACATGCAAAGTAACTAAGCTGGACCCTTACCTAACAGTACACACAAAAATTAGCTCAAAATGTATCTATAATCTAAATGTAAGGCCTACCACTATAAAACTTTTAGATCAAAACAGGTCAAAATCATCATAGTAGTGAGTTTGGCAATGATTTCTCAGACTTGAAACCAATGGTACAGACAACAAATGAAAGAGTAGACAAATTAGCTTTTATGAGAATTAAAAATTTTTTACATCTAGCAGGGCATGGTGCCACATGCCTGTAATCCCAGCAACTGTGGAGTTTAAGGAAGGAGGATCACAAGTGTGAGTCCAGTTTCAGCAACTTAGTGAGACCCTAGCTCAAAAAATAAAAATGACTGAGGATATGGCTCAGTGGTAAAGTGACCCTGGGTTCAATCCCTAGCATGCCCCCCCCCATATATATAATCTAGAAAGCACTATAAACAGAGCAAAAAAAATTATAGAATGGGAGAAAATATTTGTAAATCATGTGTCTGATAAGTGACCAATATCCAGAATTTAAAGAGAACTTCTAAAATTCAACAATACAATCCCAAACAACTCAATTAAAAAATGGGCAAAAGACTCAAATAGACGTTTCTCCAAAGAAGAAATACAAATGGCCAATAAGCACATGAAAAGGTGCTAAGCATCACTAATCATTAGGGAAAGGCAAACCAAAACTCTTATGAGATACCATTTCATGCCCATTAGGATGGCTAGTATAAAGACAAACAAAAAACAAAAGCAGAAAATAACAAGTATTGGCAGGATGTGGAGACATTGGAATCCTTGTGTATTGTGGGAAAGTAAAACGGTATAGAAACTGTGGAAAAGAGTTTGGAGTTTCCCCCTAAATTATACATAGACCAAGCATGGTGGAGCAAGACTGTATTCTTAGTAACTGGGGAGGCAGAGACAGGAGGATCTCAAGTTCAAGGCCAGTTTGGGCAACTCAAAAGACTCTGTTCTAAAATAAAAAATAAAAAGGGCTGGGCATATAGCTCAGTGGTAAAATCTGGATTCAATTCCCAGATATGCAAAATTAAAGAGCTGGGTGCAGTGGTGAATGCCTGTAATCCCAGTGGCTCAGAAGGCTGAAGGTGGAGGACCACAAGTTGAAAGCCAGCTTCAGTAACTTAGCAAGGCCCTCAGCAACTTAGTGAGACTTTGTCTCTAACAAAAACAAAAAAAGTCTGGGAATGTGGTTCATTGGTTAAGCACCTCTGGGTTCAAGCCCTGGAACAACAACAACAGAAAAAATTAAATATAGAATATCATGCAATTCAGCAATTACCCTTCTAGGTATATATATTCAAAAGAATTGAAAGCAGATTCTTGAACATGGGTTCATAGCAGCATTATTCACAATAGTTAAAACATGGAAGCAACATATATGTTCACTGGCAGACACTTAAGCAAAATGTGGTCTATATACAATGAAAAATTATTCAGTCTTAAAAAGGAACAATATTCTGATACATAATACAACATGGATGAATTTTAAGAACATTAAGCTAAGTGAAATAAGCCAGTTAGAAAAAGATGAATGTTAGGTCGGTTTAAGGTGGCTAAGAGGAACAAAAACACCAAGCAACCCGTATTCATGAAAGAACAACCAATCAGACACCGACAGACAAGCAGTGATGACTCCTTGTAACCACCTATTAATTGACCAATCCCCTGACCAACCCCAGGAGGACAGGGGACTCCCAAAGACCTCCTTTTCCTGTCCTGAGCCCTCCTCTTCCTGCCCTAAGCTTCCCTTTCCTGTCCCAACCCATCCCCTTCCTGCCCTAAGCCTATAAAAATTTCAAACCAGCTGAGCCTACGCAGAATTCTTCCAGATCTGCTCTGTTGGACTGGGGAGTCTTGCCCGAGAGTGTATATCAATAAAGCACTGCACAGTGTTTTTTTTTTTTTTTTTTTTTTTTTTTTTTTTTTTTGGTAGCAGGGACTGAATTCAGGGGTATTCAATCACTGAGCCACATCCCCAGCCCTATTTTTTGTTTTATGTAGAGACAGGGTCTCACTGGGTTGCTTAGTGCCTTGCCATTACTGAGGCTGACTTTGAACTCATGATTCACCTGTCTCAGCCTCCCAAAGTGCTGGGATTATAGGTGTGCGCCACTGCAGTTTTAATTTGCCTCCTTTTGGTCATCCGTACCTGACCTTAGAATGAATATTGTATGATTTCACTTTCTGAGGTAACTATAGTTAAATCTATGGAGACAAAAATAGAATAATTGCCTGGGGTGGGGAGAGAGGAGCATGGGGAGTTATTTAATGTTGTTTTAGTCAGCTTTTTCATTACTGTGACCAAAATACCCGACAGTAACAATTTTAGCGGAAGAAAAGTTTATTTGGGTCTCATGTTTTCAGGATCCTCAGTCCACAGATGGCTATTCCTCAGGGCCTGATGTAAGGCAGAACATCATGGCAGAAGAATGTAGTGAGGAAGGTGGCTCGAAACATGGCCACCATGAAGCAGAGAGAGCTCTGCTCAGCAAGGACAAAATACATACCTGAAAGGCACAACCTGATGGTTTACCTCCTCCAGCCTATAGTCACCATTCAGTTATTTCCTATCAGGAGGTTATGGGGGTTCAGCCTCCTCAGGGTGTCAGGTCCTGAGGTGGGATGAGTGGTGTCTGTGAAAATAGCACCACTGAGACACAGAGACCAGGTTTGGTGCAGCTTTGTCTGTCCAAGTTCAGAGCAGCACTTTATTTATAATGATTTACAGTCATTGATTAAAAGAAAAGAAAAGAGGGTTACAAATCATCATGAGTTATTCATAAACACAGAGTGGTCATCCATAATTGTCCCGGATAACTACATCAGCATCAAAGGATTTTTAAATCTTAACTAGAGACTGTAACTATAAGGGTCCTCATGTCCTGTTCTTAAGATTAATATCAAACTAGAGATCACTAAGCTTCCTATTGTATTCTCAAAAACCAAGATGAGGCTAACAAAGGTGTTTTTAACTATGAGAGTAGCATAAGACTAATAGGTCACTGTGGTAACTACACTTAAAAGCATAGCTGTTGATGCACATGTGGTCAACAGCTTCTGCTCATGTCCAGAATTGCCCAAAGCTGCAGGTTAAGTTAACTATTACATACATCATCAAAATATCATTCTCTGAACTTTCCCTGAGCCCTATCCTGTAGCAACCATTGTTTACATAATTTGAGTTCAGTTTCTCTGGGCAGGCATCGAGGCCTTTGTTTCTTAGGACTCTCTCATGTAAACAAGGAACCACAATTAACATGTTTTCTATTAACCCAAACCATTCTTTCTCCAGTAATGTAGGCTCCTGTGTACAGTGGGGGAGGGTCCAGTTCTAAGTTAGATTTTGTTTGTACCTGGACACCTGCTGTCTTCTGCCTTTACCCATGTCAAATATCACTGAATTTTACTATAGGGGGAATCCATTTTTGTCAGGGCCTTTGAGAAGGCTTGACCAACATCTGAGCTTTATAGGCATGGGACTAGTTGGAGCCACAATTTCCCATAGCTCACTTTATTGAAGTTGCCAAAGGAGCCTTCTACAGCCAGGCCTGAGAGCACTTCCAAATGTAATTGGGGAAACTGTGGGCCTAAGTGTTCTGGATAACATATCTAAAGTGAAACTATCATCAGGGGAATTTCTAGAATTACTACTAAGAAACATCATATCAGTAGTACTATCCTGATGGGGATTTTCTTGTTTATTCTCCTGGGTGATCAAATGCCTCTTCTTGATTACAAGAGACTTTAGGGGACCAGGATTGACTGATCCTATCTTTCTGGGAATTAGAATAATGACACAAGCAAGCACAATTAATTCTGTCAAACTAAGAAGGAGCATCCCAACAAGAAATATATTGAGGAGTGCATCTCTTCACCCTGATCCATTGCAGGCACCAGAACTTTGTCAAACAGTGTCTTGAGGATTTTGGGCTACAGCAGGAGGTTAACACACTGATTAGTTTAAGGCTCTCCTAACCCAATCTTTTTTATTATTATTATTTTTTTAGTTGTATAAGTGCTCTACCATTGAGCTACAATCCCAGCCCTCATAACTCAATCTTTTTACCTCTAAATTTTCTTGCATTGTTTCACACATGAGCTTTTAGGGGACACCTAATATGTAAACCATGACAAATGTATACAGAGTTTTAGCTTTGCAAGATGAAGGGTTCTGGAAATGGATGGCAGTGATGGTTGTACAATATGAATGTACTTCATGCCACTGAACTATATGCTTGAAAATGGTCATGATGGTAAATTTTATGTTTTGTGCATTTTACTGCCATAAAAATGGGAAAAACTATGAATAAAACTATGCTCAGTTCCAACAATTTCAGATTCTTATTTTCTAGAGTCCTTCCAACAGCTAAGGAACATGGAATTTTCTCAGACCAGTGGTTCTCAAACTAGAGTATGTATCAGATTAATCTGGAAGGCTGAGTAAAACACACATTGCTGGAGCTGGCCCTTAGAGTTTTTGCTTCAGAAAATATAGGGTGGGACTTGCATTTCTGGCAAGTTCTTGGGTGATGCAGCCAACCACACTTTGAGAGCCACTATCCTAAAATTTCTTTAGATAGGGTCTTAAGTTATTTTGATAGAGATACTATAGCAAAGTACAACAAAGTGGATAGCCTAAGTGATAAAAATTGTCTCACAGTTCTAGAGGTCTGAGATAAAAAAGCAGGGTTGGTTCCACCTGAGGGCTATGGGGAAGACCCTGTTCTCTCCTGACTTCTGTCAGTTTGTTTGGCAATCTGTTTTATTCCCTGACTTGTAGGTGTGTTGCCCTTATTTTTGCTCTCATATTCGCTTGGGTCTATGCTAAATTTCCTGTTTTTATAAAGATAGTAGATACATCAGATTAGGGCCAACCTTAAAGACATCATCTTCTTTATTTGAAAAATTCCATTTTCAAATAAGGCCATATTCTGAGGTACTGGGGGTAGGGTCTGCCTCATCTTTTTGAGGACACAGTACAAATGATAACAGATCTCATATTTTGATTTCCCATTTGGCTGAAGATTCTGTACCACACAGAGACATCCACTGTGACCCAGGGAAGCCCTTGCTGCTAGGAGTATTTCAATAGCTGTGTTAGCTCTGCTCCACTGAACTTTTGACTGCTTGTAGGAAAGTGACTCATGGTTTAAAAAATAATGAATGTTGGAGAGGATGTGGAGAAAAAGGAACACTTTTATAGTATTGGTGGAACTGTAAATTAGTACAACCACTATGCAAATCAATATGGAGTTTCCTTAGTAGACTTGGCATGGAACTGCTATGTGACCCAGCTCTACCATTCCCCAGTATTTATCCTGAAGAATTAAAGTCAGCATACTATAGCAACACATGCATGCCCGTGTTTATAGCAGCACAATTCACAATAGCCAAACTATGGAACAAACGTGGGTGTCCATCAGTGGATAAATGGATAAAGAAAACATGGTGTATATATACACAATGGAGTTTTATTCAGCTATAAAGAAGAATAAAATTATGTCATTTGCAGGAAAATGGATAGAACTTGAGAATATTGTATTAAGCCAAATAAGCCAAACTCAAAAAGTCAAGGGTCATATTTTCTCTCATATATGGAAGCTAGAGTGCAAAAAGGAAAAGAAAGGTGTGGGGTGTGGGAAATCTTTTGAAAATAGAAGGGAGATCAGTAAAGGAAAGGGGAGAGGGAGGAATGGTGAGAAAGTGGAAATAGTGGGGAATGATACTGGCCATTGGTTATATCATATGCATGTATGAATATGTAACAACAAATCACGTCATTGTGTAGAATTATAATGCAGCAATAAAGATATGAAAAAGAAAAGAAAGTGACTCATGAGCACTGATCCCTTTCCTGGCCATGAAGAAAAACAACAGAACACAGAATTTAGTCATTGTTATTGAAAAAATAAAACAGATATGCAGAAATGGTCACTTTCGTTTCCCTTCCTTCTTTCCAGGCAGGAAATTCCAAAGACAAAGGACTGAGGAACCAATCCGGCCCTTTGGGTTGGAGTGTTCTGGGTTGAGTTCATTACCAACCCAGAGCAGGCCTTGATGGTTCCTCCCACAGGGTCCCCATTTAGCAGAGAGCTATTAGTTCTAGGCAGCTCATGGATAATTCCTTCCACAAGCTGCCTGGAACTGAAAGCTCTCTGCTAAATAGGAATCTTGTGCTTCGTAAACTTTCTGGGGAGAATGTTTGGGCCTCAGCCCTGAAAGATTTATTTAATTGTCTTTTTATAATTCTTAGGAAATTCTTAGGTGATTTCCTGTTTGCTCAGGTAATATTTTTTCATTTTGAAAGTATCAAGGGAAAAAATTTCACATTATTCTCAGAAGAATGTACACAAGAAAAGAATATTCAAGTATGTAGGAGTTAGAATTAAAAAAAAAAAAAAAGACAATTGCTGGAACAGACCACAACCAGGCTAAAGTCCGGGTTTGCTATCAGGATGTTGTGGCCACAAAACAAAATTCCAGAACTCCAGTACACTGCACTGTTTTTTCAATGCTAAGTTACCAACATATTTGTTGGGGTAGAATTATCAGAGATCTTAAAACAATGGATGAATATGATGAACATTTTTAAAAAGGAGTATATTTTTGTTTCACGTGAACTTTTAATGTGGAATACACCTCTCTGGATAGATAGACATATAGTAAGATTCAGATTTCATATTTTTTCAAAAACACTAAAATATGTTATTATCCCTCAAATACTGGTATTTTGGAACTTAGTAGTACTATATTCCAGAATATCAACCCATGGCAAACCTATATTGCAATCATGCCTCTCACCAGACGCAGGTTTCAGGACTTCTAGAAGTCTGATCCAGCAATTAACATGCCTTTTTGGTGGCAATTACCGAATATAACCTTTGGCCATCTATTCTTCAATGATCAAATGTTAGAATCAACATTCAGCAGAGGATGGAGCCACATGGCATCTTTAAAAACTGAATTTGTGGAACATCATTCCATCTAAAAGGTAATTTAAAAATCTATTTTGTTTGAAAATCTTTTGGAAGCCAGATTTTAGACGTTTAATGTATAGAGTGGGAACAATATTTCCCAGTTCCCCCAGCAGCTAGATTGCTTGTGTCACTGTCACTATATTGCTGTTGGCTAAGGTGAATGAACGATTTTTATAGTGTGTGTGTGTGTGTGTGTGTGTGTGTATGTGTGTATGTTTGTGGTGTGTGTCATTATTGAAGGTCATCTATTAATGAAAAATTTCCATGTTTATTGTCAAAAACAGTGATTCAGTCACTTCTTTCATTCCTACTTGCAAAACAGATCATCTTTTCCCACTGAAGGCATCTCTTTTGTAATACATTTCCAAAGGCCTTTGAAGACCGCTGACATTGGGTGAATATTATACTTCCCTGATGTCTTTCCTTAGGATCCAAGTGAGCTAGGTACAGTTTGTACTCCAAGTTCCCACAGTCATTGGTTTGAACTTGTTTCACTGCTGTATCACATGGAGTGCCACTCTTCTACTATTACTTTCTACATTACCTATAAACCTACCATCAAGCCAATTGCTGTAGTTTTAAATGCCAGGCAACAGAAGTCTCTGCTGTGGATTTATAAATCTGAAATGATGCTTTGAGAGCCTCAATTGAAATGTGGCTGATGATCCTTTAGACATTCTGTCTAGTGTGTATCTAACTTTCTGTCACAGCTCATTTAATTGTCTGTGCATGTGCCAGATTTCTCTGGCTGGAATGAAAGGCAGGAATGGAGTACTGCTAAAGAAAGTGGAGCAAGAGGACGTCAAAGTGTGTGGTCAAGGCAGTTCCCAAGGGCCTTGTTCTTTCAAGAAGGAAGCACACAAATGTGCCAAGGGACACTCAGAGACAACTAGAGAGGATATGCAATAAAACAACAGAGAACTTCAGGTCAAAGTCATATAGGAAGGTGAGATAGGGGAAGGAATGGGGGAAAGAAGGAGAACTCTTAGAGGAAAAGGAAGTCAGATCTAATCTGTTTATCTTTGTGGTCTTGTGCATGGTATATAGTCACATGCAACCCATGTGGTAGATTGAACTGCACAGAATCAGGGAAATTGACAGAACTGTTGTGGATTCTATGTGACAGATAAATAGCAATGTGGAACAGAATGAAATCCTCCAGAGTGAAGTTTTGTCATGTGAAAACAATATCAGTTATGGTCCATTGCAAATACATACATTAAAATGATGACAACCTGATTGCTCTATCTGATTATGATAGTAAACTTTGATCACATGTACTTGTTTTTAGGGGTGCTGGTGTAGCACAATGGAAAAATTAAAGGAATATTTTGTTACAAATATTATCATTAAATTTCAATTTTGGGCAGGGCACTGGTGCATGGTTTTAATCCCAGTGGTTTGGGAGGCTGGGCAGGAGGATCACAAGTTCAAAGTCAGCCTTAACAATTTAGTGAGGCCCTAAGCAACTTAGCGAGATCTTGTCTGAAAATAAAAAATAAAAAGCGCTGGGGATGTGGCTCAGTGTTTAAGCGTTCCTGGGTTCAATGCCTGATACAAAAAACAAACAAAATGGAACAACAACAACAAACCCCCTCCAAAAAAAACCCTCAGTTTTGTTCTGCATTTATTTATTTAGCAGTATTGGGGTGATTAATCCAGAGCCTTGTGCGTGCTAGCCAAGTACTCTGTCATTGAGATACCACCCAACCTTTTTGTTTTTTAATTTTTAAATTTTTTTGATACCAGGGATTGAACTCAGAGTACTCAACCACTGAGCCACATCCCCAGCCCTATTTTGTGTTTTATCTAGAGACAGGGTCTCACTGAGTTGCTTAGTACCTCACGGTTGCTGAGGCTGGCTTTGAACTCGCGATTCTCCTGTCTCAGCCTCCCAAAGTGCTGGGATTACAAGGGTGAGCCATCACGCCCGACTCCAACCTTTTTATTTTTTATTTTGAGAGTCTCACTAAGTTGCTGAGGCTTGCCTTGAACTTGCATTCCTCCTGCCTCAGCCTCCCAAGCACTAGGATTAAAGATGTGCACCACTGCACCCAGCTCTTATGTATTTATAATTCATGAATTTGTTGGGCAGGTCACTTAGAAGTCATTATGCATTATATTTTCTTTTCATTTCTTTATTTTATTTTTCTCTTTTTAAACAAAACACTCTGATATATTAATATGTTAAACATCAAAATCTAGAATTTAATTTGTTATTTGATCAAATTCTGGTTCATACAATAGAATAAAAGAAACAAACATATAAGACAAATTATATTTAATTACCTTTAAATTGTATAGGGCAATTCATTGATAAAATGAACTGCAATTTGGGAAAACTCTTTCATTCAATTTTTCTATGGTCCCATTTATTATACCATATCTAGCATCAGGGAGAGAGATTCAATTCTCTGAATCTTCGGAGTTATTTCTTCATACAGGGAACAAGTTCCTCATTATGTGGAAATTCTGAGATGAGCTTTGATGTGAATTGTACTCTTTGGCTCCTCCTCTTGGGTCGTTGATTTAGATGCAGTTCCATCAGATTATTTGATGCCTTATGTATTAACAGACTTCCTCTTTCTTTTTCTTTATGAGAATATTGCATCCCTTATCTTTAATCTGAATTTCAATATCATTACAGCCAGTAAATAAGTAACAACTGGCTAATTCTCTTCTGACAAGTGAAAGCTCAAGGGAAATAAATATTCATATAAGGGGAAACAGTTTTCTAGCCCTTTTGAGAAACAGGAAAAGATAGGGCATGCTTGTTAAGAGCTTAGTCATGTGTGGTGGTTTGGGTATGGTTTGAGTGTGTTCCCCAAGGGTTCTGGTGTCAGGAGCTTGTAGTGAGAGGTAGTGGGACCTTTAAGTAGTAGATCCTAGTGGGAAGTCCCTAGGTCATTGGGAAAACTATGCTCAGAAGGGATTAAGGTAGCCCTCATGGGGCCCCTCAACTCTTATGAGAATGAGTTGTCATAAGAGAGCCTGGCTCCTGAATAACTCTCTGGCTTCCTGTTGTTGTTTTTTTTAAATGTGATAAATTGCCCCCACAGGTGTTCCTGGTATTGTGAAGTTCTTTCACCATTCACCATCTGCCATGAATCCCTCACCAGAGCCAAGCCAGTGTTGGTGCCTTGCTTTGAAATCTTCAGAACCATGAGCTAAGTAAACCTCTTTTACTTATAAAGTCAGCCTGCTTCAAATATTTATTTATTTATTTACTTATAATTATCCAGTGAAATCCATGTATATTGTTTAAGAAAGAATGAATAGACACAATACAATGTAGGTCTGGTAAACTATAAACTATTCAATACATAAAACTACTCAATATATAAAAATTATATAAATTATTCTATATAAAGAAATTAAAAACAGTATACAGAAGATGTAAAAATAAGATTAAAAACATGAAATAGAATTAATAATACTGATTTTATGTATTCAACAAAAGCATTTCCCAAATAATATGGATGATAAAGTGAGAAAAAAATCAGAGATGGAAAAAAGAATACAGAAATGGAAAAAATGAATAAAATTAAATAAGTTTTTTAAACATTGTTTTAAAATTAAGAAATTGATTTCATGTTTCATCTCTGATATGTTAAGTGATCAAAATTCATCAATCTTATCCTTACAGTAACAAAAATGTCTGAAAATCAAATTACATTTCTTGGATCCAACAATGTACTGCTAGAGCTGTCATCTGGTACACATAATCTTGAAGAATGGCTGGAGACAGAATATGGGCTAATTTGAGACTAAGAAAAACTTGGGATCCTGTAGACTCAGGGAAACCCTCATAGTTTCACAGTTTTCCTTCCATATACCCCACCAGTTTCCCACTGAAGATTCTAGAAAGACCTCATGTCTCTGAGAGGATTAGGTTGTAAATTAAAAACAAAGTTAGTAAGGACAAAGTTTCAAAGAAAAATATTTGGAATACTGCAGTCAGAGATGGGAATAAAGGTGCCAGTGGGTATGTGTTGATGAAACACTTGTGAAAGTCATAGTCATCAGACATAGACCCACTTAAAGATTGGATAAGATTAGAAAAAACTCCTTTGTCCCATATCTGACCTGCACAACAGCAAGGATCTAGTATAATAACAATCAATTTCAGCTGAAAGAGTTGTAATACACAGATTCTTTCTCCCAGAAGTAGTGTTTAAGAAAACTCAAACAGTGAGATTTTAAAAAAGTAGATGATGAAAATTTAAAGCCTCTTGTACCTTTAGCTGCAATCAAGCATAAAATACCAGACAAGTCCTCACCAGATAGGATAAATACTCCTATCAGTGACCTATTTACCTCATTTTTTATTATTCAATAAAACATGTCTGCATTTCAACAAAAATTTATAAGACAGGCTAGAAGACATGCTAAAATGTAGTCTGAAGATAAAAATCAGACTCAAATATATCATAAATGTTTAAATTGCCAAGTTAAAAAAACTAAAGTAATTATGATTAATACATTAAATACTCCAACGAGAAAAATGTATACAGCATGTAAAAGCTTATAAACTATGTTAGAAAAATGGAAACTTTAAGAATCAAAACAAAATTCTATAAATCAAACATGCTGAAATAGAAAGAAAGAAAGTCTTCTGATGCCATCAATTAAATTATGCCCAAAGAAAGAAACCATGATCTTTATAATAAGTTAATTAAAATTTCCCAAATAAGAATACAAAGGAAATAAAAGCAACCCAAGAACTGTGGGACAATATCATACAATAAAGCATGCATAATTAGAATACAAAAAGAAGAAAGGAAAACAGAGAAGAAAAAAAACTTGAAGTGAAACTACCTGAAAATTTTCCAAAAATTAAGATGAGACAAAAGCACAGATTTTGAGAGAATATCAAGTAGGATAAGTACCAAATATAAACAGGTGAATAAATAAAGTAATACCTAGCCATCTCATATCCAAATCACAGAAAACTAAAAACAAAGAAAAAAATTTGAAATAAGAGAGAAAAATAATTGCCTTACTTATACAGCTATAGAGGAATAAGGATAAGAAATTCATTATAATTCATAATATTCAATTTTTATGTTCAGCTGATGTTCCTAACATAGTCCTTTTCTCCACTGTAGGCATAGCCCTGAGTCAACATCAGTGTGAATTTCACAATTTGAGTCTTTTTTTTTGTAGTTGTAGATGGACAGCATGCGTTATTTTACTTGTTTATTTTTATGTGGTGCTAAGGATCAAACCCAGCGCCTTTCATGTGCCAGGCAAATGCTCTGCCACAGAGCTACAGCCCCAGCCCTGCCAGTCTATGTCTTTTAACTGATGAGTTTAGGCCATTAATGTTCAGGGTTATTATTGAAATATGGCTTGTATCCTCGTTCATTTTAGTTAATTTTTGGTTATTAACTTGACTTGGTTTCTCCTTTAATTGGCTTTTCCTTTAGTGTAGTTCTTCCTTTTGCCAATTTTCACTGTTCTTTTTCATTTTCTCCCCATGGAGTATTTTTCCAAGAATGCTCTCTAGTGCAGGCTTTCTCATTGCAAATTCTTTTAACTTTTGTTTATCATGGACAGTTTTAATTTCATCATCACATTTGAAGCTTAATTTTGCTGGATATAAGATTCTTGGTTGGCACCCATTTTCTTTCAGAGCTCGGTATATGTTGTTCCAGGATCTCTTGGCTTTGAGGGTCTGGGTTGAGAAATCTGCTGAAATCCAAATTGGTTTCCCCTTGTAGTAATCTAAATCTTCTCTCTTGCAGCTTTTAAAATTCTATCCATATTGTGTATGTTAGACATTTTCATTATAATGTGCCTTGCTGTTGATCTGTTGTAATTTTGTACATTTGGTGTTCTGTAAGCCTGTTGTATTTGTTTTTCCAATTCATTCTTCATGTTTGGGGAATTTTCTGATATTATTTCATTGAAGAGATTGTGCATTCCTTTGGTTTGTATCTCTGTGCCTTCCTCTATCCCAATAATTCTTAGATTTGGTCTTTTTGTGCTATTTCATAATCTCTGCATGTTCTGTTCATGGTTTTGTACCATCTTCATTGTGTGGTCAACTTTACTTTCAAGACTATATATTTTGTCTTCATTGTCTTCATTGTCTGAGGTTCTGTCTTCCAAGTTATCTAATCTGTTGGTGATGCTTTCTACTGAATTTTTTATTTGGTTTATTGTTTCCTTCATTTCAAGGATTTCTTCTTGTTTTTTTTTTTCAGAGTCTATCTCTTTCTTTAAGTAATCTTTTGCTCCCTGTATTTGCTCTCTTATCTCTTTGTTGGAGTGATCAATTGTTGCCCATAATTGCTCTCTTATATTATTCTGTGCTTCATAGATCATTTTAATTATGTACCTCTCTGACATTTCATCTACTGTGCTGTCAATTGATTCTATTGTTATAGTGTCTTGGTTTGTTTGGGGCATTATTTTCTCATTTTTCCATGTTATTCATGTGTCTTCCCCTCTAGCAGTGCTGATCAGAGCTTTATAGTTTCTACCCTATAATCTTGTAGTGTGCCTGCAGGTTACTAATACCTCACCTCTGATGTAACCAAGTCTTCAAGGACCTCTGGGATGGTCTTCCCCGTCATGGCTGTTGTCTCTAGATGGAAGTGGGCCAGGATTGCCACCTGTTGGTTGATGGGGGGGCCATAGTGTGGTTGATCTCCTCCTCTGCACGTTGGGCCATGGTTCTGATACTTATTATAGTGCCAGAAAATGGACCAACACACACAATTTCTTTCAAACAGAAATAGATATATTCCGATGGCTATAAATAAAGGCAGTGAGTTCTTGTTTAGTGTCTAGTATCACAAAAATTATTTGCTGAATTCTTGGATGATTAGTTGAACATACCTCTAAAACCAGTTTGGCCCATTTTGAAGGGTTCATGTTTGACTATCATAATTTCTTCTGGGCTGGGGTTGTGGCTCAGCAGTACAGTGCTCACCTAGCATGGGTGAGGCACTGGGTTTGAGCCTCAGCACCACATACAAATTAACAAATAAGAATAAAGTTATGATTAAAAAAGACCAACTTATTTTAAAAAAATAATAGTTTCTTCTATCATGGTGTATAGTAAAGAATTCTTCTTGCCCAAACAGAGGGTTGGCCTTTGCCCTTGGCTCCTGAGAGGTGATCTCTAAACCTTGGAATGTCCTGCTTGATACAAATATCTTAATTTACTGGGGATCTTGGGCCATGCCAGATAGTCTATGCTAACAACATGGTTTATGGTGGGGCTTTGGGCCAAATAGCATCAGCTCAACCTCATAAAGAGGCCAGAGACTAAGGTCAGCCATGCAGGTGGAGAGACCATGTGTATATGACCAAGTATAAAAACTTTAGATACCAAGGGTTGGAAGCTTTCCTGACTGGCAATAACCCATGTGTATTGTCACACATAATTTCTGAGAGAAGCAAGCACAATCTATACAACTCCTCTAGGACAGGAAACCTGGAAATTCTGTGCCTTATCACTTTGTTTGAAACTCTCCTGAACCCTGCCTTAAGTATCTCTTCCCTTAGTTACTTTTCATCTGTATTTTTTGCTGTAGTAAACTAGAGCCAGCTGTAAACAACTTTTATTGAGTGTGTATTTCTACTGAATTAATAATCCCAAAGGAAAAGAAAATAACCCTGAAGGTGGTCTTGGGGACCTCAAACTTGCAAATCATCTCAGAGATGGGTGGTCTTGGGGACTTGGAAACTTTGCAGTTGGCATCAGAAATGGGATTTACTGAAATGACCTTTATTCGCTGTAACATGGTAAGAGCATGGTTTGAGAAAAGGAAGGATGAGAGGGCAGGGGTTGATTTATCTTTGGTTCCTAGATGGTTGCTGACCTTTAAATGCCCCAATTTGAGTCCCCTCTCCTTAATTTCCAGAAACTTAGGCAATATGTATGGAAAATGGAGTTCTAGGAGTCTTTGAATTTACGTGGACTTTATAGGATCTTGGATCTTTATGCAAAGTGGCTGAATTTCACAGAAGGACTGTCCACCCAAGAACTTTGTAGGGCAAGATATAAGCACCAACTGGGCAGGGACCATTGTGGGTTAGTTTACCACCATATCTTAGCAGGAATGGAAATGCTTTCTCTAGGAAATTCATTCATCACCTCAGTACTTAATAATCTGTTTATCAACTGTGAACAATCAGGCACTGGGCCAGGATGTACTAAGCTAAGGGGAGCATAAATTTTATGTTGAAGAGCTCAGGGGCTGGACAGGGCAGCGGTTAGAAAAAAATAACTATTATTATGTGGTAGAGTTGAATAAGGACTGCAAGACAGACCCAAAGTGGTACAGCTGCTCCCAGTTGAGTTTCCAGGGAAAGGTGAGTCTTCCACCAGCTTGGTGGGGAGGATGGAGATAGAGTTGGGGTCAGGATTGGTGAAGGAGATTCCTAATTTATATTTTTTATTAGTGCTTCCAATAATTGGACCTTCCCTTCCATTATCATGCAAGGAAATTTACCTTCTTTTCATCATGTCTTTAGCACCATTTCTCAGTATCAAGGGTATTTTCAAATCAAGTCTGAGGAAACTCCCATGGGTTGAGAGTTGTCCCGTGGGAAGAGATAATAACCAGTAGATTAAATAGAAAACACACCAACTTGCAATCCCACCAGCAATGTTTAAGTGTACCTTTTTCTCCACATCCTTGTCAGCACTTATTGTTGCTGGTATTTTGGATAGCTGCCATTCTGACTGGGGTGAGATGAAATCTGAGGGTAGTTTTGATTTGCATTTCTCTAA
>CM053400.1:104467616-104490049 GCA_028644305.1 Xerus rutilus
TTATTGCTGATGTATAGAAATGCATTTGATTTATGTATATTGATTTTATATCCTGCAATTTTACTGAATTCATTTATCAGTTCTAGAAGTTTTCTGGTGGAATTTTTTGGGTCCTCTAAGTATAGAATCATATCATCTGCAAATAATGATAGTTTGAGTTCTTCTTTCCCTATTTGTATCCCTTTAATTTCCTTCGTCTATGAAGCATATATTTTGCCAACATTTTCTTCCAGTCGTGGCTTGATTTTTCACTCTTTTTATCAGACAGAAGTTTTAAGTTATAATAAAGTCCAGTTTACCTATCTTCTTTTATGGTTAATAATTTTTTTGTTATGTGAAAGAATATTTGTCTGCTTCAAGTTGTAGAACATATTCTCCTAAGCTTTTTTCCTAGATACTTGGTAGGGTTAGCTTCCATGTTAAATTTGTAGTCTATTTTGAATTTATTTTTTGTATGTGGTGTGAAGGAGATGGCAACATTTATTTTAAAGATATTCAATTGATCCAACACAACTTGTTGAAAATATTATATGCGTGTGGGCCTATTTTGAGCATATTATATTTCATTGATTCTTTTTCTGTTCTTATAAGAATGGTGTACTATCTTAATTTCTGAAATTTTACAATATTTCTTGATATTGGGTGGTGAAAAGGCTTTGCTCTTTCTAGCTTTGTGCTTTAAGACTGCTTTAGCTATTCTAGGCCTTTGCACTTTTATATAAATTTTAGATTTAATTTACCAGTTTCTGCAAAAGTAACTTTCTAGATTTTTTGTTGGAACTCTATTGAATCTGTAGATTAATTTAGAGAGAATTGACATCTCAACAGTATGTCTTCCAGTTAAAAATTCATGCTATATTCCTTCCTTTATTTAGCTCTTTACATCTTTTTCAGATATCTTTTGTTACCTTGATATCTAGGTATTAAGTATTTCTTGTTGAATTTTTTCTTTGAATTTTATCTTTTTCTATTTTGGTACTAGGGATCCATCTCAGGGGCACTTGACCACTGAGCCACATCCCCAGCCCTATTTTGTGTTTTATGTAGAGACAGGGTCTCACTGAGTTGCTTAGTTCCTTGCCATTGCTGAGGTTGGCTTTGAACTCTCGATCCTCCTGCCTCAGCCTCCCAAGCAGCTGGGATTACAGGCATGCACCACTGCATCCAGCTTCTTGAATTTTTTCTAGTGTTTTAATTATACTGTTTTCAAATTTGACCTCTTAGGTGTTTGTACTTACATGTAGAAATACAAATGATTTTTTATATTGACCTTATATCTAGCAACCTGTTTTATACATTTAACTGGTTTTTCATATATTCCTCTGTATTTCCTATATACACAATTATATCATCTGTGAATACTCACAGTTTTATATATTCATTTCTAATTTTTATTTTTTTTCCTTTATTTTTCTTGCTTTGTTGAATTAGCCATGACCTCCAGTAGGATGCTGATTCAAAGAGGTGATTATGGAATCCTTGTCTTGTTCCTGAACTTAGGGGGAAAACATTTTATTGGTTTCTGTTCTTTATCATATTAAAAAAGTTTCTTACTGTTGATTGAAAAATTTTAAAAATTATTTATTAATGAATGTTTTCACCATAAAGAAATGATAAATGTCAGAGAAGATAGATATTAAACTTGATTTAAACATATATGGAAACATCACATGGTACCCCATTAATATGTAAAATTTTGTGTTTTATGTTTCAGTTACAAAAATTTAAATTGAATTTAAAAATCAAGAATTTCTGCTGAATGTTACCAAATTCCTCTTCTGTACCTATTGAGATAATAATTTTATCTTTCTCTTTTGTTAATATGGTGAATGTGTTGAATTATATTCATGAATTTAAAATGTTAATAAATATGAACACTTGAGATAAACCTCAGTTATTCAGAATATGTTATTTTCAATGTACTGCTGGATTCAGTTCAAGAATATTCAGTTTGCATGTTTGTTTATAAGAGATATTACCCTGTGATTTTTCAAAAACTGTTTTGAAATATTCAAGTAATCATTGTTGACCATAGGTAGCCTATTATGCTGTAGAACATTAGAAGTTATTCCTCCTTTTCAACCACACCCTGATATCCACTAATCATTCTCTATATATTCCCTGTCCCTCATACCATTCCCAGCCCTTGATAACAGCTATTCTCTTCTCTACTTCTATAAGATCAAATTTTTAGCATCCATCTGTGTAAGAATATGTGGTGTTTGTTTTTTGTGTTTGACTTAGTTCACTTAACATAATGTTCTTCAGTTCCACCCATGTTGCTGCAAATGAAGAAATTTCATTTTTTTATGATTGGATAACATTCCAATGACGTTCTTTTGTTATATTTTATTAATGTATTCATCAATTGATGGAGATCTAGCTTGATACTATATCTTGACTACTATGACTAGTGCTACAATAAACCTGTGAGTACAGATATCTCTTTGACCTGTTGTTTATTTCATTTCCTTTGGCTATATGCCCAGTAATGGGATTACTGATCACATGGTAGTTCTAAATCTAGTTTTTTTGTAGGAAACTACACATTGTTTTCCATAATTGATATTATAGTCTACATTCCCACCAACAGTGTATGAGAGGTCTCCTTTCTGTGCATCCTTACCAGTATTTGTTATTTTATTATCTTTTGAATAATAGCCATCCTTACTGGGATGAGATTATATTTCATTGGGTTTTTTTTCCATTGGGGTTTTGATTTGCATTTTCTTGATAGTTATGTTGAGTATTTTTTCATATGATTATTAGTTATTTGTTTATCCTCTTTTGAGAAGTGTCTATTCTGGCCATTTGTTTATTTTAAATTCAGATTATTATTTGCTGTGGAGTTACTTCAGTTCTTATATATTCTGGATATCACTTGTCAGATGAATAGTTTGCCAATATATTTTCTTCCCATTCTGTAGGTTGTCTCTTTATTTTGTTTCTTCTTTTGCTGTGCAGAAGTCTTTTGGTTTGATGTAACTCTATTTGTCATTTTTTTGGTTTTGTTTTCTGTGCTTTTGAGGTCATATCCAAAAATAATCCTTATTCATTACAGTATCCTGAAATGTTTTCCTATATTTTATTTTAGTAGTTTTATAGTTTTGGATCTTACATTTAAGGATTTGATACATTTTGAGTTGACTTTTATAACTCATGAGAGATAGGAGTCTAGTTTCTTTTCTAGCACCATTTATTGAAAAGACTGTCCTTTCCTCAAAGTATGATCTTAGCACCTTTGTCAAAAATTAGTTGGCCTTAGGTGCATGGGCTTACTTCTAGGTTCTCTATTCTGTTTCATTGATCTGTGTGTCTATTTTAATGCCATGCTCTTTTGATTCATACAGCTTTTTAGTATGTTTTGAAGTCAGGTAATGAATGCCTCCTTCTTTGTTAATTGTACAAGATAGCTTTGGCTCTTCAAGTGTGTGTGTGTATGTGTGTGTGTATGTGTGTGTGTGTGTGAGAGAGAGAGAGTCTATATAAATTTTAGGATTTTTTTCTAGTTCTATGAAAAGCCATTGGTATTTTGATAGAAATTGCATGGCCTCTGTAGATCACTTAGGGGAATATGCACATTTTAACAATAATGGTTCTTCTTATTCATGAACATAGGATGTCCTTCCACTTTTAAAAATGTCCTCTTTAATTTTTTCATCAATGTTTTATAATTTTCATCATAGAGAGCCTTCACATCTTTGATTAAATTTATTACTAGGAATTTTTTTGTAAGTATTGTAACTGAAATTGCTTTCCTGATTTCTATTTCAGATCATTTGCTATTGGTGTATAGCAATACTATTGATTTTTGTATATTGATTTTTGATCTCATGCAACTTTGCTGAATTCAGTTATCAGCTTTAGTAATTTCCTTTAGTAATTTCCTGGGGTTTTTGGAGTTTGCTATATGGAAAATCATATCATCAGCAAATAGTGACATTTCAACTTCCTGAGTTCTCTGGCTAGGACTATATTGAGTCAAAGTAGTTAAATAGGCATCCTTGTTGTGTTCCAGATCTTAGACAACTTTTAGATTTCCCCCCCATTCAGTATAATTTTAGCTGTTGGCTTTCATAAATGGCTTTTATTATATTGAAGTATGTTCCCTCTACCTAATTCATTCAGCCTTTTATGAAAGGACATTAAATTTTATCAAATGCCTTTTTTGAATTCGTTGGGATGATCATGTGGTTTTTGTCCTTTATTGTGTTGATGTGGTGTATTATATTTATTGATTTACATATATTGAATCATTCTTGCACCCCTGGGATGAATCCCACTTGATCATGATGAATAATCTTTTAAATGTGCTTTTGGATTCAGATTTCTAGAGGTGTGTGTGTGTGTGTGTGTGTGTGTGTGTGTGTATGTGTATGGTGTTGGTGATCAAACCCAGGACCTTGTGCATGGTAGGGAAGCACTTTACTACTGAGCTACAACGCTAGCTGATTTGTTGGTGATTTGTTGAGGATTTTTGCATCTATATTCACAAAGGATATTGACCTGTAGTTTTTTTCCTCTCTTTATTATGCCTTTATCTGGTTTTGGTATCAGGGTAATGCTAGCCTCATAGAATGCTTTTGGAAGAATTCCTTCCTGTTCTATTTTTTTTGGAATAACTTGAGAATTAATATTAATTCTTTTTTAAATGTTTGACAGAATTTAGCAGTGAAGCTCTTGTCCTGGGCCTTTCCTTTTTCTTTTTTGCTTGCTTTAAATCAAATTCAGGGCCCAATGCATGCTAGGCAAGTGCTCTACATACCCAGTCCCATTGGGCTTTTACTTTTTTTTTTAATGAAAGACTTTTTATTATGGATTCAGTATCATTATTTCTTATTGTTCTGTTCATGTTTTCTATTTCTTCATGACTTAATATTGATGTGGCTTATGTGTCTAAGACTTTTTCTATTTTTTTCTAGATTATCAAATTTGTTGGCAATTTGTTCAATTTATTCTAATAATTCTTTTTATTTCTGTGGTGTTAATTGTATCTCTCCCTTTTTAGCTCTGCTTTCATTTACTTGAGTTTTCTCTCTTTTTTTCTTAGTCAGTAAAAGGTTTGCTAGTTTCTTTATCTTAAAGCTCCTTGTTTCACTAACTTGCCTAAGAAGAGTTGCTTCTCTTTTTTCATTTTCTCTGTTAGAACATTGACATGTTTTTCTGTTTTCTTCAAGCTTTTGAGTTTCCTTAAAACAGCTGTTATAAGTTCTCCATCTGAGCACTTTCCCATACTGATTGCCACCTGGTCAGTTTCTAACACCTTATTTTGGGTATTAGGTGAGGTCATCATTTTCTGAAAGCCTTTATGCTTGTTGGCATATGACATTACCTGGGAATTGTCTGGGCACTGTCTGGGAATTATCTGGGCATTAGATATTCATTCCAGTCTTCCCAATCTGGTTTGTTTGTTACTCTCTTTCCAGAAATTCTAAGCAGGCTACTTATTTCCTTTGAGCCTACAGTCACTTCCACTATTCCAGTACTGGATAACATGCAGATCCAGGTTTGCTGGGAGTCTGCTGCTGTTGGTGCATTGTCCCTGCTTCAGTACTAATGAGTGTCCAGGCCTAGTGCCAAATACACTGATGGTGTGCTCTTTAGAACAGACCAGGGGAGTACTTAGCCTTCCTGGGGCTAGGGTAGGCCCAAGGACACATCCACAGTTACCCACCTGTGGTCAGGTACTACAGAATTTTTCCTGGCTCTGGAAAGAATCACCATGGATGGACCAGCACTAGTCTCTTATGTCATGCCTGTGATTACTGATGCCACCAAGTTGTGTCACATTCAGAGCTCACAGCCCACCAAGATCAGAAGAACACTGTGGTAGAACCAAGGCCTACACTGCTGTGGGTTTCCTATTGCTGAGTTAGACTCATGGCTGCCATCAGGCCCAGCTGATGCTAGCTGGAATAGAAGGCCAATAGACTGGGGCCACATGTCTTCCCTTGGCACTGGAGTTATTCTAGAGGCTCCATCCACAGGCAAACTTGTGAGTGGGGTCTTTCAGGATCTGCCCAGTATTAGGCTTCACCAGCCCACCACTAAGTTCCAGGGCAAAGTTCTATGCTTAATACCCTGTTCTTCCCTCAGTGAATGGAGTCTTATTTCACACTAGGCTGCCCAAGGTTGGAGTTGTGTTGGTGAAGGCAGTTCCTTGACCATCTAGACCGATGATAACCTGAGGCATGCTTGAGTGCCACAGTCTCAAGGTTCTGCACAGCCTCAGAGTTGCATCAAGGCCCAGGCCACAGCTGGTGGTGATGTAGGTGGTGATGTAGGACTCTGTCCCTCTGGTGCATGGGTCTGCACCTGATGCTGGGACTGGCTAAACTCTTCATTTGCATGCTCTGGCCTGCACATGGGGCCTTCAGTTTCTACTAGATGCTGCTCTTGCCACTGCAGACCTGGTACTGAATTCCAAGACCGAGTCCCATGCTAGATTTGTGCCCTGTTCCCAGCAGGTGGAGCCTTGCTCCCCACTTTGCCTCCCAAGGTTGGAATAGGCATAAGGGAGGCAGTCAGACACCTGGCTTAATTCAATTGCCCCTCAATTGGTGGGTATTGGCCTGGTGGTAGGGGTCTTAGGGCTCTGGAAGTAGCTTTCAAGTCTAAGGCATGAACTCAACTTGCTCGCTACCCTAAGCAAGTGGAGTCTCTCTCCACACTGGGCTGCTTGGAATTGGAGGAGGGGGTGACATGGGCTGCTCATTCCTTTCTACCTTTTTCAATACTTCTTTCATTTCAATGTAAGCAGGTACTATGTTCTCTCACCTCATTTCTTTAGCTTTTGTGAAGGTAGTTTGGTGGGGGAATAGCTGTTCAACTTGCTGTGCCTGTGGGGAGATGATCACTGGAGGATCTTATTTAAATACCATCTTGCTCTGCCTCCTTTGTCCTCCATTTTAACAAAGCCATTTGTGTAACTATCCCCATCTCTTATTTTCTATTTTAAATTCTCCCTGACTCTCCCCAGTCCAGGCAGACTGACTTTCTTATTTTCTTCATGCAGTGGGCTGTGCCACAGAGCTTCCCTGCCAAAAATGGCTACAGGAATTTGTGCTTTTCTCCACTGACAGTACTCAGCTTCTCTGGGCTGTCATATCCCTATATTTATTAGCTCTGATCTTGATCCCTAGGGAACAAAGTGCTATGATATACCTAGGAAGTGTAATTTTATTTTATTTTTTCTAATTGCTCTAATTTTAGGGAGTAATCTTTGTGGATAATTGCTGGTTACTAAAAGATTGGTAAACATTAATGAGTAAATCCCACAAACCAACATGCCAGGTGCTATAAGAAAAGATTATGAATTCAACTCTATGGGAGGACAGAAGAGAAGCAGCTTGAAGGGTTTGTCATACTGGGTCTGGCCATTGTTATCACTGGCCACTAGTGGTTGCCTCAAAGCTGCTGGAAGTGAGTTACATCAGACATGGTGTTTTAGCATCTTGGTTAAAAATTCATCCGCTAAAGCCAAAACAACTGGACTTCAAGCTCATCTTCTCACTGTGTAACTTGGGCAAGTAAGTCCTTTCTAATTCAGTTTCTTCACCCATAAAATAAAGATAAGACCTTCACAGGGTCCTTGTGAAATTAAGTAGTTAAAACATGTAAAGGTTTCAGCTGGGTGCGATGGCGCAAACCTGTAATCCCAGCACTTTGGGAGGCTGAAACAGGAGAATTGAGAGTTCAAAGCCAGCCTCAGCAACAGCGAGGTGCTAAGCAACTCAGTGAGACACTGTCTCTAAATAAAACACAAAATAGGGCTGGGGATGTGGCTTAGTGGTTGAGTACCCCTGAGTTCAACCCCCAGTACCAAAACAAAACAAAACAAAACAAAACAAAAAATAAACAAATAAAACAATAACAACCAAAAAACCCAAGTAAATGTTTAAAACCTGCCTTTCACACGGTAAATACTTGAGAGATCCTAACTATGGTTATTGGTTTGTGGGTTCCTTCAGACTAGAGGATAGAGCTTGGGGTGGACAGGCAGATAAAGGAAGTATACTTTCAGATTCTCTTTGACTTCAGACTCTTAGCACATGTTTCCTCTTAGCTTAAGGGAAATCACATCCAACTGCCCATACTGCTCAGGCCTCAGACTCTTCCTGTCACCCTCAGCCTGTTTTTTTTTTTCCTAGAGTGCCTAGATTCTACTCACCATGTGGTTGGTCTCTCGGGAGTGCCCCTCCACCTACAGCCTTCTAACACACAGACAGAGATATATTCTGTTAATTGGAAGATGCAGCTCCTCTCTTGTCCAGAAACTTATGGGATACTGACTTGGAAGAATAGTTCTGGTCTGAGATATGAAGCTGCAGCTTTGAAGCATTTCAACAATACACTTGATTTTAAGATTGAGGACTTCACCCTTTTCATCAAGGCCGCTAAGCCACAGGACAGTGGTCGTTATCAACTTGAGCTGACCGAGGAGTCTGGAAAAGTATGCAGAGTCCAGTTCAAGGTTTTTGTATTTGGTGAGTCTCCAGGACTCCTCACCCTGGCCCCTCTGATTCCTGTAGGACTTGCATTTCCAGAACCTTTCTAACCAGAACCTCTGCTTCCAGATCATGTTGAGCAGCCTCTCCTGCAGGGGCAGTGGAAAGCCCTGGATGAAAGGAAATGCCAAGTGACTCTGTCCTGCTTGGTCTCCAAGGACAGCAATGTGAGCTACACTTGGTACAGAGGCAATGAATTGATCTTGACGCCGAGAAACCTTACGTATCTGGAGGAGCAGATTGATGCCAACGACCTGAGCATATACACCTGCAATGTTAGCAACCCTGTCAGTTGGGCAAGCCACACCCTCAACCTCACCCAGGGATGTCTATATGCCCCCCTGAGTAAGTAGAGCACTTTAGTCTATGACAGAGGCTTAAGATGTTGAAGCCCATGACCAGGCTCCTATGCAAGAGAGACCTGGATATGCCATTCCTAGGCTTCCTCTCCAGTGTCCTTTAGCCCTTTCTCAGCAAGAGCCTGGCCTCTGGGCACATGGTTCCTATAAGCCAGGCCTGTCTTGGTCTGGGAAGATTTTAACTCCATATCCTTCTGGAGATGCAAGTTTTCCCTACACACAGGTAATGCACGGTTGTTTGGTGAGTCCTGCAGTAGCTCCTGACCATTATCTTCTTCCTGTGAAAGATATATGGAGAACTGCTTCTTCCTTCTGAGTGGTGGCTTACCATGTAGCTCTCCAGGTGGTAATGACACCATACAATAAATAGTACCTTGGGTCAGCAGTAGCATCAGGAGAATCACAGGGCACCTGGAAGAGTTCTGGGTTTATTGAGTATCCTGAGAGTCACCTGAGTTAAGCCTGCATCAGTTTTTAGTAGATAAAAAAAGACTCAATGTGCCATCAGCATTGGCATTATGGAAAAACCAAAACACAAACCGAAAACATGCAGTGTCCATTTTTAAGAATCTTACAATAAAATTGGGGCAACGAAACTAAGTACTTGTGGGCAAAAGAGAAACAAACAAGATTGAGGCAATATGCAGTGAGAAGGACACTGGCTTTTGGACTTTACATTAACTAGCTCTGTGATCTCAGGCAGATTCATTAGCCTCTATGAGTTTCAGTTGTTCTCTAGGTAAAACGTGGATAATAATAAGTGCCTCACAAGATTGCTATTATGATTTAGTGAAATAATGTTTGTGAAGAGCTAATCAGTTGGCCCCTGAAACACTTAATCCCTCTCCCTTGTCATGTTGGCTGGATTATATATCTGGCTACATGTGTGACACAAAGGTTAAATGTAGAAGTTCAGATGAGGAAGAGCAGTGGAGGCAGGAGTAGCAGGAAGGTGAAATGGAAGACTTGCCTGGCACATAGTACGTGTGCAATAAATCTTTGTTGAATTATAAACAATGAATAGATGCAACATTTGCTATGCCAGATGCTTTACATATATCATGTAATTAACCCCTATAGGTAGATAGCTTAAGCTCATTTTTATAGGTGAGATAGTTGAAGCTCAGAGTTAAATAAGTAACACTGAGCTTATAGAATTAATTTAGATCAGATTTATCAGATGTCAATGCCCAAACTCTTGGCATCACTTAGGAGAAGTTACCCAATTGAGCAGAGAGACAACCTTTGTGGGGAATTCATAGGGTAGGAGACCAGCCATGCTGGGGAGGAGAGTGGGTTTTGAAACAGCCTCTGTAGCAGGCAGGTGGGAAGGAAGAGGTGGAGTTTAGTCCTTGTACCTTTTGTATCTCTCAGGACCCAGATTTCTGCTCTTTTTGGTGATTGCCATTATTCTGGTCATACTGTTTCTTGTTACCTTCACTTGCTTCTGTGTGTGGAAGAGGAAGAGGAAGCAGTCACGTAAGTGGATGGTTTTTGAGGGGTGTTGTTGCCCGATACATTAGATTCAGTGGCTTGGTCCTGTGTTCAGGGGATATGCCTGGGTGCATAGCATCTTTTCCCTTGGGGAGTGTCGGGATATTTGTGTACATGGCTAAGGGAGGGCAACCAGGGGCAGCAAGGCTTGTACGTTGGCTGCCAGATGTTTGGAGTCTGAGCCTCAGTGTGCAGATTTATCTGCAGGTTGCCTGGTTTGAGTGAGGACTGCCTAGCTTAATAGAGAAGGCATGCCAGGGGTGATCACACCACTGTGCTATTTAGGTGTTATGGGAAGAGCACTGACCTGCCTCTTTTCTAGAGCCATTCTTAAGGTCTGGGCCATCTGGGGAGAGATGGGACCATCAGAAGTTGGAGCCTGGACAGGAAGCCCTCTGGAGGTTTCTGAAGCTCTGTTCCTTGCTTACTTCTTCCTACAGAGACCAGCCCAGAGGCACTTCTGACAACTTATGAAGATATCAGAGACCCACAAATGAGGAGGAATGAAGTATGGCATTCTATGGGTTGGGGTCTCTCTCAACTGGTCTGGAAGATGCTCTTTGGAGGATGGTCATTCAGAGCACAGGGACAAATAGAAATGGCTGTTTATCCTTTCAAGTTATCCTCAGCCCTTCTCCATCTTTTCTCCACCAATGTCCTAGCTCTGGCCATAGAGGAAAAGGGGAAAACAAAGGAAGCAGAGAAAATGAAAGGGAGACAGAGGTGGCACACACGGTGCTGAGAAGGGATGAAGCCCAACAAAAATCAACAGAGGGCAGAAGGCTGCTACTTCCTCCCCAAAGTTCATCATGGTATCCTCATTTCTGCTCAGTCTCTCCAGTTGGGCTGAGTGCCAAGAGAAGTGAAACCTTCTTAAATTTACTGTGTCTGACCACAAATTCTTGTTTATCTAGCACTTAAGAGCTTACTTTGGTGGGTCTCTTTACTGTCACCCTGGTCTGGGGATTGTGACTAGCCAAAGAATAACAGTTCTGTAACTGGCTCATTCATAGCCTTTTGGGAAAAGAAGAGGCCCAAGTCTGACTGAGGTGTTAGAGAGAGTAATCAGCTTGGTTTAAAACTGATGAGCCTGAGGTATCTCCTCCAGGAACCTCTCTCAGGGCGGCGGCCAACTCTTCCTGTTATCCAGGGATGTAGAAGAGGAAGCTGCAGAGGGGTTGAAGATGCCCTCATTACCACAGGCAGTATGTGGTGACAGGCCTGGGGAAAGGCCCTGATGGATCAGGCAATGCCTTCTGAACTGGTGGGGCGGCAGGTAGGAGTAGGGAGGAAGGGCCCATTTCCCACCGCCATTTTTGGTGTTTGGATGGAGGAGGCACATGTGGAATTCTGCTCTTCACACAGAGGAGGCGCTGTGAGGCCTCACAGAACAGTCAAGCAGCCTCCCTCAGGTCTGTTTCCTCAGTGGGAATGAGCACAGCTCCCCTCTCCTGTTTCTTTGCCCTCACAATGGAATGTTGGTGTATAAAAATTAAAGAGGACATTGTTTTAGTACTACCAGACTCAGGTACAAATTCCTAAGGGCACATCCATCTAGCTTTAGCCATTTATCTTCTACTTCCCTGCTGCCCTCAAATGAAGTTGACTTTAGAGAAATAAGATGAACATATGAGAAATAACAATTTAGAGTAAAAGAAACCTACTTGGGACTCAGGCTTGTTACACTGCTTCTGACTCAGAGAGGTTCCTCTGTGCCAGGCCTCAGCTTTCTGTGGGGTCTGCCTCCCGTCTCCAGGTCCCAGCTTGAAGACCTAAATCTCAAGTTTCATGTGGTCTCACTTTGGAGACAATCCACATGGGTCTGGATAGGACAGAAAAAAAGCAACAAACTCCTGTTTCTTGACACATGCCCATGACTTCAGCCTCCAAAGATGGCTGACATTTCTCTTCCTCTTAGCTTTTTGCTTCTGGGGACTTCAGCTTCCATCTTGTCTAATGAACCCTGCTGGCCTTCTTTGGCTCCCCACCAGAACTTCAACTGGACATATGTGCTCAGGGATGTGCAGCATGAAATACCTCCACCCCTAATCTCTTGTGGGACAGGCATGACAAGAGGGAAGCTGGAAGGGCTGTGTTCTCCCTGCCTTTAGCCTTGGGTCTAGGGATCCACCCAGCACCACAGCTGCTCAGAGGACTGGCTTGAGGCCAAGGACAAGTTATGAAGGCTAGATTGAGAGGGGGGCTTTAACTTGAAAACGCTTAAACTTTCTGAATTTTAGTGCCCTGAGGTATGGCTCAGGTCGTAGTTCTACCTGGAGTTCTGCCCATTATCAGTGGTTATGTGGAAAATTTAGTCCACAAGTCGGCAAATGCAAGGAAGGGTTTCTAAATTGTCCAAGTGAAGGAAGGGACTGGGATGCCCATTGGACAAGATTTCTTGAATCCACTACCACTGGAGTGATTAGTTGCTCCTGACACTAATTGCTTCATTGTGAGCTCCTGCAACTCCTGCCTCTCCCCATTCTGGGGTGTCCAATGATGAAGCTTTCCTCTGTCCAGTTACCTCCTTCCCAGGTTCCTGGGAGCTCCTCTTCTTTTTTCTTTCTTTCCCTATTTAATCCAAACCTGGACAGACCCCACTGACTGCTCATGTTAACTCATGTTCCTTTACTGTTTCTTATACAGGAGCAGAAATTCCTTGAAGAAGGAAGCACCATTTACTCTGTGATTGAATTCCAGGTACCATTTGGGTTTCTCTAATACATTCCATACCTCTCTATGGGGCTCCCTACTAATGCTCCTGTCCCCAGTTTACACCCTTGAATGACAGGATCTGGGTGCTCCAGAGGTCCAGAGTATAGCTCAGTTTCAGGTGCATTAACAAGTTGTTTGAAAAGATCAGTATGTTCTGGAGTGTCATTTTTCCATATTTTTATGGGTTCATGATAATTATACATAATAGCAAAATTTGTTATATATTTTACATGCACATGATATAACAATATAATTTGGTCAGTACTGTTCCACAGTTTTTCCCCCTTTCCTTTCCTCCTTCCTCCCCTGGTCCCTTCCTCTTCTATAGTGATCTCCCTTCTCTTTTCATAAGATTTCTGCCTATACCACACATTTCTTTTCCTTTTTCCTCTCAAGCTTCCACATATAAGAGAAAAATAAAACACTTAATTTTCTGAGTTTGGCTTATTTTGCTTAACATAATGCTCTCAAATTCCGTCCATTTTCCTGCAAATGACATACTTTGTTCTCTGTGACAGATTAAAACTCCATTGTGTATACATATCACATTTTCTTTATCTATCCATACATTGACAGACACCAAGGTTGGTTCCATATTTTGGTATTGTGAATTGTGCTCCTGTAAACATGAGTATGCATTATTGCTATAGTATACTGACTTTAATATTTTCTTTAGGATAAATACTGAGGAGTGGCATAGCTGGATCATACCGTGGTTCCATTTCTAGTCTTTTGAGGAAATTCTGGAGTGTCTTAACAGAGCTGGAAAGCTCGATGCAGACATTCTTCCTTTTTCCACGCTTGGCAGAAGGTCTAGCCCAGATAGTCTATAGGAGAAGAAACCTTGTTAGGATACTCAACTTTTTCGCCTTCCTGTTGATTTCAATTAGTGGGACTCTCATACAATTTATCCTCATTACCTCTTATACCTGTTTTTAAGAAATAATAGACCTGTTTTGGTCCCTTTGATCTTTTTTTAATACCTTTTGTCATTTGCTTTTAAATTTTTTTATTAGTTCTAATCAGTTACACATGACAGCAGAAAGCTCTTCAATTCATTGTACACAATCCTTTAATTTTTTTAGACTTAATAGTAACATCCATTTGCTTAATACATCACCCACAACAGCCTCGTAGTCTTAATGCTTTAGATATAGTCTGAACCCCACATCACAGATAAGCATACAGACTAATGCGCTCAAGGCCACATAGCTGGGTAGTGGCAGAGCCGAAGAAAATGGTTTTTGAATCTCCATTCCACATCCTCCTACCTCACCTTTAATAGCCTGGAGTTTAGAAATTTACCCATGGACAGGAGACACATCTAATATTGATTAGCAAATTATTGATAAGCCAGGCTGGGAGATCTCTCCCAAGGGAAACACTGCCTCCTTGTGGCCAGCGATGAAAAGTTTATGATAAAAATGACTTTTTAAAAAGTCATTTTAATTTTTATTTTTTAAATTTGATTTTATTGGTTCTTACTAGTTATATATGACTGTAAAATTCATTTTGATAAAATTATACAAGCATAGGTGCAGCAATATCTCAGGCTTGGTGATTAAGCTGTAGGACACAGAAAATCCATTGCAAGAATGATTGATGTCTGCTAGTTCTCTGGCTTTATCCACACTGAAATTCAAGGAGAAGGATTAAATAAATTCAAATTCTCAGCTTAGGGTGTTGGGTGAGGGTGAGATTCCTCCTCTGGAGCACCTTAAAAGGAGGATGGTTACCTGCCCTGGAGGACTCAAGGTTCAGGTGCAGGGACATGGCAACATTGGCATGTTGCCAATGGGAGGCATTGACTTGCTGAGGAAAAAGCCCTGGAGGGTCTTGGGTTTGAATCCTAATCCTATTGTTTATACTCTGTCTGGGGTGGGTTTTCACCCTTTTGTAGCCTCATCAGTGGCAGGGGCAAATTTATGATCATTCCTAAGCTATAGAAGTGGTATAGGAATTAGGGGAGAATACATGTATAAAATAATGGCTCAACAAATAGTAGTTACCCTTAATAACAGAGTGGGACTTGCATTTGGTTTGACTAATGGCCTCCTGGCTAATCCAAGGTTCTTTTTACTAATGCTTAAAGCTTCTGTCTAGGCAAGGTAGAGGCAGAGGGATGGAAGTGATGACCCCTCTAGAGTTGTTCTGGATCTATGCTTCTGAAATGCTCTTATTTCTCTTCTTATTAGCCTTCTTCTTCCACACCAAAAGAAGCTACAAATACGTTGTATGCATTTATACAGCCTTCCCGGAAGGTAAGGTGCAATTGATGCAGATGTGTATTTTGCATGTGCGTACACAGGCATGTGTTTGCAAGAGTGTGTGTGCATGCTATAGTGAGTGGTCCTCCACTGTGTATCTGAGTAGCTTCAGTTCAATGACTGTGTTTAAATGTTAATGGACCAATGTGGAAAAATGTCTTTCTGGTTCCGCTTGGAGGATAAGAACATCTCTGAGACTCAGAGAATAGTGGGTTATAGGATTTTCAAGGACTTTTTGTGGGATGCAAGGGACAGGGACAGAAAGGAGGTGCTTTGTGCAGAAGGACCACAGGATCTTTAGCAGACCAGCTGAGGCTATCGTGAAAGATACTGGAGAGGTTTGCAAAGCAAGGCCTTAGGGTCTAGAGCTGAAGGACTGGCTAGAGGGACACAATGCTAACTTTCTGGCCAGTCCCCTGCTGGTGGAAGACCCTGGACTGAGGCAGTCATGTTCCACTCAAATTCTGTTCCAATCTAAGCTCATAGCTCTCATGCGTACCTAGAATCTTGGAGTTGAGTTTCCAGATGCTCTGCTCATCCTTTCTACCTGGTATGGGAGAGGATGGGAAGAGTAGTGTTTCCATGGCTGGAACTGCAGTATGAAGCCATGAGCTGCTACATGGTACAATAAGAAAATGGGAATCCACAGAAGTGTGGAAGTCCATGTAGGTCAGGGACTGTATATTTGGAGGGATTTAGAATGGGTTTTCAGACTTCTCGTTCAACCTCCTTTCAGTGAGTCATTCAACCAACTTGGACCCACCATGAGAAATTTTAAATTATATGCTACAAGGACATCTAGACTCTCCTAAGTACTCTGTTTACATGCTTTAGTATTATATTCTGAAAACTATATATTACTTAAAGTGCTTCTTAGTTCCAATGATTCTCAAAACCACTGTGTTCAGGATATGTGCTAAGGACTGGCATTTATACATGTGCCGGAATGGTTTACATTAGGGGAGAGTGTGTTGAAGAGATATACGGTTTGGGACAATAATTGCATTAGGACTGCTTGAGGGACGTGTGTATGTGCGCGCACGCGTGTGCGTTTGTCCTGGGAATGTGTATTTGTGTGGGACTTAGGGGTATTTGGGTATGGGATACTAAACTCTGGCTTTGGCTCAGAAATGTCATATCATAGGCCATGCTTCCTGGGAGACCATGAACATCATTGTTTATTCCTGAGGTAGATTCTTTTCACTTTTTTGTTGAGGAAAGCCTAGGTGCTTTCTGGGCTTTGAGTCTCTTTTGGGACTTATCATGTTCATCAGGAATAGGACATTTCTTATCTTGAATGCATTATTCTTTACTCTCTGAATTTCTAGTCTGGATTCAAGAAGAGGAACCATGACCCTTCCTCTGATCACTCCATCTATGAAGAGGTAAGATTCTGGAATTCCTCTCAAGTGGGTTTAGTGTCTATACCATAGCCCTGAAGACCAGCCATGAAGGGTGTACTTATGAAAATGTTATCCATATAGTCTCATAATTGTAGCGATTTTAGGGATTATTTAATCCAAATCTTCATTTTAGAGATAAAGACATGGAGGCCCAATGAGTGTGAGGGTATCTCCCAATGTCACATCAGGTGTTCAGGTTTGACTTTCAGCTGGTGTTCTAAATTAGGATTGTCCCAAGCTAGTTCCCAGCTATTGAGTACAAATTAGACATCTCCATTTAAAGGATGTATGGGGGGGGTGGGGGAAAGCCAGGGAGGGGGAAATAAGGAACTCTAAGTGATTTTCTAAATTAACATGGCATTGGGAACCATTTATGGATGTGGGTGATCTTAAGCTTCTGCTGAGGTGGACACTGTTTGAAGGTGACCACTGAGCCTGGTAGCTGAACTGATTCCTATCAGGCCATTTAGGGAGGAAAGAGGAAGAACTCAACATTTATTGGGGAATTATTATATATGAAAACTTGCCATTGTCTTCACATGAATTATCTGATTTAATGCTCACAGAATGCTATAAGTTAGATATATTTTTTGGTAGTGTTAGTGGTTGGTTGTATATACTAGGCAAGTGCTCTACCACTGAGCTATGTCTTGAGTCCTTACTTTCACATTTTTTTAAAAAAATATTTTTTTAGTTGTAGATGGACACAATACCTTTATTTTATTTATTTATTTTTATGTGGTGCTGAGGATCGAACCCAGTGACTCATATGTACGAGGCAAGCACTCTACCACTGAGCCACAACCCCAGTCCCCTACATTCATATTTATACCCAAAGAAATTCAGGCATGGAGAGCACCCCTTCCCATTAGCATCATACCACACCTAAGCCTCCATCCATGGTCCAATAAAGATATTGTCTTTGGTCACAATGAAGATGGCAGGTGGGTACTTTCTGAGATTCCTGGCCCTTCAGCTATAGTTTTATATTGAAGCCAACTGGACAGACAGTCCAGGGGTATAGAGGACACTGTGTGGACCCAAAGTAATGTATGGGATTACAAAGAAGCACATTGTAGTTAAAAGAGCACTGGAATTGGAGGAAGGAAAACTAGATTCAGGTCCCTTCTTTACTTCGTGCTAGTCACTGACCCTGAGTAATTTATTTTACCTTTCTGAGCTTCATTTTCTTAATCTGTAAAGTGGGGATAATAGTTCATAGTCCATAGAATTATTATAAGACTCTTCTATTGGGAGGATCTGAAATTTCTCCTTTTCTTTTGCAGGTTGGAATGAGACAAACAAGACAATCCAGAGCCCATAACCCTGCCCGACTGAGCCGCAAAGAGCTGGACAGCTTTGATATTTATTCTTAGATGCTGTAGCTGTTTTCACCTCTTTTCCATATCTGCTTTTGCATTGGGAATCAGTGGAATAGATGTTGCTAAAGAAGTCTTTTTGGAAGAGTTCCTAATCTGGAGAGGATATGGAAGTCTATTCATGGTCTTTATTTTGTTTTGAAAATGATTTCTTCCAGCCACGATACAAGCAAGGTTGTGAAATAATATCTCCCAACTTAGATATGAGAGAAGAGTTGGTGGAGAGGTTGGGTTGAGCACATTCTGAGTACTTGTAATCTATGCAACAACACCAAGACTGCCAGCTGTCAAGGGCTTAGTGCTATGTAAATGGAGGCTTGGGGTTCCTTTGCCCTGGTTTTCTAACCTGTTACTTGTCTCTTATCCTCTCTGAGCTGAGATGCTAGTCTAGACTGTATTTCTAGACCCTCACCTCATCCAGGCCCACCTTCCAAAGCAAGAGTAAGAACAGGTGACAGTGACTCAGGGGAAAAGGAAGCAGCCTCCTCTGAGGCTATACTTTGTTTGTTGGCAAGCAGGTTCTCATAGGTGGTTGAGCACCTCAGCTGCAACTCAAATGGAAGGGAAAAATTCTCCCCCACACCTCAACACATTTACCACTGGCCGGTTGGTCACAAAGGAAGTGGGCAGAAACAAGAACAGATGATGGTGTAAAGCAAGCTCCTCACTGGAAAGAAAAAACACCCAAAGGATACGCCTTCTTGAGAACTGGGTGGTTAGACCAGCTTTGTCCATAGTGTGATGTTTGATTTACACAAAGACATATTATTAGAAATCTATTTTGGCTTCTTTGTGAAAGAGGTCTGCTTCTCTTCTTGGAAACCCAATTCTATTTAAGTTCTCAGTCCTGATTAGTGCTCCTTCTGGTACACCTTGGAGGGAGGCTTGGGTAGTTGGGTGCTAAAGATGAGGCAGTTGGGAACCAGATGCTGTGCTGGGTGCCCTGAGTCTTCAGACCAGCCCTCAACAAGGCTGGGATTCTGGCTGAGCCCAGGAAAGGGATGAGGGTGAACTGGGAGAGGACCCAGAGACTCTAGCAGGTGATACTGTTCAGAGCCTGGCTCTTCAGTTGTCCCATCCTGCATTTAAAATATGGATTTAATATAAAAATTTGGTGTTACACAGAGGCAGCCTAAACCTTTTGCCTGAATTAAATCTATGCATCTTCTCCACACTCTTCATTTTACACCCTATAGCAGTCAAAGGGGACTTATGGGCCATCCACAAACACATGTCTGTTTAAATTCTGTTGGAGAGGGGTCTGACTTTCTGGTGAGCTGTCAGTGTCCCCTAGCTGTATTCACACTGGGACAGCAGAGAACCAGGTACCTGGGGCCATTCAGTGCTGAAGTGCTGAAGCATGCACTTGCTCATGCTCTTCTGGATCCCTCTTCCCTGGGGACTGTGGCCAGCCTGGCTCCTTCCTAGAGAAAGTGTGGATAGACCATATGTTGAAGTAAATGTCAAGGGTAAAAACCAGAGAAATACATTCAAAAGGAGTCTGGGGTCCTGAGTTGTATTGGGAGCTGAGTTGTAGAATCTCAGAGTTGAGTGAAGAGGCAGCAAGAAATCATGGGATAAGAATAGTTCAGACGAACACCAGAGACACTGATCATTAACTGCTGCCAGCTGTCTAAGTGGCTTGAACTGTGTAGATCTTGAACTTACCAAATGTATTAAGGAGCAGAAGAAACCCTGTGGGCCCTGGACTTTTGGGGATGCTGCATTCTGGAGTATGATATGTATAGCATATTGTGTGTCAAGTTAATGCCTCCTAATTATCCATGCAATGAGCCAATGAATAAGGAGTAATGAAGTTTCTGTTGAATATGAAGAACTGCCTGAACCCCTGGTAGGATCCATTGTATGTCCTAGAAACCATACTGACTCCAAGGCCCATGGGCAGGAGGATATGGCAGCAGAAACACAACATTAATGGACATAAGTGGGCTTCAAGGTGCATGTAATACAAATGTACACTACAGAATCATGAACATGTCAAGTATAGTGCATCTTACAGGCAGGGGGACAGGACTGCAGGCATAATTTGGGAAGAGGAGAGATACTGTGGCTGTTCTATATCCAGATTGACAATAAGGAGGGAAGCTCTTTGAATAAATATGGGTACCTTACATGAAAGAGCCTTATAAACATTTTTTGAGAACTATCAATAGAGTAATACACACAAGTTTTAAAAAAATCCAGCAGTGATGAAAAAGTATGCAGAAAAAAATAAGTCTCTTTCTCATCTTGGGATCCTTAGTTCCTCCTCAGGAGGTGGCCACTAGTAAAATTTTTTCTTTTTTCTTTTCTTTTCTTCTAGAGCTTCTTTATGCCTATCTGGGCATATAGGCATGTTTTCTAATCTGATTAGTAGTATACAATATGCACTCTCCTGGACTTTGTTCTTTGCAGTCAACAGTGTATTTTAGAGCTCATTCTATATTAGCATATTTAGTCTTTGCTTTCTTTACAAGTGGTAAGGTTTATCAGTCTTGGATATGTGTATATTATCATATATGTAACAAGACTCTCACAAAGTGGACATTTAGGTTATTTCCCATTCTTTATTTTAAATACTATTGTGAACATCATTTTATGTAGATCCAAGGAGCCTCAGTCTGAAATATTAATGGGCTTAAGAGGCCACAGGGGTGAGAAGTAAGGGGAGGCAACAAATGGAGGCATGTCTGAGCCACTGGAGAAAATTTGATGTGCTTCTATCTGCGGGAGCACTCCACTTTTATCAGGATCAGCTGCTTTTCCAACCACAGGGCCCCAGGAGAGAGGTAGCAACTACTTTCCTTTCAGGTAAAATTTGTATAGATAGGGCTTTCAGGAGACTCAAGATCATCCTGTTGTGGTGGTGGCACCACCTGGGAGCCAAAAGAACACACAAGAGTATGGTTAATAAATCTTTCAAGACTCAGGTTCTCTTATGCCTGTGCTGGCGAGACAGAGGAAGGCAACACCAGACTATGGCTCATCCATGCTGTAGAAGTAGAGTCATGTGGAATGGCCTAGGGATTGAGCAATCAACCAAGCTTTTATAGAGATTCCTTTAATGGTAAATGCTGTGGGCTGGACTCTCTGCAAGGACAATACTAGACATTTTAGTACAGAAAATCCAGGGGATTGAAAAATGACAATAAAATGCCCTCCCTTCTATAAAGACTAGACAACCAGAAGAAGATGAATTAAGCTGCTCAGCAAGACTTCATTGGAATACACTCTCTCAGGCCGAATCCTCCCATCCATCAGAGTGTGTCTGGGGGAATGGCAGTGGGGCTCCGGTATACAGAGAATTTGAAAAGGCCTGGTCAGGAAGGGGAGGGCTTGGGGGCAGGAAGAGAAGGCCAGAGTCCTTCCTGGATAGGCCAGGAAAACCCGCTGATTGACAGGAGGCGTGTCTACTGGTGCCCTCAGCGTCTGGCTGGCAGCTCCGCTCCACAGCTGCTGACCAGTCCCCCTGATTGGACATCTTGGATCTTGACCCGACCTAACATCCCAGCCTTTTTGATGATATAGGACAGCAGATTCTGTCTGACTGCTTCATGCGGGATTGGGGGCGCCGAGGGGGAGATGGCTCCGGTGTCGATCAGGCAGGGAGGCAGACGCAGGGGTGTGGGAGCCTCTGGTTGTCAGTCATGTTGCTTGAATGTAGAAACATCATCTGTGGGTAGGAACAGAGGCTTGGGAGAGATTACTGCTTAGCAGAAAAAGAAGGGGGCTGCCGAGAAATTTTGAGTTTGGTGGGAGTTCAGCGTGATGGGAGTCCAAGGCTAGTCTATTCTGTAATGAAATTTGTTTAAGTTTTTAAGTAGCAGTTATTGCATAATTAAGTCCTCTTGCCCTAGCCCAGAGGCAGTGAATGGGGGCCAGGGAGAGCTCCTTTTGCCCTAGAAAGGGAGGTGATAACAAGTCATGGTAATTTAGCCTTATTGTACAGTGAAGTCCCCATAACAAGGCTGGAGAGGACAAGGCATGTAAGCATAGTATTTAGTTTTTAATGTCACAGATGTCTATCTTTAAACTATTTTAAATGCCCAGGAATGGCTGTGTTCTTGGTTTTGCTAGGTGTTTAAGATGAAGCAAGTCAAATTGACTTTTGTTCTTACCTATTGTTAAAAGTCACCTTTTGATCTCCTGGGAGACATCCTTGAGGAACTTGAGTTCAGCTTGTTAGCTCTGCTAGAGCCATCTACATTAGGATAGGTCGAGGTCTGGCGCTGACCATGTTGTGGCTTCCCCAGGAAGCATGAGGGACAGTTCCCTCTCTCTTAGACCTTCCTGTTCATTGTATGGCATT
>CM053400.1:104490149-104514855 GCA_028644305.1 Xerus rutilus
CTCAAAGGGCAAAAGCCAAATACTGTTTTTTTTGCCCTTTAATTTAATTTTAGTTTTTAAGTGTTGATCTTAAACACTCAGCAAACCAATCTCATCAGTTATAAAGTAAGGGTATTGGGCTTTAACTTTAAGGCCTATCCTATAGGTGGTGGCTGATTTATTTTAAAATAATTTGGGTTGGTTGTTCTTGAAGTAGTACCTCTGTAAAACATTCACAGGCAATAGTCAGAGTTTAAGGAAAATACAAAATAAAATTAACAATAGTAAAAACATATTTAGTTTGTGTAACAGCTTTCTCAAAGTTTGGCTGAGTTACATATTATATCCCTGTTTGAGGTCCTAATGATCTTTACAACAAAATTAATCCTTTGAACATATCTTTAAATGAACTGGAGTCTGGTCTACATTGAAGCCATTGTAGTAAGCTGGGAGACAGAACTATCTCAGGTAAGACAGGGCTACTTGCAAAATCTTAGCAGAATATTAAATAGATTAGATCCTCATTTATTTAAAAGATCACTCTGATGTAAAAATAATTTAAAGCCTTATGATGATATGTTCAGTTATAAAACAGTAAATGATATAAATTGATACCATACAAGTTCAGTTTGGAGAACAACAGCTTGATATACTGCTATTTTTAAAACCTTCTATTTTAAAGCTTGTATATTTGAAAGAAATGAACACATTTAATATGAAAATAGGACTAATAGCAGCATAATTGCATTGACATTGTTTAATCACAGTTATATAAACCTTAATTTTTGAAAGTTAGTTTCCCAAGTGATAAAACCTGACAAATATAAGAAAGTTATCTTATTAAGAGCAGAACATTGTTTTAGATTTTAACATTTTGTTTAATTAGAGTTGTAAACCTTTTGATTAGAAATATTTTCTTTCCTTCCAATAAAACTTCATATAGGAATGTATAAACCTTTGTGTTTACTCAATTTAAATTGAACCTTTTAAATCATGTGAATTAAAAATATTTGGATCGATTTTTTAGGTTTAATTGATGAGCACTCATTATCTGTGCCAATGTTTGATACTATGTACATAGAAGTTAAGAAAAGGAAGAGTCTTAGAAGAAAAATGAGGCGGCCGGCAAAAATAAAAATGGAGGGTGCTTGGTCCAGCAGCCCATAGACGAGTGAGAGAGAGTTTTGCTGGTCTGTGGCAGCCACGCCAGTCCACTCCAGCAGCACGCGGATGGAGCGAGAGATGCAGGAACGCAGGAACGCAGGAACGCAGGAACGCAGGAACGCAGGGTGGGAGGGCCCTGCCTAATGCTCTGTCTCTGCTGTCCGGCGCTGGGACTGAGGCCTGCTCTGCCTTCTGGGAAGGCTGTGCTGCAGCTGGGGGGGGAGCCGAGAGTGAGGGGAGGGGCCGCCGCATGGCAGGCGGCCCACAAACGCCCAGCGGCAAGCCTGGGGGGAGGGGCTGCTGCAAGGCAGGCAGCCTAGCATCTGTGAGCAGCGGCTGCACAAGGAAGGAGATAGAGGAGCAAATGGGAAAGGGGGCTTTTAGTGAGAAGAATTTGAGAGGACAGAACAGATGAGAAAGAAGGGAGGGGCAAGAGGGCATTTTCCAACGAAGCCTTGATGAAAGGAATTTTTGTCCATTTCCCCATCCAGTGACAAAAATTAGCCAAATCAGTGAGGATTTGAAAATCAAAAGTTCCCCCTGGAGGCCATTTTGGTCCGTTATCTAAGCCATAGTACAGTGGAGTTTTGAGGTCTAGAGAAGAGTTGAGGTTCCTTGTGAATTCTCAGCAGTTCCCGGGGAGTGGGCGGGAACATAAAAAGGCATCCCTCAAAATGTTTGCGCCCATGGGAGAGCGAGAGGGCCAGTCGGAAAATTGAGGCATCCCTTGAACTTTCTGGTGCCCGGACAGCGGCAGCGAATGGCTAACACAAGGATCAGGAACGTCTTCCCAGTCCACGTGGCCTCGAGTGGACAGAGAGCCAACGCACATGTGCGACTTATCGGATGGGCCTCTGGAGCAGACAGTGGGGGGGCCAAGCTGAGGAGTCAGAGGAAAGGGCAGGGCAGCCTACCTCACTCTTGTCGATCCAGGTGAGGAAGATGGAGAGCGGCTCCCAGTCTGGTTCGGAGAGTTTGCCTCTACCCCAGTACAGGGGAGGTCCAAGAACTCTCCCGGGTTTCGTGTACCGTCATATAAAGACTAGACAACCAGAAGGAGATGAATTATGCCGCTAGGCAAGACTTTATTGGAATACACTCTCTCAGGCCAAATCCTCCTGTCCATCAGTGTGTCCGGGAGAATGGCGCTGGGGCTCTGGTATACAGAGAATTTGAAAAGGCCTGGTCAGGAAGGGGAGGGCTTGGGGGCAGGAAGAGAAGGCCAGAGTCCTTCATGGATAGGTCAGGAAAACCCACTGATTGACAGGAGGAGTGTCTACTGCTGCCCTCAGTGTCTGGCTGGCAGCTCCACTCCACAGCTGCTGACCAGTTCCCCTGATTGGACATCTTGGATCTTGACCCAACCTAATACCTTCAAGAAGCTACTGTTGAATGATCCCAATCTATGCATTATCTGGAGAAACAAGGAAAACATTTATATAAAGATAATTCAGATACTAGAGGTTAAGTTCCAAAGTAATGGTCAAGACCATTCGATCTCCAGGTTCCAAGGATTCTGAATCCCATGTCTGAGAGAGCTCAGGGAAGGCTCTGAAGAGCAGATGAACTATGAGGCATGGGGAGCTAGGTACCAGCAGCAGCTTGGGAATAGCATAGACCTTCTTTGAGATACTGTGCAGAGGAATGTGTCAGAAAACTAAAGTAGGTTTAAGAATTTTCCTCATCAAATAGGCAATAGTGATCTTAGGAGATCCAGAACTAGAATTCCTGGTCCTGAAAATTCTGAAGACAGGGATAAATTCTTTCAATAACTTGATTGAGAAAATGCATTGGTTTCCACTTACACTGCAGGTGAGAGTAAGTTTAGGGGATCTAAGTCCCTGGGATGGTATGAGTGCCAAACTGGAATGACCAAACATGGCAACTCATGGTCATTCAGAAACAGTAGGGATTAATATCCATGACCTTAAGTTTAACCGGTTTTGACCTAAGCACAAAGGACCAGACCAGAGTGGAAAGAAGTTCTGTGAATGCCAAAAATATCACAGATTTGGCCTCAAGGCCAAAGGTGAATCTGTTGTTTGCTAAGCATTAGATCACAATCTTGAAGTCAGGATAAGGCAGGTAGATGATGGGTGAACTGAAATGTATATTGGAATAAGTGTTTGCTGAGCACATTGGATACATCTTTAAAAGACTAGCTCAAATTTCTTTTTCATGAAAACTTTCTTCAGTAATATACTCTACTTCCCCCACTTCTAATATCTGTAAAACCCTTGGAACACCACATATAATTTACTAAGTAGTCATGTATTGAGCTCTCTCCCTTTTCAGCTGACTGAATCAACTCTATTGCTTTTCTTTTTTTTTTAAACTTTAAAAAATATTTTTAGTTGTAGATGGACACAAATACTTCATTTTATTTATTTACTTTTATGTGGTGCTGAGGATTGAACCCAGGGCCTCATATATGCCAGGCAAGCACTCTGCCACTGAGCTACAGCCCCAACCCAACTCTACCTCTTATACCAAAAGATAGATAACAAGCCATCAAGGCCAAGGATGGTGCTTTAAACATGTCTAAAACCCCATAGCATTTGGCCAGTTCTGGGCAGACAAAAGAGACAATAAATACCTACTGTGATTCATCAATTACAGTTAAATAGCATAATTAAAAAAACTTTTAGGGTTTGTTTTTAAAAATCTTTTTTGAATGTGTTACAAGGAGGGAATTTGAAGGTGGGGGAAATTTGGATTTAAAAGCATGAATGGACTCCATGTTTTCAGGAAGGTAAAAATGGAGTGGCTAGCCAAATATGGATCAAAGTTAACTGTTAAGGATTATTCAAGATTTTCTTTAAATTCTTTGTGGCTCTCAGTATTGGAACTTCCACTACTATCTGTATGATTGTAGCCCAAATGAGCTTCTCTGAATCTCTGCTCCATTAGCTCTCAAATGTGGATGACAACACATTTCTAGAGACATTACAAGGATCAGAGGTGACAGTGTTTGCTGATGTTTTGTAAACTGTACAGATTAATATAAAAGTTATTGTTAGCATTATTATTATTTAATGGTAAATTCTACCTTGAGGGATCTTTTTTAACATTGTAAAAAAACTTACATATTGTAGTTTACAGTATATATTCTTGACATAAAATTATCATCTAATTTCTAGTTGTTTTGGAAAGGCACTGTTTTGATGGATTAGGATTAGGGTAGGTAGATTTATATATACATATATATCATAAAATCACATCATATAGGATATGTATTTACATATACATGTGTGTATACACATAAATAAAACAGTGTTTGAGTTTATAGTTTCTCATTCTGGTCAATGTGAAGAATAATGAACATATCAAGATACTATTAAATTGGTTGGAAATGTCCAGACTTTGGTCACATAGATGCAAACCAGGAATATTTATTTAAGCATCTTTGTTGCCCCTGGAATGCATCACAGGGGTATCTAGTGGGTAGAATCTAAGCTTCTCAGTCATGGAATTCTACAAATTTTAGTTCAAAAGGTCTAGGACATAGTTTCTTGCTTTTTTTTTTTTTGTACCGGGGATTGGGATTGAACTCAGGGATGCTTTACCATTCAGCTACATCCCTCAGACCTTTTTATTTTGAGACAAGGTCCCATTAAATTGCTGAGGCTGGCTTTGAATTTTGAGTTGCTGGGATTATGGGCATGTGCCACCACCACATGCCCATAATCTTTATGGGCTTTGGAAGACAGAAAATTTTCTCACCTTTTGAGGTTTCTGTACAAAATAATAGATTGTGGCTAAACTCTCTTTATTCTGAGGTACTGAGTTCTTTTCCTACAACAGAACAATATCAGACTAGTTTTAATTTCCAAATGAGAGAGTTTCAACCTCAACCACTGAAGAGAGAGGACATTCCACCAGGTTACGGTCTCACATAAAAGGTGAGAGCTACTATGGTATAGTGGGCAGTGCTTCTGGTTTTCCAACTACTCCCTCATTAATGTCCCAAGAATGGAAGCTGAGGAATCAATTCTCCATTCCAAGGGACCCCAAGGTTTGGTAAACATATATAGAGCCATGAGCCCGTCTGTATGTCCCTTGTCCCACTCCAAGCCTTGGTCTCCCAGTTTGGAGGAACTCATCATCCTGGATATCAGATGGTCCTAGAAGTGGGAGGAGAAGGGTGTATTGATCAGACGGGCTCACCTGCAGATTAAGGACCACTTTCATGTCCTCCAAATTCCCTTCGACCACAGATCCAACTGCTGTGTCATCTAGAATGACATGCTCTGCTTGCCTCTCAGCGGCCAAGTCTTGTCCAATGTTCTTCTGAGTGACCAAGTCATACACCTCATCTTTTCCATTGACAGAATTGTGCATCTGGGTCTTCTCCTCATCCTCTTCAGTTATGATGTTGCTATAGGAGCTGTGTCTGAGGTGGGCCTAGGCCTGGCAGTTTTGGAGAGAGTCTTCAGCTTCTCATACCCTTGGGATATCATAGTGCATATGGTGTGGCCAGCCATGGGTTCTGGAACACATAAGTGCACAGACTCCCACTGCTGTTTTGCTGCAAAAACTCAGCCTGCTCTGCCCAGATGAGGCTGAGTAAACTGACGGTTTTTTCTTTCTTCATTTAGGTGTTTCCATTCTGTTCTCCCTTCCTCATTCCTTTCAAGCACTCATTTATTGATTCATCTGATAGTCATTCATCCAGTATGACATATGATGGATTCACCAATTTTTAGCAGAATTTCTCCAGTTGGATAAACCATGTCAAACAATGGGGAGACACTAAGGTAAACTACAACTGGTTTTGGAGGAGTTCACTATCTAGTTGGGATGGTCAGATCCACACACAAGTCAATTAATGTAAGGCCAGCTCTGACATGTGTCACACGGAAAGGATGAAAGTGCAGAAGGGAGAGGACATGGTTTGTGGTTAGGAGAGCCAGGAGGAACTCTTAAAGGGGTAGAATTGAGTTGGCCTTGAAGGAAGGGCAGAATTTTGCTGAGTAAAAGGGTATTGTTGATGGAGGGAGTAACATGACTACAGTAGGTATGAATCTTGGAGCACCCTCACTTTTGGAAAGGGATGATACTCAAAATACTTAATGACTACAATGGCCTGGGCAGAGTATAATCAGAATGGGCACCTGCTGTGAACAACTAGCATGTCACATTCAGTGAATATCAGCCTTGCCTCTGGGCACATCGAGTATCCCATTTGACCTGAATATGGAATAAACATGGTTCACATTTACTAAATGTCTATTTTGTATCAGGCTTTGTTCTAAATGCTGTTCATGAATAAACATATTTAAAACTCCATGAGGCAGAGACAAAAGCTATGCTTATTTATTATTTGCAGATGTGCAAACTGGAGCACATAAAGCTTAAGTGTGTGCCCAAGTAAGTGGTAGAGCCAGGATTAGAATGCAAGTAGGTGGGTCTCTGATGTTCTTAATCACTACTCAATACTGCTCCCCGAGGGGTTTTGTGTAGGAAAAAAATACGTAAACGGTGGCCTGTCCTAATACTTAGCAATAATAGTGATTACCATCTATAGAGTGACCAACATGGGCATCACTCCACTTGATTCACAAAGCAACCCTGAGAGATAGGTGCCTCCATTTTGTAAGGTAAAGACACTGAACTTTGGAGAATGAACTTTCCAAGATCACATCACTGATAAGGAAAAGAGGTAGGGTCTAAATATGGAGTTCTTTGACCTCAGAACCCATAAACCTGACCACTAGGTTAAATTGCCTTTTAAACAACCAACAAAGGCCATGAGGAGTCATGGATGGTTTTAGAGTAGGTCAGAGTTGAGTTTTGCAAAGTGGTGAGTAAAAAGTATAGAGAGGAGGGACTGGGTACCTACCTAATCCCAGTGGTTCACAAGGCTGAGGCAGGATTGCAAGTTCAAAGCCAGCCTCAGCAATTTAGTGAGACTCTGAGAAACTTAGCAAGACCCTGTCTCAAAATGAAAAATTAAAAAAGGACTAGGGATGTGGCTCAATGGTTAAGCACCCTGAGTTCAATTCCTGGTACCAAAAGGAAAAAAAAAAAGTATAGAGAGGACAAATTTGAGAGAGAATAGTCAATTAGGAAATCATTACAATATTTTAGGGAAGAAGTAACAAGGAATGGGAATGTATATTCATAAGAACTGGTTAAATAAATGAGATAATTTGGAGTCAGTTTGAATCTACCTGTGAGAATACTGCTAAGATACACTTTTAAATCGAAACAAGCAAGGTTCAGAAAAGTGTTACAGATTGCTCCCATATGTGGGAAGGAAGAATACACATGGGGACACACACACACACACACACACACACACACACACACACATTACCTGTAAATACATAAGAGCATCTTAAAGGATTTAGATACACATCATGCTTAGCAGTGGTCTCTGGGGGAGAGAGACCTGGAAACTGGAGGTTGAGATTTGGAAAGGTATTTACTTTTATCGGTATACCATGTGAACATATGATTTCTAAATTAAAAAAAAACACTATTCAACTAAATAAAAAATTGGTGACAGCATGAACTAAAGGCAGTGGCAATAACTGTAGAGAAGTAGACATTGGAGAAAGGGCAGAGGTTGAAGAAGCAAGGCCTGGGGATTGAAGAGAGGTGCTGGGGGAGGGAGGAGGTCAGGAGTGATGGTGCTGTTCTCAATCCATTTTTACTTCTACTCTTGTGCAGAATTCAAGGAGGGAGGGCCCAGACTGGGTGGAGGGATGAGGGTTCTGTCCTGCCAGATGTGAGGAGGGAGCCAGTGGTAAGATATATGGTCTAACCTTATTTACATTTCTTGACCCCACTTCTTGACCCCTTTTCCTATCAGAAAAGGCTGTCCTTGTCTGATGACTTGAGCGCCCAGCCTCTTGTCCCTTTTCTGATTGCATCTCCTTGGGGATACCTACTGGGAAGACAAAAGCAAGGTTTGATTGAGTAGGCAGATTTTTTTTTTTTTTTGGTACCAGGGATTGAACTCAGGGGTACTCGGCCACTAAGCCACATCCTCAGCCCTATTTTGTGTTTTATGTAGAGACAGGGTCTCACTGAGTTGCTTAGCACCTCGCCATTGCTGAGGCTGGCTTTGAACTTGCGATTCTCTTGTCTCAGCCTCCAAAAGTGCTGGGATTACAGGTGTGCACCACCATGCCAGCTAAGTAGGCAGATTTTGGGGGTCCTTAGTACTCTAGAGCTCAAGGTGGAAATTAAGGACATTGTGGGATGGGAGTGGGAGACTGAGAGCAGACATCTCAGCTCTCCATCCCAACATCCATCAGAAAAGTTCCACTTTCACATATTTTATATTATTGAGGTGTTGCAAAATAGTTTGGATAAAGCATTGCTTAGCTTTTTCTTTCTTTCTTCTTCTCCTTTCTCCTCTTCCTTCCTTCCTTCTTTGCTGGGGATCAAAACCAGGGCTTCAGGCTGCACAAGGTCTCTACCACTGAGCTCAACTTCAAGCTCCATTCCTTAGCTTTTATAGCTGGAAAACCTCTGCTTCAGTGATATTCTTGGGTAACAGGTGTCTACACAGTCTCATGGGGTTTTAATTTTAATTAGGTTTTAATTTTGCTTCTGTCACAGATTTACTGTTCTATCTGGCCTTTGTTTCTCTACTCTCAGAGTGGAGAAAATAACTCCGTCCTCAAGGTAGCCCACACTCAAGTGATGCCAGTCAATGCTCAAAGAACCTGAGAGACCCCAGAGTGACCCTCTTAGCTTCAGTGACCATTTCAAAGTGGTCCATCTTGGTTGAGGCTTTTGTTTCCAAACCATCCACCTTTAGCATGTCCCTTCTTAAACTTTAGTGGACATATGAATAACCTGTGGATCTTGTTAAAAATGCAGATTTGTTTTCTGTATTCTGGGGTAGTGCCCAAGATTTCTGCAGTTCTAACGAGCTCCTGGGTGATGCTCATGTTGCTGGTTGGCCAGTCACACTCCCAGCAGCCAGACTTTGGGGCTTCCATCTGGATCAGGGGACCCATAGCCTGTATCATTGATGATATTACCTGGTGTGTCAGGTGAGGTCTCAGGTTGGCTGGAATTGAAGGCTGGCGCTGAACCTAGGAAACCAAGTTAAAGAAGGTTATCAAGATGGCTGTGTGGAGAGAGGTCTTTCATTCTGTGAGAGTAAATGGAGAGAGGAAGAGACTTTTGGGGACACAGCAGAAAACTGTAAGGAAGAGGGTGAACCCTGATATGAGCACAGGACCATGGCAAGAGTGGACCAGAGTCTAGGGTCATCTTCAGCTGAGAGGAAAGCTGTGGAGTTTCCTGCAGTTCTTCTGGAAAAGGAGACCTTTAACTTCTCTGTCATAATCACTAATAGTAGTTTGCCTACTCAGAGTAATTCTTTCAGGCCTTCCTGTTCTTTTTAGAAACTCCTTCATTCCCACATTAATACTAAGATTCTAGAGGGAACCGGCAACTATAATAGTACATCCTCTTGCCTGCAGTGATTGGTCCAAGCAGCAATCACATGACCTTAGCCTGGCCAATCAGAAATATTTCTGACATTTTTCAAATTGGAACTTTTCCCTGGTGTCAGTTGTTAGTATCTGTGAGTCTGGAAACACCAGTTGTTGTATTGTGGTAAATCTCTGCCCTTTACCTCCACCTTTGCCCTTCAGCTGGCTGTAGTAGGAGAGATAAGCCAAATCAAAAAGAAAAACAGAGATGAGAAATGAAGAGCTCTGATGATTTTTGAGCCCCTGGTAACATTTGTACCTTAAAGCCAACTCCATCCTTCTCTTGTCCAGATTGACTGTGTGAATCCTGGAACAATAAATCATGTTCCCCGCCTCTCTCCAACACCCTTTTTAAAATCTAAGCTAACGTCAGTTGGTTTTCAATTATCCTTAACTGAAGAGTCTCGACTAAAACTCATCCCTACATCATTTGGATAAGTGAGGTCTTGGGATGGAGGGGATAAAAAGGGATTATGTGAGGACAGAGAAGCCTCCACAGGTCTTAGGGAAATAGACTCAGATTGGTGGATGCCATTAATCTCAGAAACCTACACCATCCTTTTTTCTTCTAAATATACCAGCCAGAGATGCCCAAGGACAGAAGGATGAAAGCCGTCAGGGAGAGCCAAATCCAAAACTGTGTTTTTTCTTAGGCCCTTTGAAGAGGAAATGAGTGATATTAGTAAAAACTATGACAAGAGAGATTGCAACAAACAATGGACAGAACATAGTGGCCATCCTACTTGACTCTTTAAAATCCTATGACATTGCCTAAAATGTTTCTTTTCATTCATTTGTTCTATAACCATTTTTTAAAGTAAGCATCATTCTAGGTCAGAGATTGCAACAGTACATAAGGCAGATATTCTCCCTTATTAGAAGATTTATGGCTTGCCCATAATCTTGTCACAGTTTGAAATATCTGACCTGGGATCTGAAGGCAGGCTGTCTGTCTCAGAGCATCCTCAACCGCCTCACGCTACTGCTCACTCTCTGTAAAGGAGATGAGAGGAATTCCAAGTTCAAGACAGAAAGAGTCCAGATGCCTACTGAGCTGAACTCTAGGTTTATCTGCCAGATATAGCCTGAGCCAGTCTTGTCAGATCCTGGGTAGATCATACCTTTTTTCTGCTTCTCTCTAGGAAACAGGAGAGGATAGAGCTCAGAGTTCCACCCCACTTTTACTGTGTAAACTTGATCAAATACCTTATCCTTTCTGAGTCTTTGTCTATACAATGGGGAATAATAAGAATATCTGCTCTCTTTGATTGTTGTAAAGATTGTGCAAAATCTCAGAGCTACCAGGGTTTTCTCTCTAGTTCCACTCACATAGCCTGTATTCTTTTATTCTGTCCCACACCACTTTCCCATCAATCTTGAACTTTTTGCTGTCCAATAGGGTAGACAAGTCAAATATGAGCCTTTGAAATGTGGCTAGTGTGACTGAGAAACTAAGTTGCTTATTTAATTTAGTTTAATTTTAATTAATTTAAATTTAAATATTAAAATGGCTACTTAATTCCTTCTTGAAAAACTGATCAGTATGTTTGGAACAACTGGCATAAGTAAGATTGTTTCTTCAAGTGTAAATCTTTTGAAATTGAAGTGTTGAAGAGATCCAACACTTCTGCTGAAAACTTGGCACCTGAATTGAGGTGTGCTGAAAGTATATATGCATACTGGCTTAGAAAAACTTAATACAAAGTAAAAATACAGTAAACTGTCTCATAAATAATTTCTGTCTTAAATAAATATGAAATGATGATGTTTTGAATATTCAAATATTTGGGTTTGGGGTTAAGTAAAACACATTATTAAAAATTATTGTACCTGTTTCTTTTTGCTTTTTATAATGTGGTTATTAGAATGTTGAAATTACACACATGGTTCCCTTATATTTCTATTGAAATGTGCTGCTCTGGAGGACTCTCACCCTCATTCCCTCACGGATTTTCATACAGAACCACTTGGAACACAAACTTGTATCTGAGGCCTCAGGCCCTATGATCAGAGTAAACAGAGAGGGAGAGCAACCTGAATAGATGTTCCCAGACAGAAACTGGCAGGAGCTGTTGCTGACAGGGTTTCTGGCTGTGCATGTGAGGTTGAGGTGATTTTCACCACTTCTCCAGGAGATGTTGAGGTGCGAGCCCCTTGTGAGTTCCCTTCTGCATGGGGCTCTATGTGTACGTTTCATTGTTAACACCATCCTCCACTGAGCAGGTCAGGCTGACCCTGCAGATGCCATCTCAGTGTGCATGAGGCTCCAGGTGATATTTGGCTTCTTCAGCCTTCCTGTGTGGGGAGAAAGGCAAAGCCATGCGGAGTCAGGCCTACAGATTCATTCATTGAAAATCTGTTCGTGAAGTTGTGTGTTGACAGTGTGGAGACAGTTCCCCCAGGAGTCACAGGTATTTTGGAGTATACCAGGCCTTTTCTTAATCACCTTTAAAATCACAGGTACATCATTTCCCCTCTGTGGCCTTGATGCTCAGGTGTGAAATAAGGCAATTAATAAAAAGGGGAAAAAGAAAGAAACCATCTTATTCTATATACTATACCTGTGGAAACTGAGCAAACCAACCAACACAGATAATGCTTACATTCACTAAGTGTTGCATTTGAGGTTCTATCATGTAATTTGTCTGCTTACATGAGAGAAGGGATATAGAGAGGTGAGCACAGCACCTAATTCAGAGCAAGTGTTCAATAAAAGCACATTTTAAATGTTTCTTTTAAACGTTATTGAAGGCTGGGTGTGGTGGCATATGCCTGTATCTCAGTGACTTGGGAGGCTGAGGCAGGAGGATCATAAGTTTGAGGCCAGCCTCAGCAATCTAGTGAGATCCCAACATCTTAGGGAGACCCTGTCAGACTGGGAATGTAGCTCTGTGGTAAAACATGCCAAAAAAATAAAAAGGCAAAAATGTTATTTTAAAAAGAAATTTTATTAATTAAAGATTAAATTAAATTTTATTTTTAAATAAAATGATTTTTAAAAGAAATAGTAAGGTTGACACAGTTCTTAGTCTATTATTATTTATATTTAATCTTGCTGGTTCTTTTATCACTTGAGTATATGCAATGAACGTGGACTTGATCAACTTGTTGCATATTTTAACAGGACAACAGATAGATGATGATTCTTTTCACAGGTACCTAGACACCAATAAACTCAGCTGGGGGCTATGTTGACCATATTTGCATGGTACAGAAGAATTAAAGCATGCAAAATGTCACACTGAGCTCCTATGAGGTCCAGGGCCAAGGAAGAAGAATGTACATACGTCTTTCACATTCGGGGGGCTGAGTGGCCCATCTTCTGGAGTACACAGTGTCTTTGGACACCAAGAATTTCTCCACAGACTCCTCTAATTCTGTTCCAGTCAGCTCTACCCTTATTCAAAATGATAATGGTCCTTAAAAGTGCAGGTTGGAGAGTTCCTGGTCCCATCTGAGAATCAATGAAAGAGGACAAGGAAATTAATGGAAGCTGGGTGGTCAAGGGCTAACGTGAAGCCTAGAGCAAGGGGCACCTTGACAGGTAGGTTTTGTTCCATTGCTGGTTGTTATTTCTCCTCTTGTGAATTCACTGGTGTGAACTGAAGAGCTGTCCTGGTAGTCTAGGGCATTTTGGTACTAAGAGAGGCCTAAGAGAAGAGAGAGGTAAGAAAGGCAGCAGAGGAGAAACTTTTCAGAGAAGAATCTAATAATGGGCGCTCTACCCAGAGATTCACTGTAGATGAGCAGGACATGTTTCATGCTGGTGACTCTGGAGGCCTCTGAGCACACATAGGCATGGTAGGGACCAGCATCCTCCATTTTCAGCTGGCTGATCTTTAGGGAGTAGACTTGGCTGGAGACCCATACTCTGCTCTCATCAGAACCCTTGGGCTTAACAAGTGAATTTGCCATTACTGCTCCTTTCCACTCTTTGCTGATAAGAGATGGGTTAAACAAATGTTCTCTGTGTCTTGACTGGTTGGGAGTGCCAAGGGTAGGGTGACTGGCTCTCCCAGGGTCGCTACCACCATCTCCCCCATTGTGTTTCCTCTGGAGGTTCCTGGAATTGCAGTCAGAGAAGAGATATTGCAGCTTTAGCCACTGCCCCTTCCTTCCTTGACCCTCAGCCATCCTGAAAGTCAATACCTCTCCCTCAGCTCCTCTTGTGATACAGCACCCCTGCTGCTTCCCCACAGCCACTTGTCTGGCCCAGCTCTGCCACTGCATACTTGAGTTGTCTAGCCTTCTTGGTCCTCCTGAGGAGACCCGGGGGGATATCTCCACTCAAGCAAAGATCTATATGGACCCCTCCATCCACAATCTCTTCTCCTTTGCTCTACTCTTAGAGTTTTACAGTGTCCTGAGTGTTCCCAAGTCCTGGTAGCCTTTTCGAGGCTCTTGAGGGTGGAGAACAAAAAGTCTTTGGGCCTGTCTTCTTCCTTCTCTATCCCATCTGAGTTCTCCCAGAATCCTAAGGTTTAGACCCCACAGTTTCTCAGACTATTTCTGGAACTCCCTGAAAGACTTAAGTGGAGCTTTTACCTGTACAGAACTGCCAGCCATGCATAGGGCGGGAGCCACTTGGGCTAACTGGATTCTGGGCTGTGCAGGTGTATGAAAATCTGGATCACAGGGCTTTGGGGAGACAGTGAGGATAGATCCCCTATAGGATTCAGAAGTGTTGGTGTTCCTTGGGGTCCAGCTGTGTAGGACACTATTTTCTGCTCCTTTCACTGAGCACATCAGGGTAATGTTATAGGAAGACATGGTTATGGACGTCATGGTGACTTGAGGTTCCTGTACATGCTTTGCAAGGACAATCACACTGAGAAGACTAAGATCCCTTCCCTAGCAGGTAAGGACTTAAAGGAGAAACTGGAGGCAGTAGAGAGGTCAGTATTACTTGTTCCAGGGAAGTGTTTTGTGCGGCTTAGGTTGGGTGTCTCTCTTCTGTGCTTCCATAATATCCTCGGCAGGTGTTATCATCATGGCTCAACATGACGAGTAGCCTGATTATTATTTTTCTCTCCCCGAACCAGTATGCAGACTCCTTAAGGATAGGGACTATGCCTGCATCTGAACATCTAACACTCATCTTGGTCCTTGAAAAACACTCATGAATGTTTGTTGATAAATGCATGAATGACCCAGCCCCAAACCCTAGGGAGTGGGGAGCTTAATCTCTAGAATTTGAGTTGTCCATGCCTTTTGGTTTGAATTTAGGACCTATCGTGTCTCCAGACCTTCCTTCTGATCTTCTCCTTCTCATTTATTCCTTCTCCTCTGTTCAACCCATGTGTGCATATATGTGTGTGCATGTGTGTGTATTCTATTTCTTTTTCTTTGAATAGGCAATCCATGCACAAAATTGAAAAGACAGAACATGGTAAATAATGAAAGAAAAGTAAGTTCTTTTTTTTGTATCCATTTACCTATTCTCAAGAATTTCTGTCCGTGGAAGCAGCCACTTAGTTTCTTATTGATCTCTACACAGAAAAAAAAAATATATATATGTATATATATATATGCACATATACACACAATATAATGTAATATATCATATTATTACACATTATAAAATATATAATGCATATTGTGTAATACACATACACACACACATATATGTGAAATAGAGTACTATAACACTGTCTGGAACCTTTTAAAAAATTAATAATAAGCTAAGTGCAGTGGCACTTTCTTGAAATTCTAGCTACCTAGAAGGCTGAGGCAGGAAGATTGCAAATTGGAGGCCAGCCTGGGCAACTAAGTTGCAAGACCCTGTCTAAAAATAACTGAATATAAAAATTTAAAAGGGCTGGGGGTGGGGGGGTGTAGCTAGGTAGTAGAGAGCTTGCCTAGGGTGCCTGAGGCCCTGGGTTCAATTTGAAAAAAATATATATATGTATATATATATCTTGGAAATTGTTGTATGTCAATACATAATGAATTGATTCATTCTAATTCTATTAGCTGCATAGAATTCTACTTCCTGAATATATGAAGAGTATCCTACAAATCAATGAAATAGTTGACTACCTGATAGAAAGTGTTATGACATGAAATCATGTACTTTCAAAGTCCATATATTGAAGTCCTAAACTTCAGTACCTCAGAATATGACTGTATTTGGAACTAAGTCTGTACTTAGTGAGGTGATTCAATGAAAATGGGGCCATTAAGGTGGGCCCTAATTTAATATGACTATATACTTATAAGAAGGGGAAATTAGGATAAAAGGACAGAGGATAGTCATATGGGGACATAGAGCAAAGATGGCCATTTTCAAGCTAAGGCAGACCTCAGAAGAAATTAAGCCTGCTGACACCTTGACTGGCCTCCAGAATTGTAGGAAAACGCATTTCTGTTATTTTTTTCAGAGTACCAGGGGTTGAACTCCGGGCACTCAACCACTGAGCCAAAGCCCTATTTTGTATTTTATTTAGAGATAGGGTCCACTGAGTTGCTTAGCGCTTTGCTGTTGTTGAGGCTGGCTTTGAACACTCAATCCTCTTGCCTCAGTCTCCTGAGCTGCTGGGATTTTAGGCATGCACCACTGCACCCGGCCAGCATTTCTGTTATTAACTACTAGGTTTGTAGTATGTTGTTTTGGAAGCTCTAGCAAAACAATACAGGTTTGGATACCAGATATGGTGTGCTGGTGTAACAAATACCAAAAAATATAGAAAGTGACTTGGGACCTGGTTAATGGTAAAGAATGGAAGAATTCTGAGGGTCATGTTAGAAAAATCCTGGCTTATATTAAAGAGACCTTTGGTAGAAATATAGATGTTAAAGCAATTCTGCTGAGAGCTCAGAAAGAAAAGAGAAGAGCTGTAGGGAAATCTGCTGTTATCTTAGAGCTTTATGTATGTCATCATGAACAGAATGTTGGTGGAAATATAAACATTTAAGGTGTTCCTGGTGAGGTCTCAGAAGTGACAAATATATTTGTGGAAACTGGAGGACATAAAGTGTTTTATACCATTTGGCTGAATTGTATTTTAGTGTTTTGTGGAAAATACAAAGTTTAAATGATTAATGTGGGTATTTAGCTGAGGAGATTTCTAAATAAATATTGAAGGTAAGTACTTGCTACTTACACAAAATGCCAGAGGAAAGAGATAATTTAAAGAAGGAATTATTAAGCAAGATGAAACCAGAAACTTGAAGATTTAGAACATTTTCAGCTATTCATATTGCAAAAACTAAAGTGTGTCTGAAGAAAATAACAACATTGTGGCTGGACAATATTTGCTTAATAGATTCTCAGAGTGACTCATGGATCCAATCAATCATGTTAATAGAAATATTGTGTTATACTTTGGATCTGAAATGTACCCCAAAAGCTCATGTGCTGAAGGCTTGTTCCTCAGCTGGTCATGTTATTGGAAAGTGGTAGAGACTTTAGAAGGTAGAGCTTGATTGGAAGAGGTGGGTCACTGGGGGTGTGTCTCAAGTGTTTATTTTGTTCCTGGATTCTTCCTCCCAGCCCCTCTCTGCTTCTTGTTCAGCATGAAGAAAGTGCCACCACAGCTTCCTTGTCATGATGTTCTGCCTCACCACAGCAATGGGGTCAAGTGACTATAAACTGGAATCTCTGGAACAATGACACAAACAAAACCTTTCCTCCTTTAAGTTGTTTTTTTTTTCTTGGGTATTCTGGCATGTGCTACAAGCTATGGGGGGACAGAGATAGGACAAAAATGAGGAAGGCTGTCAGACTTCTGAGCTAAGTCAATACAGCTCTACTACAGTGAGCACAAGCTATCTTTCAAGAAAGGAAAAGAATAACACCAAAGACAGTTCAGATTTTGTCAGAGCTGCCACTGTCACCACAGGCCTAGAGGACACAGGCCTAGGGTAGGATTGGGCCATTTTATCCTTGATGCCCAGGGGTAAGGGGGTGGGGCTGTCACCCCATGGGCCTAGAATATAGAGCATGGAGCCAGAGAAGATTGCTCTTGAACCTTAACATTTAACACAAATTGCCCTTCTAGACTTCAGACTTGCTTGACCAGTAACCCCTTTCTTCTTTCCATTTTGTTTCTCTTTTGAAATGTTACTCAGTCCTATGATGTCCCAACATTGTTTTTTGGAAATAGTTAACTTGTTTTACAGGTTCACAACCAGAGAGAAATTTTGCCTCAGGATGAATAGTACCTCAAGTCTCATTCATACCTTATTTAGATGATATTTAGATGAGATTTTGGATTTAGAGTTTATGCTGAAATGGGTTAAGACTTAAGGGGCTGTTAGGATGGGGTGCATGTATTTTGCATATGAGAAGGACATGAATTTTGGGAGACCAGAGGTCAGAGTTGTCAGGACTGAATCTATCCTCTTCAACTTTGTATTGAAGTCCTAACACCAGTATCTCAGAATGTGACTGCATTTGGACATGGGGCTTTGAAAAAGACAATTTATTAAAATGGGATTGTTAGGGTGAGCCTTAGTACAATATGACTAGTGTCCTTATGTGAAGAAGAGATGTAGGACACAGACAACATAGAAGAACTACTATATGACAACACAGTGAAAAGGCAGCCATCTAAGAGCCAAGGAGGCCTCAGGAAATGTCTAGTATCATTAAAAAGTGCATATACTTTTTAACTCAGCAACTTGCCTCCATGAATATATCCATGTTTTAGTTAGCTTTTTTTTTTGGATGACCAAAATACTCAAGAAGAACAACTTATAGCAGTAAAAGTTTATTTGGGTTTCCGAGATCACAGTCCATAGATGGATGGCAGTCTCCCTTGCTCTGAGCCTGAGGGGAGGCAGCACATCGTGGGGGAAGGGCCCAGTGGAGGATAGTTGCTCAGCTCAAGGTGGAGTCAGCAAGCAGAATGAGTGGGAGGTGGAACGGGGAATGCGTCCTTACAGGGCAGACCCCAACGACACACCTCCTCCAACCACATGGCACCTGCCTACAGTTACCAACCAGTCAGTCCGTTCAAACTAGGATGGACTGATTAGATTATAGCTCTCATAATTTAATCATTTCACCTCTGAATATTTCTGCATTTACAGTGGCATTTGGGGGATCCTCATATTCAAACTGTAGCAATCCTATAGATTTTCTTTCAGAATATAACCCATTCATATACGCATGAAAAGATAGGTACACAGGAATATTCATTAAAGCAGTGTTTGTCAGAGAAACTGTTGGAAATGATCTAAATGTTTACAAGTAAGATATCAGTTACATAAATTATGGCAATTATATAACATGTAAGGATTTTATGGTTTTTTACTCTTGATATCAGTGTCTATGGAATTGGGTTAAAATAACCAATATAGTGGTCATATTTATCCTAGAGAGACAAATTCTTAGAGAAAAAAGAAAATCTGTTTTTAAAAACAAAAGATCAAGATCCACACAAGCTCTCTAGAACTCACCATAGACATGCAGGATGAATTTCTTCTTAGTGGTAACTTGAGAGTTCTTTCGATTTATCTGAGCGTTGTAGGATCCTGCATCTTTCTGGGTTAGGTTTCTTATGTACAAGGAGTAGCTCCCACTGATGTTTATTTGGCTGTCATAGTTTTTGGCAAAAAAGGTTAGATCTCCTTTGGAAAGTGCTAAAACAAGAGCTTGATCAAGGCCAGTCCAGGCAACATTCTCAATCTCTGTGTCTGCTGAGATGTTTAGGGGGAGAATCACAGAACTCCCTAGGATCCCTAACACCACCATGGGGGTTGAATCTTTTCCAGAGGCTCCTAGTCCTGCAGAGACAGAAGAAGGACTTAGAGGAGCAGCTGGACTCCTCAAGCCAGCCTTCATTCATTCACTCACTCAGTAAACATGTGTTAGGAAAAAATGCCAGATGCTGAGAAATGAAATGAGATTCCTTTTAGGTCCATTGCCTAGCAAAACCATTCATTTATTCACCAAACACTTTCCTCCACCAAAGTAGCTACAACAACTGGAAAAACAGATCTTTTCGGTATCTGTCTAAACAGGAATTAGCCTTGTGACTTTGGGTACATTTCAGAGTTTTTCTGAGAGTCAGTTTATTTACCTATAAGATTGAAGTGCTCAGGTCTGCATCACCTTCCTCAAGGAATATGGTAAAAATTAAATGAAAGCAGTTTGCTGTGAATTGGAAAGAATGAGTAAAGTTCTTTAAAAAACAAGATGAGTAGATGGAGGTCTAGTGGGACGGAGAGATGGATAGGTGAGTGGTATAATGGTAGAATCTAGGTGGTAGGCATGTGAGTGCTCACTGCAAAATTCTATCAAAACAGTAATTATTACAACAACAATTATAGCTTCCACCAGGCACTTTACATGTATCATCATTAAGCTATAAACGAGCCCTGCATGATATATTTTATTATCTGCATTTGCATCTAAGGAATAGAAGTTCACGCAGTTAATAAATGATGGAGCAAGAATTTAATTTTGGGTGTTCCTGATGCTAAAGTGTATGTGGACATTTTTTTCCACCCAAATGCCTTCTAAGTTCCTGAAATGACTCTTTGGAGACACAAAACATCACCTTTTTATACCAAAGGAGTGAGATTTAATGCCACACCAATTGGTAGAGCCAAACTGAGGGAAATGCTTCTTTCTTTGAGTTGTTTGAAATCCACTACATTGATCATTTGAGGCGTGGAAGACATTGGATGTAGTTTATTTCAGGTTCACACAACACAAAAGGAAACACCCCACACCCAAGGGTTGGGTGTGGACATAAATGGTCTGATTGGATTCTGTGTTTTGTGGTGAGCAAGGGTGGAACTGAAAATAAAGAGAGGTCAGACTAGACCTCAGTGCTGAGATCTAAACTCCTGTCCACCCATACTTGCATCTAGAAGTGTTTCTAAAACTCCTCTCACAACTCCCCCAACTTAGCAGCAATGTTCTCAGGTCACCAAATGATATCTGCATCATCCTCTCTGTGGCCCTGGGAAAGCAGGATCACAGAGGGACAGTAGATTCTCAGTCCCAAGTGCCTGAGATCCTCAGATGCCTTGATCTTTACTGGAGTACTGGTTAGCTCTGCTGGACAGTAGAGGCCTGGGCAATACAAGCTGGGAGATGTTCCTCCCAGACTAGCAGGAGCTGGGTCTTTTCTTTTCTTTTTCTTTCTTTCTTTTTTGGTACTGGGGATTGAACTCAGGGGCACTCGACCATTGAGCCACATCCCCAGCCCTATTTTTTGTGTTTTATGTAGAGACAGGGTCTCACTGAGTTGCTTAGCACCTCGCCATTGCTGAGGCTGGCTTTGAACTCGTGATTCTCCTGTCTCAGCCTCCCTAAGTGCTGGGATTACAGGCGTGTGCCACTGCGCCCAGCTGGATCTTGTCCTTTTTTCTTTTCTCTTCTCTTCTCTTCTCTCTCCTCTTTCTTCTTCTCCTTCTTCTTCTTCTTCTTCTTCTTCTTCTTCTTCTTCTTCTTCTTCTTCCTCCTCCTCCTCCTCCTCCTCCTCTTCTTCCTCTTCTTCTTCCTCCTCCTCCTTCTTCTTCTTCCTGGTACTGGATTGAACTCAGGGTTCTTTTACCACCAACCTATATCCCCAGTCTTTATTTTTTTTTTCAATTTTGAGACAGGGTCTCACTAAGTTGCAGAGGCTGACCTCAAACTTGCAGTCCTCCTGCCTCAGCCTCCTGGGTTGCTGGGATTACAGGCATGTACCACCATGCCCAGCCCAAGAGTTGGGTCTTGATGGAGAAGAAGAATATGGGGGTGAAAAGGTTATCCCGATAGAGGCCAACTTGCCCAGAGTCCCTGACCACCTCCATATTCTCAGTGAAGTCTTAGTAGTCCAGGATATGTAGAAAATAAGACAGGAAGTAGAAAGAAGCTCTAGTAGTGGTGACCCTTAGGTGGTTTTTCGTCAGCAAAATTCTCCTGGATCTTTCGGTGGATGTATCTGCACTGTACCAGAACAAACTCATAACTTAGCATTTCTTAGCAAGCAATGTGAGGGTGAGAAGAGCATAGTTTAGCCCAGAGTTGCTTGAGACTGGGGCTAGAAACATCACCCCTTCATGGTGTATGAATATGTGTGTGCACACACCACACACACACACACCTCAAAGTGGAACCTGCAGAGTAATTACCACAAGGAGGTGAGTTTCTTGATTTTATCAACAAGAGTATTTCAAGCAGGAAACACAACAAACCTCCAAGGAACACCAGTAACAAGTGATAGTTGCCATAGTGTGGACTTAGCTATGAACAGGAAGAAGAGCGAGGTCCATAGAACAGAACATATATGTGGCTGATTCTCTTGTGGTTTATTGAAGAAAACTCCTACAACCCAGTCATCTGCATGATTCTTTGGGACCTCCATGGCCATTTGTTTTCAGATCTGAGGCTGAAGGAGGAAGCATGTACCACAGCTTCCAGAGGTGTGTATGTGTGAGTGCACATGTGTGTTTGTGCATGTGTGGATGTGTGTGTTCCAGGGAGCATTGTCTGTATTAGCACCACAGATCTACCCAACTCCTCAGGCTGGGGTAAAGATCTATCCACAGCATTACTTGCGGAAGCATCAAAGGACTAGGGTTCTAAACTTGATCCCTAGACGACTGCTAAAGCTCTGCACCTCCTGGCATTCATGCTTTTGTATAATCTCCTTTTCTTCAATGTGGGCTGGATTTAGTGACTTGTTTATAGTAAACAGAATGTGGATGTCACTTCTGGTGAGGTTATGGAATGTCTCGGATACTGGTCTTAGAAAACAGGATCAGGTCCTTGTTCCCCTAGTGTTGAAGATTAAATACCCGAGAAACGCTGAGGCAAGCCTGGAAAGCAAATTTTATTTAAGAAAGAGACAGAATAGAGATAGTAGACTCTTCTGGAGAGGAGCTGGGACCCAGAGCTGGTGTCTGTGGGAGTGGGGGTGTCTTGCTTTTTTAATGGACCCCACCTCCTTTCTTCCTTGAAGACATGCCCAAAGGAAGGAAAGAGTAGCGCCAGAGGGTAATTGCTTGTGTTGGACCTCCTAATGCTTCCCCTCCCTGGAGGTGTTAGCAATCTTTTAAGCCAGAAAGAGCTATTTGGAGGTTAGCTGTTAGCAATTCATTTCCTTTTCTTTGATAATTAGCCCTCCATTTTTCCACCCAGATCATTTACTATCTATGTTGACTACCTGTCCCTTGTCCCTAGCATCACTTCTGAAATTAGGTTATAGAAAGGCTGTATGTTCCATTTTGGGTTTGCTTTCTCTCCCTCCATCTTTTCCCTCATTTCTCTCTTTCCTCCTCACTCACTCTGAAGGAAGGCAGATATTATCTTTGAGTTATCTTATGGAGAAGGCCCCCAAGAGAAGGAACTGATGGAAACCTCCAGCCAATATGCAGTGAGGAACTGATTTCCCTGGCTGGTAGCCAGTGAAGACTTGAGACCTTCCAGGAGCCACATGAATGAGATTGGAAGTAGATCTTCCCCCAGGAGGGCTTTAAGCTGACTGCAGCCCTGGATCATATCTTGTCTGTAGCTTTTCAGGGACCCTAAACCAGAGAGGCACCCAACTAATCCATGCTGGCTTCCTAATCCACGGAAAGTGCGAGATAATAAATGCTTTTTGTTTTAAGCTGCTAAATTTTAGGTTATTTTGTTACACAGCAATAGATGACTAATGAAATGGCCCAATAAATTCCCTGTGTTGCTAAAGCTAGTTTGTGTTAGCTTCCTGTGACATGCAATGAAAGCATTTTTAGCTGATATGGAAAAATGTGCCAGTAAAACGGCCCTGGGGGCAGATTCTATATACTGGCAGGTGCTAATGGAATGTCACGATACTGTAGTTTTCCATTGACCTTAATTACAGGACATGACAATACTAAGTGACATCCTAAGGGATTCTTTTATATTGCAGACATACCATCCTTGGAATAGTAGTCTGATTTCTCCTTGGTAGTTAGGATCTACTACCTCACCTAACATTTAGTTCTTTAGAGCATTTTAAAAATATGCAATATGGCTGGGCATGGTAGTGCATGCCTATAATCCCAGCGGTTTTGGAGCCTGAGACAGGAGGATTGTGAGTTCAAAGCTAGCCTCAGCAAAGGTGAGGTGCTAAGCAACTCAGTGAGACTCTGTCTCTAAATAATACAAAAAAAATATAGCTGGGGATGTGGCACAGTGGTTAAAGTGCCCTTGAGTTCAATTCCTAGTACAACCCTCCCCCAAATGCATATGCCTACAAACATACACCAGTTACTTTATATATACAATAAAGGAATGGGAAAGGGGAAAATGAAAGTATAGAATGAACTATGCTACCATATTTGTGATGTGGTGGAATCAAATTGTAGTTTTCTAATTGAGAATGTGTTCTTTGAAAGAACAGAATTCTGGAGAAAAGTAGCAGGTTCCCTTTTTAGTAGATATCCATTCTTTGCTGCTAGAACATATCAATTGTATCTTCACTTTCCATTGCCAACTGTGCAGGTGTGTCTTTTTCATTGATTAGCCAATTAGCCTGTCAAATTGGAATCTAATCTGCCTCATTGACAAACCCTATCATTTTCTTAGGGCCTTGCTAAGTTGCTGAGGCTGGCTTTGAACTTGTGATCCTTCTGCCTTAGCTTCCCAAGCTCCTGGGATTATAGGCTTGTGCCACTATGTCCAGGTTTATGCCCGCTACAAAACAGAACCACCCTGCCCCACTACCTTCAAATTAACATGATTGTTGTTCTCAGTCTTGACTCCTTTCTTGGACTTCCTGTAGGCCAGGGCTAGTGCTGGACAGCTACTGCTGCACAAAAGAGTAAGGACCACACCAAAGGAGCACACCAGCAGCACCAGTAGTGGCAAAAGGCAGTGACATTGGTAGACAGGGAAGAGACTAGTGAAGTATCTTATAGAAGGGAAAAGTGATCAAAATCCCTGTGAACTCAATTATGATGTAGAGACATTGATATATCTATGAGGACAGACAGTAAAGGTGTATTACTGGTGTATTACTTGTGAGTGGAAAGTAAATTGCTTCTGGTGAGCCTTGTGGATAAGGAATGGGAAAAAAATGTCTGATCAACAGTTGCATAGTAGGCTTTAGGGGATATGTGTTTTACTTAAGCAATAAAATCACATCTAGTATAACAGCTTTAATTTGAGTCACCAGCAGGTTAAGCTTATAATAAAT
>CM053400.1:104515355-104574817 GCA_028644305.1 Xerus rutilus
ATTAAATGAAATATGTGTACAGAGTGCTTGGCCAAGTATCTGGCTGTTGGGATTTGTGTCCTGCATCTGACTCCTTTGTATCATTTTCCTTTCACTGGAGTCAGGAAACAGGATTCGCACCAGGGAGCTTGACACACACCCCACCACACCTAACCACGAGGTGAACCCACCCAGCCTGACTTGCTTTATTAGTCAGATATTAATCCCTTCCACCTTCTTCTCTCTTTGGGGAGCTAAGGACTCTGGGGAAAGACACACTACACAGTTATATGTGTGAGACAGAATGAAGTAAATATTTAAAACAAAATCAGTCAACAAAAGCTCAGAAACTAGGGGAAGGCCTGGCTAGACTGGAAGTATGGAGCTTGGACAAGGCAGCAGGAAGGGAGTAGAACCTAAACTGAGTCCAGGAAGTTATCGTACTTGAGTATACAAGGGTGCACAAAGCTGCTTATCTCTGGTAGGATTCCCCCAGGCTAGATGTCAGACCTAGGGCCCAGTTTGGGGAGTGGAAGGTCTATCTGGTCAGCATCACCCTGCTGTGGAATGCTTCCTACCAGCTTGCTCCAGGAAGAGCCAGAAGAGCTCCAAGTAGGATGTGAGCATTGGGCTGTCCAGTGGATTCTGTGGTGAACACACAGGATGCTGTAGTCCCCCAGCATGGCGTGCATCCTTCCACTCATGGAGACCACAGGACTTCTTGGTTCTACTTTTAGCAAGAGGCTCCTCATCTGGACCATGCTATAGTGATGTGACCAGTACTTCCAAATCCAAGTTCAAATCAGGACCTGGAGCCTTTTCTCTCTAAAAACTGTGTGACAAAATTTGGTCAGTTTCAGATTTTCTGCCTCCTGGGATTGCATGTGTATATGGCAAAAATATATCAACAGAGATGGATCATGCTAATGAGAAATGGCATCTCTATCAGTTTACAGCAGTTATAGCAAATAACAAAGTTATAGAACCACCCTAGGTATCTCTCAACAGATAAATGGATAAAGAAAATGTGGCATATATACACAATGGAGTTTTACTCAGCCACAAGGAAGAATGAAATTATGTCATTTGAGGAAAAATGGATGGAACTGGAGAGCATTATGTTGAATTAAACAAACCAGTCTCAGAAAATCCAGGGTCAGGTGTTTTCTCTCATATGTGGAAGTTAGAAAAAAATTTAAAAAGGGACTTCATAAAATATAAAGGAGACCATTAGAGTTGAGGAAGGGAATTAGGGGGAAGGAGACAAGGGAAAGGAAAGGTATTGGGGAATGAAATTGATCAAGTATGTATGTGCATGTACAAATGCATCACAATGAAGCCCACTATTGTATATAATCATAATGCATGAATAAAAATGTTTAAAAATCCTTAAAAATGTTCTAGAAGGATGTTGACTAGATTTAATGAGGTGCAAATATTCACTAATTTATTCCAATTATGTTATATATCTTTAATAATACTAATAGTGCCAAACACAGTGGTTCTTGCCTATAATCTCAGTGATTGGGGAGACTGAGGCAGGACAATCAAAAGTTCTAGACCAGCCTTAGAAATTTTGTGAGGCCTTAAGCAACTTAGCAAGACCTTGTCTCAAATAAAAAAAAATACTAATAGTGTACTTGAGAGGCTGAGGCAGGAGGATAGTGCAAGTTTGAGGCCAGCCTATGCAACCCAGTAAGATCCTGTCTCAACATGAAAATTTAAAAGGGCTGGTAGAACACCTGCCCAGCTTGTGCAAGATCTTGTGTTCATTTCCCAGTCCTGAAAGAAAGAGGGGGAAGAGGAGAAAAAGGAGGAGGAGGAAAGAGAAGGAATTTTAATAATTCACCAATAATTATAATGAATACTGATGTTGGATAATGTTTCCTTGCTTTATTTCATTTAACCCTCATGAAATCCTAGATGTCATTCCTGTTTTACAGGTGAAAAAAACTGAGACTCAGACAGGCTACCTGCCTGAGATCACACGGCTAGTACCTGGTAGTGTAAGAGTTTGAACTTGAGCAGTCTGCCTGGTGCCTGAGGGCTTACACTCTTCTCTTAAGTTCAGTGCAGGCTGGGATCCACCCCTCTGGCCTACTGAACGCTCTAAACTGGCTTGGCCAGCACAACACTAATCCTCCTGCTCAAGAAAGATACACTCCCAGAAATCTTGACTGGGCCCCAAAGGAGCCCAGTTTCTGTTTGAGAAGTGGCTGGACAAGCAATTCTGGGAATGCTGTAAGACAGACAGTCTATGTCGTAGATGGGGCTGGGTCAAGTGAATTCTTACCCTAGCCTGTCAGCCAGTGAGAGCAGGGATCATCAGTCACTTCCCCAGAATTGCTCTACTCTCTCTTCCACTTGGCACCTGGGAGTCCTAGGATAGCATTTGGGTAACAATTTCATCATATGTTAATTAGTTTGATACTGAAGAGGAGCCTCCTACGTGAAGGAGTGGGTATTCACTCCTGCTCTAATTCTACAACTAACTAGATATGGAGTCTTGAACAAGCCACCTCAATGTGTGGGCTCTCCATTTTCTCATCTATGACATGGAGATAATTATGCCTTTCCTGACTCAGGCCCATTGTAGCCTCCTGGCTCAGGCAGGATGCCCTGAAGCTTCTCTTCTGTGTCCACAGGGCCAAGAATTTCCAGAGAAGACCCAGCACCTCTGGTGATAACTGAGACCCTAGGAAGGTCTGTCACTCTGCCCCTGCATCTGCTGCCAGAACAGCAGGTAGGGAGCATCTCCTGGATGTCCCGTTCAGTCCCTTGGGCAATTGCCTCAGTCACTGTGGTAGAAGCTAGAGAGCCAGACACCTTTTACCAGGCGGAGAGCTGGTACTGGGGCTACATAGGTGTTGTGGGTCCAAGGCACTTCCTACAGATCAGCAACCTGAGCCAAGAAGATATGGAGTCCTACAGTGCCCACATTAACCTGAAGACTTCCTGTATCACTCATCTCCAGGAGTACCAGCTGCAAGTCTTTGGTGAGTGTTCTGGGGCAGGTGGATGGGGGCTGTGTCCTTTTCAGTCATTTTTAGTAAATTAAGTAACATTTACAACTTACTTTCCAATTACAAAACTAACATATGCTCACTATAAAAAGCACATAAATTATGGTTACCTGGGAGAATCTGCTAAAAAGTGTGAAGGCCTAGGATCTGCCGCAGACCAATTGGAGAACTCTTTGGTAGGTAGTGACCAGATAACGGAATTTCAGACCCTGAGAACTAAGATTTGCCACAACCTGCTCTTGAGGTTTTGAAGCTTCCTCATTGCTAAAATAGGAACACTGCCTTCTGCCACAATAAATGCTCTAAATAAATGTTGGAGAGTTAGATATGGTAGCCCATTCCTGTAACCTCAGCAACTTGGGAGGCTGAGCAGGAAGACTGCAAGTTCAAGGCCACTCAGCAATTCAACAAGACCTGCCTCAAAATAAAAAATTTAAAAAAAAATTAACAATAAAATAAAAAATAGATATGGGGGAAGAAATTGTATTCCTTAAAGAAATTTTAGATCATTTTACCAGGGAAAACTACAAAAGAAAGAGTAGAAGTAGGAGTTAAGCACATATAGCACTAGAAAAGCCAGCACCTGGCTGAGCTGGAAGATGCCATAAGCCACTTTTTGATTCAGACAGTTCATTACTTATACAGATAATGAAAGGAAGAATAACCACAAGTCCCAGGCCCCTGGTTCCTTGTTCCATTTGCCAGAAAAGACACCACTGAAGCAAAAGGAGTCAGATGACTATGATGTAAGCTGTGGGACACATGATGCCTGTCCTTGCAATGAGAAGGTTTTATGGTCCACTGCTCCTTTCTGCAGGGGAGGAGTGGGAAGTCCCATACCTCATTAGAGGTATCTGGAATTTTGGTACAACTCAGATTAGCTGTGGTTCAAACTTAGCCTGAGGAAGATGTTCAAAGTCTCTGGGTGTCATGACAGAGTGGTTCCCTTGCAGTGATTAGGTGGGGAAGGTAGGGAGGCTGAGTGACGGTGGACATGGTGAAATTAATTGACAGGGGAAGGTAGGAATCTTGCCATTCTCTTTGGTTGTGTGTGAGAAAATATTCCCATGAGATGGAGCCATTGTTTTAATGGGGGATGTTAGGGTTACTCCCTTGTCAGGTGCACACAGTTGGAGAGAAAGCATTTCTGCCATGATTTGGGGCCTGGAATGGTTACAGCCAGTTTCTAGCAACAAGGTTGGTGGAGCTGTGGGAACCTGGGCAGGATTGTTCACTAGGGTGGGCCCAAAGCTGGTGGGAAAGGACTCTCAACTTACTGATGGCCACCCTAGCAAGATGTGCTCCTCATGGAACGGTGTTGATAGGTTTGTGGGCAAGAGATAGGGCTCCACTAATCTACCAGGGGTCGGGTCTCCCATAAGCCTTTCACTCTGGGTTGACACCCAGTGACACAGTCATGAAAATACCACAGAACCAGCAGGTAGCAGACTCGGGAAGAGAACTGTGTTAGTTTTTCTGTTGTTGTGACCCAAATATCCAACCAGTCAGTCTCACAGTCATTGCTAGGAGGGAAAGTTTATTTTGGCTCATGGCTTTAAAGGTTCAGTCCTTGGTTGGCTGACTCCATGGCTCTGGGACTGAGGTGAGGCAGAATATCATGGTGACTGAGAAGCAGACAGACAGAGAGAGGGAGGATTCCGGGGAAGATATAATCCCCAAGGGCATGCCCAGAGACTTACTTCCTCCAGCCATTCCTCATGTGCCTATAGTTACCACCAGATTAGTGCATTCAAATTATTAGTTCATCAAATGTATTAATCCACTGATTAGGATACAGCTCTTATAATGTAATCATCTCACCTACATTAACATGGGAGCTTTTGAGGGATACCTCACATCAAAACCATAACAAGAATCAAGTGTCCTGATATTGTATCTTGTGCCCTGGACCCTTGGCTTCCTGGTAAGAGAAATAAAAAGTCTGGTGGTCCATTTTCAAAATACATTACTTAGCTTGAAATGTAAAATTACTTGGGATGTAAGGAAGGCAGCTGAAGGGGAGAGAGTGAAAAGTTACAAGTAGTTAATCCCAAGTGTAAAAATTCATAGCCCCTCAATAAACAGGAGGTGAGAAGGAAGGGGCCCAGCCTGACCAACAGAGAGGTACTTTGTACTCACCATAAGGCACTCAATCCAAAAGGACTTTCCTGCCACAAGAGAACAAAGGGAGATAAAGACAAGAAAAAAGGTGTATTTCTTTCTTTTTCTTTTTCTTTTTCTGGTAATGGGGATTGAACTCAGGGGCACTCAACCACTGAGCCACATCCCCACCCCTATTTTTTGTGTTTTATGTAGAGACAGGGTCTCATTGAGTTGCTTAGTGCCTCGCCATTGCTGAGGCTGGCTTTGAACTCACGATTCTCCTGTCTCAGCCTCCCTCAGTGCTGGGATTATAGGCTTGCGCCACCGCGCCCGGCTTCTTTTTTTTTGGTACTGGAGATTGAACTCAGGGGCACTCGACCACTGAGCCACATCCCCAGCTCTATTTTGTGTTTTATGTAGAGACAGGGTCTCACTGAACTGCTTAGTGCCTCGCTGTTGCTGAGGCTGGCTTTGAACTCGCAATTCTCCTGTCTCAGCCTCCCTAAGTGCTGGGATAAAAAGGTGTATTTCTTTGAATAATCCAACTGGAGACAGTTACACCTAGGTAAAGTTCGGGAAGACTGTACACCCCATAGACCTCAGGAACTGGGGGAGGGACATGGTGTTCTAGGGGGTAGAATGCTGGTTGTACTTAATCTGGGGGTGCATGCTTCCCCAGACACTTGCTCTTGCAAGACCATCATTAAAGTAAAAATCTTCACTTTTGCTATACCTCATGTCTCTTAGTCCATTCTTTGGGTTTGGACAGATGATTGTGTTTCTCATACTGGCATGTGACAATATTTAGCTCTCTGAACTAGTGGTGAAGAAAAGGGCCTGAAAAAGTCAAAGGGGAAAGGCTTTACAGACTAGAGTTTTGTCTACAAGACACTGGGGTGAGGCACAGGAAGTTACTTACCAGTGGGTTCAGGTTGCCTTCTCCCAGGGAACACTCCGGGCCTGTGTGTTCCTATTTTGCACAGTTGAGCTGCCCCTGGGACTTCAGTGAGCTAGCCATAGAACTGCGGATGAATGGCAGAGTGTCCTCTCAGGCTCTGTGACTTTGTTGAGCCTGTCTTGGTTGCCTGTTGCCTGCAGCTGTTCTTGCTTCTTCTCCCAAATGTTCCTGGCTCCGGCAAATAATAGGAACGGGGGCATCTGAGGAATAGTGTGGGGTGCATGGGCCAGGGGCGAGAGGATTAGAGGTGCAGGTCCAAGGGCGTGCAAGTAGGTAGAAGAAACCTCAGGAGCACAGGGTCACATCCTCTGTGAGCCGTGATTAATATCTGGAAGCTCAGTGCATGCCACAGAGCCTCTTACTGGGGAATAATTACAACACAGTACTGTGCTCAAGTTTCTTTATTCTGTATAGGGATAGGAACCCAGGATTTGGGTCAAATCCACTGGATTTGAGTTTTGGATTCACCACTTTGGGTAAGTTACTTAAGCATTCTAAGCTTGTGAAAGAGAATAGATATAACACATCCTTACATAGTTCATGGGATTTTTCTGGAAATCAAAAAAGAGACATTAAGTGACACTACTTTGTAAAGCCTAAAGCTCTACAATAGATGTGGGCAGATCCTGTCTCTGTTGTTCCTTGGGTATACTCATGATGGTGCAGGGTTTTGGGTGACGGTGTCTTGTGTTTTCTATCCAGTAAAGTGGAAGTCCAGAGGGGTTTCCCAGTTCTCACTCTGTTCCATTTTGCACATTCAGAAAAGTTGGCCCTGCCCTATGTCACACTGAGCTCCAGGACTGGTAATAATAGAAACAGCAGCAGCATCCTGACATGTGTGGCAGAAAGCAGAGGAGGTTCTGTGGCCTACAGCTGGACACCACTGGGTCCCTGGACTGTGATATCTCATGGAGTGTTTGTTCTCAGTGTTTCCTTGAGGCCAGATGACAGTGTTCTGACCTTTACCTGCATAATCAAGAACCCAGCCAGCAACAGCAGCTCCTACCGGGTCTCAGTGTCATACATCTGCACAGGTACCTGGCACCTCAATCTGCCCAGGAACTCAAGCGTGCACCTTGAATAGCAGTTCTGGAGTGGACAGAGAGGGTAAAAAAGGAATCCTGATTCCCTTCAGGCCCTGGGGTGGGGAGAATAACACCCTTGAGATGGTAAGATGAGCCTAGAGTGAGTGGATCTGGAGTGATGAAGTCTGTCTCTTCCCTTAGTGAGTAGGGAGACACTGACACTTTTCCTTCTCTGTCTGCAGGGTCAGGAACCCTGGGAGATGTCACAGTGGGGAACATAGTGATTGGCACCCTTGAGGAGTCAGCTATTCTGTCCCTGGAGGTCCCAGTGGAGCAGGAGGGAGAAAGCATCATGTGGAGCTCCAAAGGGCTTATTGCTGTTTTGCAACCAGGACAAGCTGGCAAAACAGTCCTGGTTTTTGAGATTCAGGGACCATACTGTGGGTGACTGAGCATCCCTCTTTATGGTTACTCTTTTCAAATTAGCCCCTTGGGGCTGTGGGACTCTGGCTCCTATAGAGCTTGCATAAGTCTGTGTTCTCCCTTGATCAGCATCACCAAAGATATCACCCTGCATGTCTATGGTAAGGAGGAGAGGAGGAATGCTCATTAATTTTTTCACCATTTTTCTTCTCTGTTTTGCTGGACCTGAGCTGTCTTATAGTTTGAGCCTTCTCTTCTTGACACAGGGAGGCTGAAGAAGCCCAATATCACTGTCAGCTCCCACATCATGAGGAACAGGACCTGCTTTGTCACCTTGGCCTGCTTCATGGAAGAAGCTGGAGAGGATGTTCAGTACAGCTGGGACCCTCATGGCCAGGAGGCAGTTGTGTCCCATGGAAGAACCACTCTCTGTCTTTTGGAGACTGGGGACAGTGGCAGCTACTGCTGCACTGTCAGGAATCCCATCAGCCAGAACTTTAGTTCCATCCTCACCAGACCCCTCTGTTCAGGTAATGGCTTTCTTCTGTAGCCCTCTTCTTCATGGTGAGGTCCAAATTCTCAGCATTCCTGCCTTCCTTCTTCTTGGATACAGATTTTTAAAAAGGAAGAAAAAGGGAGAGTTTGTTGTTTGTAGCAGGAGATAAGGGCTCTGGAGCCACCATCCCAGCGCCCACTCTGTCCACTTTCTCTGTCAGTCTCTGATCCTTTTTGCTCTATCTGCTGCAGACTCAGCTGGGCTTCTGCTCATTTTTGAAACTCCTTCAAGGAAGGTGCTCCTGCCATCCCCACCCAGTCCTGCAGAGTCCAAAAAGAGGGATCTCAGACCTCCCTTGACTGTGTCCTTAGAGAAGCCTCAGCTCTTCCCCTTGCCTAGAACTGGTCTGAGAGGGACCCAATACTGGGATCCTTTGCTGGGCAGTGGTGATGTCCCCTGGATTCCCCTTTTCAACTGGGTCACAGACCATGGCAGGAAATCATCTGAATGTTCAAACACATTCTGTTTCTCTCCTTTTCTCAGAAACAGTGGCTTCTGAAACAGCAGCTGCCCACTCTCTCCAGTTCTTCAACCATTCACTTTCCAATCCCTTGCTACTGGTTTGCCCTCAGTAATATCCCAATTGTTAAATTAAGTGAATTCTGAATTCTCCCAGCACTTGACACATTTCCTTAGTCATCCGGTGGCTCTCTCCTTGGCACCTCTTCTTCCAGATCACAATCCTGCTCAGGACTGGTGCTGCTCTTCACTTGGGCCTTTCTGCACTCCTTCCAGTTCCTTCTGTTGCTCAAGGCCTAAATCCAGGTGTCCTTTAGAAGCTTCCTCTTTCCCACCACTACTAGCCGATTATTCACTTTCCTGTACCTCTTTGTTTGAGCCATTACCCACAGCCTCCTAACCATTTTCCTTCCTAATAATCTTTCAGATTGCACTGCTAAAGGGTTAATTTAAGAAATGCTTGTGCAACTTTTCTGCTTAAAATCCTATGATGCTATAGAAAATAGTGAGTGCCATCCATGTCCTGCATAGGTGATGGGGACGAGGTTCCCTGACTGGTAAAGTGCTGGCTGAACAATAAAAGCTAAGAGAAATAAAATGACAAATAACCACAGAACACAGAAAATAGTTTTAAAGAGTGAGGACAGGACGGGCCTGCAACCAGATGGGTCTGGCTTCCAGCATCTAACTTCTAGCCTCTAGCATCTGGCTTCTAGCATCTGTCTTCTGTCTTCTGTCTTCTGGCTTCTGGCATCTGGCAAAATGGATCCCACGTGTGCTTTATTTATGTCAGGGAACTTCAAAGGCCTTCCACTGAACATTCTTTACCAAAGTAGGAAGAAGGTGGGGGCAGGTAGGCTGACTCAGTTCCTAAAGGGGATTTGCCCATTTCCGGTGATGCAATGAGGTCTTCCTTAGCAGAGCGGAAGAGGCAGGGCCTCACATTAGGCAGGCCCAACTGTAGAATGCTGCAGAAGGTTCACTATGCCAGCCCGTCTTTCCCCTGGCTACGAAGCCAAAGAGAAGTCCTCATGGATTCCACGGATGGCTTCCCGCAAGCGAGATGTTGAATAAAGAGTGCAAAGTTTCAGATAGATAAGAGGAATAGGTTTTGAGATCTATTGGTTAGCAGGGTTACTATAGTCAATATATTGTAGGGGCTGAGGATGTTACTCAATGGTACAGCATTAGCCTAGCATGTATGAGACCCTGGGTTCAGTTCCTAGCACCAACAAAATAATGATTTATGTATTTAAAAATAATTGAGATTAAGCTCACATCTCACCATAAAAAAAGGTGAAGGTGGTGATGGATATGTTAATTAACTTGATTTAATCATGTCACATTGTCTACATATATCAAAATATCACATTATACCCCATAAATGTATACAAATATGATGTGTTAATCAAAAATATTAGTATTTGGGGGATGCTGGGGATTGAACCCCGGGGCACTTTACCACTGAGCTACATCTTCAACTCTTTTTATTTTTTATTTTGACACAGGGTCTCATTTAGTTGTTAAGGCTGGTCTGGAACTTGTGATCCTTCTGTCTTAGCCTCTCAAGTTGCCGGGATTATAGGTGTGTGCCATCATACCTGGCTAATAAAATTTTAAAAGTAAAAAAAAAAATCCTACGATATCTGCCCACTAAGGTATAAGTATCTTAGTGCCTATTTATTCATTTTAGCAATAGGTATTCACTGAAGATCTTTTATATACCCTGTGCTGTCGAAGAAGAGATCCAGATAATTCCCAGCCCTCAGGGAACTCACAGTTATAGTCAATACAACCAGTATCTAACAGTTTTTGACCAAGTTGTCTTCCAGTTAGCTTTAGTAAATGACTTTAGCAGAGTGTTGTGTTAAACAAATACAACACTGAATGTGCTGTATTCTGGGCTTTATGTGTCCTGCCTCCTTCACTGAACTGTCATCAAAGCCCATCCTTATCTTTCTCTGTATCTCCAATACACAACAGGTAATAGGTGTTTGAAAATGCGGGTCTGCAAATTATTCTGTGTGCAAGTGTGAATATATCACTATGAATTCCAGTCAGTTGAAAATAAATAGAAGAAGACCAATAGGGTAGAGGAAGGGGTTGGAGATGAGGGGGCTTGAAATGGAGAAAACTATGTTACATGCATTTATGAATATGTCAAAATGAACCCCACTATAATGTATAACTACAATGCACTTAAAAAAATCCTGGAACATCTGTTCTGGGTGTCATGGGACACAAGGAAGTATGATATTAATTTCAGATATTCACATTGTCCCTCTCTGTGAGGCCTGGAGGATATTCCAGCTCCATATGCAGATTTGGTTTCCCAAAGGAGCCTTTGTGCCTGTTCATGCATCTGGCTTTTTTTCCTTGGAAATCTGTTCCCGTTTTCCTGTTTCCCCATTTCTCCTCTTCCTTTTACCCCAATTCCTAATGTGGTCATTGTTCATTCAGCCTCCCTCCTATCTTGTTCCCTGAGGAAAGAATTTCTTCTCTTTTGGATCCTGGGAGCTTTGCGGATTGAATGGATTTGACACTGCAGAGGGCAAGAAGAAGTATATGAAGCAGGCAGTCACCTGGAGGCAGAAATAAAGAATTCTGCCCAAGGAGCACAAGGGATGCAGCACCTCCTGGTGTGAGTGAGTGAGGGACTCTGATAGAGTGAGGGACTCTATCTAAAAATAGATTTTATGACTGAAGCATAAAATCTATTTTATTTGCACACTAAGTTCAAAATTACCAAGAAGCTGCTACATCTCTAATTCTTCAAAATAATATGTTTATGTTTTGTTTAAGCATGTTTAAAATGTTCAGAAAGAAAAAGCTTATTCATTGAAAAAAAAATGGAATGGTTTGAAACATACAAAGGTTAATAAAATTATTAAGTGTTGTGTGTATACATTATTAACGTTTGCTAATGTTTAAGTGAATGGGCCCGAAGGGCTCACCTTTAGCCTAAATACCCAATCCTTGCAGCAGATTTTGAAGTAGATCTTTCCTCTTATTCACAATCATTGTATTGTGTAAAAAAAATTAATTAGATATTAATCCTCTGCCAGAAGAGTAGTTGGTAAATATGGTCTTCATTTCTGTAAATTCTTTTCTTTCACACTTTTAATGGTTTCCTTTACTGGGCAGAAGCTTTTAAATTTTTTATCTTTCCATTTACTGATTTTTGGTTTTATTTCTTCAGTTTTAGCAGTCTTATTAGTTGATGCTTGCATCCACATGTTGGAGTGTTAACTCTATGTTTTCTTTGAGCAGTTGCAAAGTTCTGGTCTAATTCCTAGGTCTTTGACCCATTGTGAGTTGACTGTTGTACAGGGTGAGAGATAAGGATCTAGTTTTTTTCTTGTTCACATGGATACCCAGTTTTTCCAGCACCATTGTTAAAAAGACTGTCTTTTCCCCAAGGTAAGATTTGGGCACCTACCTTTGTCAAGGATGAGATGACTGTATCTGTGTGAGCTTATCTCTGTGCCTTCTATTCTATTCTGTTGGTCTTCATGTCAGTTTTGATGCCGATTCCATGCAGTTTTTGTTACTATAGCGCTGTAGTATAATTTGGGCAAGAGAATAAAGGGGAAGGAAGGAGAGAGAAAGGGGTAATACTTGTGAATGAAATCCACCAAATTATGCTATATGCATGTATGAACATATGACAATGAATTCCACTTTTGTGCAGAATTATAACATACTAATTAAAAAATTAAATAAATAAGTCAGGAATGATGGCTCATGCCTATAACCCCAGAAGCTTGGGAAGCTGAGGTAGGAGGATCACAAGTTCAAGGCTAGCCTCAGCAACTTAGTAGGCCCTAGGCAACTTAGCGAGAACTTGTCTTAAAATAAAAATAATAAAAAAGGGCTGGAGATGTGGCTCAGTGATTAAGTGACTCTGGGTTCAATCCCTGGCACCAAAATAAATCCATCTATACATACATACATTTATTAATTAAATAAAAAATCATAAAAACAATGAATATAGAAGACCAGTAGAAAAGAGGAAGATCACGGGGATGGAAAGAAGGGAGAAAAAGGGGGGAAGTATTGCAAAATGAAGTGGAGCAAATTATGTTATGTGCATGAGTAGATATGTCACAATGAACCCCACTATTATGTGTAATTATAATTCACTAATAAAAACATAATAAAAATAACTGGGAAGTCATTAGGCTGAGATGGCTCCAGTGTCCTAGGTTCCTCAAGAAGCAAACAGAAACTCAACCAGAGTGACCTAACCAATCAAAAATCACCAGTCGACCTCTAGCTAGGGACTTTCCTTTTTAACCAAACAGATGTTTTCTTTGTCTTACTTCCCTAAATACCTTAGAAATGATTTTCCCCTCATATTCCCCCTGGAACCCTGAGTTTCTTGTGGTCTGGTGCTGCCTGATTATGAATCACTTTGACTAAAATAAGCTTTAAAAAATTTTAATGTGCTTAGGTCTATTTTTCCACAGTTGTCAGCTCATTTTTGAATTGTTTTTTATCACTGTATATTAATTATACAGAATAGTTGCTTTCATTGTGGGATTTTTGCACACACACACACAATTTCATTTCCCAGTACTTCCCCTTGCCCTCTCCTCCTCCAGATCCCTTTCCTCTACTCAGTAGATCTCATTTTTGTTCTCACAAGATAGTCATCTCATTTTTGTCAAAGCCCTTATCACAGTTTGCAATTATGTACTTATTTGTTGGCTTCTTTGATTATTGTCTGTTTCTCCCACCAGCTGATGGTCTGGTGGGAGAAGCAGACAACGACTGTTTTGTTTTTTACACAACTGTAAGCCCAGAAGGGGGCAGAGTGTCTAACTAGTACAGAGACTTCAATATTCACTAAACAAATGAATAGATGGATGAGAGTTGAGATTATTTTCTTATAAGATTTGAAGACTATCTGGAGATTTCACAGACATGGGCCTATATACTATTGTGTGTTTTCTCTTTCTGCTTTTGATAGAATGAAGAAAGAAATGGAATCTTTATCCTAAAATTTCCTTGAATACTTGAATAGTTGGCAAAAGAAAAGGGCAGAAATAGTCATTTATGTCTTGTTTTGACAGCAAGCTGCTCTGGAATGCTAGGTAGGATGATGAAGGATTTGAACCGTACACAAAAAACTAAACCAAAAGGAAAATTTAGGCATGAGAGAAACCTTGGATCTCCTCTTATTTTCTCACTACTTCACTCACAGTGAGGATTGACAAACCCCACCCATTACAAACTCTTTGACGATTTATTCTGAAAGATGAGCGGACAGATGAGATCACAAGCTATTAGAGGATAGCCTCTAACATGAAAGACAGTCTCCAAACCAACTGAATTAAGGTGCTCACCACACTCAGAAAATAAACTAAGAGACAGAAAAACAAGAGATACAGGAAACAAAAGAGAGGGGAAAGGACTTCTTCTTCTTCCTGTCCACTCGTTTATTTGTACCTTGCATACTACAAAATACAAATATATCTGTATAAAAAGGGCTGTAACAAATTGGCAGTTGATTCATAAAAATATTTTGTAGATGATTTGAAGCATAAAAAACCCCAATTCTAAAGGTATAATATTATGGGTACATTCTGAATTATTACTCTTACCAGTATTTCTGTCATTTTCAGATGTAGCAATCTAATATAAGTTGTTTTCAGATGTAGTAGTTAATTTTATTGGTCCATAATGATTCTGCATAATACTAGGATTCATTGTCAAATATGTCTATATAACATAATTTGATCAATTTCATTTGCCAGTACTTCCCCTTTCTCTTACCTCCTCCCCCCAATTCATCTTCCTTCCATTTTCATGAGATCCCTTTTCCCCCACTGTTTTTTCTTCTCTAGCTACCACATATGATAGAAAACATAAAACCTTTGATTTTCTGAGTGTTTTATTTCACTTAACATGATCTTTCCAGTTCCATCAATTTTCATACAAATGACATCCATTGTGTCTATGTATCACATCTTCTTTATCCATTCATCTGTTGACAGACACCTGGGATATTGTGAATTGCTTGTCTATAAACATGGGTTTGCATGTATTGCTATATTATGCTGGCTTTAATTCATTAGGATAAACACCAAGGAGTGGTATAGCTGGGTCATATGGGGGTTCCATTCCTAGTCTTTAAAGGAACGTCCATACTTATTTCCATCATTGTTGTGTTAATTTATATTCCCACCAAAACTGTATAAGTGTTCCTGGAAAAGGACTTGCCAGAATGATGAACTGAAGAAGTCTTAGAGTGAAAGCTGTGCAGCAGGACCAGAACAAGTGGTAAAAGACATTATCAACTATAGGAAAAACAGAAAGTTGTTAGGAAAAAAAAAAGGAATTATAATACTGTACATGACTCAAGTGTGAATACACATTAGCACAAATATTGAGTTTAATTTAACAAAAGATATGTCATAACATGCCCTTGCAAGGTGGAAAGGCCTGTGTGTTGGTGAGGGGACATAAAGGGAATGAAGGGGGACAGGGTGGGGACAGGGGGTATGGGAGTGAAGTATTCATGTCCATAGCAGGAATCAATAATGTCTAAAATAAAAAAGGGTAGAACAAATATATTATTGCTAAATACTAAGATGGTATTACAAGAAATAGATCAAATAATTCATATTAGTTGCCTGTGAGAAGCAGCAGTTATGCATGTGGTGTGGCAGAGGTTTGCGGTTTTGTTTTTTTTTTAAATTATAAGTCTTATTGTATTAGTGAATTTAAAAACTATCTATGTAGTATTATAAAATAATTAAAATGTTAATAAAAGCTGAGTGCAGTGGTGGATGGATGCCCGTAATCCCAGCGACTCTGGAGGCCAAGGCAGGAGAATTGCAAATTCAAGGCAGCCTCAACAACTTAATGAGGCCCTGTTTCAAAATAGAGAAACAAAAAAAGGGCTGGGGCACTTCAATGTTTATATCAGCTCAATTCACAATAGCTAAACTGTGGAACCAAGCTAGATGCCCTTCAATAGATGAATGGATAAAGAAACTGTGGTATATATATATACACAATGGAATATTACTCAGCAATAAAAGAGAACAAAATTATGGCATTTGCAGGTAAATGGATGGAGTTGGAGAACATCATGCTAAGTGAAGTAAGCCAATCTCAGAAAACCAAATGCCGAATGTTCTCTTTGATAAGTGGATGCTGATCCATAATGTGGGGGAGGACACGGGAAGAATGGATGAACTCTGGTCACAGGGGACATCATAGCCCTAGTTTTATGTATGACTGCATGTATGTTGTGATTCTACATCACATACAACCAGAGAAATGAAAAGTTGTGCTCCATCTGTGTACAATGAATCAAATTGCACTCTACTATCATGTAAACCTAAATAGAATAAATAAATACATTTAAAAAATTAAAATTAAAAAAAGGGCTGGAGATAGGAAATTGACTTGAAGGAAAGGAGAAGGAGGGTTTTGCAGCAGGAGTGAATGGTTTAAACAAACAGCAGAGATTAACCATTAAACTTTTAGTTAAAGCAAATAAATACAGAGTTGGAACAAAATCTAGTTCCAATTATGCATTCAACAAAATTCAATGTTACTAACTAGTTAATATTTGTGCTTGTTTAAAAAACTAATAAAATTTTAGAGCTAGGGAAGCAATTCGGGCTATCAGCAACCTTGCCTATTATTCCACACAACTGTTACTTGGACGCCCCAGGTAGCAGGAACTCTGAAAGCTAGTGCGCCGTCGTTGAAGGCACAGATTTGCAAACCCACTTCTATGTCACAGAGCACTGTTTGCTCTCTGCATCTGATGAGAACCAGCATCCCTTAACTGCTAGGTGGTAGCCATGGGCGCAGCCTGGCGTAGGCATGCAGAGAAGGAGGAAGAATTAATTCAGTGTCTCTTTGCAAGATCTTGGAGAAATCAACAGTCTTTTGTGAGAGTGAAATGCCTCAATTGCCAGCCTCCAACCTCAGCTTGATAGCAGAATAAGAGGCTGATTCAGGATGGAGAAAGTCCTGATGTATGGAAAGCCCTGAGAGTCCCCCAGAGGAGGATAGCTCAACTCTTGCCACTGACCTCCCCCAAACTCAGGGATATGGGTATCTAGTGAAGTTGTCTGAAGTGTGAGGTGTCAACTGTATGTTTCCCAGTGCCCTCCCTGCCTGCCCAGTTGCTGTGCGGCAGCTACCATATGGCTTCCCGTGTATATGGCTGGAAGAAGAAAATAGGGAGAAAGAGAAGGCAACGGCTGACTCTTAGAAAGACATTGCTATCCTGTAAGAGTAAGTTGACAGTGCAGACCATGCAGAAAAGAACTGTTGGGCCCTCCCACCCTTTACCTTTTTCTTAGCTGAAAAGTAAACAGATTTCCACAGTTTGGCTTCTCCACAGTTTTATCCACCCTCTCTGCACCTTGGACTGCAGCCATTAAATCCCTGCAGTCACTGTGCATGCCCTGTGTGGTCACATGCTTCTCCTCCTTTTCAGTGGGCTCCTTGTCCTTTCTCTATCTGGCTCCTAACTCATCCTGTTAGGCTCTTCCTGTGTGAAGACTTTCCTTCTCTGTATTCCCATAGTTCTTTCTCTAAACTCAATCTGTGTCTAGCTGTTTCTTGATGCATTTGTTGTTGTTGTTTTTTTATCAGATGGGAGCTCTTTGGGGTTAGGGATCATATTCATGCCTTATTTATCTCAACTTCTTGGCCATATATAGGAGGTGCTCACTAAATGTCTGGTGAGTGAGTGAATGAATGCAAAATAAATGATTGAATGAAAGTCTGTTTGGAAAACCACCTGTTCACTTCTATTTGCCTATTCCACAGTTCTGAGTTTGGTTAAGGATTTTTTATACTTTTGCTGATGTTTACTTTAAATTCTGAAGCAATAAGGAAGTTCAGAAACAAACCCAGGATTAAGAGATATTTAGATTTTTTTCTCCTCTTATCTTATGAGACTTACCTGTTTCCTATAGCAATTACATTTTCCCTTCAAAACCATTTTTTCCTTATATTCTTTTTAGATTCCTTTCATATTACATTATTTCAATATCATTCCCCAGATTTTAAGAAACAGATAAATGTTTTACTCATGGGGATACTACATATTTTTGCCTAGTGATCATGAAATTTAATGTGCAGGTATTTTGACAAAGTTTTATATATTTTTTCCAAAACAAAACCTAAGGAATCCAAAATTGACTAATAAAATGGCTGAATTTGTGTGTGATTTGTCAGCTGGAGCCCCAAGGGGGCAGCAGAGAGCTAAGCAGAAGTTAGATATGTGACATGGTGAAAAATCTCTAACCACTCACTTGCATGGTAACCTTACTTTCATTTTACCTCTCTGAAATGAGGGACTTGGAGTAAGCAATCCTTGGAGTCTCTTCTAGTCCTCAAATTCTCTGTGTAAGTTTTAAATAGAAATTTTGCACTGATTTAGGCTCTAGGGACAGAACAGTGAATGAAAACCACAATAATCCTCTGCTCTTGAAGCTTGTCTTCCAGCGGGATGCCTGCACTGAATAGAATCCTATGGCTGCTACCGTGACCTGGAGGGTGTAGGGAGTGGACACTGCAGGCCTGGGTGGGGGAAGTCAGGCTGGGTTTGACCATTAGGCAGTAGACATGATATGACCAGATACTGGGTCAAGCAGGAAACCATATGGAATTTACTGGGGTCAAGCAAGCTGAGAGGGGGACAGATTTGTCTCTGCGCCAGAAAATCGGAGGGATTAGTGGTAGATGCCTTACTGCCCAGGAAGAGATATGTAAGAGTTGTACCCACAGGATAGTTGTGTCTGAAACACTTCCAGATGCAGAAAGTTTAGCCTCCTTCAGCAGGGCGTGTATCTGCTCCTGGAGAGGTTCTACATGCACAGTTACTGGGAGAGAGAGTACTACATGCATAGCAAGGAGGAGGAGGAGCCAGATAGGCAGCAGACAAAGAGTTCAGAGCCTCATAGCGGATAAACCTTTTATAAGGGTTGCATGAAAAAATAAATGAAACTCGATTATTAGCTTCTTTACTTGGCTGTATTGGTCAGCTACCTCTTATCACAGACCTGTTAATTATCTGATTAACAGCTGTTATCAGGTTTTCAGTTGCTCTTTGTACTTAAAATTCTAGAAACTGAGTTTGAATGAAACTGTATAAATAGGTAGTATCCTTAATATGAAGTAACTTGTTGAATGTTGAAAATATTCTGTTAAACCCTTTATGTGTATAATTACATTTAACACTTAATCTTACTGTAATTCTATGAGGTACAAACCATTTTTCTCATTTTATAGAAGAGGAAATTGAGGTTCAGAGACACTATGCAAGGCTGGGGATGTGGCTTAGTGGTACAGTGCTTTTCTAACATTCAGGAGGCCTTGGGTTTGCTCCTTAGCACCATACAAATACCCACACATAAAAATAAATAAATAAAGCAAGCAAGTGAGGAGAGAGAGAGAAAGAGAAACAGCTAAGCACCTTGCTTATACTCATAGGACTAGAATTACTTTTCTTTTTCTCTTTCTTACCTGTTTTCAGGGTGGCAGAAGTAATGTAGGCTGGTCATCACACTCTTGGGAGCATAGACTTTTTTCCTTTTTCTCGTTTTTAATTAAAAATTATTATTATTATTATTATTATTATTATTTTGGTACTGGGGATTGAACTCAGGGGCACTCGACCACTGAGCCACATCCCCAGCCCTATTTTGTGTTTTATGTAGAGACAGGGTCTCACTGAGTTGCTTAGCACCTCGCCATTGCTGAGGCTGGCTTTGAACTTGCGATTCTCCTGTCTCAGCCTCCCTAAGTGCTGGGATTACAAGCGTGAGCCACTGCACCCGTCTCAATTAAAAATTCTTTTATTTATTTTTTCTCCAATGCTCTAGGCCAGCTCACCCATTTTTAAAATTCCACCTCATTTGGGATGGATATCGTGTACAAGAGCAAGTGCAACAACTTTCTGTGTCCTTAAACCCCTGGGAAGACAGGCGCCATACCATCCCCTCTTAACTTCTTGGTTTCCTTTGACCACTTGTCTTGCTGTTATGATTTAGATATTAGGTGTCCCCCAAACGCTCATGTGTGAGACAGTGTAAGACATTCAGAGGTGAAATTATTGGGTTATGAGAGCCTTAACCCAATCAGTGAATTAATTGATTAACTGAGTGGTAAGACAGGTAGGGTGTAGCTGGAGGAGTAGGCATTGGTGGTGTACCTTTGGGGTATATATTTTGTATCTGACAAGTGAAGTCTCCCTCTGCTTTTTGATCATCATATGAGCTGGCTCCCTCCACTGAAGTCTTATGACTTGATGTTCTGTCTCACCTTGAACCTGAGGAATGGAGCCAGCTGTCTATGGACAGAGACCTCTGAAATAATGAGCCCTCAAATAAAGTTTTCCTCCTTTAAAATTGTTCCTGTCAGTCTTTTAGGAATAGCAGTGTAAAAGCTGACTAAAACACCACCCACTTTTGAAGTTTAGTCCTCAGCTATAATCATCTTCTCTGCTCTTAGTCTCAGTTTCATCTCTTGTGGGTTTTTTGCTTTCTTTCCAGACTATCTCTGTTCTGGATTGTTCCTTCTGAAGCTGCCCCATTTGAGTCTGTGTCAACCTTACACAGTATCTCCCTTGGCAAAGGGGAAATAATCATTGGTCCATGTGATAGTTTAATGTGTCCACCTGACTGGGGTAAGGGATGCCCAGATAGCTGGTAAAATATTATTTCTGACTGTATCTATAAAGGTGTTTCCAGCAGAGATTAGCATTTTAATCAGTGAAGGATGCCCTCACCAGTGAGGGTTGACATCATTCAATCTATTGAGGGTCTAAATAGGACAAAAAGGCAAGAAGAAAAGCAAGAGAAAATTTGCTCTCTATCTTTTTTTTTTTTTTCAGCATTCCTGGTTCTTGGGCTTTTGGACTTAAAAATTTTCCCCTTCTCCCCACCAGTTCTGAGGCCTTCAGACTCAGACTGAATTATTCTACTGGATTTCCTGGTTCTCCTGCATGCAGACAGCAGGTTGTGGGATGTCTTGGCTTTCAGAATGAGTCAATTCCTGTAATAAATGTACAATATAATCTCCTCTTGGATATCTTTTTCTATATATATCTTATTGGTTCTGTTTCTCTGAAGAATTCTAATATAGATTTTGTTAACAAGAGTAGTTCTACAGGAATACAATTTTAAGGATGAGTTTTCTGCCTTGGTTCTGAGGCTTCTGGAATTGGTTCCCCAATCTGATTAAAGATACCAGTGACTCTCCTGAGTAAGGAGAGCACTGATCATCCATTGATTGAAGTGTTTATGGAGATTCACAACATATCTACATGAGATACTGAGTGATTCTGTACATGACACTTTTAAACATTTGTGGAAAACCAAGGGCTTATCTTAATATTAATGAGTAAATAAAATGGTGAAAGAAAAAGATGAACTTAGAGATTCAAATTCCCAACTCAAGTGCTACAGAAGTAACAAAAGAGCTTCTAGGTGTGCCCTACTTCTGTAGTCACAGGGATGAGATCAGTGAAAAGCAACATAGAACATTGTTCTGAAACAGACTGAATGGAACTTCCAGTCTCATAGAGTATCTGTAAATGTGAGGGCTTTGATTGGAAAAGCATAGAATTTTGTGAGTTGGAATGGGGAATTATGAAGAACCTTCAGGAAGCTTTAGATATTAAACCCCTAAGTTCTAATGAGACTGCCCCCGCCTCCAGTGGAAGAGGCCTCCACTGTTATCCTCAGGGAAACCAACCATACCATCACAGGGTAATTGGTGTCACCAACTGTTATCATCAAAGTGGTTTCCTAATCCTCAGTAACAGTAGCCTCTGTACCCCAGTGGTAGCAGCCTCCTAACCATAGTAGTATAGGCCTCTCCACACACAATGATCTCAGACTTTCCACTTCTGTCTGAGGGGATTAAGACTGCATTGCCTAAGGAAACAGAAATGCCTCTCCTGAGACTGTTGCCATGCAAGACGATACTAATTCTCCCTAGAACTCCCCTCCCTATTCTGCTCTAGCCCAATAACTACACTCAAGTTGCAGTAGGACCCGAAAGATGAAGAAAAAAGTGCAACTCATGAGGAGGTACACTAGACTCAGAAGAACTACTTGAGCATTTTCCATTGACACTGCATAAATCCATGAAACGTGTGGGAATAGATACAAAATGGAAGGGGTAATTGTGGAGGAACATAAAGTTGGATTAGGTCAAATTTTAATAATATAGTGATAACTAAGCTGAGAATCTGCATTTAATGTTTCAATTTAGGGCATTAATAAGGTCTCTAACAGTTTGTCCTGATTTGTTGGATGACAAATGGACCAAATGCTCACCCACCATGAATGATACGTCATTTCCTTAGGTGATCAGCCAGCCATCTGGTGGCAGTTGATTATGTTGTACTATTTTCATCATAGAAAGAGCAGCATTATGGTCTTGATGGAATAAGAAATCTAGGTATAGATTTGCTTTTCTTGTACACCACAACTCTGTCAAAATTACTGCCTTTGGACCTACAGAATGCTTTGTCCACCATCATATTATTCCATACAGTATTGCTACTGACCAATGCACTCAGCACAAGTTTGTAGCAGTGGACCTGTGCTCATAGTATTCACTTCTTATATTTTGATCCTCACCATCCTGAAGCAGCTGGCCTGACAGAACAGTGGAATAGCCTTTTGAAGACTTCAGGTAATATGGCAATACTTAGTCTGTTTCTGGTGCTTTAGAAAAATAATTTAGACCAAGTAATTTTTTGAATAACAGAAATTTGTTGTTCATAGTTCTGGAAGCTAGGAATTCCAAGCTCAATATGCCAGCAGGTTTGGTGTGTGGTGAGGCTTTCTGCTTCATAGATGGCATAAAGCTGCTGTATTTTCACATGGTGGAAAGGGGCAAACTGGCTCCTTCAACCTCTTTTATAAAAGCATGAATCCCATTCTCAAGGGCAGAACCCTCATGATCTAATCACATACCCAAACCCTCACCTCCTGAGACCATCATACTGGGCCTTAGGATTTCAACATATGAATTTGGGAGGACACAAACATTAAATTGTATCAAATACCTTGTAAGGACAGTGCTCTCCAGAAGGCTGTATATACTTTGAATCAGTATTCAATATATGGTGCTGTTTCTTTCATGATCTGAATTTGTGGAATAAAGATGGAAATAAAGAATGGAATAAAGATGGAAATGGGAGTGGCATCACTAACCACTAATTAGCCACTAGCAAAAATTTACTTGTTTTTCTTACAATTTTATGTTTTACTGACCCAGAGGTCTTTGCTGTAATTTGGATATGGTTTGTCCTCCAAAGGCTCGCGTACTGTAAGCTAATTTTCCAATGTAATGGTATTGAGGGGTGATGGAAGCTTTAAGAGGTAGGGCCTAGAGGTGATATGTCACTGGGGATACCACCCTAAGAAGGGATTAATGCCCATCTTTTTGGGGTGCATTAGGTCTCCCAAGATAGAATATTGGTTACTACAAGAGTGGGTTGTTATAAAACAAGTGTGTCTTTCTTAAAATACTCTTTTTATTCCTATGTAACCATGTGGCCTCTCTTGCACAAGCTCCCACCATGTAAGGTATCTGCCTTAAAGCCCTCACCAGAAGCTAATGTTGGTACCATGCTCTTGGAATTCTAAAATTTTGAATGAAATAAACCTTTGTTCTTTACACAGAAACTAGTCTCAGGTATTTTATTATAACAACGCAATACAAACTAGTATAGCCTTAGTTCCAGAAAGAAGAATGCTTCCACCAGGAGTTATAACAATGATTCCATTGACCTGAGAACTTTGGTCTCCTCATGCCTCTGAATCAACAAGGGGAAAAATGAAATTATGATATGGATTGAGTTAGTCAACTCTGACTACCAAGGAGAAATTAAACTGCTAATCTACAATGGAAATAAGGAAAAATGTGTCTGGAATATAAAAAATTCCTTAGGGGCATCTATTAGTATTATCATTCTGCAATTAATGTAAAAGGAGAACTACAATCCAATCCAGGCAGGACTGCTAATGGCCCAAAGTCTTTAGTAATAAAGGTTTGCATCCCCAATCAAATAAAGAATCACAACTGGTTGAGATGCTTGATGAAGGCAAAGGAAGTACAGGATTGGTAGAAGAAGGTAGCTTTAAGTTCCAGTTATGACCATGTTACTTTAATTGGCATTCATATTTCCTTCTTATTTTGTTAAAAATACTTTTGTGTGTACATACAGGTTGAGCACTCCTAATCCAAAATCCAAAATGAACAATGCTCTAAAATTTGACATTTTTGAATTCCATGACACTCAAAAACTTCAGGTTTTGAATTTTCAGATTAGGAATGCTCAATCAGTAAAATCTATGAAAATATTTTTAAAAATCTGATCCCAAGCATTTTGGATAAAAGATATTCAACCTATTTACATAAACTGAGCAAACACTTTTATTTTCTTTCCTCTATTTCTCTATCATTTAGCATGAAAATGTATTAAATTTATATCAATGTTTAAGTACTGTTCATTTTATATAATAATAGGTTGCAGAATATCAAGAGAATAAACATCACTCAAGGACTTCATCTTCTAGGAAAGTAACTAGTGTGTTTTTGGTTGTGTGTGAGATTGTTGTATCACATGAGGTTGAATTATGACTTAATTCCCTTCTTTGTCTGTTGATTCAGAGGTATGAGGAGTCCAAAGTGTCCAGTTGGCAGACTTAACTTCCAGGTCAATGGAATTATGGTTATGTTTCCTTGTGGAGGTGTTCTTCCTTCTGGAATTGCTACTGTGTTAGTTGGTATCATGTTACTATAACAAAACACCTGAGACTTGTTACTTTGTTTTTAGGTGAAGATTAAGAAGATAGATATGGGTGCTAAGTCAATAAGGCATGGACTTGTGAGGGTGAATATTGCCTGTCAATTTGACAAGGTGAACAAATGGTCAGACAAGAGATAAAACATTATTTCTAGGTTTGTCTGTGAGGGTGTTTCTAGGAGATATTAGCATTTGAACAAAGAAGGTTGCCCTTTCCAATGAAGAAGGGTATCACACAATCTGTTGAAGACCTGAATAGAACAAAAAGACAGAGCAAGGGTGAATTTGATCTCCCTGCACGAGCTGGGACATCCATCATCTTCTGCTCTCTGACATCAGAGTTCATGGTTCTCAGGCTTTCTAAGTTAGACTGGGAGTTAGGACTTTTGTCCCCCAATTCTTGGGCCTTCAGATTTGACTGTAGAATTATACTATTGGCTTTCCTGGTACTCCAGCTTGCAGATGGCAGATAGTGAGACTTCTTGCTCTTCATATACGAGCCAATTTTAATAATAAATCTCCACTTATACATTTTGCTCTATATTCTATAGATTATGTTTCTCTGGAGAACCTTGCATAATACAGCCCCTTGTGCATCTTGTACACACCTTTCTTTTCTTACCTATGTCTCATTTTTCAGTGTCTGATGATATCCACATCTACCATTTGATTTTGAATGACTAGAACTATGGGGGAACACATGGTAGGGCCATAATAAAAAATTAATTTTCTAATTAGTAAAGACTAATAGTAGCATTTACTTTAAAATGATAAATTTAATATTAATAATGTCCACTATGTATGAGTCCAAAACAACAGTGATACAACAACAATAAAAATCTCACTAAAACCAAACAAGACAAAAGGCTATATGAGTCTCAGTATCTTCATCTGTAAAAGGTTATGTTTGTTATAAGGATTAAATAAATTTACACATGTATATACAAATCACATATACATATATGAAGTGTTTAGAATAATGCTTGACATATAGTCAATACTGTATTAAATATCAATTTTATGACATCAATTCTTTTATCTTACAGCCCATCTTCTTGATGGACAGCAATAAACAGGGTGCTCAGAATTATAGCCAGACAGAACTAAAAGCATCTTTAAAATTTGTTCACAAATATGTGACTTGAGGTGGTTTCCACTAATTCTCTCCTTCTCCTGCAGATGTAATAAAGGAAAAGTGTTGTACTACACTGGCTCTCCACACCAGATTCTTGTTCATGGGGTCTTGTCTCTTTATGTGTCTGCTTATCTCTGATTGTGTGATAGACATTCTTTATGAAAGACTATTTGGAGAAAAAACTTGAAGTCTAACAATTTTATTTTCTTCTAGAGATGATCTTTGATTGCTTCTGCCAGGTGTCCATGGACACCAGCAATCTTAGTTCTTTTTAATCCAGTATCCAAGTTGGAGATTTTCTTGGTAACACAGATGTCTTAAAGCTGACAATGGCTAGAGTGTTTCTTGTTTACCTTTTCTCTTATGTTAAGTCTTTCAGAGTCCCAGGTCAAAGGGACAAGTAAGTTTGCTAATCATGGCGGTTCTGGACTCCAAATTTTGTCCCTCCAGTCCCAAGAGGTTATCATAAGCAAAGGTCAGCCTTCTGTTTTCTTCTTTCAGATCGGCAAACATTCCTGAAGCAGAACTGGATACAGCAGCCTTCTTATCCCTTAGATATCTCACAAATCCATCATTCGTTCTCTATTTTCATTCTACCATCTCTGTCCAATATACTATTACCTCTCTCATGGACCACTATGATAGCCTTTGAGAACTTTGCCTGTATCCAGCGTTGACTCCATACAATCTCTTCTCATACTGTAACTAATGACATTTTTTTAAAAATATTTTTTTAGTTGTAGATGGACACAATATCTTTATTTATTTATTTTTATGTGGTGCTGAGGATCGAACCCAGTGCCTAACGCATGCAAAGCAAGCACTCTACCACTGAGCTACAATCCCAGTCCACTAATGAAATTTTAAAAGCATATCTGTTCAGTCCATTCACACTGACTTCTGTCCTTTCAGGTCCTTTCACCACAGGTCTTTTGCACAGGCTCTGTCCTCTGACTAGAAAGAGGCTTTCACCCTCTCCACTTCTTTTAGTAGTTCTTATTCATCTTTAAGCTCAGCTCTAAAGCTCTGAAGATTCCTTGACCCTTCCCTGACCCTAAGAAAAGCCTCCACTGTGGGGTATCCTAGCATCACATATTTTTCTTTCATAGCAGCAATTTCTGCTGCCATGTTCCTTGAAGGATAATTTGAATGTTTCCCTCTCATTAGAACACAAGCATCCCGAGGGCAGGGAAGGAACTCAGTTGTGCTCACTGTTGTATTTCCTGTGTTAAGGATAGTGCCTGGCATTCATTGGTGCTTTTTTTTTTTTTTTTTTTTTGGTACTGGAGATTGAACTCAGGGGCACTCGACCACTGAGCCACATCCCCAGCCCTATTTTGTTTCTTTATGTAGAGACAGGGTCTCACTGAGTTGCTTAGTGCCTCGCCGTTGCTGAGGCTGGCTTTGAACTCGCGATTCTCCTGTCTCAGCCTCCCTAAGTGCTGGGATTACAGGCTTGCGCCACCGCGCCCGGCTTCATTGGTGCTTAATAAGTACTGCTGGGAAAATAAATGAATGCATGTGTGCATAAATGCATGAATGAGTGAGCACCTTCCTGATATAATACGGATAACTTCTCTCTCCTTCTTTCTCCCCATCAGTTTTCTGTGTTTGAGAATTCGTTGCTCACATTTCACAAGTCCCCAACCACACAGATCTAGGGGCTGCATGTAGTGGGCTCAGAAGATGGTGTGACTTCTCACACTAACAAGCTAGTGGTTTCCTTTGCCTGTTGTTGAGCTCAGGAAGGGCAGCCATTATCTGCAGACAGCATTGAGAAAAGATCTTACTGGGTTTCCAGATTCCAGATCTATTGGTCTCCCTGGATCCCCATTTAGCCACTGGCTTAAAAGAGAGATAAGGTGATAATTAGGATGATCAATTCTAATTATTTGCCCTCTGAGTTGGCTCCCAGGAGAAAGGGCATGCAGGAAGGATGCATTCTAAAACCTAGCAGTTTCCCTCCCCCTCCCACCTCATACACTGAGGTTCCCCACAACATCCAGCTACCCTCTCTGAGGCAGACTAATCTTTTCCTCCGATCGTCATTGGAGGGGCTTCCTCCTTTCTGCCCACCTATTCTCACTCAGGGGACACTTTCCATCTTCCTAACCACACCTTTAACATAAGGGTTCAGACTTTCCCCTCAGCCCCTCTTAGTGAAACACCTCTTCTCTGTTTAAAACTTTTTCCTCTCTGTTACGTAACACACACTTTTTCATTTAAAAGCATTTGGAAAATGAACACAAGTCCAAGCACCTAAACTTTCATTCTACTCAACCAGCATTAATATTTTCATGTACTTCCTTCCAAGTTTTCCCATGCATGTGTCTTTTGGACACACTTGCCATCATACGGCCCGCTGAACTTTATAGTCTGCTTTCACTTGCTATGTCATCACACTATCTAGCTTATAACCTGCAATTCTTCATGTTTGTGTTCACTTAACCTGTGATCTGACTCCAGTTTTTTTCTAGAATTTTACTAATGCAAACAGTAACGCAGTGCATATTTTTGTATGTGAATTTTATAATGTCTTTTTTCTATAATTGGACATTTATTTGTATTGTTATAATGCCTTTTTTAAAAAAACAAAGACAATAAAGGATACTATTCACTGAGGTCTATGACAACGGGAGAGAAATAGGCTTCAATTCCTCTCTCACTGTGCTTTTTAGAGACAAGATAATTCTTTGTCCGATTTTTGTCCAGTGAGTCACCATTGTATTTAAATTCTTTCAACACTCTGAGGGAAGCTAATTCCCACTTTTTCTCTTCCTTTTGCTCCTCTTTGCTATAAACCAGACACGTTTCTTTCAAGGACTGATTCTCTATTTTAGTACTTCCATTTGTTATCCTGAGTTGCTTTTAGGAAATTATAACCATTTTTATGTACTATTCCCTTTCTTAATTATCATATATGGTGTATAAATTTCCTTCTTTGTGCCAAGTGCTAACACTGTTTCATATGGTCTCCATATTGAAAGGCCCTTCAATGTTCACAGATGGGAAGGCAGAGGCTCATAGAACCCAAGTCATTGGCCAGAGTCACTGTGCTAGTGAGGGGATCTGAATCCAGGCTCATTTCCAAAGCTATTATCCTTTCCTTCATTCTGCACTGACAAAAGGCACCCATCTCTCAAGCTTTGAGCCCTGGCTCCCTGCCTCCTCTGCAGAGGTAGATGAGTGGAGGAGTAGGTACTCTTTTTCTTTTTTTCCCTAGTCTTGGTGTTACACTGAAGTCTGAAACTTTGGGCAAGTCTCTTCATTTCTCTTTGTCTCTATTTCACCTTCTGTTATTGGACATGAGTACTTGGGACAAACTCACCTCATGGGAATCTTATGAAGACCTATGTAATATATTTACACGAAAGGAGCAAAGGACTGTGGGGCTAGAGCAGAGGGTAAAGTGGGGAGAGTGAGGAAGTCCTAGAAGACTTATCTGTTGTTGGGAGGTTTGGGCAGATGCAAAATGCTGGTAAGATCTGTTTTGTTTCCAGTAGAGTCAGGCAAACACCTGAATCTGGTTAGGTGAAGCCTCACTCAGGTTATATGACCTCAGTTCAGGGACACTGTAAATTAGCTTGTGGCTTTTCTTTTTTGGTCAGTTAGACTATTGGGGAATTCACATTCTTGCCTGAAGATTCACCTGGCTTTGGGATGAAGAGGAAAAATGATGTAGGTTGGCAAACAGCATATAATTGTAGAGAGCCATCTATGGGCTGTTTGTGGACTATCAGCACTACAGCCCGTGAGGAGATAGTTTTGGCACTGGGAACTCCCATGGCACCCCCACAGGGTTAGACTGCCTGATGCAGGTGAACTTCCCCCTCAGCTTTGTCAAAGATCCCACACAGCAGGGGAGATGGGCCGACCTGCTGTAGCCGCATAGCCCTTCTGAGATGAGTGTGACCTTCCAAGATGCCAATCAACCTGCTAACTGCAAGACATCAAGAAGCAAGACTCTGTCCTTGAAACCTTATCCCTTATAAATCATGGGAGCCATTTATTGCTGTCTAGCTCCAGCTCCTGTGTGGACTGGACTTGGCTCCAACTTTTGAAACTATCTTTTCTTTGTCTTTTGTTCTTTACTAATTATTCTAGACTTTAATTTCTCAGATGGCAGACATCCTCCTCGGCAGGAAGAAGAAACCCCCGAAGGAGATGCTGGCCATCTCCACTTATATAATAATTTTGATGAAAGACAGAATCAGTAGTGTTGAATTTCTGGTTCTTTTTAGTCTCCAGACTTACATGACATGGTTCTTTCCTTATTTAACATTTTGACATTTTGATCATTGAGGATTTTTTGCACTGTTTTTGATTTCCAAAAATATTGTAGTAAAGTATTATTTATCTTGATTGCCAAAAGTTTTGTTATGCACCCCACCCCACCCCCAATTTTATGCTTTGGTGCCTCACTCACTTCATTCCAGGACCTGAGGATGTGGTGCAGTATCATAGCTACGGTGGCATCAGGGTGGGTTACACAAGTACTCTGTTGGTATTGGACAAGTTTAAAGTCCTGGCTTCCATCTCAGTCGTACCACAAATAGTTCTTCTTTCCAAGTGCTGCTATATCTCCCACCCACCACTTTTGTAAGAACTTGAAAAAACACCCCTTCTTCAAAGCATAATAATTTTATTAAAAGGGGCACTCCCCCTATCTCCCCAGAAATTTGTAGAAGTAAATATGGCATTTATCAGGCTGTGATTTGGGCAACCCACACGTGCCCAGCTCTGAGTGGGCCCAGCCCAGTCCCTCTTGGTGGTGTGGGGTTAGTTTTCACACCTACCTGCTATTTTTAACTTTTGTTTCCTCTCACATCAGCCTCAGTTCACTCTCTCGTTCTCGTCCTCTTGGTTTTCTCTGGCAAGTTTATTTTCTCTTAACTTGGCCATCTTATATGCAAATGTTTTTATTTCTAGATGTTTTCTTTTTTCACAAATTGAAACTCACAATGTGTTCACCTTATTTCATACCCTAGCTCTGGGACTCCAGTTCCCTTCCTGGCATCTCCATTTAAGATATGTATCAGGAACACATCAAATGCAGTCCCACTCCTCACATTCCCTATGTTTTTTCCACTTCACTAAAAAGAAGGTGAGTTTTATAGGGGCAGTGATCATGTTGGACTTGTTTGCTGGAGTGACCTAGCAGAGCTTCCCAATAAATTAAATTAAATAGTTTTGAAAGTTTACAAGTAATCAATCCACCAGACCCCACCTCTCAACTCTAGGTTGTTTATATTAGATCCAAAGTGTGCCTGTAGAGTTTCTGCATTGAGATGGACTCTTGTACAGGCCTTAAGGAAGCCTAGGATTTTCACTAGTAGCATAGGAGTACAAATTAACCAGGCATGAGGTGGCAGTAGAAGGTTTTGGAATGGAAGAGTGTCCTTATTCTTGGCCATGAACAATTCTGAGTGTCTGTGGATGGATCAGTCAAACAGTTGGCATGAATTTTCTGTCCTTGTGAGTTTTGACCTTCAAGTTTTGTGTATCTGGAACTTGATACATAGGAATTTGTATCAAGCCTGCTGTAATTAGCTGTAAAAATTGTTCAAGAGTCAGGTTCATGAAAGCAGAGAGCATGTCTGCCCAGTTCAACAGTACCACATACATAATGGATGTTCTATTCATTCATTCATTTTTGGCAGCCACACCGGCTTGTGCTGAACACATCTGTCTGGCTTGGCCTTCTTGCTCTCCTGGCAATCCTGGTATATTCGGTCCTCCAAACACTGGACTGGAATGAGACTCCAAGCCCTGTCCTGGAGCCATAATTAATACAACAGAGGCTGATGTTAACATGCATTTACATGTCAGTAGAGATTCTTAGCCTTTTCTTGGGATTAGCTGACAAATTTATAGTCACATTCCACATGGCAAAGGATATAGGTTCTGAGTTTAAAGAGAGTTCTCAGCAGTGGGGTAGAATTTTGAACTCCTAAACTCAAAAGTATGAGCTTAGGAATGATTTCTTCTGGAAGAAGACAATGTCCCTGATGTTCTGGACAAGTGGATGAATTTCTTTTGAGTGCTTCTGGAGTTAGATTTGAGGGAGTATGCTGCTGTCTAAATGACATTCTCATAGGTGAACAGCCTTGGTGTGTCTGGCGTGGTGGTCAGTGAGCAGGGATTCTCCACCTGTAGGCAGTTGTGAGGAAACAGAATGCTAGAGGTGAGCAGGGATAATGACCCAAAGAAGTCTGTATCCCAGACACTTACTATGTCCAACATTACCCAACCCAAACCTCCACCATGTTCATTTCCACTGTTCAATCACTCTTAGTTTAGAGAAACTATTCTTTAAGATGAACCCATCTTTATCTTGCTGAGGACTTAATGAACTGAACTTTTCTTATAATAATTCATTAGAAGCATGTTTAATGAATTAGACATGTCACTAAGCAAACTGCTTTCAAGATTCCCATCTTTTCGATTCTGTTTGAGGAAGGGAAAGGAGTTAGGAAGATACTATTGCTTCTCCCACACATCATGTGTGAAAGAATGAGCCTTGAATCTTACCACATTAATGGCTAAACTAGAGGGAGGGTGCAAACCAGATGTAACATAGTTAGACCAAAGGGAAAAAATGGAAATCTCTCTCTTCTGTGGTTTGCTGGTTGCTCAGGAGCAGGCTGGAGTCTCTTCCCCATCCCCAATCATCCCTTTCTTCTCAGGCAAAAACATTCTGATTATCATTCCCATACAGAATCTCTCCTCTATTCAATTTGTTCCTGGTTACCCTCATCTGGACTCCTAAAACAGAATTCTTCTCTATTCCCCATATTCTTGTTTAACCCTAAGCAAATGGAATGGGGAACTACTAAGGGTACATTTTAATGCCAGCGAAAGTGAGATTCCTGAGGTTCAAGACTTTTTAACCTAAACATGAACCAGGAGAAGGGATGGGGCAATTAGGATGAAACTCAGCTCTAAAGTTTCTTACCTTTTTTGGTATCTGCACAGTGGAATAAAGTGTGCTTAGTGGATCTTCCTCTGGATTAGTTTTCTATAAAAAATACACAACAAACAAAAGAAATCATCACCTACCCTGGGTCACATAGAAAAGACCAGAGATTCAATTCACAATAGCTAAACTGTGGAACCAACCTAGATGGCCTTCAATGGATGAATGGATAAAGAAACTGTGGAATACATACACAATGGAATATTACACAGCATTAAAAGAGACTAAAATTATGGCATTTACAGGTAAATGGATGGAGTTGGAGAATATCATGCTAAGTCAAGTAAACCAATCCCCAAAAAACAAATGCAGAATGTTCTCTCTGATAAGTGGATGCTGATCCACGATGGGGGAGGGGGCATGGGAAGAAAGGAAGAACTTTGGTCAAAGAGGAGCGAGGGGGGGAGAGGATATGGGGGTAGGAAAGATGGTGGAATGAGATGGGCATCATTGCTGTAGGTACATGTATGACTGCACATATGGTGCAACTCTGCATCATGCACAACCAGAGAAATGAAAAGCTGTGTTCCATTTGTGTACAATGAATCAAAATGCATTCTGCTGTCATGTATACATAATTAGAATAAATAAATAAATAAATAAACAAACATACATAATCCTAGTGACTTGGGAGGCTGAGGCAGGAGGATCTCAATCCTGAGACTAGCCTCATCAAATTAGAGAGACCCTGTCTCAAAATAAAATAAAAAGAGCCAGGAGTGTGTCTCAGTGGTAGAGGGCCTCTGGGTTCACTCCCCAGTACCACAAAAAGTGAAAAAGAGAACAAAAAGGGAAAGAAAGAAAGATCAGAGAGAGACTCAGAGTCTGGGGAGGGAGAAGAAGATGTGGGAGAAGATGAAAAGAAGTTTCTGGAAAAGTGGATGGCTCATGAGAAGTGCTCTAATTGGTGACTCTTATTACAATGATTATGACTGACATTTTTAGGAAATCACAGCATTGACTTAATTCATGTTTTTATGTTCTTAGTTTTGTTTATTGCATTATTTGTTCCATGCAGTTAAAATAAATTTCAAAAATGTATAAAATATGTAACTCTCATGAGTTATGAGCCCCCTGGAGTCAGCCCAGAGGAAAGTCAGCATTTATTGAGCAATGAGTCTTCTGACAACATGACTCAAACATCACACCAAAGTCACACTTCACTATACACTGCCTCACACAAGAGTAATCAGGCCTCTGGAGTGGCCATCGTGAACTGTGAGAAGGCAAGGGTGACTCATGTAACGTTCACAGTATGAATGTTACTGATGGGTCAGAATCAGGTACTTCAGAGTGAATTAATTTCTACCTAGAAGCAAATCCATAAAGACTTGAGATAGATAGAGTTGCATTGAGTTTTAAGGCCTATACGCCCTAATTCCTCCTCCCCATTCTCATTTTAACCAAACCCATGGAAAAATCTTAAGTAAAATAAGACAAGTCTCAGAGAGGTGGATCAGGTCCCAGGAAAAAAGGGAAAGGACTCACATGAGCATAGCTAATTGTTTCATACACTGTGTTCTCTCCAGCATGGGAGCAGACATTAGGAATTTCCTGATGAATGTCCATTCTTTTTTCGCCCTCAGTAGGCTCTGAAACCAAGTTGAGAGTGAATCAAAGCCTGCCTTTCTGACCACTCACCATCCCTCCTGGCCCACCATCCCACCTGCAAGGCCCACTTAGGGTGACCAACAATCTCAGTTGCCCTGTAACTCAGATGTTTTGGGACAGGGATTTTTCACTGTTAAAATTAGGAAAATCCTAGACAAATTAGTCCCCCTTGTAATTTCACTTCCTGGTCTCTGGACCAAGATGGCCAAAGTAGGCAGCAGAGAAGGTCAGAAATGCTTCCAGAGGGATTCTAAAAGGGAAGGGAGGTCTTAAAGTCTGTCAGATCCCTTCCTCACATTCTACACAGGCAGTACCAGTGGGAGCCCAAGAAGATAAATGAGCAAGGCTTAGGGACACAGAGCATTGGGTGCAGTGTGGAGAGAGACAGAGCACAGCTTCTCCAGGAAGAATGTGTCTACATTGAAGTGGGGAAGAAAGAGAGATCTTGGGTTTGAACCAGTGAAGAAGACTGTGACTGGTTTGAGGACTCTGACAAGGATGAAGCTAGGAAGGACTAGTTGGAAGGTATTGGTCTGTGGAGGCATCAGAGTTGGAGGCTGTCACCTCTAAGGCTAGAGAGCAGAGTTAATAGTAGGGAGCTATTGTGTCAACAGAAGGGCCACCTTAGTAACTCTCTGAAGAAAGGAGAGGAGTGGGTGTTTGAGTGGCACCTTGTCCTGGGAGAGAAGGCAAGGATTCCAGCTCTTGCTCTCTCTCTAACCCAGAACCGAGAGTGTCAGCTGACTGTATGCTTCTTGAAGGCAGAGACTATGACCTCTTCATCTCGGTGTCCTTAGCACTAAGTCTTACACACAGCTCAATACATGCTCAAGAAATAAATGAGGAATTCAATGGATGAATGAGGGTGAGGACAAAAACCATACTTGCCCTACCTTGTCTTCTTTCTCTCCACATAGTCAAAATAAACATCAGTGCAAAGATGCAGAGTATGAAGATCACCAACAGAAGCCACAGGGAGGCCAGGGGTAAATATGAGCCACTATCATCAGCATCTTTAAAGAGAGAATGAGTAGAGGCTTGAAAAGGGAAAAAGTGAACTAGGAAATCTAACCCAAAGTTTAGAGAACATGCCACTTTCTTCCCACCCTGATGACTTCCCAGAGGCCTCCAGTTTTCAAACAGGGCCTATTCCTTTGGGGACAAGGAATTGAAGAAGATACAGTTACTCAGACCAGAGGCTCCTAAAAAGAAGGGACAATAACCTTCACAGAGCTTCCAGGCAAAGATGGGACTTGAAGAATTGCTGCTGATGGGGTTCCTGGCTGTGCAGATGAAGGTCATGTCCCTTTCTCCCCGTCTCCAGGATATGGGAAGGATGGAGCCATTATGAGACTTGTTGTCTCCCTGCCCCAGTGTCTTCCAGCTGTATGTCACATCCTCTCCTCCCTGTTCCATGGAACATGTCAGATTAGTTATGCAGGTGCCATTCTTATTGTTCTGCAGACCCATGGTGACTTTGGGCTTCGACAGGCACTCTGTAAAAGAGAAAGAACAACTGGAGATGGAAATTATGCCTACAGTTCTCCTTTGTCTGAATTATCCTTGGATACCTTGAAGCTCAGTCTCCCCAGGGAGCTCCAGAATGAAGAGGAAACAGCAATTCAGAGCAGAATCTGGGAAAGAGAACTACCTAGTTCTTGCCCACAGCTGTGTAACAATAACGATGGTGACAATAACAGCAATAATAAAAGAAATAGTTATGCAACAGTAATGCAGTCACCATGGAGGCTTCCTTGAAGAGACTCCCACTTTTATTCTCCGGGAGAGAACAGTATTGGAGTGGCAATACACTGTGCTCACTCTTCTGCTCTCCAAGGATGAGCAGTAGGTTCATTGGTGAGATCAAGTCTTCCATCCATCATCTTTCTTTCTTTACTTACAGATTTGAGCTATTAAAGATTGCTGTTCAAAGGTGCACTTTTGTTCCCTTCCACAGCTAGTTTGCCTGTAGAATATAAATCTTCTGTTCCCTTCAATCATGTCCCTATGGAAGACATATGGATTGAAGTGCATGGTCTCGAGGCCCATTTCCTGGTCCCCCTAATATTGTAGCTGGGTGAGTGAAGCAAGACTCTTTTTGTAAGTGTTTGAGTAATTGTTTTGTAAGTTCAACTCCCCTGGGTGGTGGGTTCCTAGGTCTAGATTTGGGAGGAGATATTTCCCCTACCGAGCTATACCAGAAACAAAGTGAATATTTTTATCTTCTTTTTACCAATCTTTTTTTTTTTTTTTTTTTTTGAGCAGGGTTTTGCTATATTTTACTGTCTGACCTCTAACTTCTGGGTTCAGGAAATCCTCTTGCCTCATTTTCTCGAGTAGCTGAAAGTACAGACATGTACCAACATATCTGGCCTTTATCTTCTTTTTGACCCTTGTATCTTTTTCACAAATGCTTAGAATCTGTAGTGGAAGGAGTGGGATTAATGCTTATATCCAATAATCTTCTTAAGGTAGGTATTGTTTTCTTCCTAGATATGGAAAATAAATTCAAAGAAATTAAATAACTGGGTTAAGGCCATGCACCTAGTAAATAGAAAAGCAAGGACTTAACTCAGATCTGTGTGATGGCCACTTCCCATGTTGCACAAGTACTGCACCATACAGTCTCTTACAGAATATCTGAGTAAGCAGGAACCTCAGGGGTCAGCTACCTCTACTTCATCCATGCAAGAGTTTCCTCTCCCATATCCTTGCCAAGCATTTATCCAGCCTCTGCTGGAACATTTATTGTGTCAGGAAGTACACCCTCTCACCATGGCAGCTACCCACCATAGGATTGATTCTGCTCACCATAGACGTGCAGCCCATATTCCTGGGTGAAGGGTGATTGAGAGGATGAGCTGTGTATCTCCACACGGTAGATTCCTGAGTCATTCTTCTTCAGTTTGAGGAGTGTCAAAGAATAGCTGCCATCTGGGAATTCTACCCTTTCCTTGTTACGATTTTGAGTCACTATAATAATGGCTTTGTCTGCCGCAACTGGCTGTATGGTAGCAAAAGTGGTTGCATTGAAGGTCCAGACAATAGTTTCAACATGCTCTCCTATAGATTCCACAGGAAAGGTCACGGACCCACCAAGGGCACCAACCATTGCCTTCAGGGCTCCAGAGGCTACAAACACAGAAAATCAGAAAATATGGAATGGAACAACCATTTGACCTTGTTATCTCACTCCTTGGTCTATACCCAAAGGACTTAAATCTGCATACTACAGTGATGCAGCCATATCAATGTTTATAGCAGCTCAATTCACAATAGCTAAACTATGGAACCAACATAGATGCCTGTCAACAGATGACTAGATAAAGAAAATGTGATACATATACAAAAAGGAATATTACTCAACCTTAAAGAAGAACGAAATTATGGAATTTGTTGGTAAATGGAGGGAGTTGGAGAATATCATGCCAAGTGAATAAGCTAATCCAAAAAACCAAAGACCAAATGTTTTCTCTGATATGTGGATGCTAATTCCCAATGAGGGCGCAGAGGCTAGGGAAGAATAGAGGTACTTTGGGTTAGACAGAGGGGAGTGAAGGGAGGGGAGCGGGTATGGGGGTAGGAAGGGTAATAGAATAAATCGGACATTATTACTCTATGTACACATATGATTACATGACTGGTGTAATTTTATACCATGTACAACCAGAAGAATGAGAAGTTGTACTCCATTCATGTATGCTGTGTCAAAATGCATTCTACTGTCATGTATAACTAATTAGAACAAATTATAAAAGAAAAGCCTGACTCCCTGCCCTTGCCACCAATTGCTCATCATCCCCTTTGGGTCCTGAGAAGATCCTGAAAAACTTTCATTCTAACCCAAGCAGTTCCTGGGAAGCCCTTCAGAACTTGAAACACATGAAATAATTGAGATCAGAACTCTCTGCCTGCGAAGGGTGACTGCAGATGACCCTGCCCTGCACAGGTTTCTGTGAGTGGACAAGTGGAGAGGTTGCTGTCCCTCCCTTAGCACTGCCATATTGCTCCAGAGAGAGCTGAGTGCAAAGCTGATAAGGTAAGCCTGCGGAATGTGGGCAGTGGTTTGCAATCATGGGTCAGGATGGTGTGAGCTGGAGCTATGTGTTCCTAGTGATGATAATCCCTTACACTATTAGGAATTACAGTAGGGGGGTTACTTCCATAAGAAATTTGTTTCACCACAGTCTTGGTTCACCCCAGAGAGCATGACTTTCAAAAAGCATCAATGATTATGTGACTCCAAGTGAGAAATAGTTATGAATGACGACTGAGGGAACTTTCAGAGTAGCCAGGCAAACATGTTTAGTGAGCAGGTATGAGGACTCAGTCATCTTCTACCTATTAAAATCTGAGGGGAAAACTGGATTGCTGGGGGCAATGAGAATTTAGATTGGGCCCAACGGTCTAAAAGCACTTACTATGATCTTATTTACTTTGTTTTTTATTTGTTGTTTTTAGATATACATGACAGTAGGGTGTATTTTGACATATTTTACATACATGGAGTGCAACTACTCTAGTTTGTGATTGTATGTGATGTGGAATTACACTGGTTATGTATTCATATGTGAGCATAGGAAAGTTATGTTCAATTCATTCTGTCTTTCCTATTTTATTTACTCTTGAAACAACCCTTAGAAGAATTTTTTAATAAACCCATCTTATATAGAACAGGAACTGAGGCACAATGGATAACCCCTTACAACTACCAATATGGTAGGTGGCTAAGCTCCACAGGGCACAGACTTTAAAGCACATGTTGTATAGATGAGAAAGCTATATAACAGAGACCTTAGTCAAGATTCATAGAAATGGCAAATATAAAATTAAACACTTACAGGTCTTTTCCTTAAAAGAACAAACGCAAAAGTTATATTCCCTTCTGCCTCTTAACATTATTTATCAGGTTAAATTTTTTAATGCTTTTTAATTTTATTTTTAAAATTTATTTTGGTACTGGAGATTGAACCTAGAGGTGCCTTACTGCTGAACCACATCCCTAGTCCTTTTTATTTTTATTTTGAGCCAAGGTCTCACTAAGTTGCCCAACCTGGCCTCAAATTTGCCATCCTTCTGCCTCAGCCTCTGCAGTCATTGGGATTAGCTGGGTTCAGGTTGAAAATTTTAAAAGAAATTTTGTTAATTCAGTTATGGAAAGAACAAAAGAAACACAGATAATATTAAAAAGCCACACTGGGCCAGGCAGGTGGCACATACCTATAATCCCAGTGGTTGGGGAGGCTGAGGCAGGATGGCGAGTTCAAAGCCAGCCTCAGCAAGTTAGCAAGGCCCCAAGCAACTCAACAAGACTCTGAAACTAAATAAAATACATGGAGAGAGCTCCTATACCTGTGGGTTCAATCTCTGGTACAAAAAAAAAAAAGAAAAAAAGCCATACTTTATGATGCTGACAGCTGTATGATGATTGCCAGGGCTACACCACATTATGACTTGCCTGGATCCTATACACTTTTACATTTTACTCTTCCTCCGTAAGAAATATTCCTAAATATTAATATAATTTTTGACTGAGTTGGTATGAAAATGAATACAGTCTTGGGTGTTTGGATTTTTCTCTTAGTTCTGGTGGCAGCTGTGGTAAAGACCCATCCTATCGGAACCAATCCTTGCACTGTGGCAGGCTGGGTGGCATGGAGGGGCCACTGTGGGAGAGGTTGTCTCCCTCCTCACAAATATGCATGACTTCCCTGGACCTCGCCCAGTGTCTCGCAGGGAAACCCACAGGCAGGTCTATGTTAGCTATAACTTTCAAACAGCAGAATGCAACTTCGAATTACTTGTAAAATACTCAAGGAAGAAATAGGAGCGATCCAGAAAAGTTATCGCTGGTGGTAGAAGTGAGTTTGTAACTTATATACTATATGCGTTTAAATAAATGGATTAAATTTTTAAAAATGAATATAATCCAAGTTGTATTCATTACATTTATTATTGCTATGTTCATTTCTTCTTATTTCAAAAGAAATTTAAACTATTTTGGGCCCTATGCTTTGTGTGCCTAATCGGCCCTGAGAAACTCACCAAGTACTGAGGCTCTGTTGATTTTACCATTTATTCTCTTATAATATTTTTTACTACTCCCACACTGATGTAACTCATGACAAGAAAAAAACCAAAAAGACAAATTTCTGTGCTGGACCTCTCAGTACTGACCCCAGGCATCCAAAATCACTTTGTTAGTGATTTATTTCCTTGGTCCCTATTAAAATTCAAATATCCTGGCAATAGTTCACAAATAATAATAGTTGCCATGTAATAAAGGTTTACTCTGTGTTAAACATTTACTGTAAGATTATGCCTAATACTTGAAACAATCCTGCAAATTAGGCATTTTGGCCCTCAGCTGTTGCTGAGGCTGGCTTTGAACTGATGATTCTCCTGTCTCAGCCTCCCCAAATGGTGGGATTATAGGCATGCACCACTGCGCCTGATTTTGGACCTTTTTTATCCAGGAATCAGTGACTTCTAGCCCATGGGTCAATCTGACCCACCACTTGTCTTTGTAAAAAAATGTTTTACTGAAACATAGCCATGTTTCTTTTACATATGTTCTATGGCTGCTTTTGCAACTCTAAGGTAGATGCAACAGAGGTCCTATTGATGAAGATCATATTGCCTGCAAAGCTTAAAATATTTACTGTTTTTTTTAATAGAAAAAGTTTGTTAACATCTGACTTCATAAGAAATCTGAGATTTAAATAAATAAATAAACAAATAGACAAGTTAAGTAACTTATCCAAGGGACATATCTAGTCGGTGATGCTTTGAGGACTTAGCCCAATGTCACTTCAGTTCTGGGAACCTGGACTCCATCTGGACCTATCATTCAATTCAAAGGCACCATAGCATTAGCATCAACTCTCGTTCTTTTCCTTACTCCCTTTCCCCACTCTCCTACAATGCTCAGGTGTCCAGTCCAAAGTCCTTGGGCATCGCTGAGCCCCATTTCCCCTTTATGTTTTTTAGTGACTATCCCTCATGCATAAGCTGCTCTGCCAGTGCCCAGGGTGAGGAATGGATGTTGACTTACTCCTTTGATTCCAGGTTTGAGGTCTCTACCAACTTTTTGCTGGGTTTATCTCCAAAAGTATTAGTTTCTTTTCCTGGATAAATGTATTTTAGAAGCAAATTCCTATTTTTAAATCTTTCTCCCTATACTTTATCAGTCAGCACATTATATATGTGTTGGTTCCCTGAAGACATCAAATTACCCAATTAAGTAATCTGATTTTTTTAAAAAGCTACTTTTTTTTTCTCCCTACTTCTCCAATATTAAGGCCAGGATGCTTTTAGACTGCCTTCTCCAATCATCTCAAGGGGTATCAAAGAAGCTCCAGTAAGTGTGATAGATAAAATTAATTTTGTTTTGAATTTTTGATCAACTAATACATTCATTCCTTCACTTCTGCAATAGATATAGAGTAAATATTTTGAAGTCAAATAAATATTGGGTATCCCTTGTCTCCAAGGGAGCATAATTCCTGGAGTTAGGTAATCTTTGAGCAATTTCATTTTCACTTTAAGTTTTGGGAGGGTATTTAAGGGCATATTAGTCCATTATTTTTGTTTTGCAATAACAAAATACTTGATCCCAACACTTTGGGAGGCTGAGACAGAAGAATTGTGAGTTCAAAACCAGCCTCAGCAATGGCGAGGCGCTAAGCAACTCAGTGAGACCCTGCCTCTACATAAAACACAAAATGGGGCTGGGGGTATGGCTCAGTGGTCGAGTACCCCTGAGTTCAATCCCTGGTACTCCCCCCAAAATACTTGAGACTGGGTACTTTATAAAGAAAAGAAGTTTATTTAGCTCATAGTTTTGGAGGCTGAAAGTCCAAGATTTTGTGACATCATCTTTTAGGCCTCTGTTGGGGGATCCTTGGCTGGATCACAACAAGAGAGAGAAATAGATAGAAAACCAATCTTGTGCAGAAGAGCTCAATGTGGGGTGGCTTTGCTTATAATAAAATGTTCTTGAGGGAATTGACTCTGAGACAGCAGCATTAATTCCTTCTGAAGATGTCACCGTCGTGACCTAACACCTTCCACTAGGCCCATATCTTAAAGGTTCTACCATCTCCACACCACCACACTGAGGACAAAACTCCTAGCATATGATCCTTTGGGGGACAAACCACATCCAAACCACTTAAGTGGCAAAATTACAAGAACATGGGTTTTGTGTGTTAGCATGTAGCATGCATTTAAGCCATGAGCAACTACTCATTTCAATCTTCCACACATGGTGCTATTTGCTCAGGGTTAACGCCACACATGTGAATTGTGTGGGGGTATTAAAAATGCCTTCAAATTAATTGTACCTTGGAAAGAAATTGGAGGATGACACAGGGCAAACTGCCAATGCAAACTAGATGGGGCATATTGTCCTATCTTAAGTGTACATTCAGAGTAGGGAAGAATAATGAAAGAGGAAAGGAACTCCCTGCCATTTTCTAAAACATGGGTTCAGAGAATGAGAGACAGGTTTGCTGAGACCTAACTAGTTTTATTTCTTCTTCTCAGCTGGCTGGAAAAAGGGATCCAAAAACAAGAGACTTTTCTGTTCAGCAATCCAGGGCTTAACTGAAGCTCCCTTTCTGTGCTGGCTTGGCCACCTGCAGTGTATAACTCTACAGTATTTTACCATATCTAAGCAGGTCACATTTGTCTCATTCAGTCAATTCTGCCTTCAAGAAGAATTTATTTAGTTCCACATTTATGACAGTCATTTGTTTAGGAGCCAAAGACATAACTGGGGAGCAAGACAGTCGTGATTCTGGCATTCATGGAGTTAGGAGATAGTCATTAGGTAAGTAAGTACATGTCTGATGAAAAAGGAAGTAACAGGCACTATTAGGATGCACAGTAGGAGGGCTTAACGTGACTTGTGGGATCAGAAGACTCTAGAGAATGAGTAGCTACCAACATCCGCCTAAAGGCCCAGGAGGACTGGACCACTGTGAGACTTGTCCATCTTCTCCAGATGGTTGCTTTTCCAAAGTTAGAGGACTGAATGCTCTAACTTGCTTCCTTTGCATCCATTATATCCTTTTCTCATTTTTGTAGCAGCCAAAAAGACTGACAGCCCTCAGCTATAGTGATAGCCCTTCTCTGGCACAGTGCGTGCCATGTGACCCAGGGTGGTCATATCTTAGGAAAACCCAGGACTTTTGCTCTACAGTCAGGATGATGCTATAATGCTGTGAAAAGATATGAAACCCAAGACTGCTACCCATTGCTGCCAGCAGATACTCAGCCAGGCTTTCTCCTTCTCCTGACCCTCAGTTCACTTCCTATTTCATGCTATTTTTGTGGGCTATCCTCCTCTCTATCCATCTGAAATAAATCTTATTCAAAACCCATAAAGCTCAGTTGAAAGCCCTTTCTCAAGGAAGTCTCTAACACTTCTTTTTATACTAATGCCCTGAAAATTCACCACTTATGTTACTTCATTTTCAAAATTCTCTAGAAAGAAATATATCCCCAGGTGGGAACTGGACATACCCTTTTGCTGTGAATTAGTCCATGACGAGTCTACAAGCATTAGGTCCCAGATGGAGTCCTGGGGTCCTCCTCAGATAGTAATGGCATGATGAAGTTATAACTGATGGAGTCATGGGGTCTTGACCAGAGAGGGGCGCAGGAATGGTCTAAAAGCCCTCCACCCCCCCCCCATATGCAGCAATTTTAAAAAGGGTTCTAGTAGTACTGGGAATCAGGAGACATAGATTCCATTCTGGTTCCTCCACTAGGTGCCGCTCTGTAGATTGTAAGTAAGTTTAACGGGCATTGTCTTTCTATTTTATTTTTGGTATCGGGGATTAAACTCAAGCACCACTGAGTCATATCTCCAGTCCTTTTGATTTTTCAATTTGAGACAGGGTCTCACTAACCTGCTTAGGGCCTCACTAAGTTACTGAGTCTGGTTTTGAACTTGCAATCCTGCCTCAGCCTCCCCAGCTGTTGGGATTACAGGCATGTGCCAAGCACCCGGCTAGCATTATCTTTCTTGATCCTTAGAACAACTCCATGAGAGAGAAGTTAAGCTCTACTTTATAGATTAGAATACTGAGATTGAGTGACCACAAACAAAGAAGTGGGATACTTCCTCTGAGAGGCTTGTGTTCACCACTTATCGATTTGAGTTTCAGTTCTTGGAATTCTCATAGGGGGGAAAAATACGCCTTAATTTACCAGGAATTTGAAGAAGTTGAAGTGTAAATATGGATCTGAAAGCACTTTGAGAAGTACAGACACCTGTCAACCTGGTGGGAGGGGGAATTAATGTGAGGAAGTTTGTTGAACAGGCACTGAGGCAGCTTCTCATTTTTTTGGTTTTAGGTCTATAAGTGTGGCTAAAAGTGAAAAAAAGAGATCTCCCAAAATATCTTTGGATGGCTTCTGAGCAAAGTGAGCCAGAAGGCTAAGAAAGCAGAGAATATCCCCCAGCCAACCTGCCTTTGGAGGTACAGAATGCTGGGGCAGGGGACCCAGGCTCAGATGTTCTTGGCATCAGGGGCATTGGCTCTGAGATGCTCTCCTTAATGGGAAGAAATAATGTCTCCTCCCCCTTGGCACCCGGGCCTTTCCTCTTGGCTTGTCACTTCCTTTCTTTGTCTTGTTCTCCAAAGGTTAAAGAGTTGAGTGGAGAGAAGATGCCATATTACAAGGAAGGCACATCATCATGCAGTCAGAACAAGGGATGCTATGGGGAAGGGAGTGTACAGCCCACTCCCTGCTTGCCAGCTCAGTATCCAAGCGAGCACCTCTCTAAGCATTTGATGCCTCATTGTGGAATGCCATGAAGGCACCAGCCTGTTGTGGCTCTTTCCTTAAGGAAACCAAGAACCAGAATATCCAGAGCTGGGAGGAAACTTAGGAACTACTTAGTCCAATTCCATTTCACAGATGAGGAGGCTGATGATCAGCAGGCTAGGGTGACGTGCCCCAAGTCAGTGGAAGTCCAGAAACCAAGTTTCTGAAGGTAAGATTCCCCAAACTGCTACCCTTGGGGTCTGAGTGATGTAGCATAATTCCCAGAAGCTTAGGGAGGTGGGGTCTAAGGGCTAGAGTGTAGGGACAGAGGATGATGGGGCAAAGGCTATGGAACTTCCCCCTATCAGAGAGGCTTCAACTCTATACCTTTAGTCATTTATGTGTTTGCTTCTGTGTAAGGTTTTATTGAAATAAGAGGAAGTCACTGCTTCAAAAACAAAATGGTCTGGACTGCTCTTTAGCCAACTTCTCCTTTCTTAATGTCTCCTGGAAAGATCATGTGAAACATGGAGGAAAGAAACTTGCAAATCTCTCAATTTGCCACACATGTTCCCTGACTATCCAACCCTAATATTCCCATCCAAGCTCCTCACCACTCTGCCCCTCAGTCATTTCCTACCACTTCATCCTTATTTCTTCTGATTCTTTGCAATACTCCCTGCAATATCCCCTCACCTCTTTTACTGTTTTTCCATTTATGAATCACCTCCTTAAAATGACTGTATCATTTAATCATCATAAAGTGAGGGGGATAGATAATTGTATCCATTTTTCAGGTGAAAATGCTAAGGAAGTAAGAGCTACTCCTTGGGCCCTCTGAGTTTGGCCAGAGTGATTTCTTGTTGGCATAGCCACATCCCTAATTCAGTGCTCTCTGCTCTTCTTGAGCCTTTCCATTCCCTGACTTGGACTTGTGTACCTGGAGAGGAAAGAATCCCACCTGTCTCTCTCTATTGAAGAATCAACTCAAATACACATTAACTGAGCCCTTCTTGCTATCAACTTCAGTGTTAGGCAGTTTGGTATGATGAAAAGAGCACTAGTCTTGGAAATTCAATCTTTGCTCTAACTCTTAATAGCTGTATAATCTTGCCCATGAAACTTGACCTCTATGAGCCCCAATTTTCTTACCTGTAAAACAAGTATAATATGAAAAACACCTTGGATGCAGTAGAAGTTTAAGTAGTGATTATTATTAGGATCACTTGCATTTGATATCTCATTTAAAAGATTACAATAATTTGGCAAGTTAGATTTCATCATCTATTATGCACTTGAGAAGAATATAGTATGAGTAACTTGCTCGCAGTGATAGAGCTACTAAGTCAATCCCAGGATACCCTTGTTCAGGTTAGCCTCCTTCCATTGACCTGCCCACTGGAGATTCTAAGACAATCTCTGACTCCTTTCAGTTATGGGAGATATAGCACAGGATTGCCTACTGTCTCCTAAAAGCAGAGGGGAGCCTCCATGAAAGATTTATACACTTGCATACTTGCACAGTTCAGGTTTCAGGTGGACACCTGGGACTTCTCAGAGCCCTGGTATTCCACCCCCGCCTCATGCTTCAAGTTCCATTTCTGATCACCATTTCCGTTCAGGGAGTGGTTTTTAAAATAAACCTATTCCAGACCACCTGCTTAGGACCAGGTGCTTCCTAACAATGCAAAGTTCTGATCAATTCAAGGAAGGGTGAGAGTCTGTAGATGTCGACCACTTAGTGAGGCCAGATAATAGGAATGAAAGGATTGGAGGTGCTGTCTGGGAGTTTTGGGCAAATTATTTCAGGTGGATTTGGGGTACATATAATGAACAGCTATACTAAGTACTCAGGGGAAGAGTACTTAGTATAGTCCTATCCCAGGAATCTAATGACAGGAGAAAGATTTATCACACATGGGGCTCCTAATGAGAACAATATAAATAATAAAATCTTCCAAGACTATCCTACCTATGCAAAGAAGTCCTCATTCCTCCATGTGATTAGTCTGTCTACAGCAAGAGTTGTTTTTCTAAGAAGAGATAAATTGGATTGCTTGGGTTAAGAGAGAAAATTCAACTGATTCTTCCATTGATAGTTATGCATAAATCATTAAATATAGTTAGAAATATATTTAAGCAAATATATTTATAAATATACAATTGTATAATTTTGCTTTTCGAGTTGCCCTAAGGGAGGGAGGGCTAGAAGATAAAGACTGATGACCAGAGGAGCTTTGACATTCTCATTCATAAAGAATCTGTATTAGAACACAGGTCTTCTGATACCCAGAACCACTTCTTTCAGCCCTTCCTTTTCTAGCACAGTCAAAACGTAGCTGATCCCCAGGACCATTCTTTTTCCAGTCTCTCTAGTCTAGAGACTGGAGGTTGGTAAAAAAGCAATGTTAGATGAATGGTCAAAACCTTCTAACTTGAGCCAGAGGTCCAGAGTAGACCCAGAAGCCTGATGCTACATCTCAGGATAAGAAAGACAGTCAGGAGAATGGACTCACCTGTGAGCTGGCAGAGGAGATAGATGAAGATAAAGCATGCTGGGGAACCAGCCATATCGTTCTCTGAATGTTAGTCACTAAAGTGAAACCTTTTCTTTCTGATAGGGCTCACATCTTTTAAGAAGTAGGAGGTCACATCCTACTGACAAGTGAGAATGACTCTTCTCACCTCAGTAAATACACAGTGATGTCTAGTAAGGGATGGAAAACTAAACTGAACCCCAAAGACAGTGAAACTATTTTCTGTTGCAGAAAATCATAGATTTGGCCTAGGAATTGATCAAAGCCATAATGCCTGCCTTTTCTGCTATACAGTACCACCTTTGAGAGGCTCAAAAACAGGAAACAGAAGGTTAGATTGGGGACAAATCGGTGGCACTATAGACAATAACATTTATTAAGCCTGGAGCTATTCTGAAAGTCCTTGCTTTCTTTCATTTATTCCCTAATAACTCTGTGAGATTCTGCGGTAGACCCTATTTTACAGATGAGAAATCAAAGGCTTAGGGTATATTTAAGCAAAATCAAAGACAAGTCAGAGTGGGAGAAGATATTTGCCATGCATACATCCAATGAGCATTTTATAATATCTAAAGATGTCCTACAAGTCAATAAAATGTAGGCAGACAATTCAACGATCAATAGACCCAAATGGTTCATAAAAAAGATATCCAAATGGCAATAAGAAGAAAACACTAAAAAAACCCCACATGTGAATGAATAATTAAAATATCAACAGAAGCACTCAATTGGAATTATAAAAAATTTCTAATAATAAAAATTTTTTGAAAAGAGAAATGATGAAACCAAAAAAAGAGTAAGCAAGCAGAAAATACAGTAAAATGGTAGATCTAATTACAACTACATCAACAATCACATTCAGTGTAAATAGATTAAATACTCTCATTAAAAGGCAAAGATTGTTAAAATGGATTTTAAAAAACCAAGCACAACTATTCTCTCTGTAAGAGATGCACTTTAAAGGTACAGATGAGTCAAAAGTAAACAGATTAATAAAATATACCATTCAGCCACTAGGCTTAAGTATGTTGGAGTGGATCTATTAATATCAGATAAAATAAACATTAGGGCAAAGAGATAAAGAGGGAAATTTTATAATGAAAAAGGGATCAATTTGTTAGGAAGGCATGATAATTATAAATATACTGTTTGTGATGCTGTGATGTCATAAGAAATATACATATATTTTGTCTAAAACCTTTGTAATTGCCTGGGTGATAGGAACACATTTTGTTTTAAGGAGATGACCCTTGATGGATTCTGGGATAGTTTTGGAATGGGAGCTATACACTAACACCTTTTAGAAACTCAAAAATGGGAAATAGAAGATTAGATGGAGGACCAGAAAGAATAATCCATAATCAGAAACTTGGAACTTTCAGCACTATCTCCCATCCTTGTGCTTATTGATGAAGTATACAAAAAATCCCCAAAATATGGGGTATAGAGAGCTTTGGAATGGTGAATACATCCATGTCCTGGGAGTGGCACATCTCAACTCCACATGGACAGAAGTTCTGCACTCAGGACCCTTTTGGACCCTTCCCTAAGTACTTCTTCGTCTAGTTACTCATCTATGCTCTTTGTAATATCTTTTACAATAAATTGGCAAATGTTTCCCTGAGTTCTGTGGAACTCCCAGGAGTTCCCAGGAATGTGAGAATGAGTCAATATTATAAAAATTTGTCAGCATCACCCATCATATCAATTAAATGCAAAACAATACGTGATCATCTTGGATGATATGATAAAATCTTTCATAAAATTCAATACTTACTGTTATGATTTGGATCTGGAATCTCCCACAAAGGCTTTTGCTCTATCAAATTATGCTATCTCCATGTACAAAATTTCAAAATGAGTCTCAACTGTAATTATAATGCACTAATTAAAATAATAATAAATTATCATAATAATAGAAGATAGATCAGTAGAGTAGAACAGATAGAAGGAGGAAGGAGGAGGAGAGGGTAAAAGAAGGTACTGGAGAATGGGATCCATCAAATTATGTGCACGTAAGTGATGTTCAGAGGTGGGGCTTTGGGAAGTGATTCAGTCACAAGAACTCTGACATTATTAGTAAATTTAAAAAATGAAGGCATTATTAGGACTTAATTGAAGGAGTGGATCCTTGGGGCATGCTCTTGGATACTATATCTTTTCTCTAGCCTAGACCCTTTCTCTCTCCCTCCCTCTCTCTCTCTCTCTCTCTCTCTCTCTCTCTCTCCCCCTTTCCACTTCCCAGCTGCTGTTAATTGAACAGCTTTACTCCACCATGCCCTTCTACTATGATGTTCTGCTTCAATGAAACAAGATGACCATGGACTAAAACCTCTGAAACCATGAGCCAAAACAAATATTTCCTTTTCTTAGTTATTTATGTTAGATATTTTGATCACAACGATGAAAAGCTAACCAATAAATGCACCCATAGTTTTGAAAATTTGTAGGAAAGGATAGCAGATATCATACTTAATGTTGAACATTTAGAAATAAAACAAAGTCAGAAACAAGACAAGAATTTCTCCAGTCCCTGATAGTATTAATTAACCAGTGAGTTATTTATTAAATAATGGCCAAAGCAACAAGGCAAGAAAAGTAAATAAGATGTATGTGGATTAGAAAAGGAGAGACATATTTTCATTATTTTTATATCACATATTGATGATGTAGAAAATCCAAAGGAATCTACAAACTATGACAACCAATGACAGCATGACCAAGGATTCCAGCAAGAAATGGTTAATCATAACTTGGCTCATAGGTTGACACTTGTTTGTTAATCTTGACATAGTGCATTTAAATGCCAGGTATTTTCACAAGGTTATACAACATTGTATTAAGAGAGTCACGACAGGAACCCCAATACTCTGACTTCAAAACCAGTGGCATTTACATCATGAAGTGTCTCCCATATTTTGTACCAGAGTAGTACAAATGTGGCAATGATAGAACAGTTTTTAAATGTTGCTTTTATTCCTGAAAGTCCTGGCAAACAGAATGAAGATGGAGAAGAGCTATTCTGTAGAAATAATTTTGGAGCAGATATTTTGTTCTCAATTTCCCTCTTGTGTTTCAAGTCATAGTCTTCCTTGTTCCTGGAAATGACCAAGCCAGCATTTCTGAGAAGATAGGGAGAGAAATTGTCATGAGATGGGAAGGTTCCTGGATGGGTTGGAATGAGATCAGTGAAAAATCCTGGGGTCACCCCAGAAAGGAACATTTGAGAGAAACCAAAAAAGAAAGCCTATGCTGAAATAGAAAGTAAATTGTTTATTTTCCTTAAGAACTTTCAGTAGCCCTTTATTTACATACATTTTAAATGATTACTACAAGATATTTTTAAAATTTCAAATAGTTAATACTAGAAAAATGTGAAGTGAACAGTTCATGACACTAAATTCAACCATTTATGAAACAAGGAGTTTTAAAAAGTAAATCTGGGAATTGAACTCCCTTATGACTCTGGGGCTCTAGTTAAAATATTTTTTTCTGTGGTATTCTTTCTTTTATTTTTTCAGTGTAGTTTCTCATGAACCAGAAAAATGACTTTAGCAACTGTATGAAAACTAGCAATTTTTTTTTTTTTGGTACCGTGAATTGAACTCAGGGGCACTCGACCACTGAGCCACATCCTCAGCCCTGTTTTGTGTTTTATGTAGAGACAGGGTCTCATTGAGTTGCTTAGCGCCTCACCATTGCTGAGGCTGGCTTTGAACTCGCGATTCTCCTGTCTCAGCCTCACAAAGTGCTGGGATTACAGGTGTGCGACACTGGGCCCAGTGCCTAAAAATCAGCAATTTTTGAGATTACTGATTAGAAAGGATATCTGAGAAATCCAGCTTTTCACAAGGAATCAGCTTCTGCTCAGCTTCTTTCTTTCTCTGAGGTAAGCAAATAGGTTCCTTCATCTTATCCAAGTGACCTTTAACCCATACTTCTCCTGGGGTTTGTCTTTAACTGGAACAGGTCCAGGTTCTGGACTGGTAGGAGTACCGGTGTGAAGGACACAGCTCAGAAGGCTCTTTTCCCCCTGATGTGGAAGAATGGGGCTTTCTTTCACAGAAGATCCTGGGATCTGGATATCCGGTGGGATGAATACATGGGTAAGCTTTGAAGTGCATATTCTGACAGTTCCCCACAGCCTTGGGGACTGAATACTGGAACAAAGGGCCTTCTAGAAATGTCCTTTTCTAATTCATTGGAGCACGCCCTTTCCCAAGGAGATCCCCAATGCCTCTAACTAGAAGACAAATATGGACTCTCAAAGGTTATACATGAAGACTTGAAGGTGTATTTTTGACTTAAATGTCTTGCCTGGTCTTGGTGATGATGTTTCTCCTTGGCTGGGAACAGCTTTCTACTTTTGTATCAAATGGAGGTATTACCCAGGAAGTGATGGTGCTAGGGTCAGTAGGTTTCTGGGCACTTATGTAGCATGGGTGATAAGCTGCTGTGGAAATCCACAGTGGTGTTTAGGCCCACCTGGGAATGTTGGTGGCATCGCTTTTTGGAAGCATCAAGAGGTGAGTAAAGAGCAGTTAGTAACCACATGGTGTTGGTTGTCTTTGGGTTGGGGGATAGGCTTCAGTTCCAACCCAAACTGGATGTTTCAAAGATACCTCAAACTCAATGTGTTTAAAATTGAACCCATTCTTTTTTTTTTTTTTTCTTTTTTTTTTTTTTGGTACTGGGGATTGAACTCAGGGACACTCGACCACTGAGCCACATCCCCAGCCCTATTTTGTGTTTTATGTAGAGACAGGGCCTCACAGAGTTGCTTAGTGCCTCGCCGTTGCTGAGGCTGGCTTTGAACTCGTGATTCTCCTGTCTCAGCCTCCCTAAGTGCTGGGATTACAGGCGTGAGCCACCGCGCCCGGCTTGAACCCATTCTTAACATGTGCGAGGCTCTGGGTTCAAGCCCACTCCTCCAGGCTGGCAGCAGTGCGAACTCCATCCATAGACTTAGAAAAGTCCCTCCCTTCTTTGTAGAAGCATCAGACCTTAGACAAAGCCTCAGTTAATTAAAAAGGCAAGATCTCATTATAAATATTTGGCAAGGAGGATCACTGCATATGAGGGGTTCAAGATCAGGCTGGGCAACATAGGAGCCCAATCAAAAGAAAGAAAGATGGAGAAAGAAAGGAGGAAAGAAAGGAAGGAAGGAAAGAGAGCCGTTCAGTGGCTCGTGTCTATAATCCCAGCAATTCAGGAGAATGAGGTGGGAAGATTGCAAGTTTCAAGCCAGTCTGAATAAAAGACCCTGTCTCCATATTTAAAAAAAATTTAAGGGTGCTGGAGATGTAGCGTGGTGGGTTCAATCCCCAGTACTGCAAAAAGAAAAAAGAAAAAGAGGAGGGGAAAGTATCATGTTACTACAGACATAATTCTATACGTATATTTGGTTCTTGGAAAATGTCTGTGCTCCCTTCTGCTTCCATGAGGCTATAAGCTTAGGGTAAGGTAAGGACCTTGTCTGTTGTTACCTTTAGGGCCTAGAAATGCCAGGCACACAGTAGCTGCTCCACAAAATTTGAATAAATAGAGCAGTTAATCTGTCTAAAGGCTTGTCTTGGGGCAGGGCAAAAGACAGATGTTGAAGCTATGAAGATGCAGGGCTGAGGCAGGGCTGAGGCAGGGCTGCCAGGGTGCGGTGTAATGCGTGTGGGTTTAAGATAGGGATGATTGAACAAGATCACACGCAGCCCCCAGAGAGCGGAACCCGATGGCCGTTAACTGGAGGTAAACCAAGTGTGATTCCCACCCCCAGGGAAGGAACTCTAACTAACACAGAACTTTAAAGAGGGCAGAGAAAGCCTGATGGAAGCCAGGCCCCACGGCAGCATTGCCTGGGGTGAGGAGGCAAAGCTGAGAACCAGCATGCAGGAGGACCCGTAGGCAGATGGTGAGAGTCCTGCCCCGCAGTGTCCCTATGTCCCCACACTGTACATGGCTCGCTTTCTCTGGCCATGGAGACCCTTGGCTTCCCAGAGGGGTCAAGGCCACCAGTGCCAGATGCCAGAGTCAGCAAAAGTAAATTTCTTTTGAAAAAAATAAAAATTTATCAGAAGCTTTGGGCAGTTAATCATTCCCTCTTTCTCGGACCCTTTGGACCATGAGACTCCACCCTCTTGGTCCTTTCCCTCCTAAGGGTTCTTATTCTCTTAGGCTTGCTGCTGCCAAGTCTCTCTTACTTATACTGAAATGTCTCTAGGTTCAGAACTTAGTGACTTTATCTATCTTGATTTCTTAGGTGATCTCATTCCATCCTTGGGTTTGACATTTTTCCATCTTATTTCCAGCTTTAATGACCTCTTTCCTGAATTCAAGTCTTGTATATTCAGCTACCTACTTACATTTCCAATTGGATATTTAACAGGCATCTGAAATTTCACATGTGTCCAAACTCTTGATTACCTACCCTCTACCTCCTCTTCCACCTGTCTTCTTTATTTCAGTGAATTTTAGCTTTAATCATTCAGTGTTTCTGGTCAGAAAATTATAATTATTCTTGCCTGCACCTTCCCATACCCTGTATCCCTTCATCAGCAAATTCTTTTGGTTTTGTGCTAAGATTTGAATATGGATAGTGTATTAATCAGCTTTTCTTCGCTGTGATCAAAACTCCTGGCAAGAACAACTTGAGGAAAGTTTATTTGGGCTCACAGTTTCAGAGGTTCAGTCCATGGTTAGTAGATGTTCTGGGAACAAGGTGAGGCAGAACATCAGGGCAAGAGGGTGTAGAGTAGTGCTGCTCCACTCATGGTGGCTAGGAAGCAGAGAGAGGAAGGGGAAGGGACCTCAGGGAAGACGAACCCACCCAAGACATGCCCCCAGTGACCCACCTCCTCTACCTGCCTACAGTTACAATCAAGTTATTCTATTCAAACTAGGATAGACTAATTAGGTTACAGCTCTCATAATCTAACCATTTTGTTTCTGAATAGTCTTGCATTAGCACAGGAGAATTGGGGGGACATCTCTTATCCAAACTGTAACAGATAGTATCCCCCAAAGGTCCATGTGTTAAAGCCTTGGTCCCCAAAGTGGTGTCACTGGGAGGTGCTGCAGATCTTTAGGAAATGAAGTCCATGGAAGGTCCTTAACTCACTGGGGCCATGCCTTCAAAGGGGATTGTGAGGCCCTAATTTCTTCATCTCTCTGTTCTTCCTGGTTGATGACATGAGCAATTTGCTCCACCACACAGTCCCTGCCAATGCTAACTGGTGCCCTAACTGAGGCCCAAAGCAATGAGGCCACCCAATCTTGAACTGGGACCTCAAGAACCATATAAAATCTTTTGTTTTTATAAGTTAATTGCCCCAGGTATTTTATTATAGTAACAAAAAGCTGACTTACACACTCCGCTTTGGAAGAAATAAATCACTTATCCCACCTTTGCTACTACCATCTCTTACCCCTACTATTGCAACAGCCACCTAACTCATCTCCTTGCTTCTACCTTAGTTGCAAAATCCAAACTCCAAATGGAGTCACTCTGGCTCAGGCCTGCATGTATCTGCTAACCTGCTCTTTGTGCTTCTGTGATTAATGCTTTGCTATGCTTGCTTTTCACGGATGGGGGTGCAAAACCACAGGCTGCCAGACCCCCTGGCCAGTTACCTAAAGTTCCAGGAACTGAAAGGGGACATAGGAGGCGCCGTCACGGTTGAACTGTAAATAACTATAGGTTAAATATTTGCTAAATCCTGTTTTCCTGAGTCATGTAGCTAGCCCACCCTACAATAACCTCTGAAACCCTCATTTTGGGGTCACTTTCTGAAGGAAAGGAGAGCTGACCCCAATCGATTGGCCTGTGTGCCTATTTCCTCAATAAACTTTGCTGCTTCTGCAGAGTTGTCTGGGCTGCACTTCTTGGGGAGAGGTGCGGGTTGGATGCAATAAGTCCCCTGTAATCTATCATAGGCTACTAGAGTGATACTTTTAACATGTTAGATCATGGTGGTCTTCATTTTGCCACTTGTCTCCCATATCACTTAGAATAAAATGTGAAGTCCTTCCCAGGATCTCCAAATCTGGCTATCCTTTTTGGGGGGAGTTCTGGAGATTGAACTCAGGGGCACTTGCCCACTGAGTGACATCCCCAGCTCTATTTTGTATTTTATTTAGAGACAAGGTCTCACTGAGTCATTTAGCACCTTGCTTTTGCTGATGTTATCTTTGAACTAACGACCTCCTGTCTTAGCCTCCCGAGCCTCGGGGATTACAGGTGTGCGCCATTGCACCTGGCTGGCTACCATTCTATGTCAACTCCTATTACTCACCTCCCCGAGCCTATTCTATACCTGTCACTGGTTTTGAACCCTCACTTCCACCTCAAAACTTTTGCATTAAAGGAAAACACTCCCCCCACACCAGAAACACAAATGACTGTCTCTAAAGAAGAACTACTATCACATATTAGATAGGACTTCTTGTCCATTTATAAAGCATTGCTCCCTGAACTTTGGCTCTCTCCCTTTCTCCTGTCCTATTTTCCCCCATAAGATCAACCACAATAAAATCTCAGAAACATCAAAAGTAAGGAATGTGTCTGCTTTGCTCACTGCCATATCCACTGCAAATAGAACAGTGCCTGTACATAATGGCACACATGTCAAATGAATGAATAAGTGCTCTGAGCAATAAAAATTGATTGATTATGAATGATACTCAGTATTTCCTTCTTTCTATTAAGAAAAGAAACTTGGGAGCATACAAGGATGGGATTTCTGATGGTCTCAGGGTTCCATCTCCTGTGAGATTGATGTAGTGGAGAGCAGAATGTGGTGGGTGGATTCAGAAACTACAGGGAGATAAGCAAAATTTAAAAAGAATACAATACTTGTATATTTTGGAGAGGGGGAATTTGCATCACTTCAAAATGAGAACTGTCATTTATTTTAAGCCATGACAGTATTGTTACAACGAACTTATTTTTAAAAATAGCATTTAAATAATCACTTGCTTTTTGAAACACATATAATTAGAGTGTTATTGTAGTCAATTTTGTACTGTTTTAACAGACTGCCTGAATCTGGGTGATTTATAAAGAACATAGATTTATTTCTTATAGTTATAGAGACTGGAAAAGTCCAAGATTGAGGGGTCTGAATTTGGAGAGGAAACTTTTTTTTTTGCATGATCCCATGGTGAAAGCAGAAAGGAAGAGGGAGGAGGAGAGGGAAAGAAGGAAGGGAGAGAGAGAAATTCATTCTTTTATCAAGAACCTACACCCATGATCATGGTATTAATCCATGCTTGGATCACCTCTTAAAGAGTCTACCTATCAACACTGTTGTGTTGAGGATTAATTTAATAACACGTAAACTACGGGAGACACAGTCAAGCCACAGAAATAGGTCCACAAAAGAGGTCAAGCATAATAGTCACCTTCTCATGGATGCCATTTGGTACTCAATTATCATATTTAATCTTTCTTTTTAAAATAAGTAAGCATGACATTAAAATATAAAATAGAGAACTTTAAATTTCAAGCTAAAAATACAGGAACATTTGGATGTCTGATTCACATATTTTAATCACTAACCAAATTTAGGGATATCTTGAATAAAATGTTTTTTTATAATTCATTCTGAAATCTTTATTAGTGTTAAAATACTCTGGGGAATGCATGTAACTTTAATAATTTAATATTGTGGACTTCATAGAAACCAGCTGCAGATCAGATGAGATTGTTATTCCCTTACCTGCAAGTGGTTTCCTTACATCACTGCCACAGACTCCACGTCTCTGTTGACAATACATTACAATAAAACCCCTAAGCCCAGAGCCTGCAGCTCTCCCTGTCCTCTGTGGGCTTTGGCTCCTCTCCTGCCCACTCACAGGGCTGGGCCAGCCAATTGTATGTCCTTTTCAGCTCATCTGGCTATGTGTCTATAACTGTGCCTTCCTGAAACTGTCCCCACTTTCTATAAGTCACTTCTTTGTAGGCAGAGGTGAGAGATTCGTTATAGATCTCACCTCTATTGTCATTTTGGTTTCTATGTTCTTTCCCTATGGGTTCTATCAATTATGCAGCATATGTTTTGGGGAAAGAAACTCTGGGAAAGAAAGTATGTCCATTTATGTGTCCATGAAGTGCCCACACACATGCCCCTGGAACTCAGATCTACCTGAAATTCTATGTACTACCACCTTTTGTACCCTTGTACTAACATCCTTTGCTTCTCCTGTGACACTAATTCATCTTGTGTCACCACCGCTTGACAAGTTTAGAACATAGTTGAATGATGCTTGTCCACCTTCAGAACAAGGTGGGGGACACACATAATTCATCAATTACAATGCAGATGGCAAAAACAGCAATGGGTAAGGTCCAAGGGATTTTTAGAGTGTGGAGAAGTTCTAATGTAGTGTCTGGCATTACTTCATGTCTATGATTCATAGTTTCTTCATCTATAAAATTAGAATGAAACTGCCTTGTCTTGCCTACCTCATGGATCATTGTGGGGGCAAAATAGCAGAAGGGAAGTGGAAGCACTCTGTAACCCTGAAGAGCCATCTACAGCAGGACTTTGATTACAAGTCATGTGAGGTGGCCCTGGGGGAGACAGTCCTATCATAGCTGCCCTGTGTGGGGCTCCTGGAAACTATTTTGGGCTTGGGGATTACCCAGATATCTGGAGCTCAAAGCTGGTCTTAGCTCAATGTCACAGCTTCTGGGATGCAAAAATGTGGAATAGAGGATAGGAGAGCAGAGGAGGCTTAGGTACCCTAGGTCTATGCACCAGTAGAAACCACAAACCTCACCTCGAAGGACTGGAAGGTTGAGTCTCTTCAGGCAAGGTTGACTCTAATCTCTCTCTGCTGGTGTTCTGTTCCTGTATCTCAGAATATGCTTATTCTCTGGATCTAAACTCCATTCTTCCTGATTTAACATATGATCATTTCATACTTGATTAGAAGACAAAACTATTATGAGCTGCTCCTGAAATCTCTTCATTCAACTTCTTTAATGGGGCACAAGTCAGGAGTGATGAAAGAAAGGTCCAAAGTGCTCATTGTCAGCCCATTTAAAAAGGACAGTCCATATTTCTTACTACTCTGCACAGCCCTCCTGTTTGTTCCTACCCTCATTTCCACTCCCTGACTTAGTGGCTAACTCCCTGCCCCTCCTCTCTTTGTCCCCTTAACTCAGTGAGTAAGTAAGCACTCCAATGTCTTAGCCACACTGTCTTCACTTGAGCACTGTTCTGTCCCTTACTCCTTGTCTTGGCCTTGGGCAAGATGACTTTAATGTATGCCTCAGTTTCTTCATCTGGAAAATGGGGATTATTATAGTTGCTAATCCATAAGGTGGTAACAAGTGAGATCATTTGTATTAAAAGTAGAAAAAAGGACCATTTCCTAGTAAGTCTTCAGAAAATATTTTTTTTTATTTGAGAGGTTGAGGTATTTATTTATTTTTTATAATTTATTTAAATGCATTTCAAGTCATAGTACATATATAGAGCTCAATTTTTCCATTTCTCTGGTTGCAAACCAGATAGAGTCACACCATTTGTGTCTTCATACATGCACCAAGGATGATAATGATGATCTCAATCAACCATTTTTACTATACTCATTTCCCTTACCCTCCCCCCACCTCCCCTCTGCCATATCCAGAGTTGCTCCATTTCTCCTCTGTTCCTCATTCCCACCCCCCTTATATATCATCATCCACTAATCAGAGAGAACATTCCGCATTTGGTTTTTTGGGATTGGCTTACTTCACTTAGCATAATGTTCTCCAGTTCCATCCATTTGCCTGAAAATGCCATAATTTTATTCTCTTTTATTGCTGCATAATATTCCATTGTGTATATGTGCCACAGTTTCTTTATCCATTCATCTATTGAAGGGCATCTGGGTTGCTTCCACAGTTTTGCAATTGTGAATTGTGCTGCTCTAAACATTGAAGTGGCTGCTTTACTGTAGTGTGCTGTTTTTAAGTCTTTAGGGTATAGGCCAAGGAGTGGGATAGCTGGGTCAAATGGTGGTTCCATTCCAAGTTTTTTAAGAAATATCCATACTGCTTTCCAGATTGGTTGCACCAATTTGCAATCCCACCAGCAATGTTTGAGTGTA
>CM053400.1:104575317-104599237 GCA_028644305.1 Xerus rutilus
CAGATGACATGATTCTATACTTAGAGGATCCAAAAAGTTCCACCAGAAAACTTCTAGAACTGATAAATGAATTCAGCAAAGTTGCAGGATATAAAATCAATATCCATAAATCAAATGCATTTCTATACATCAGCAATGAGTCCTCTGAAAGAGAAATTAGAAAAACTACTCCATTCACAATAGCCTCCAAAAAAATAAAGTCTTCAGTAAATATTAGCTATTATTTTGATTCCTTTAAAAAAGATTCTGATAAATTCTAAGGGGCCAGGCTAAGGGATGAATAGATGAAGGCCCAATCTGAGTTTTCAATGAGAAATGATGGTGAACGCCATGCCTGCATCACATCTCCTTTTGCCCTCTCTTCTCAATGTTGATGTTCTAGCTTCCTCCCACTGCAAAAAAAGCCATCTGGTCACTTCACATAGGCCACCTTACCTCTAAGGTAGCCTATCTCACATACTTCAACCCTTTGCTGCCCTCTGCTGATACAAGTGTGTGTGCCTTGGGGCCAACCTTAGGTGAGAATGACTAACTCATGGAGGTCTATAGGGGCTGGTAGGGGTGTTTGCAGGGCAACAGACCCATATATATCTACTATGCCTTGTCCTGTTTTCACAAGGCTCACACCACTAATTGCATTACTAAAATGTGAGCATTTCTCAAGAAAGTGCTTAATTGAATCTTAGCATTTTGTCAGTTGTTTAGCAGCTGTGAAAATTAGTATAAACAGATTTACAAAGCATTTTGGGAGTCATTTATTGAAATTAAGAAAGACTTTGATATAAAACACTATGTTATGATCCAAGAATATAGACTATGTTACCACATTACACTGAAAGTGGCATCACAATATTAAGAATGGAAAACATTTGGAGAACTCACCATCACATACCCCTGACAAGCTGTGACCAGTTTTGATTTCACGTCAGCAGACACTAGTAACCTCATGGCTAAATTAAGCAAGTGCATGCAGAGTTACAGTTAGTGAAAACTCACAAATAGAACATGCAGGTATTAAAGATTAATGAGTGTTCAGAAAAATCCAATCTTAGAAGTATCACAGGGTAGCCAGCACCTCACCAGGGAACTCTTGCCTGCTTGGAGGGATAAGCTTTCTAAGAATTTAAAGTCAGAAATAATGAGTGAAGAACAAAAGACAGAGTTATAATTAGTTTTAAAGGAAGCTTGGAGCACCTGATAGGCCCAGCCCACACAGGATTTGGAGCTGGACAATTAGAAAATGGCTCCCATGGTTTAGTTAAGGGGGTACATTAAACGCAAGGATAAGGTTTCAGGGGTGAAGTCTTGCTTCATGGTGTCTGGCAGTCAGCAGGTTAATTGGCATCTCAGCAGGTCACACCCATCTCTGAGAGGCTGTGTGGCTACAGCAGGTCACCCAATCTCCAGTGCTGTGTGGAACCAGGCAAAGCTTGAATAGGGCTCAGAATGTGTTTGGGTGGTCTTACCCTGAGAGATTGCCACAGGAAGTTCCCAAACACCAGATGTTCCTATTCACTAGGCTGTGATGTTGATCTAGTCCACACATAGTCCAGGGATGGCTCTTGACATAGAAGAGACACGTATCTTATTCACAGTATCCTCTGAGTGGTCACCTTGAAGAACTCCAGAGATGGGGAGTGTATGACCTCCTGGAAGTTGCTCAGTAGAACTGATTATCAGAAAGGACTCAACATTTTAGCAGCTGATATAATCTCAAACACTTCCATTTCCCCAGTTCATGATGTATTTTTGCTTTTTTGCAAGTTTTTGTCTTACACAGATCTTAGCTCCAAACTTTTCCTTTCTCTTGTTGTGCTTATTCTCCACATGCAACTAGCTACCCTCTTTCTGATTCTCCTTTAAGTGTTACATCTGCTCTACCAGCCATTTGTCTCAGTCCCAAATCTTCCAGTGAGGGTAGGAGGTGAAGCAGATTTTGTGCCTCTAATTCAGTAGTTATTCTCAGTGAGTTTGCTCTGTCCCTGGGATTCTGCATACCCCTTAGAGCTGTGACATCTAATCTTGAACAATGCAATTTGTCTGTTACATGAGATGGTAATGTCGGTGAGGTAAGGCATCATGTTTAGAAAAACATGCTGGGTGATCTGAAGTAGGGTACAAACTGCTGCAAGAACTAAGATATAAGGCCAGAAGTTAAGAACAGAGCAAATGGGAGATGACATGCTTACTGGGACATGCAAGAAATTTACATTCTAAGAATGTAAATCATAGTCAAAAGTTATAAACAGATTTATTCAAATAATAGGAGCAGTGGAGGGAGACTAAGAGAATAGTGTAATAACTGAATGCAATGTAATCATTCACAATACATTACCACAACCACAGAAAAGCAAAGAGTTACTATTTTAGCATGGTAATTTGGGGGCCTGTGGTCAAGCATTCAGTTTCCACCAAGGTCTAGTAGCAGGCTAAGAACTGTCTCTCAAAGGGAAAGAAGTTGTCTGCAAATGATGGCAGGAACTTGCTCCAAAATACCAAGGGCCTCCAATGCAATTCACCTATGGGAGCTGTCAAAGCCCTGAAGACAGGTACTTCAGGTGTCCTGTCTGTCATGAACAACTGAAGTACTGTTTGGTCTTGTGAGTCATGTGGTCCAACTGGCAGAGCAGTCTGCACAGCAGGCTAGGCCTATTGAAAAACCTTCTCCTATTCTGGGCATCACTCAAAAAACTAGCCATTTTTAAGTCACAAAACAGATATGCCAGAATAACACACCTAAATGAGAATGCACTGCTTCCAAAATCCAAATAGGACCATTGGGCATTGTGCTTCCTTCTTGGGATGGATGAGCATCATATACTTCACTTTAGAGAAGGGCTCTATTGGCATGCCACACAGTCACAAATATATTTCTGAGCTCTCAGAAATCTCACTGAGGTAGAAGGCCCTACAATTTTAGTTGAGTTTAATATCCATTCACTGACATGCAAATGCTTCACCAACAAGTCCAGACTTGGTCCAACCAACATAATGTTATCAAAGTAATTGACCAGTGTGATATATTGTTCAAGATCTCTGTGAACTAAGTTATGACCCAGGGATGCAAAGTTAATATATCCCTGAGGGAAGACAATGAAAGTGTATTGCTGGCCTTGTCAGGCAAAAGCAAATTACTTTTTGTGGGCCTGTATGGATAAGTGTGGAGAAAAAGGCATTTGTTAGTCAATAGCTGCCTACTAGGTAAGTTATTCTGCTCAAACAAGGTGTTTTAGTCAGCTGTTTTGCTGCTGGTCAGACTACAAGATCTGACCAGAACAACAGTAGAGGAAGAAAGTTTATTTTAAAACTCATGGTTTCAGAGGTCACAATCCATAGACAGTAGGCTCCATTACTCTGAGCTTGAGGTGAAGCTGAACATTATCACAGAAGAGTGTGGCAGAGGGATGCAGCTCACATGGTGATCAGAGAGCAGAGAGAGAAAAAGCTTCACTCTCCAGATACAAATAAATACCCAAAGCCATGTGTCTAGAGTCATCCATGGACTAAGTGTGTATCAAACCAGCATCATAGCCAGTGAATAGGAAAATATGGTATCAGGGAACTTCCAGTGGCAATCTGACTGGTTAAGACTGCCCAGATACATGTGAACTTTTATTCAGCTCTGCCAAGTCCTGCACAGCACTGGAGATGAGGTGACCTGCTGTAGCCACACAACCTCTCAGAGATGGGTGTAGCCTGCCAAGATGCCAATCAACCTGTTGACTGCAAGACATCATGAAGCAAGACTCCACCTCTGAAACCTTATCCCTGCCTTTGATGTACTCCCATTAAATAAACCATGGGAGCCATTTTTGATTGTTCAGCTCCAGATCCTGTGTGGGCTAACATATCAGGTGCTTCATGCTTCTTAAAACTATAATTCTGACTTTACCTTTTATTTCTTCACTAATTATTTCAGACTTTATTTTCTCAGGTGGCTTATCCCTTCCTACACAGAAGAATTACCCTGGTGAGGTGCTGGTCACCTCACAATAGCCATGCCCAATTCCCACCTCATCCAGCCACACCCTACCACTTCAGTTGCCAGTTAATCCCTACCAGGGGATTAGTTTACTAATTGGGTTAAGATTCTCACAACCCAATCATTTCTCCTCTGAACTTTACTGCATTGTCACACATGAGCTTTTGGAGGATACCACATCTAAACCATGACACAAGGAGATCACATTTGGTACAGCAATTGCAATCAGAGAGTCACTACTTGATTAAGCTTATGATAATCAATCATCATTCTCCAAGATACATCAATCTTCTGCACAGGCCAAACAGGAGAGTTAAATCTCCTGCATTTTTCTAGTTGTTGATTGTGGAACTGATTTCTATAATTTCTCTAGGCACATGCTTTATTTTTAATTCACTCTTTTTCAGATTAAAGCAGCTTTAATGACTTTATTTTGGCCTTTCCTACCATAACAGCCCTTACTCCACAGGTTAGGAAACAAATGTGGAACTTCTGCCAAGTGCTAGGTATATGTATACCAACTGTGCATTCTGAGACTGGGGAAATAGACATAGAATAAATTCAGGAACATACAAGACCCACTGTGAGTGTGACCTTGGCTAAAATTCCATTGACCTACTGATTACCACAAGACTCTACTTTGATCTCATAGTGTTGCATCCAACCCGCACCTCTTCCCAAGAAGTGCAGCCCAGACAACTCTGCAGAAGCATCAAAGTTTATTAAGGAAATAGGCACACAGGCCAATCGATTGGGGTCAGCTCTCCTTTCCTTCAGAGAGTGACCTCGAAGTGAGGGTTTCAGAGGTTATTACAGGGTGAGCTAGCTACATGACTCAGAACAACAGGATTTGGCTGATATTCAATCTATAGTTATTTACAGTTCAACCGTGACAGTGCCTCCTATGTCCCCTTTCAGTTCCTGGAACTTCAGGTAACTGGCCAGGGAGTCTGGCAGCCTGTGGTTTTGCGCCCCCCGCCCCAATCTGTGAGAAGCAAGCATAGCAAAGCATTAATCACAGAAGCACAAAGAGCAGGTTAGCAGATACATGCAGGCCTGAGCCAGAGTGACTTCATTTTGAGTTTGGATTTTACAATAGAATTATTTCCTTTTCACCACTGAAAAGTAACCCTAATAAAAGACCATAGGCCCCTTTGGGAAAGAATGGGAGAAAGGTCAACATTAAAATTTTGGGGTCCTTTCTCATGGGGATCTATCCTCCCCTTCATTCAAGGGGTGCTGGATCCATAAATTGGCTCAAGTCTAGGATCTGTTTGAGGGCCAGTGATTCTCTGTTCTTATGATTCAAGGTAAACTTTTGTATATTTTCCTTGGAATTTTTCTGCTTATCTAAATTGAGTAGGAATTTAGTAGGTTTCCTATCTTTTTAACTTCTGGGACTACCATGACTAATCAGTCCCATAAATCTACATGAGTCAGACCATTCTGTTCATTGCTTCTCTTCTGCTGTCCATAATGGCGAGTACTGTCACCTTGCCTTTAGCAGTTGAGTGCCACCACTTGGTCCCTGACACTCTTGGATCCAATTATAATCATCACATTTAAGTTTCTCAATTGAGTGACTAGTTTCCACCATAAGGTATGGCACTAAGAGAAGAGCAATGACAGAGTTCTTCAAGGTTGCTGGTAAGGTAATTACTGTTTCCATAGATATTGCAAGATTAGTTCTCTCAGGGAGAAGTGGAGAGGATAATACCACAAGGGGTAGTGGTGGGATGCTCTGCCACTGAGATGAGGAGACCACTTCTTCCAGCAAAAGAAACCCATCAGAATGCAGAGGTTCAATGTCTCTATCCTTAATTATAGCCACATATCTCTGTTCAATTTATAGGGTCCCTTTTTTTTTTTCAATCAGTGTCCTCAGTTTAACTGCAGACAACCCTTGAGGCTGAGAGTTAACTTATGTCATAAATCCAGCCAATTGCAGGAAAAGTCCTTTTGTCTATTTTTTGGCAACTTCAGTCATATGACTACAAGAGAGAAGATTCTCCTTCAGGACATATGTGTGTGTGTGTGTGTGTGTGTGTGTGTGTGTGTGTGTGTGTGATTATAAAAGAGGATTTATTAGATTGGTTTATAGGATCAGAAGCTGGACAGCCCCACGATGGCTGTCTGCATACTGGAGAGTCAGAGGAATCACTAGCTGCTCAACCCAAGAATCCGAAGCCTCAGGAATAGGAGAGACCAACAATGTGGGCAAAGTCCCAAGACTGAAGGCCTGGAAACTCTGGAGAATTGCTGGTGGGATTTCATAAGACTGAAGAAGCTGAAGTCTGATCTCCACAGGTCATGGTAGCAGTAATAAATGCACTGGCTCAAGAATAGAGCATGCATCCACTGAGTCTTCTCCTTCCACTTTATTTTCCATCTGGGCCTGTAGCTTATTGGATGGTGTTGCTCACATTCAGGGTGTGTTTCTTTTTTCATTTGCTGTGTCATGCCAATTATCTCTGAAAACATCCTCACAGACACAAGCAGAAGTCTCTTTTTTTTTATTTGTTCTAATTAGTTGTACATGACAGTAGAATGTATTTTGATTCATTGTACACAAATGGAGCACAACTTTTCATTTCTCTGGTTGTACATGACGTAGAGTCACACCATTCAGGCAATTATTCATGTGCCTAGGGCAATGATGTCCATCTCATTCTACCATCTTTCCTACCCCCATGTCCACTCCCCTTCCCACACCCTTCTTTTGTGCTATCCAAAGTTCTTCCATTCTTTTCATACTCCCCACCCCCCATTATGCATCAGCATCCAATTATCAGAGAAAACATTTGGGCTTTGGTTTTGAGGAATTGGCTTTCTTCATTTAGTATGATATTCTCTAACTCCATCTATTTACCTACAAATGCCATAATTTTATTCTCTTTTAATGCAGAGTAATATTCCATTGTGTATATATACCACAGTTTCTTTATCCATTCATCTATTGAAGGGCATCTGGGTTGGTTCCACAGTTTAGCTATTGAGAATTGAGCTGCTATGAACATTGATGTGGCTGTGTCACTGTAGTATGCTGGATTTTAAGTCCTTTGGGTATAGACCAGGGAGTAGGATAGCTGGGTCAAGTGGTGGTTCCATTCCAAGTTTTCTAAGGAATCTCCAATACTGCTTTCCAGAGTGGTTGCATCAATTTGCAGTCCCACCAGCAAAGTATGAGTGTACCTTTTCCCTCACATCCTTGCCAACACTTATTGTTGTTTGTATTCTGGATAACGGCCATTCTGAATGGCATGAGATGAAATCTTAGAGTAGTTTCAATTTGCATTTCTCTAGTCACTTGAGATGTTGAGCATTTTTTCATATATTTGTTGATTGTATATCTTCGTCTGTGGAATGTCTGCTCATTTCCTTAGCACATTTGTTGATTGGGTTATTTGGGTTTTTTGGTGTTAAGATTTTTCAGTTCTTTATATATCTTGGAGATTAGTGCTCTATCTGATGTGTGTGTGGCAAAAATTTTCTCCCAGAATGAAGACTCTCTGTTCACCTCATTGATTGTTTCCTTTGCTGAGAAGAAGATTTTTAGTTTGAATCCATCCCATTTATTGATTCTTGATTTTATTTCTTGTGCTTTAGGAGTCTTGTTAAAGAAGTCGGGGCCTAATCTGATGTGATGAAGGATTGGGCCTATGTTTTCTTCTATTAGGCAGAGGGTATCTGTTCTAATTCCTTAGTCCTTGATCCACTATGAGTAGAGTTTTGTGCATGGTGAGAAATAGGGGTTTGGTTTCATTTTGCTGCATATGGATTTCCAGTTTCCCCAGCACCATTTGTTGAAGAAGCGATCTTTTCCCCAATGTATGTTTTTGGCACCTTTATCTAGTGTGAGATAACTGTATTTATGTGGGTTTTTTTCTCTGTGTCTTCTATTCTGTATCATTGGTCCACATGTCTATTTTTGTGCCAGTACCATGCCATATTTGTTACTATAGCTTTGTAGTATAGTTTAAAGTCTGGTCTTGTGATGCTTCCTGCTTCACTCTTCTTGCAATCCTCATGCTTTGGCTATTCTGGGTCTCTTATTTTTCCAACTGAATTTTGTGATTGCTTTTTCTGTTTCTATAAGGAATGACGTTGGGATTTTATGAAATTGCATCGAATCTATAGTGCTTTGGGTAGTATGTCCACTTTGACAATATTGATTCTGCCTATGCAAGAGCTTGAGAGGTCTTTTCATCTTCTAAGATCTTCTTCAATTTATTTCTTTAGTGTTCTGTAGTTTTCATTGTAGAGGTTTTTCACTTGTTAAATTGATTCCCAAGCGTTTGTTTTCAAGGCTATTGTGAATGGGATAGTTTTCTTAATTTCTCTTTCAGAGAATTCATCACTAATGTATAGAAATGCATTTAATTTATGGGTATTGATTTTATATTCTGCTACTTTGCTGAATTTATTTATCAATTCTAAAAGTTTTCTGGTGGAATTTTTTGGATCCTATAAGTATAGAATCATGTCCTTGACAAACAATGATAGTTTGAGTTCTTTTTTTATTCATATCCTTTTAATTTCTTTTATCTAATTGCTCTGGCTAGAGTTTCAAGAACTATATTGAATAGAAGTGGTAAAAGAGGGCATCCTTGCCTTGTTACCATTTTTAGAGGGAATGCTTCCAATTTTTCTCCATTTAGCATGATGTTGGGCTTGGGTTTAGCACAGGTAGCTTTTACAATTGTGGTATGTTCCTAGTATCTCTAGTTTTTCTAGTGTTTTGAACATGAAAGGTGCTGTATTTTGTCAAATGCTTTCTCTGCATCAATTGATAAAATCATATGATTCTTGTCTTTAAGTCTGTTGATGTGATGAATTATGTTTATTTATTTCCCTATGTTGAACCAACCTTACATCCCTGGGATGAAACCCACTTGATTGTGGTGCATTATTTTTTAAATATGTTTTTTTATGTGATTTACCAAAATTTTATTGAGAATTTTTGCATCTATGTTCATCAGGGATATTTGTCTGAAGTTTTCTTTCTTTGATGTGTCTCTGTCTGGTTTTGGTGTTAGGGTAATCCTAGCCTCCTAGAATGAATTTGGAAGGGTTCCCTCCTTTTATATTTCATGGAATAATTTGAGGAGTTCGTAGTTCTTGTAGAACTTGACTGAGAATCCATCTGGCCCCAAGCTCTTCTTGGTTGGTAGATGTTTGAATGGTGTCTTCTAATTCCTTGTTTGAAATTGATCTGTTTAAGTTGTGTATGTCCTCTGAGTTTAGTTTGGTTAGGTCATATGCCTCTAGAAATTTATTGGTGTCTTCACGGTTTTCTATTTTACTGGAGTATAAATTTTCAAAATAATTTCTAATTATCCTCTGTATTACAATAGTGTCTGTCATGATATTTCCTTTTTCATCATGAATTTTAATAATTTAGGATTTCTCTCCATCTTTTCGTTAGGGCGGCTAAGGATTTGTCAATTTTATTTATTTTTTCAAGGAAACAGCTTTTTGTTTTGTCAATTTTTGAATGGTTTCTTTTGTTTTAATTTTATTGATTTCAGTCCTGATTTTAATTATTTCCTGCCTTCTACTTCTTTTAGTGTTGGTTTGTTCATCTTTTTCTAGGGCTTTGAGATGTAGTGTCATGTCATTTATTTGTTGACTTTTTATTCTTTGAATGAATGAGCTTAATCAATGAACTTTCCTCTTAGCACGCCTTCATAGTGTCCCAGAGATTTTGATATGTTTATCAGAGTTCTCATTTATCTCCTCCCTGATGTTTTCTGTTATCCATGCATCAATCAATAGCATATTATTTTGTCTCCAGGTGTTGGAGTAGTTTCTATTTTTTATTTTATCATTGATTTCTAATTTCATTCCATTATGGTCAGATAGAATGCAGGGTAGTATCTCTATTGTTTTGTATTTGCTAAGACTTGCTTTGTGGCAAAACATATGGTTTATTTTGGAGAAAATCTGTGTGCTGCTGAGAAAGAAGTGTATTTGCTCGCTGATGGATGCAATATTTTATATGTGTCTGTTAAGTATATATTATTGATGGTTTATTTGTTTAGATTTTGTTTGAGGGATCTACCCAGTGGTGAGAGAGGTGTGTTAAAGTCACTCAGCATTATTGTGTTGTGGTCTATTTGGTTCTTGTAGTTGAGAAGGGTTTGTTTGATATACATAGATGCCTCATTATTTGGGGCATAGATATTTACAACTATTGATATATGGGTCCCTTAAGCAGTATAAAATGTCCTTCTTTATCCCTTTTCACTAACTTGATTTGAAGTCCACTTTATCTGATATAAGGATAAAAATTCCTGCTTGTTTATGTGGTCCATATGAGTGATACACTTTCCCCACCCTTTCACCTTCAGTCTGTGGATGTCTTTTCTTGTGAGATGGATCTCTTGAAGGCAGCATACTATTAACTCTTTTTAAAAATCCAATCTGCAAGTCTATGTCTTTTAATTGATGAGTTTAGGCAATTCACATTCAGAGTTATTATTGAAATATGATTTGTAATCCTGATCATGTTGGTTTATTTTTAACTTGACTTGGATTTTCCTTTGATTGGCCTTTCCTTTAGTGTAGTTCATCCCTTTGCAGATTTTTATTCTTGGTTGTCATTTCCTCCTCATGGAATAGTTTGCTAAGAGTGCTCTGTAGTGCAGATTTTCTTGCTGTAAATTCTTTTAACTTTTGTTTATCATGAAAGGTTTTTATTTTGTCATCAAATCTGAAGCTTAATTTTGCTGGGTATAAGATTCTTGGTTGGCATTCATTTTTCTTCAGAGCTTGGTGTATGTTGTTGTAGGCTTGAGAGTCTGGGTTGGAAAATCTGCTGAGATCCAAATTGTTCTCCCCCTATATTTAATCTGATTCTTCTCTCTTGCTGCCTTTAAAATTCTATCCTTATTCAGTATGCTAGACACTTTTATTGTAATGTGCCTTGGTGTAGCTCTGTTGTAATTTTGTACATTTGGTGTCCTGTAAGCCTCTTGTATTTGATTTTCCAATTTATCCTTCATATATGGGAAATTTTTCAATATTATTTCATTGAAGAAATTGTGCATTCCTTTGGTTTGAAACTCTGTCTTCCTCTATATCGATAAATCTTAGATTTGGTCTTTTGATGCTATCCCATAATTCTTGTATGTTCTGTTCATGGTTTCTTACCATCTTCACTGTGTGGTCAACTTTATTTTCAAGATTGTATATTTTGTCTTCATTATCTGAGGTTCTGTCTTCTAAGTGATCTAGTCTTTTGGTGATGCTTTCTTTTGAGTTTTTTATTTGGTTTATTGTTTCCTTCATTTCAAGAATTGTTGATTGGTTTGTTTGTTTTTTTCAGAGTTTCTATCTCTTTCTTGAAGTAATCTTTTGCTACCTGTATTTGCTCCCTTATCTCTTTGTTGGTGTGATCAATGGTTGCCTTTATTTGCTCTCTTATCTCTTTGTTGGAGTGATCGATTTTTACCTGTATTTGCTCACTTAAATTATTCTTTAACTCACAGATTATTTTAATTATGTACATTCTGAGCTCTTTCTCTGACATTTCATCAATTGTGCTGTCAATGGATTTCATTATTGTAGTACCTTGGTTTGTTTGGGGCACTTTCTTCCCTTGTTTTTTTCATGTTGATTATGTGTCTTCCTTTCTTGCAGTGCGGATCTATAGGGTATTGCAGTTTCTACCCTATAATCTTGTAGTGACCCTGCAGATTACCTGTACTTCACCTTGGTGTTTGCTTCCAGACCCCTCAGCAGGTGTCCCCAGATGGATGCTACTGCAAAATGGCTTTGGGCTGACTGTTTGGAGATGCAGCACTGTGACATGTTGTTCTGTGGAAGGCAGCTGCTTCTGGGCCCTGTCTGTTGCCCCACGATGGAGGCTATTATGTGGGGAGGGCTACGGCAATGGCTGCAGTATCCCAAGATGGATTCAGGAAGGGAGCAACAGCATGGATCTCCACTCTGTGTAGGGGCAGTCCTGGGTATGGGCTCTTACCCAGGTCCACTGGGGTGGTCCTGGGCCTGACCTAGACCTGGGCTCTCATGGGTCTCTGGAGGTAGTCCTGGGTCTGAGCCTGGGCTCCCACAAGTAGGCAGTGGTGACCCTGGGCCTGACCTGGGCCTGGGCTGCTGCAGGGATTCCCAGAGGTGATCCTGGGCCTGGTTCTAGGCCTGGGCTCCATTGGCATCCCCAGAGATGGTCCTCTTATTGATTCTTTTCAAAGAATCAACTTTTTGTTTTGTCAATTTTGTGGATGTTTTTGTTGTTGCTTCAATGTTTTTGCTTCAATTTCATTGACTTCAGTTTTGATTTTAATTATATTCTGTCTTCTACTGGCTTTGGTGTTGATCTATTCTTTTTCTAGAGCTTTGAGATGTAATCTTAGGTTATTTATTTGTTGACTTTCATTCTTTTAATGAATGAGCTCAATGCAATGAACTTTCCTCTTAGCACTGCCTTCATAGTGTCCCAGAGATTTTGATATGTTGTATTTCTATTCTCATTTACCTCTAAGTATTTTTTAATTTCATCCCTGATATCTTCTACTATCCATTCATCATTTAATAGCATATTTAGTCTCCAGGTGATAGAATGGCTTCTATTTTTTATTTTGTTGTTAATTTCTAATTTCATTCCTTATGATCTGATAAGATGCAAGGTATTATGTCTATTTTTTGCATTTCCTAAGAATTTCTTTGTGGCCCAAGATATGATCTATTTTAGAGAAGGATCCAAGCACTGCTGAGAAGAAAGTGTATTAAGTCATTTCAGAATATCTGTTTATTGAAGTGATCTTTCACTTTCTGGATTTTCTCTCGGAGTTCACTCCTTATAACATCTTTTATTTAACAGATCAGTTTGACTCTGTACATTCTAAACTCCTTTTCTGACATTTCCTCCACTGAAGTGTCAATGAATTTTGTTATTGGGATATTTTGGTAGTTTGTGGTGATTTGTTCCCTTTCTTTTTCATGTTGCTTGTGTGTCTATCCATCTAACAGTATGGGTCAGAGGCAGTAAAGTTTCTCCCCTGTGGACCTATAGTGTTCTTGAAGGTTTCCAGTATCTCATTGTTTAGGGGGAGTCAAATAGTAGCAACAATCAATGCAAACAATATATAGCATTAAACCAAATAATTCCTACTATAACATCTACAGTGTTAATTATCACAATAAATGGCAATGTCAGTTATTGCCTACAACAAAACAGCACATTTGCAAAAGGGTTTACAATTTCAAGTGATGGACAATGAGAGAACAGAAGTGATATAGGATTAGATGATTATGAAGGAGGAGAGAAGATAGAAATAAAATATTAAAGAAAGAGTGAACGAGAACAATACAGATTGGCTATTAGCAGAAGAAAAGAAAGAAAGAGAATCAAGGGAAACAGGTAAGAGAAAAATACATAAAAAGTAAAAATTTTAAAAAATTAAAAATAAAAATAAGAGAATACAAAACAAAACTAAAATGTAATAATCAAACATCCTAATCCTCAAAAAACTGATCTATGGAAAGCAACAGGCTTAAAAATGTTAGAAATAAGAAAAAAACCAAACATAAATATGTATAAATGTCCATGTACCCTTATGGTCACAATTAAATAGAGAAAAGAAAAAAAAGTCTTGATGAAAAGTTAAAGAATTCTTTCTGTTGGAGTTTAAAAGATTCTCAGCTTCTCTTTTCAGCAGTTTTAGGTGGGGTCATCTGGAGTGTGTTGCTCCAACCTCTGGATTGCTAGAATAAGAGAGGTAATCCCATAGGCAGAATTTATAGGCAGTTTAGACTTAGGTGGACTCCTAGCTCTTTGCTGAATGCCAATTGGTCTGGAGATTTTAAATCAGCACGCTTTTAGGGCCCAGTAATTTCCAGTGCACTCTGGAAGACTGTTTCCCAGGGATCTCCCCTAAATTCCACTCCTGTGATGGAGGAGCCAATTCTTAGTCCCCTCTGTCACTTGTGGTACCCACATTTCCTGGTCTTGGGTTTTGTCTCTAAACTTTCTCCCACCCCCACCCTTCTGAATTTTTCCTCAGACCTCTTGCTTCCAGCCAGTCCTACAAGCAGTGAGGTTGGAGGGGGAGGGGCAGAGCCCCGTGGGTTTTCACAACCAGTTGTCTTCTGTTCAAAACTCTCTCTGCCTTTGATTTTCTGCTGGTCACTTAAGCATACTCCATGTTGTGCAGTGTGTCTACTGGGCCTGTATTTCAGACCAATCTCAGGTTTACCAGGAGTCAGCTCCCTCAGAGTCCATGCAGCAGCTGCAAAATGATTTCTTCCTTTGTCCTCTGCCTGGAGATATGACAAGTTCTCCTTCACAAGGATATTGTGCATCATGCCTTTCAGTTCAGTTAGGCAAGGTCCTTAATCTCTAAACACTCCATATGCAGACACATCTCAGTGCTCCTAAAAATGTGGGTTCCTTTAATTCCCTTATCCTTCCACTTTGCTCACAGAGGGACTGCTCTGGCTGGTGCTTCTAGCCTGGCTGTGATAGTGAGTGTATTGCTGGGAATTTCTTCTTTATTTTATTATATCCAACATTCTCTGTCCCCAATCTGCTTTGAATGTCCAGTTCTAAATTCTAGTACCCCCCCCCCGCCCTTTAAAATGCCTAACATTTAATCAAAGGCCAGGACTGATGTCATCCCATCCTACCTGCACTAATAACATGGTGGGGATAATTGGGTCATTTGGCTCCTTTTGAATAAGGCCCTGAGGATGGAGTCCCAGGAGAGTTAGCCTCTACCCTAGAAGAGTCATCATCATAGGCCTGCCAGCCCCATCCTTCCCTAAGGAGGTACCCAACCACCAAGGCTATAATATACTAGATTTGATATTGAGTGTCTCTTCCTTCTTTGTTGCACCCCCAAACCCCAACAAAAAAGACCACATTCTTCTTTAGGTGTTTTGGATTAAAGATGCAAATTGAGCAGTCCATATGGGTACATTAAGAAGGAGTAGGATAAAATGCCTCTTCCATGCCCATTATTCCTCTGGCTATTTTAAAGGGTAACCTAAAAGGCATTGGGGATTGGCATATTCTCCTGTCAGGATTCCTAAGCCCTAACACTCAAAGCACAAAAGTTGTTGAAGTAGCATTGTTCAGAGCAACAGTCTTTTGAAATCTCCTAAAGTGCTTTACTCCCTACATGAAGAGATCTTGTGTTAATTCAGGAATATTCCAAAGTGAAATAACTGAATTGTGAGCACTGTAACCGAATCAGTCCATCCTAATTTGAATGAACTGACTGTGCAGTAACTGTAGGCAGAAGGGGCATGGCTGGAGGTGGTGGGTCACTAGGGGCATGCATTTTAAAAGGGTTCTCATTCCTGGAGACCCCTTCCCACTCTACTTCTCCCCTTCCCTCCTCTGACTACCATGAATGGAGTTGTTCTGCCTCACCTTGGGTCCAGAATAATGGACTTGATCCACCATGGACTGAATCTCTGAAACCATGAGCCAAAATAAACTTTCCCTCCTCTAACTTGTTCTTGTCACAGATTTTGGTCACAGTGACACAAAGTTGACTAACACAAACACCAGTTATTGAATTAATATGATTTATTCCTCTTTCTTCTGCTACTAACATTCTAGCTCATGGGCAAGTGGTTCTCTATCCTTGGGATCACATCACTGGGAGAATTCTGTATCCCATTGTATGAAGTTCTCAACGATAGAAGAGAAACACAGCTGCCTCTGTTATCTCCCGGCTACTGCTGTAACCAATATGATTTCCATGTCCATTCCAGTCAAAAGCAGAGAAGTCTCCACACTGGATGGGATTACCCTCTGGGAAGTAACCTCCTCCACCGATGCAGTGCTAGAAAACAAGGAAAGGAGGTGGCAATGACAGGTCTGCTGGTGAGCCCAAAGACCTTAATGGCCAAATCCACAGGAATCTTTGATCCTCATCCATTCTCCATGGGCAATGTTGATCTATTTCTCCAATAAGAAACTTCTCAACCCTTAGCTCTAGTGACAAACTAGCTCTTCCTGACTTTCCTTCAACTTTTCTCAACATTCCTTCTTGGATTCCCTGGCTGGACTCTTCCTTCATGAATTCCTTGAGTATTAATCCCTAGGAGGGGACACACCTCCCTCTCCCTTATAAAGTGTCTGATCCTCTTTGGCTACAGTTACTAACAGTTCACTGATGGCCCCAAAGCTCTATCTCCAGTCCATTTGTTTCTTGGGCTGAAGACCTCAAACTCCATCATTGGGACCCCTCTGAAGGAACTTCAAGCTCCACCCAACCAAAACACAGTTGATTACATCCAGCATCATTGAACAATGGGGATACTTTCTGAGAAATGCATCACTGGGCAATTTAGTTATTGTGTGAACAAGATAGTGTATTTACACAAACTAAGATGACCATGATGTCATAAGGTAATATAGTCTCCTGGGACCTCTGTCCTATTTGCAGTCTGTCTTTGATCAAAATATTGTTATGCAGCAGCACATGACTGCATATCCTTCATTGACCCCAAACCTGTTCATCATCCAGACACTCTGACTTAATCAAAGATATTCCCTTACCCAAATGAAAACCAGGAGTTTATTCTACACTTGTTCTCTTTTCATCATCTGTGTTCAACTGGTCATAAATTTAAACTCTTTGGAATTCTACAGTGCTTCCAGAATGTCCCTGTGGGCATAACCCTGTTTCAGGCCTTCATCTGGTCTATTGGAATCACTTCAATACTGCTCTCCTGGTACTTAATCTAGCTCCGCTAGAATCTGACACCACTGTGCTACCAACTTGATTGTGTCACAAACACAGTCAAGTCCACCTTCCCTTTCAAATTCTTCATTGGCTCCCATCACCTTTAGAATAAAGTTCAAAATCATTGATGTGATGTAAAGATCTCTTCCTAATCCAGTCTCTCTCTCTAAATCACATACATCTCATGCAAAAAAACTGCAAAACAGCTTGTTGCCCCCTCAATGCCACATGCTCTCTGAAAAGCTGATGATTCTGAACACATTACTCATTCAACCTAAATTGCATTGATATCAAATGAAAACTATGATTTTATTCTAGACTTCTTCTCTTTTCATCATCTGTGTTTAACTGGTCATAAATTTAAAATCTTTGAAATTTACCAGTACCTCCTGTTCATCTATGTGGACACTACCCAATTTCAGGCCTTCATCTGGACTATTGGGACTATATGGAACACCTATCCATCTCTCAAGACTCAGCACAGAAATGACCTTTCCTGCAATCACTTCCTTAACACCATCAACAGAGTTAGGTGTTCCTTTAGCCCCTAGTTATTTGTTATTGCTGTTTTGTTTTCTTTTGGCTTATTTTCGTACTGAGGGTTGAACCAAGGACCTCACACATGCTAGGCAAACACTCAACCACTAAGCTACATTCCCAGCCCCCTACTCTATATTTCTATTATACTTTGGATTCATCAGATAGTAACTTCATCTTTGTGTGAATGTTTGCCCTGTTAGATGATGATGAGCAAGGAATACACAATCTTTGTGTCTCCTATACTAGTACAGGGCAGGTGCCCACTGCAGGCTTCACTAGGTAATGAACAGGTGCATGCTAGCTCATGTGCACACTACAACATGCCTTAAGCCATGGCTTAAATGTGCCATTGGAATCACATAGTCACAAAAAGACCTGCTCCTTTGGTGTCTCCATACTTAAATTTCCCCATCATGACCCCAGGGTCCTCCTTGACAGTGAAGCTGCCTCGTTCTGCTCTGGCAGTCAGTCTAGATGGTGACTTCTGACCAGACAAAGTACCTGTGGTGGGGAACTGGGAAGGCCTGAGTGAGGTTCTGTTGGAATATGTCCAGGACTTTCCTGGTAACCTCTCAACACATGGTCCCTCCATGCAATCCTGGGCAGGATTGGGAAGGCCAAGTTTGTCTCTGACAGCTAAACCTCAGGTGGAGAATAACAACACCTCATGTCTCTCAAGCACTCTCAGCTTCAAAAAGCTTCCATGGGGTGTCCCTGAACATAATCCTCACCCAAACTCCAGGCAACAGAACGTTTTATCCCAAAGGCTGAGCATACAGCAATGGTGCATGTAATACTTCCATCCTTGATATTGATCCTAAACAGTACAGGATGTCTGTGCCTTGAGAGGAGGTCCCACAGCCTTGGTCCCTGAGACTCAGCAAGGAGTAAAGGAAGTCACACTACCACACATTTACACATGCTCATATAAAGATGAGTGTTCTAGATGCTAATATTACATTTTTTCCAGTATTAATGTTATATTTGCAATATCTTATGACCTCAACACAAGGAAATATTTCTTAAAGAAAACACAAGCTGAGTGGGCATGATGGCACATGCCTATCATTCTAGTGACTCAGGAGGCTGAGACATGAAGATGACAAGTTTGAGGCCAGCCTCAGCAACTTAGCAAGACTCTGTCTCAAAATGAAAACTAAAAAGAGGATGTAGCTTGGTGGTAGAGAATGCCTGGATTCAATCCCCAGTACATAATACAAATAAAAGAAAGGAAAGGAAAAGAGAGGAGAGGAGGAAGGAAGGAAGGAAGGAAGGAAGGAAGGAAGGAAAGAAGGATGGAAAGAAGGAAGGAAGTGAACAAACAAGTGTACTAACCATAAACTAAAATATTCATAAATGGACCCCATTCAAAATCTGTTCATATGCCAGTGTCAAGAGAGTAATGACATATATGGAAGCTACAGAGCATAAAGGGGAACAGTGGGGCATCTCATGAAAATAGAAGGGAGACCAGTAGAATAGAGGAAGGGGACCAGGAAAGGAAGAGGGGAGGAAAAGAAGTACCACAAAATGACAGTGATCAAATGGTGTCATGGGCATGCACGAATATGTAACAACAAGGCACCTAGTGTGTATAATACATCAGTAAAAATGGGAAAAGAGAGTAAAGAGAATGAGGAGGGAAGAGAGCAATTTGATACACAATGACACATCCCACACAGGTCTCGCGCGCGCGTGCGCACACACACACACACGCACATATGCACAGGCTACTATGTCCCCAGAAACTCACGTGCTCAGTGTTGCAGCCAGTAACTCTCATCCCAGCACACAGAGCATTGGCTGCTCTCTCGTTGTTAAACACCCTGAACTGCACAAATCCTGCAACAAATTCCCCTGAAAAAGAAGGCCAACAAGAACCAAGCGTTAAAAAGTGTGACTAGAGTAGGACACCAGTGGCACACACTTATATTCCCAGTGACTCAGGAGGCTGAGGCTTAAGGATCACAAGTTCAAGATTAGCTTCAGCAATTTAGTGAGACCTTTAGTAAATTAGTGAGATCCTGTCTCAAAATTGAAAATTAAAAAAAGACTGAAGCTGGAGCTCAGTGATAAAGTGCTCCTGGTTCAACTCCCAGTAAATAATAATAATAATAACAATGAAGCATTTTCTTTTTTAACCAGACCAAGATGCCCTAAGACAAGAGTTTTGGCTATAGCCAAACATCCACGCCATAAGGATGGAGCCCCACACACTGTGGCAGTGGTCGGTACATCCCAGATCTGAACTTGGCCTGGAGGGAACCTCTCTCATCTGGAGTAAGATGGCTGGAACTCACAGAAGACTTGTGTCTCTAAAGAGTGTGGGAGAAATTAGACTGTACAGAAAGCTCACTAGGCACTCCACAGTGGTGCAACCTGTAATGCCAGTGACTCAGGCAGCTGAGGCAGGAGGACTGTAAGTTCTAAGCCAGCTTCAGAAACTTAGTGAGACCCTGTCTCAAAATAAAAAAATTAAAAGGGCTAGGGATGTAGCTCAGTGGTAGAGTACTCTTGGGCTCAATCCTCAATACCACTAAATAAAAAGAAAAAAGGAAGAAAGATCACTATGTAAAGATGAGCGGGTTCCACAATTGTCAGATGCAGCCACCTGTTGCTGTTTACACACATCTCAGCCAGTCACCATGGATGTTTTCCCAGCATCGCCAGCTTTCCTTCAAATATCAAAAGCAAATGGTAATGGCTTTTGATATTTCTTATCCAAGACCTAATTTCTGTGATTTCATTATACTGAAAAATGTTTTTTTTAAGAAAATTAATAGCTATCCTTCAAAACAAAACTAAATCTTGGCCAGATGCAGTGACACATGTCAGTAATCTCAGTGTCTCAGGAGGCTGAGGCAGAGGCATCACAAATTCAAAGCCATCCTCAGCAACTTAGCAAGGCCCTAAGCAACTCAGCAAGACCCTGTCTCTAAATAAAATATAAAAAGGGCTGCTATGTGGCTCAGTGGTTAAGCAACCCCAGGTTCAATCCCTAGTACTAAAATAAATAAATACATAAATTTTTAAAAAGTCTTTCTCACCACTTTGTTAGTTCTTCCCTGTAAACATTAGCTTTCACCTTTTCTTAACTATTATAAGAGATTGCACAGGGAGGTGATTGGGAGGACTGGGTTTATGCCCTGTAAAATGGAAAAAAAATTATAATTCTAAATTCATAATTTTCTCAAGATGTAATGACACAAAATCATGTCAGATTGCTAGGAATGAGTGTGACATATTTTAATAGCTCAGTCATTAAATACTAGCTTTTGCTGTTTTGGTGGTGGTACTGAGAATTGAATGCAGGGGTGTTCTGCCACTGAGCTACATCCCCAACCCATTTTATTTTTTATGTTGAGACAGGGTCTGGCTAAATCACTAAGGCTGGACTCAAACTTGCAATCCTCCTGCCCCAAGCCTTCAGAGTAGATGGGACTACAGGTGTGCACCTCTGAGCCTGGCTAGCAGTTACTTATTATTATTATTTATCCCTTTCCCCAAGAGTTCAACTAAATATTTCTGATTAGACTTTGGAAGCAAACACTCACTCTGGCCATAAGGTGAGTAGTAAGATGCAGTTTTCTGAGCATCACCAAAGTCGTAGACCACAGGTATCGTTGGGCCATTGTCACTCCAACATTTCCCTAATCCATACTTCACTGGATATTTCTGCAGGAATCCAAAAGAAAAGTTTTCTAAAGACAGTAGATGTGTTGTCGTTATGGACAGGAAAGGGATCCCTTCAAGTCAATTGTCTCATTCAGAAACCAGTCTTAATAAAAATGACCCCTTCTTCCCCATAGCTATATCTCCCCAATAACCCCAAGTCCTCTGTGTCTCTTCCTCTTTCTTCCCACTCTTCCCTCCTCTAGGCCTCTTCCCTTGCCTGGCTCAGAGTTTCTGAGATATGCATGATGTTGCAGTGAACTCATTAAAATATCACTGCTAATAGTGGTGGCTTTGATTTGCAAGCCACTCGCAAGCCACTCGATCATGACATAGCTTCGCAGAGCAGATTTGTCCCCCAATCCCAAACACTTAAGTGCTCCCCAGCCAACAGCCCTGTGTACCTGGTAGAGGCCAAACAGATTATGTCCCAAATGCTGGAAGAAGCCAGTTATGGTGTGATACCTCAGCAGAGAGCTATTCCGCCAGTTCTCCATGGGGCTCTTGTTGGGTACATGCCAGATGCCCAGGTCCTGGGCCTGAATATCGTAGTAGCCAGGGTTCTGGAAAGCAACCAGCACTGAAACTGATCAGCCCAGCAAGTCCCACAGGGGTAAAAGACACACATGGGCTCCTTCAGCTTAGCTGACAGCTCTGGGCTCCAAGTGGACAAATGGCCAGCCATGCTCACACATATCCACTTTCAGCAGATCATACCCCCACTCTAATCCCACTGCCAAATAGCCTTGTGGGGAAGAAGCTGGGATGCAAGACATGTAACTATTTCTCTCTTCTGTTCCGGCCCTATGTTCACAGCCCACCTCCCAACCCTCCCTCTTGCATGCTTGTGGCCCAGCCACACTCAGGTCTTCATCCTTTTCCAGGTGACACCCACCTTGTAGTCATCACTGGTGGCTGCCTCTGCAGACCCGAAAGTGTTGTAATTGGCCCAGTTGCCATCCCCTTCTGGGTAGTCTGCTCTGTTGCCCTGCTGACTGGACCACCGATCACCCACTGTGCACTTCCCAGCCATATTGTTCTCATGCACACTGGCCACCAGGGTCCAGCCACCACCCGCAGAGGTCATGTCACAGAAAGTCTGGTAGATGACACCATTCTTGGTCCGGAGGAAATATAGGCCATCTGTAGAGAGAACAATCCCAGAGTCTCCCTGTCTGTGAGCCTATGATCCATCTCAACCTCATGACCAAAATAGCTCTGAGAACTAGAAACATGGCCTAAGGACTCTTCTCCTGAGTCCTATTACTATGCATCTCTGGGTGTAGTGGAATCTCCCCAAGTTCAGGAGAACATGACCCGCTGACTGAAACAGAGCACAGAATTATCCAAGCTCTCAGAATTACGCACAGAATTTTCATATGACCCAGTAATTCTACTTCTAATACATGCTCCAAATAATTAAAAACAGTATCTCAAACAGACATTTTTATACAATATTTATTTTAGCACTAGTCATAAGACTTGTAGAAAAAAACAATTATTCAACAGATAGATAAAATATTAAGTGTGTATATACACACATCATATACAATCTATATTATGTACATATTGACATATATATGTCTATACACAATAGACAAAATGAGATAATTATTCATGCTACATGTATAAATCTTGAAAACATTATGCTAATTGAAATAAGCTGATGTAAAAGAACAGCAACCTTATGATTCTACTCATATGAGGTAACAAGAATAGGCAAATTCATAGAGACAAACAGTATAACAGCAGCTACCAGAGTCTTAGGGAAGGTAGAATATGGATTCATTACTTAGTAAATATAGAGTTTCTGTTTGGAGTAATGAAAATTTTCTTGAGGTGGATAGTCGTGGTGACTGCATAGCATTGAGAAAGTAATTCATAACACTGAAATGTACACTTAAAACTGCTTTAAATGACAAAGCTTACCCAATATGTAATATATACATTACCACATTCTTTTAAAATGAAAAATCCCAGCTGAGTGCATCTGCAATCCTGTAATCCCAGCAACTCAGGAGGCTGAGGCAGAAGGATCACAAGTTTGAGGCCAACCTCAGCAACTTAGAGAAACCTTGTCTCAAAAAGAAGGGTGGGGCAGGCCTTGGGATGTAGCTCGGTGGTAAAGTACCCAAAAATTTTAAATAAGCTAAAAACAAAAACAAAAATACAACATTCCGGAGGACAAAATTCTGACAGGTCTTGTTACTTACCGTCTGCACTAAAGTACTTCTCTTTGATTTCTTCACAGCTTCTAGGCAGAGATGTAGACAATGAAGCCAAGGTCCATTCCTCGGGAACACTACTGACCACAGCTACAGAATATGCAGAATTTCAGTCTCGTTGCTGGTTTGACACAAAACCCAGGCTTCCCTTGTCTCTAAGCCCAAACTCATTTCACCACAGTGGCAGAGCTTCTCTGCATTGGTTGAAAGGCCATGAGCTATCTAGCATCATCCATTCAGCCCATCTGAGCCAGCTTCCAGCACAAGGTTAATTTGCCTCTCCCCACACGACCTCATGCTGTGCCAAGCCCTGCCCTGGGCACCCAGCATTCAAAGAATTAAACATCCCTCAAGAACTTACCTCTAGAGGGAGTTGCCAAACACCAACAGAAAATTTTATTAGAAGGAATGAATGAGAAGCTCAGGAGAACAAGAGAAACACTCTGAGAATAGAGAAGTCTGAATGGAGACAGAGAGATTGTCTGAGGTAGGATGACTTAGTCATAGAGGCTTTCTAGTTCAAGTGACACTATAGCATATTCTGAGAGAATGTACATGATTTACCAGTTGGAAGAAAGAGAACAGAGTTCAAGGCAAGGAGAACAACATGTCCAAAGACCTGGAGAAAAGAATAAAGCACAGTCCAGCCTGTCAAAGAAATTCAGGTAGCTTATGGTTGAGATAGTTTCAGGTTGAAGGTGCTGAGACTCTAGCCAAGAGAACAGCAGGGGCTTACCATGAAGAACCTTGTATACTACTTTCAACTGTGCCAACTAGTCTAA
>CM053400.1:104599737-104619745 GCA_028644305.1 Xerus rutilus
AAATCCTCTTGTATTTGATTTTCCATTTCATTCTTCATACTTGGGAAATTTTCTGATATTATTTCATTGAAGAGATTGTGCATTCCTTTGGTTTGAAATTCTGCACCTTCTTCTATCCCAATAAATCTTATATTTGGTCTTTTGATGCTGTCCCATATTTCTTGTATATTCTGATCATGATTTTTTACTATCTTCTCTGTGTGGTCAAGTTTATTTTCAAGATTATATATCTTGTCTTCATTATCCAAAGTTCTGTCTTCCAGGTGATCTAGTCTGCTGGTGATGCTTTCTATTGAGTTTTTAATTTGGTTTATTGTTTCCTTCATTTCAAGAACTTCTGGTTGTTTTTTTTTTCATGATCTCTAGCTCTTTCTTAAAGTAATCTTTTGCTACTTGTAATTGCTCTCTTATCTTTTTGTTAGAATGATCAATGGTTGCTTTAATTTGCTCTCCTATTTCTTTGTTGGATTGATCAATTTTTGCATGTAATTGCTCACTTATTGCATTCTTTAACTTGTTGATCATTTTAATTATGCACATTCTGAATTCTTTCTCTGACATTTCATCAACTGTGCTGTCAATGGATTCTGTTACAGTGGTATTGAGGTTTATTGGGGCACTTTCTTCCCTTGTTTTTTCATGTTGATTGTGTATCTTCCTTTCTTGAAATACTGATCTGAGGTATTGAAGCTTCTATCCTATAATCTTGTATTGACACTCCAGATTACCTGTGTCTCACCTTGGAGCTACTTCTGTTCTCCCTGTGTCCCCAGATGGGCACTACTGCCACTAAATTTGGTGGCAGAGGTAGTGGATGTACCTCTAGAGGGCAGTGGGATGGCCTTGCCTGGGCTCCTGAGGGCTCTTTTGCCCCTCTCTTGAGCTTCCACTGGTGAACAGGAACTCTGGAGCAGAACTGGAGGTGGGCTCAGGTCTCACTTAGGCAAAGTCACAAGCAGGCAAGTCTGTGTGCGACCCTTACAATGTGTGTGAGCTCCCCTGGGGCTGGAAGCTAGCAGGCTCTGGTCTGCCTTCAGCACCCCTAGCATTTCCTAAGGGTATTTTTGGGCCTTCTGGCTCACCTGACCACAGGAACTCTGGAGTAGAACTGAGTCAGGCCCAGAGTGCACTTGGGTGGGGTCTCTTTACACTGGGATCTCTGCAGGCCACTCTTACCCTGAGTGTGCCTTCCTCTGTGGCTGGTAGCTATCAGTCTCTGGTCAACCCTTGGTTGGACACTCGTGGAGTTTCCTGAGGGTGGATTTGGCCCCTCTGTGGCTCCTGCTGGTCCATAGGAACTCTGGAGCGGAACTGGGGTGGACCCAGGCCGCAGTTGGGCAGGGTTGTCTCATGCTGGGGTCTCTGCAGCCACTCTTACTCTGAGTTTGGGCTCCCCAGTGGCTGGTGGCTAGCATTCCCTGGTCTCTCTTTGTCTGGACATCCATGGAGTTTCATGAGGGTGGATTTGGGCCCTCTGCGTCTCCTGCCAGTCTACAGGAACTCTAGAGTGGAACTGAGGCAGGCCTAGGCTGCCTCACACTGGTGTCTGTGGAGTGACTCTTGCCTTGAATTTGGGATCTGCAGTGGCTAGAGTTAGCAGTACCTGGTGTCCCTTTGGCTGGACACCTGTGGAGTTCCTGAGGGTGGATTTGGGCCCTCTGTGGCTCCTGCCAGTTTACAGGAACCCTGGAGCAGAGCTCAAGAAAATTTTTATTATCCCAAACAGAAAATCTATATTTATCAATAATGAATCTGTATTCTGCCTTCTCAAGGGCCAGGTAACTGCTGTTGTACTCTCTGTCTTTATGAATTTGCCTATTCTAGTTATATTCTAGTTATAATTAGAATCTTAAGGTGGCTGTGCTTTTACAGCTGGCTAATTTCACTTAGCATAATGTTTTAAAGATTTATACATATAACATGAATAATTAATTTCTTTTTATCAATTTTGTATAGATATATATGTCTATATCCATGTAATATAGATTGTATATGATGTGTTTATACACAATATTTTATTTATCTGTTGAATTCTTGGATTGTTTCTATGAGTCTTGTTACCAATGCTACAATAAATGTTAGTGTATATTACTAGAAGTGAAATTTCTGGCCATATGAAAATTCTGTGCTTAATTCTGAGAGGAACATTGCTGAGAGCTTGGATAATTCTGTGTTCTGCTTCAGCCAGTGCATCATGTTCTTCTGAAAAGGGGATATTCTAGTATACCCAGGGATACATTGTGATAGGACTCAGGAAAGGAGCCCTTAGGCCAGGTTACTAGTTCTGAGAGCTGTCTTGGTCATGGGAATGAGATGGCATGAGCTCACAGGGAAGATCTGGGATTGTTATCTCTACAGATGGCCTATATTTCCTCCGGGCCAACAATGGTGTCATCTACGAGACCTTCTGTGACATGACCTCTGCTGGTGGTGGCTGGACCCTGGTGGCCAGTGTGCATGAGAATGACTTGCCTGGGAAGTCCACGGTGGGTGATTGGTGGTCCAGTCAGCAGGACAACAGAGCAGACTACCCAGAGGAGGATGGGCAACTGGGCCAACTACAATACTTTTTGGTCTGCATAGGCGGCCACCAGCGATGACTACAAGGTGGGTACCACTTGGGAAAGGGTGAGGACCTGAGTGTGGCTGGGGCAAAAGCATGCAGGAGGTAGGGTTGGGAGATGGGCTGTGGACACAGGGTTGGAGCAGAAGAGAGAAATAGTTACATGTCTTGCATCTCAGCTTCCCACAAGGCCATTAGGCAGTAGAGTGGTGGTGGGGGCCACGATCTGCTGGAAGGGGTGTGTGTGGGTAAGCCTGGTCTTCTGTCCACTTGGAGCCCAGAGCTGTCAGCTAAGCTGAAGGAGCCCATGTGTGTCTTTTGCCTCTGTGGGACCTTCTGGCTAGTCAGTCTCAATGTTGGTTGCTTTCCAGAACCCTGGCTACTATGACATCCAGGCCAAGGACCTGGGCATCTGGCATGTGCCCAAAAATAGCCCCATGCTGAATTGGCGGAACATCTCTCTGCTGAGGTACCACACCATAACTGGCTTCTTCCAGTATCCAGAACATAATCTGTTTGGCCTCTACCAGGTACACAGGACTGCTGGCTGGGTCTGGTTTTCATATATGTAGAGAGAGGCATGTGTTAGAGGTTGTGCAGGTAGCATCTTTCCGTGGGCCTTTCTTGTTCCCTAATTCTAATTTGCTGATGGCCTCTGTCCAAGTTTCCTCAGAAATTCTGAGCCAGAGAAGAATAGAGACCCAGGGGAGAGGAGATTTGGGGCAGGAAGAGAGAGAGACAGAGAGAGACAGAAAGAGAGAGAAAGCAAACCACTTGGCTTGGGCTGTTGGAGAAGCATGGTAAAAAGGAAAGATTCATATTTTGACTGGTTTTGAAATAATCTCAGCTACTGAGAAAATACTGCCTCCTCTTTATGAATGACAGCAACCTCCAAAACTAAAACTATTGTCCTTATTCAATAATTTTTTGTTGTTGTTTCTTGTAGAAATACCCAGTGAAATATGGAATAGGAAAGTGTTGGACTGACAACAGTCCTGCGATACCTGTGGTCTATGATTTTGGTGATGCTCAGAAAACTGCATCTTATTACTCACCTTATGGCCAGGGTGAGTTTTTAATGCTCCTTGAATTCTTCATAGCAAAGATGATAAATTCAGTTATGATGAGGAGAGGTTATGTATTACTACAGCCTGGTCCTCTTCTATGAATGTTACATGTATTATTACATTTAATTTGCAAAACTACCCTTGAACGACTACTATTAACTCCACTTTATTGATCAGAAAATTGAAGCACTGAGAGCTTCAGGAACCTACCTGAGATCACAGTGCATAGGCAGGGGAGTCAGCATGAGGACTGGGGAAATTTGGCTCCAGATTCTATTCCTAGCAACCCCATCATCAACCCCTCAGCAACTTATTAAGACCAGAGTTCATGTGTAAAGGGCAAATGGTGAGAAAAGTTTATTCCTATTGTGAGGGGTAAATATTTATTTGATGTAAATCTAAGTTTGGTGGCATCTCCTTTGTTAGGTTGAGCTTGTGCTATAAAATTCAAAGCTGTTGTAAATACATCTAGGATTTTAAAATATTAAATAAAAGTGAAGCCAGACATCCTAGTGTGTTTCTATAATCCCAGCTGCTTAGGAGGCTGAAGCAGAGGATTAAAAGTTTGAGGCCATCCTGGGCAACTAAGTGAGACCCTGTCAGAGAGAGAGAAAGAGAGAGAGAGAAAGAGAGAGAGATAGAGAGAGAGAGAGAGAACAAGAAAAGCTAATTGCTGCAACAACCCCTTTAACATATTTGTTTGTGATTTCCCAGTATTGTTGAATTGCTCTATGTAAGCTCTGGTAGAACAGGAGCCCTGTCTGAAAACATGTTCTTGAGTTTGGGGATTGGGAAAAGTTCCCTTGGTCAAGTTTGGGGCTGAAATGCACTAGTCATTGACCACAGTACTGCTGAGCTCCACTCTTGAGCCTTAGTCTGGCATCCACACTCTCTGGAATGGCCTAAAATAGCTATTTCTGGCATCCTCTTTGAGTGCTGTTTACTGCATCTCATTTTCAGCAGAATTCACTGCAGGATTTATCCAGTTCAGAGTATTTAATAATGAGGGAGCAGCTAATGCCTTGTGTGTACAAGGAGAGTACTCTACTCCTTGTGTGCTGGAATAAAGGTCACTAGATGTAACACTGAATTTGTGGGTCTTTGTGGGGACCACAAGGGTTTGTGAGTGAGGTTGATTGTGTGCATGTGTGTGTGTTGAGTGTGGTGTGAGCATGTGCATGTGTGTGGGAGTGTAACTTCACTTCCTCTTTGATGAGTCAGATAATCTATAAGGGAGAGGGAGATGTGTCCCCTCCTAGGGAGCAGCACTTAAGGAATTCATGAAGGAAGAGTCCAGCAAGGGAATCCAAGAACAAATGTCCATGATAGTTGAAGAAAAGTCAGGAGGAGGTGCTGTGACACTAAAGCTAAGGATTGAGAAGTTTTTATGGAGGAAGGAGATCAATGCTGCCAATGGAGAATGAATGAGGACCAAAGATTCCTCTGGATTTGGCCATTAAGGACTTTGGACTCACTAACAGACCTCTCATTGCCACCTTCTCTCCTTGTTTCCTAGCACTGCATCGGTGGAGGAGATTACTTCCCAGAGGGTAATCCCATCCAGTGTGAAGACTTCTCTGCTTTTGACTGGAATGGACATGGAAATCATATTGGTTACAGCAGTAGCCGGGAGATAACAGAGGCAGCTGTGTTCCTCTTCTACCATTGAGAACTTCATATGATGGGACCCAAAACTCTTTTCCCAGTTATGGGGTCTCAAGTATGGAGAACCACTTGCTAGTAGCAGAGCAAATAAGAATAAATCATATAATTCAGGGATTTGTGTTTGTGTTAGTTGGTTTTGTGTCACTGTGATCAAAATAGCGATCAAGAACTAGTTAGAGGAGGGAAAGTTTATTTTGGCTCATGGTTTCAGAGATTCTGTCCATGGTGAATCAAGTCCATTGCTCTGGGCCCAAGGTGAGACAGAACATCTTAGTGGAAGGGTGTGGTGGAGGAAAGTTACCCCACTCATGGCAGCCAGGAAGGAAGGAGAGAGAGAGAAAAGATGAGAGAAGATGAGAGGAGAAGAGAAAAGAGAAGAGAGTGGGATTGGGCCTCAGGGAAAAAGAATCTTTCTAGGACATGACCTCAGTTACCCACCTTCTCCAGCCATGCCCCACCTGCCTACAGTTACTCCCAGTCAGTTCATTCAAATTAGGATTGACTGATTAGGTTACCATGCTCACAATCCAGTTCTTTCACCTCTGAATATTCCTGAATTAACACAGGATTTTTGGAAGACACCTCATATCTACACCATGAGTGTTTTTATGAATTCTCTTCATTTAGGGAGTAAAGCACTGTAGGAGATTTCAAAAGACTGTTGCTCTGACCAATTCTACTTCAACAATTTTTGTGCTTTGAGTGTTAAGGCTTAGGAATCCTGATAGGAGAATATAAGGATTGAGTGCTGTTTACTGTTTATCCCAAATCCCCTTTAAAATAGCCAGAGGAATAAAGGGCATGGAGGAGGCATTTTATCCTACTCCTTCTTAATGTACCCATATGGACTACTCAATTTTCATCCTCTACCTGAAACTCCTAAAGAAGAATATAGTTTTTTTTGTGGGGGGGGGGAATAGGGTACAACAAAGAAGGAAGAGACACTCAATATTCATATGTGGTATATCCATCCATATCTTGGTGGTTGGGTATCTCCTTAGAGAAAGATGGGGCTGGTGGGCCTATGATGATGACTCTTCTAGGGTAGTGGCTAACCCTCCTGGGAGCCCATCTTCAGGCCCTTATTCAAAAGGAGCCAAGTGACCCATTCATACCCACTGTTGTTAGTAAAGGTAGGATGGGATGACATTGGTACTGGCCCTTGATTAAATGTTAGGCATTTAAAAGGGTGGGGGTACTTTATTAGAATTTAAAACTGGATATTCAAAGCAGATCAGGGACTCTGGAGGTTGGATATAATAGAATAAGGAAGTAATCCACAGCAGGACAGCTGCTGCCACATCCTAGTGAAGGAAAGAAGCTGTCATCTCTCCAGGGGACATGTGGAAGACAAAGGAAGGAACCACTTTACAGCCTCTGTGTGTGGTCCAGCAGGGACCTGAGGGAGCTAATTCCTGGCAAACCTAAGATTAGCCTGAAATATAGGTCCAGTCAACAAGCACTGCATGACAAAGAGTGTACTTAAGTGACCAGCAGAAAATCAGATGTGGAGAGAGGTTTACACAGGGAACAACTGGTCATAAAACCCACCCAGTTCTGCCCCTCCCCTCCAATTTGGCTACTTGTAGGACAGGCTGGAAATGAGGTGTCTGGTTAGGAATTCAGAAGGGCAGGGGAGGAGAGCTTGAGTTTGGAGACTGAACCTACAACCAGGAAATGTTGGGGCCACAGGTAACATAGTGGACTTATAATTGACTCCTCCACCACACAAGTGTAACCCAGGAGAGATCCATGGGATACAGTCTTTCAGAGTGCACTGACAATTACTGTGCCCTGGAGGTGTGCTGATTTAAAATCTCCAGACCAACTGGCATTCAGTGAAGAGCTTGGATCCCATATAAACCTAAACCCTGGCTCCAGGAATTCTGCCTATGGGATTACCTCTCTCACTCCAGCAACCCAGTGTGTGGAACATCATGCTCCAGATGACCCTACCTAAAACTGCTTAGGAGAGAAGCTGAGAACATTTTGTACTCCAACAGAAAAATTCTTTAACTTTGCATTGAGATTCATTCATTCTCTTTCTCTTTCTCTCTCTCTCTCTCTCTCTCTCTCTCTCTCTCTCTCTTTTCCTTTTGCTGTTTAATTGTGACATTAATGGTATGTGAACATTTATACATACTCATATTTGTATTTTTTATTATTTCTACCATTTTTGAAGCCAGTTATTTTTCATAGAACCCTTTTTTGAGGACTAGGATGTTTGAAGGTATATTTTAGTTTTGCTTTGTGTTCTTTTTCTTTAATTTAAATTTTTTCCTTTATATATATATTTCTCTTACCTGTTTCCTTTGATTATTTCTCTCTTTTCTTCTGCTAATAGCCAATATCTATTGTTCTCTCTTCCACTCCTACTTTAACTTTTACTTCTATCTTCTCTTCTTCTCCATCATAATCATTACATCCTATATCATTTCTGCTCTCTCCCTGTCCACTATTTGAAATTGTAAACCCTTTTGCAAACTTGCTGTTTTTATTGTAGGCAATAACTGATCATATCATTGCCTTTTATTGTGACAATTAACATTGTAGATGTTATGGTAGGAAAGCTTTGGTTTAATTCTGTATATTGCTTGCATTGTTGTTTTTATTATTTGTCTCCCCCTAAACAGTGAGGTACTGGAAACGTCCAGAGAATTATAAGTCCATAGGGGAGAAACTCTACTGCCTCAGATCCATATGTTAGATGGGTAGATACACAAACAACATGAAAAAGCAAGGAAAAAAATCACCTCAAACAAACCAATATACTCAAAATACCAGAATCCAGCAACATCACAGTGGAAGAAATGTCAGAGAAGGAGTTTAGAATGTATATAGTTAAACTGATCTGCAAAGTAAAGGAGAGTATCAGAGAGAAAATACAGGAAGTGAAAGAGTACTTCAATAAAGAGATAAAGATTCTGGGAAAAAAGGCAGAAATCCTTGAAATGAAAGAATTAATCAATCAAATTGAAAATTCAATTAAAAGCATCACCAACAGACTAGATCACTTGGAAGACAGAGTTTCAGGCAATGAAGACAAAATATATAACCTTGGAAATAAAGTTGACCATGAAGAAAACATGTTAAGAGACCATGGACAAAACTTCCAAGAAATATGGGATTTAAAATTTACTGGGGTAGATAAAGGTTCAGAGATTTAAAAAAAAAAATGAATGCACAATCTTTTCAATGAAGTTGTATCAGAAAATTTTTCAAACCTAAAGAATGCAATGGAAAATCAAATACAGAAGGCTCACAGAACCCCAAATATACAGAATTACAACAGACCCACAACAAGGGATATTATTATGAAAATGCCTAACATACAGAATAAGGATTGAATTTTAAAGGCTGACAGGAAAAAATGACAGGTAACACTTAGAGGTAACATTCATGTATGACTGCATATATGATGAGATTCTACATCACGTACAACCAGAGAAATGAAAAGTTGTGCTCCATCTGTGTACAATGAATCAAAATGCATTCTGCTATCATGTATACCTAAGTAGAATAAATAAATTTTAAAAAAATTTCTTGCTATATTGTGATGTCAATTTATTCTGCCTATGAAGTTCTAGCTAGAACCAGGGAGCACATTAGACAAAATTTCTCCAAAGGTATATAATGTGTAAGTAGAAGCACAGACCTCCAAAGGAAAAAGAAAATCCAAGCCCTGTGCAAATAAAATAACCAAAGTTCATAAACTGTAATAAAATTATAAAATGTAACAAAGACATAGCACTTATGATATCAATTTAGCTATAAACTTTTCTAATCTTTTCACATACATTATTCTAGCAAAATACCCAGATGTAGTAATTACAGGAAATTTCCAAGACTGTTGGCAAATCTCAGAATATTTTGGTCCACTGAAAACCTTACTGCATTAGCAGAAGCTGTGCAAATGGACCATTCTATACTTATAAGGCAAGAGTTATTGGTGTGGCTTCAGTTTTTAAGTGAAATTTCTTACTGGAATTTATTGACTATGAATTGTATTCCATTTTAACATGATTTGTGTAAAATATACTTTAGGTATATAGTTTGCCATTATTCAACTTCAAAATTGGGATCAATATATTTGCTTAACATGGGAATAAACTCTGATCCTTTCTCAATTAAGAAAATGTTTCAAAGGAGAAAGGTAGAGGGGAAGGATGATGGGAAATTGATTTCCATGCATGTATAAGTTTGTCAGGATGAACCCAACTGCTATGTATAACTATAAAGCTCTAATAAAAAATAAAATGTTTCAGTTTTATGAAAAAAAAAAAAGAAACCAAAGTGGATCTCAGATGATTGCTCAATGCAGGCCCTCAAAACAAGTAGGCCTTATATTTACCAAGCTCTACATGAAAATGGATACCAACCAAAAATTCTATGTCCAGCAAAACTGAGCTTCAGAATTGATGATGAAATAAAAACCTTCCATAATAAACAAAAGAATTCATAGCTAGAAAGCTTGCACCACAAGTTATACTCAATAAAATATTTCTTGAAGAAGAAATGAAAAAAAAGGTGAATAAGAGCAAAGAGAGAAACTACACTAAAAGAGAAGTGAATAAATTGAAAAACTAATTCAAATTAAAAACTAGAAAAAAACACAATGACCAGGAATAAAAATCACATCTCAATAAGATAGCCTTAACTCATCAATCAAAAGACATGGACTGGCAGAATGGATTATTAAAAATACCTAACAATATTCTGTCTCCAAGAGACTCACCTCAGAGGCAATGACATCCACAGACAAAAAGTGAAAAGGTGGAAAAAAACATCACCCACATAGATCTCATAAACAAGCAGGGTTTTCTCTCCTTGCATCAGATAAAGCGGACTTTAAGCCAAAGTTAATCAGAAAGGACAAAGAAGGACATTTCATACTGCTTAAGGGAATTATACATGAATGAGACATAACAATTATAAATATTTATGTCTCAAACAATGGAGCGTTATACATCAAACAAAACTTTCTTGACTTCAAGAAGCAAATAGAAGACAACACAATAATACTGTGTGACTTTAACACACCTCTCCCACCACTGGATAGATCCTCCAAACAAAAACTAAATTAAAAAGCTATTGAACTAAAAAGTATAATTAATAATTTAGACTAAACAGACATATAGAGAATATTTCATCCATCAATGACTTTCTTCTCAGCAGCATATGGATCCCTCTCTAAAAGGGACCATATCTTGGGCCACAAAGTAACTTTTATCAAATACAAAAAATAGACATAATATCTTGCATTTCATTAGATCATAAGAAAATGAAATTAGAAATCAACAATAGAATACAAAATAGAAGCTACTGTAACACCTGGAGACTAAATAATATGCAATTAGTGACAAATGGATAGCAGAAGAAATCAGGGATAAAATTTTAAAAATTTTAGAGGTAAATAAGAATAGTGATACAATATAGCAAAATCTATAAGACACTATGAAGGTGGTTCTAAGAGGAAAGTTAATTGCATTGAGTTTATTCATTAATAGAATAGAAAGCCAACAAATAAACAACCTAACTTTATATCTGAAAGCCCTAGAAAAAGAACAAACCAACCCCAAAATCAGTAGAAGACAGGAAATAATTAAAATCAGGGTTGAAATCAATGAAATTTAAATGAAATAAACAATCAAAAAAATCAACAAAACCAAAAGTTGGTTCCTTGAAAAAATCAATAAAATTGATAAACTCTTAGCCAAAAGAGAAAGGGAGAAAAATTTACTAAAATTTGTAATGAAAATGGAAATATCACAACAGACACTACTGAGATACACACAGTAATCAGAACCTATTTTGAAAATTTATACTCTAATGAAATAGAAAATCTCAAAGACATCAACAAATTTCTAGAAACATATGACTTACTCAAATTGAATCAGGAAGACATATAAACAGATCAATTTCAAGCAATGAAATTAAAGATGCCATCCAAAGCCTACCAAGAAAGAAAAGCCCAGGACAATGCGGATTCTCAGCTGAGTTCTTCCAACCCCTCACAGAAGAACTAACACAGAATTAACACAAAAGAACTAACTAATCCTTCTCTAATTACTCCATGAAATAGAAAAGGAGGGAAACCTTCCAAACAAATTCCATGATACTAATTATCACCCTGATACCAAAACCAGACAAAGAGACATCAAGGAAAGTAAACTTCAGACCAATATCACTGATGAACACAGGTTTAAAAATTCTTAATAAAATGCTGAGAAATCACATACAGAAACATATCAAAAAGATATTGCAGGGCAGATCCAAGATGGAGGCCTAGATGGACACTGTGTTCCTAGTCTCTCCAGAACCAAGATTAAAGTAGTGGAAATACTGTTTCTCTGCAAGTTATTAGATGACCCCCAACAGCTGCCACCACACAGGAATTCCAGTCGCATGCCCCAGAGGGTCATCAGGCCCCAGGGTTTGCGCAGGACCCCGGCCACTCACCCGCGCAGAACCCAGACCAATCGCCATTGCAGGACCTGCTCCAGCACCCACACATGGCGCAGGACCTCTGGTCACCCACCCAAGTAGGACCCCTAGTCATAGCTCCCACGTGGGACCCCTACTTCCCACACAGGAAGCCTGGTTGCTGCTCCTGCATGGACCACCATGGAACTCTACCACCATGGAACTCCCCCATTTGCCTATACCGAGGGACACTGGACAGGATCTGGAGTCAACCTTCTACTTCTGCACAGCATGCCACAGAGCTGCATCTCCAAACACATTGCCAATGCCAATGCCCAGACCGGCCCTACACCCTAACTCTGAAAGCAGATGCCTCCATTTTGGGTCTCCTTCATCACCATCTTAGACCTAAGCAGAGAGATACCAGTGAAAAACAGAAAACATCACCTACTTGATGAAAAGGGAAGCAAGCCTTTTTATTTACCTTGAGATTTTTTTCCCTCTATTATCCTTTTTTTTCTTTTCTTTTTTTCTTTTTATTTATTTAATTTATTTTTTCTACTTAGGCATGCATGATAGCAGAATGCATTTTGATTCATTGTACACAGATGAAGCACAACTTTTCATTTCTCTGGTTGTACATCATATAGAATCACATCATATATGCAGTTATACATGAAGCTAGGGCTATGATGTCCATCTCATTCCACCATATTTACTGCCCCTATGCCCCCTCCACCCTCTCTTTTGACCAAGGTTCCTCCATTCTTCCTGTGTCCCCTCCCTCATTATGGATCAGCATCCACTCATCAGAGAGAACATTCAGCATTTGGTTTTGGGGGATTGGCTTACTTTGCTTAGCATGATGTTCTCCAACTCCATCCATCTACCTGCAAATGCCATTTTATTCTCTTTTAATGCTGAGTAATATTCCATTGTGTATATATACCACAGTTTCCTTATCCATTCATCTATTCAAGGGCATCTAGGTTGGTTCTACAGTTTAGCTATTGTGAATTGTGCTGCTATAAACATTGAAGTGCCTACATCACTGTAGTATGCTGTTTTTAAGTCCTTTGGGTATAGACTGAGGAGTGGGATGCCTGGGTCAAATGGTGGTTTTATTCCAAGTTTTCTGAGGAATCTCCAGATTGCATTCCGGATTGGTTGTACCAAGTTGCACTCCCACCAGCAATGTATGAGTGTACCTTTTCCTCCACATCTTCACCAACACTTATTGTTGTTTGTATTCTTGAAAACTGCCATTATGACTGGGGTGAGATGAAATCTTAGAGTAGTTTTGATTTGCATTTCTCTAATAGCTAGAGATGTTGAACATTTTTTCATATGTCTGTTGATCAATTGTATATTTTCTGAGAAGTTTCTGTTCAGGTCCTTAGCCCATTTATTGATTGGGTTCTATTATTTTCTGATGTTAAGTTTTTTGAGTTCTTCATATAGCCTGGAGATTAGTGCTCTATCAGATATGCGTGTGGCAAAAAATTGTTCCCAGAATGTAGGCTCTCTGTTCACTTCATTGCTTGTCTCTTTTGCTGAGAAGAAGCTTTTATTTTGAATTCATCCCATTTATTGATTCTTGATTTTACTTCTTGCACTATAGGAGTCTTGTTAAGGAAGTAAGGTCCTAAGCTGACATGATGAAGATTTGGCCCTACTTTTTCTTCTATTGGGTGTAGGGTCTCTGGTCTAATTCCTAGGTAGGTGATCCACATTGAGTTGAATTTTGTGCATGGTGAGAGATAGGTTAGTTTCATTTTGCTGCATACGGATTTCCAGTTTTCCCAACACCATTTATTGAAGAGGCTGTTTTATCTCCAATGTACATATTTGGCACCTTTGTCTAGTATAAGAAAACTGTATTTATGTGAGTTTGTCTCTGTGTCCTCTACTCTATACCATTGTTCTACATGTCTATTTTGGTGCCAGTACCATGCCATTTTTGTTACTATAGCTTTGTATAGTTTAAGGTCTGGTATTGTAATGCTTTCTGCTTCACTCTTCTTGCTAAAAATTGCCTTACTATTCAGGGTCTCTTATTCTTCCAAATTAATTTCATGATTGCCTTTTCTACTTCTATAAGGAATGATGTAGGGATTTTAATTGGAATCACATTGAATCTATATAGCATTTTGGATAGTATAGCCACTTTGACAATATTGATTCTGCCCATCCAAGAGCATGGGAGATTTTTCCATCTTCTAAGGTCTTGTATGACTTCTTTCTTTAGTGTCCTGTAGTTTTCATTGTAGAGGTCTTTCACCTCTTGTAAAATTGATTCCCAAGGTTTTTTTTTTTTTTTTGAGGTTATTGTGAATGAAGAAAGAAAACTTCAGACCAATATCCCTGATGCACATTGACACAAAAATTCTCAATAAAATTCTGGCAATTTGTATACAAAAACATATTTAAAAGATAGTGCACAACAATCAAGTGAGTTTCATCTGAGGTATGCAAGGTTGGTTCAACATATAGAAATCAATAAATGTAATTCATCACATCAATAGACTTAAAGTCAAGAATCATATGATTATCTCTACAGATGCTGGGAAAGCATTTGACAAAATACAGCACCTCTTCATGTTCAAACACTAGAAAAACCAGGGATAGTAGGAACATACCTTAACACTGTAAAAGTTATCTATGCAAAAATAAAAGCCAACATCATTCTCAATGGGGAAAAATTGGAAGAATTCCCCTTAAAAACAGAACAGCATGTAATCCAAGCACTTTGTGATGCTGAGACAGGAGAATTGCAAGTTCAAAGCCAGCCTAAGCAACAGTGAGGCACTAAGCAACTCAGTGAGACCCTGTCTCTAAATAAAACACAAAATAGGGCTGGGGATGTGGCTCAGTGGTCAAGTGCCCCTCAGTTCAATCTCCAGTACCAAAAACAAAAACAAACAAACAAACAAACAAAAAAGACAGGGATGTTCTCTTTCACCACTTCTATTCAACACAGTCCTTGAAACTCTAGCCAGAGCAGTTAGAGAGACAGAAGAAATTAAAGGGATATGAATAGGAAATAAAATAGTTAAACTATCATTATTTGCCAACATGATTCTTTACTTAGATGTTCTAAAAACTTCCACCAGAAAACTTATAGAATGAATAAATGAATTCAGCAAAGTAAAAGGATATAAAATCAATACCCATAAATCAAATGCATTTCTGTACATCAGTGATGAATCCTCTGAAAGAGAAATTAGAAAAACTATCCCATTCACAATAGTCCTCCAAAAAATGAAATACTTTGGGATGAATTTAGCAAACAGGTGAGGACCTCTACAATGAAAACTATAGAACACTAAAGAAAGAAATTGAAGAAGACCTTAGAAGATGGAAAGATCTCCCATGCTCTTGGATAGGCAGAATCAATATCATCACAATGGCCATACTACACAAAGCAGTATACAGATTCAATGCAATTCCAAATAAAATCTCAACATCATTCTTTATAGAAATAGAAAAAGCAATCATGAAGTTCATTTGGAAAAATAAGAAACCCAGAATAGCCAAAACAATTCTTAGCAAGAAGAGCAAAGCAGGAGGCATCACAATGCCAGACTTTAAATTATATTACAAAGCTATAGTAATAATAACAGCATGGCATTGGATCAAAATAGACATGTAGACCAATGGTACAGAATAGAAGACACAGTGGAAAAAACCCACATAAATACAGTTATCTCATACTAGACAAAGGTGCCAAAAACATACACTGGAGAAAAGATAGCCTCTTCAACAAATGGTGCTGGGAAAACTGGAAATTCATATGCAGCAAAATGAAACTAAACTCCTATATCTCACCATGGACAAAACTGAACTCAAAGTGAATCAAAGACCTAGGAATTACACCAGAGACCCTGCACCTAATTGAGGAGAAAGTGGGCCCAAATCTTCTTCCTGTCAGATTAGGGCCTGACTTCCTTAACAAGACTCCTAAAGTGCAAGAAATTAAAGCAAGAGTAAATAAATGGGATGTATTCAAACTAAAAGGGTTCTTCTCAGCAAAAGAAACAGTCCATGAGATGAACAGAGAGCCTACATTCTGAGAACAAATTTTTGCCACATGCACATCTGGTAAAGCACTGATATTCAGGATATATAAAGAACTCAAAAAACTTAACACCAAAAAAACAAACAACTCAATCAATAAATGGGCCAAGGAGTTGAACAAACACTTCTCAGAAGAAGATATACATTCAATCAACAAATATATAAAAAAATGCTCAACATATCTAGCCATTAGAGAAATGCAAATCAAAACTCCTCTAAGATTTCATCTCACTCCAGTCAGAATGGCAGTTATCAAGAATACAAACAACAAAAAGTGTTGGTGAGGATGTGGAGGAAAAGGAATGCTCATACATTATTGGTGGGACTGCAAATTGATACAACCATCTGGAAAGCAATATGGAGATTCCTTAGAAAACTTGGAATGGAACCACCATTTGACCCAGGCATCCCATTCCTCAGTCTATACCCAAAGGACTTAAAAACAACATACTACAGTAATGCAGCCACTTCAATGTTTATAGCAGCACAATTCACAATAGCTAAACTATTGAATCAACCAAGATGCCCTTCAATAGATGAATGGATAAAGAACACAATGGAGTATTACTCAGCATTAAAAGAGAATAAAATTATGGAATTTGCAGGTAGATGGATGGAGTTGGAGAACATCATGCTAAGTGAAGTAAGCCAATCTCAAAAAACCAAAAGCTGAATGCTCTCTCTGATAAGTGGATGCTGATCCATAATGGGGGAGGGGGTATGGGAAGAATGAAGGAACTTTGGTCAAAGAGGAGGGGAGGAAATGGATGGGACATGGAGGCAGGTTAGATGGTGGAATGCAAGGGATAAAAATGCCCTAGGTTTATATATGACTTCCCATATAGTGTAACTCTATATTGTGTACAACCAGAGAAATGAAAAGTTGTGCTCCATTTGTGTAAAATGAATCAAAATGCACTCTGCTGTCATTTAGAATAAAAAATATATATACAAAAATGATATTGTACCATGATCAAGTGGGGTTCATCCCAAGGATGCAAGTAAGTTCAAAACAGGGAAATCAATAAATGTAATTCATCACATCAATAGACTTAAAGACAAGAAGCACATGATTATCCCAATATGTGCAGGAAAAACATTTGACAAAATACAGCACTTGTCATGTTCAGGACACTAGAAAAACTATGGATAGTGGGAATATAATTCAACATTATAAAAGCTATCTATGCTAAATCCAAGGCCAACATCATTCTAAATGGAGAAAAATTAAAAGCATCCCCTCTAAAAACTGTAACAGGACAGGGCTGACATCTTTCACCACTTCTATTCTACATAGTCCTACAAGCTCTAGCCAGAGCAATTAGAACAAAGAAATAAAAGGGATACAAATAGGAAAAGAAGAACTGAAACTATCCCTATTTGCTGATGACATAATTCTATATTTAAAATACCCAAAAACTCCACCATAAAACTTCTAGAAGTCATAAATTCAGCAAGGTAGCAGGATATAAAATTAGCACCCATCAATCAATTGTGTTTCTATACATCCATGATGAATCCACTGAAAAAGAAATTTTAAAAACTATTCCATTTAGAATAGTGTCAAAGAAATAAAATATTTGGGAATCAATTTATCAAAAGAGGTGAAAGACCTCTGCAATGAATACTACAGAACACTAAAGAAAGAAATTGAAGAAGACATTAGAAGATGGAAAGATCTCCCATGTTCTTGGATAGACAGAATTAACATTGTCAAAATAGCCATACTACCAAAAGCACTATGTAGATTTTAATGCAATTCCTATTAAGAGTCCAATGATGTTCTTCATAGAAATAGAAAAAGCAATCATGAAATTCATTTGGAAAAATAAGAGACCCAGAAAAGCCAAAGCAATCCTTAGCAAGAAGAGTTAAGCAGCAGAAGACATCACAATACCAGATCTTAAACTATACTACAGAGCCATAGTAACAAAAATGGCATGATATTGGCACCAAAATAGACATATAGCCCAATAGTACAGAATAGAAGACACAGAGACAAACCCACATAGTTATCTCAGACTAGACAAAAGGCTCCATAAACAGGCTTTGGGGAAAAGATAGCCTATTCAATAAATGGTGCTGGGAAAACTGGAAATTCGTATATAATAAAATTAAATTAGACCACTATCTCTCACCCTGCACAAAATTCAACTCAATGTGGATCAAGGTTCCAGGCATTAGATTAGAGACCATGTGCCTATGAGAAGAAAATGTACACTCAAACCTCCAGCGTGTCAGCTTAGGAACTGAATTTTCAACAAGATTCCTAAAATGCAAGAAGTAAAATCAAGAATCAATAAATGGGATTGTATCAAACTAAAAAGCTTCTTCACAACAAAGGAAACAATCAAGAACATGAAGAAAAGGCCTACAGAATGGAAGAAAATCTTTGCCACCTGCACCTCAGATAGAGCATTAATCTCCAGGATATATAAAGAACTCAAAAAACTTAACAGCAAAAAGACAACCCAATCAATAAATGAGTTACGGAAGTGAACACACACTTCACAGAAGAGAAAATATGATCAGTCAACAAATATATGAAAAAATGTTCAACATCATTAGCAATTAGAGAAATGCAAATTAAAACTCCACTGAGATTTCATTGCACTTCAGTCAGAATGGCAATTATCAAGAATATAAGCAATAAAAAAAATAAAATAATAAAAATAAAAAAAAAAAGAATATAAGCAATATTAAGTGGTGGTGAGGATGTGGGGGAAAAGATACACTCATACATTGCTGGGGGGACTGAAAATTGGTGCATAACTCTGGAATGCAGTATGAAGAGTCCTCAGAAAACTTGGAAGAGAACCACCATTTGACCCAGTTATCCCACCCCTTAGCATATACCCAAAGGACTTAAAATCAGCATACTATAGTGACACAGTCACATCAATGTTCATAGCAGCTCAATTCACAATAGCCAAGCTATAGATCCAACCTACGTGTCCTTCAACAGATGAATGGATCAAGAAAATGTGATACATATACACCATGGAATATTACTCAGCCATAAAGAAGAATTAAATTATGGCATTTTCTGGTAAATGGATGGCACTAGAGACTATCATGCTAAGTGAAATAAGCCAATCCCCCCCAAAACAAATGCTGAATGTTCTCTCTGATATGGATGCTGATTCACAACAAGCAGGAAGGGTAGTGGAGGTTCATCAGATTGGACAGTAGGGAATGAGGAGAAAGATGAGAGCATGGGAATGGGAAAGACAGTAAAATGAATCAGACCTAACTTTCCTATGTTCATGTATGAATACATGACCAGTGTAACTCCACATCATGTGTAACCACAAGAATGGGAAGTTATACTCCATGTATGTATGATATGTCAAAACACATTCTACTGTCGTGTATAACTAAAATGAACAAATTTTTTTAAAAAGGAAGGAAGATGAGTTAGGTTCATGCCTATAATTCCAGTGTAAGGAGGCTAAGGCAGGAGGATTGGAAGTTCTAAGACAGCCTCAGCACTTAGTGAGGTTCTGAGTAACTTAGCCTGAGTAAAAATAAAAAGGGCTGGGAATGTAGCTCAGTGGTTAAGTGACCCTGGGTTCATTTCTGGTCCTAAAAATAAAAAAAGGAAGATGAGCTGTAATAGTTCATTTGAGGGTGTGTTTTAGTCAACTTTTTTGCTTCTGTGACTAAAGAACACAAACAAAACAACTGTAAAGGTGGAAAACTTCATTTGGTGGAAAACTTCACGATTTCAGAGGTCTCAATCCATAGGTAGCAGACTCCATTCCTTGGGGCTCGAGTGTGGCAGAGGGAACTAGCTCACAGGATGATCAAGAAGCAGAGAGAGAGGTCTCTACTTGCCAGATACAAATATATACACCAAAACCACACCCCCACTTCCCACCTCCTTCATCCACAACCTACCACTTCAGTTACCACTCAGTTAATCCCTGTCAGGCAATTTATCACTGATTGGGTTAAGACTCTCACAACCCAATCATTTCTGCTCTGAACCCTCTTGCATTGTCTCACACATGAAATCTGGGGGGACACTTCACATCTAAACCATAACAGGGTGTGAGTGAAAGCTTGTAATCATCTCTGAGAATGGGGAGAAGCTGAGCAGGAACAAGTAAAAAAAATTATTGGCAGCCCTGGAGAAGGTACAGCTGAAGCTTAACATGTCGCACCTGAGTGCTGACAGTCGCCAGCGCTCACATCCATGGCCTCCTCTACC
>CM053400.1:104620245-104717051 GCA_028644305.1 Xerus rutilus
AAGAGGCTTCAGCACCAGAGCAAATCAATCATACCCACAGTTTACTTCTCCCTTTGTCCTGTTCCCTTCATGTAACTCTGCCTCCTCCTCTTCCTCCACCTCAGTTCCTTTTTATGGTTTGCTTTAAGATCTTACAACATAATTCTACTTCAGTCTTGCTCACGTACTTCTGTCACATCTTCTCTTCTAGTCCAAAGATCTGCTGTCTCCCACACTGGGAGAAAAGCTGAAGCCAGGGAGTGATGAACTCAGCCTAATTCTATCTTAAGATTAAAAGCCATCTCGACACGAGGTCATAAAAGGTGCATTTTTGTTTACTTGCTTGGACCATATTTGGCTTTGATTAGGTAACTGCCTTCCTTAAAAATCTCGGCAGTGCCCCCATGCTGGAACCTGAGTGTACTCCCTATCTAAAGATGTTAAGCCTGGTAAATCACTGATTTGCTATCTGCTTCTGTATTGCACTTGCCGAAACACTGTCAGTTGTAAATTACTAAAATACTTACCTTTATAATTCTCTGTGCTATAAGAAAACCTCCTTGCTCCTGGACAAAGCTGCTGCCCTCATTTTTTAAGGGGACAGCCACTGTACAGCTAATTTATGTGCACAATATAAGCTTGCTTAATTTGATTTAAAACTGAAGTCAGTGGTCCTTTCTTTGTGTCTTGGGTTCAACAGAAGCTTAAAGCAGGACCTTGGGCAAGTATGACCCTGAGTTTCAATAAAGTACAGGTAATGATATCTGCCCTGGCTACCTCACAGAATTCCAGTGTGATCAGAAGTATGGTGTGTCATACATAACTTCAGGTACTGAGTTGACCCAGTTTCCCCTCTGCTGATTCTTTGAAAAGTGATTGCTTCTAGATTAAAGAGAATAGTCATTTTATTGGCCACCTCCATTTTGAGAATCAGAAATGTCCCCAATTCTGAAATGACTACAAATATGCTTTATCAGGGACTATGGCTTTTCTGATGAGTTCCCCCAGAGTGTCCATTTAGATTCAATGAACTGAAATGAGAAATGGGTTTAACACTTCTCAGACCACAGAGGTGGGCAATCCATTCTTTTGGGCCAAGAAATCTTCCACCACTAATGTTCAGTGGATCAGGCCAAAGTAAATGGTCAGAGTGAATTTATTGTAAGGAAAGAAGTGTTGGAGGTGGGGGCTGGGGTTGTGGCTCAGTGGTAGAGTGCTTGCCTCACACACGTGAGGCACTGGGTTTCATCCTCAGCACCACATACCAAATACATAAATAAATAAAATAAAGGTTTAAAAAATCTTATTTAAAAAAAAAGGGTTGGAGGTGGCAAATGTGGTACTCAGGCTGTGTGGATCTGAATTCTCTGACTTTGTGCTCTGAATGAGACCGCACCGTGCTTGGATAGGTATCTGCTTTGTATCGGCCCCTGAATTAATCAAAGTTATTTCTTCCTGGGAACCAAAAGCATATGTTCTCTTTCACCATCCTTCATCGCTTCTGAGCATTGACCCCTTTGAGAATCCAATAGAAGCTCTGAAACTTCTCCCCACAAAAAACCACTAATACATATTTTTTTAAAATTTCATCCTGTTGCCATGGTGTTCTCAGATGAAAAACCTCATAAAACTTCCTGTTCCTCCTTTCTGCCCCTCCTCCTCGACAAGTGTGCTGAGTGTGGAGCAAAGCTCAGTGAGTGTTTTCCTCTAACCTTGCTTTTTGTGTTCCCTTCCTACCCTTGGTCTCTTTCTAGCCCAGCTCTTGCCTGTCTCCAGCATTCCTGTGAAGCTCTGGAAAGTAGTATGTGCTTCGAACGATGGAACTGGTGCTTGGCTTCAGGACTATTGCTGCTCTTCTGTCTCCTGGTGACCAGTATTCAAGGTACTTTCCACCAACTGTCTTCTGTGACTGTGCACCAAAAGCGTGCTCAGATGTGAAAAGGGAGATAGAATGTGGCTCAATCCTGGAAGTGGGGTCTGGTCTTGCCGGCAACAGGAGTTCCTGTACTTGTAGAAGGTTGAGGAGACTTCCTTAGCTTTGGAGAATCAGGCTCCATCTCTTTTTCCTAAGGGTCATTCAAAAATAGGACCTGAGAGCCAGGCACAGTGGCGCAGCACTTGGGGAAGCTGAGACAGGAGAATCGCGAGTTCAAAGCCAGCCTCAGCAACAGCGAGGCACTAAGCAACTCAATGAGACCCTGTCTTTACATAAAACACAGAATAGGACTGGGGATGTGGCTCAGTGGTCGAGTACCCCTGAGTTCAATTCCTGGTACCAAAAAAAAAAACCCCAAAAAACAAAAACACAATAGGACCTGAGGAGATGGGGAAGTAGACCTCTTATATTTCATTCATTAATGGCTGCTGACCTGTGAAGCTGTATTTCTACAGTCAGGACTGTTGTAGCTCTCCTCACGTGCTCAGGGTCAGGGCTGCCTTTCATTCTCCTGTGACAACTGCAGGATCATCTTTCTTCATCTAGTACTGGAATTCCCAGAATTCTCAGGCCACAGAGAAGGAGTTAAGCTTTGATCTTCCTGGTTATTTCCCGAATAGAATCTCACATCTTTTTCATTTAAAGGGTTTTAATGCTCAAAATGAGAACAATGAGCAGCATGGGGAAGTTAGACAAACATCATAAAATTAGGAAGGTACGCAACTTTTTGGAAGATGAGTTAGTGGTATCTGGAAGAAACCTAGTCCATCCCTCATACAGGGCTTTGCTGGGTGGAAATCTTTTGGGTCTGGTCTGGTTTGTGGTTGTGTAAGCCTAGGGACATGTTGTATTCAGGGCCCTTTGTAATTATATGTACCCCTTGGGGCTGACTCAATGCATGGGACACTGGAATGGGCTTTGGAGTGTGGACTGATATGAAGTATTAATCCAACTGTTGAGAACCACACTACCAGGAGAACTGGAGTATTTTTGGAACTTTCTTTAGTTGTCTCAAACACACCCTGACAGTTAGACGTTGTCTGACTTTTCCATTTTGGACCTTCATCCCGGCCATTTATTCTCCTTTGGTTGAAAGATGACCTCTGATCATTGTGCCCAAAGGAATTTAGACATAATCGATCTTCTTTTTTGTACCAGGGATTGAACTCATGAGCACTCAACCACTGAGCCACATCTCCAGGCCTTTTTGTATTTTATTTAAAGACAGGGTCTCACTGAGTTGCTAAGCAGCTCAATGTTGCTGAGGCTGCCTTGGAACTTGGAATTCTCCTGCCTCAGCCTCCCAAGCCTCTGGGATTACGGATGCATACCACTGCCCCCAACCTAGACATATTGACCTTTATCAAAATTCTAATCATGCCCCTTCAGGTCCTCCCTGGCCATTCCAGGTTTAGGTCACAATGTATGACTTTAGGAGAATTTCTTAATTTCTAAATTTAATTTTGCTATTTCTCTTGAAAGAGGTGCCCTCTCTCTTACCTCTGGGTCTACATACATGCCTTTCTATCTGCCAGTCCCAGCCCTCTCTTTGTGTCTTAACATCCATTCCCTTTGTTTACTTCATGTCACCTGCCCTGGCCTCCTTGCTATCATTTAAATATGGCAGACACCCCCCCCGCTCCACCAGCAGGCCTTGGATCTAGTTCTTCCTTTTGCCTGGGTCACTATTACCCAACATGTCTGCTTGGCTTCCTCTCTCTTTCTTTAAGTCTTTGCTCAGATGTGACCTACTTATCTGTCACCTTATAAATGGCATCTCCCTCCCTAACCTCTGCTAGTACTCATGACTCTAAGTTTTTTCTTTTGTTATAACAATTGTCACTTCCTAACAAATGGATAGCATTAGTTTTGATTAGTTAGTGTTATACATTTCTCTAACTTAGAGTAATAAAACCAAAATTGAGCATTTACTGAGTGTCAGGCATTACAGTAGGCATTTTTTTTATTATTCCATTTAACTTTCATTCCATTTCATAAGAAATTTGTGAGGTGATAATCATTCTCTACAATTTCCAGATAAGAATACTATATTTCAGAGAGATTAAGAAATTCTACTAAGGACACACAGACGTAACTTCCAAACTGAGTCCATATGATTACGCTTTCCTGAGACTAAGCCCAGGGGAATCTCGATAAAGGCCAGTGTGTCTGTATCCTTTTGTGCATAGAATATGCCTACAGATAGATGATCATCTGGTCCTACTCTATGACTTCAGTCCTATTAAACACACTCAGGCTGAACTTAATTTTGCTGTATGCCTTGAAAAAGTTGCCTTCCTTCTTAGCTCTGAGCTTTTTGTTCACCTAGAATGCTTTGCACCCTCTGCTCTTCTGCTCTTTTGGCTTCCATTTTCATATGATTTCCTCCTGGAAACTTTGGGTTCCAGATTATGGTTTGTGAATTGCTTGTTTGGTTTTGTTTTCTTGAACTTCGTGAATCATGTTCAGTGTTAATGTTATTGAACTTGGCACAGTGTCTGGAATATAGTAAGTATTCAATAAATAATTGTTAAATAAATGAATGAATGACTTCAAAGATCTTCCTTTTAGACTATACATCTGTATATTCCAGAGGGAGCAAGTAGTTTTCTCCTTTTAGTGAGGGGTGATTTTATGGAAAAACTTAAGAAGCACTCTCAGACTTGAGTTTTTCAGCTCTCTAATTACAAGGAAAGCTCTCTGATTCAGGGTGTCTTCCACTGCTAGAGGACATTTTTTTGTCTTCCCACAGAACTTAGAAAGATAAAGCACAAACTATAAATGAAATCAGAAGAACTATGTTCTATCTGGGTTCTATGACATGAGATTTTTCTGAAAAATATAAAGCTTCCTGAGCCTCAGCTTATTCAACTCTATAATGGGTACAACATGCTTCTCATTTCTTTGAGAGGTTGCTATCAAGATCAAATGAAATAAAGAATATGAAATTGCAGCCAGGATTGGTGGTGTACACCTGTAACCTCAGCTACCAAGAAGCTGAGGCAGGAGGATCACAAGTTAGAGGCCAGTCTGGGCAACTTAGTAAGATTCTGTCTCAAAATAAAAAGCAAAATAAAGGCTGGAGATGTAGCTTGGTGTGGGGGAAATAAAAGTGAAGCTGCAGTTGGGACACACACAGTTTGAGACAGATAAAAGCCCAGGGTGAGGATCAAAAACTCCAAAGCCCGGAGTTCTTACCTGAACCCCAGGCCTGAATTTCTTGTCTTTTACATATTTCTTCCAGACTCTTCAGACATATGTTTAAACTCTGACTCATCATCTTCGTTCTGACTGTCCACTGCTATTTATCAGACCACCACAACACTGCAGCTTAAAATAATTGCACTTCTAGCCAGGCATGGTGGCATAGACCTGTAACCCTAAGCAAATGAGAGACTGAGGAAGGAGGACCACAAATTCAAGGCCAGCCTCAGCAATTTACTGAGAACTAGTCTCAAAATAAAAAAATAAAAGATGCTGGGGGTGTAGCTCAGTGGCAAAGTACCCCTGGGTTCAATCCCCAATATTGCAAAAAGTAAAAATAAGAAAATCACAATTATTTATTTTGTCCACAAATCTATGGGTAAACTGTACTCAGCACTTCTCACCTAGCACTTCTCCTATACCTGCAGAAAGATCCTGGTTGTCTTAGGGTCATCTCAAAGGCATCTTCATTCACATGACTAGTGAATGAAGAGGTGCCTGGCACCACCCAGCTGAAGCCTCCTAGAGTGTGTTCCAAGAGAGACAGGCAAACACTACATGATCTCTCTCTCTCTCTCTTTTTTTTTTTTTTTTTTTTTTGGTAGTATGGTGATTGAACCCAGGGGCGCTTTACCACTGTGCTACATCCCCAACCCTTTTTATTTTACATTTTGAGATCAGATCTCACTAAATTGCTGAGGCTGGCTTCTAACTTGTGATCCTCCTCCCTCAGCCTCCCAAGTTACTGGGATTACAGGCATGCGCCACTGCGCCTGGCTGCATGGTCTTTTGTAATCTAGTTTTGCAAGTCAGAGTTCTGCATTCTGTTCATTGAGGCAGTTATCAAAGCCAATCCAGGCTCAAAGGGAGAGGATACAAACTCCATCAATTGATGGGAGGAGTGTAAAAAAATTTTAGACTTTTAAAAAACCTCTACAATCAAACTTACTGCTCTTCCACTATTCCCTGTCATTGTCCGGTTGCTTAAGCCAGAATTCTCGGAGTTATCCTCAATACCTTTCTTTCCCTTGCTTCTCACATCCAATGAATAAATTCTATTAGTTCCACCTTCAAAAATACCTCTTAAATATGTCCCATTCCATCCACCTCAATTGCCAGCCATTCATTTTCTTTTATAACTGATACCACTTATCCTGACTACTCTTTTAATTCCATTCTTTCTAGCTTATTCTACACACTGCCATTGGTATCCATTTTCTAAACTGACTATTTATTCACTCTTTTGCTTAAAACTCCTTTGTAGCTGCTATGGTAGATGAGAGAGCAGAAACTCTGAGTATAAAACTCCCACATCATAATAAAGTTACATCCTGCCCTCACCTAGACAATTCTTTAAATGAGTCTTGCTTTTGTGGACTTCAAGCATTGGATACTTTTTCTTTCTTTCTTTCCCCCTCTGGTTGGAACACTTACTATTCCCAGTCCTTATCTTTCACTGGCTTAATCCTGTTTATGTGAATTCTACTCACACTTCTATGGAAGTCATTCCTGACCCCCAAACTCAAGTGATGTATTTCCTTTTATGTGCCCCTTAAAGATCTGTATTTTCCTTATCTCAACACTTATCAGCAATAATAGAATCATTTTATTTCCTCTGTTCACTAGAGTGGAAGTTCCTAAGGGAAAGAGCTATGTCCATCTATTGTATGCACAGGGAGATTGGCCTATAATAGGTGCTTACTAGATAAGATATTCCCTTGTTAGATAAGGGAATAAATGAATAAGTTGATGTACATGCTATGTATGTAGAGGTGGATGGATAGAAGGAGAGATGGAGCAAGTTAGGAGTCATTCTTTCAGCCAAGCTGGCATTTCAGACTAGACTTACTGGCCCTGATCAGTTCTTTCTCTTATTTCCCGCAGTGGCTACTTCAAATCTTCACCTGCATCTTCAAGGCATGTTGTCTCTGTCTTCTGCCTCTCAGCAAAGACCTTGCCCCTTTGCTGAAGAAGCAAGTGGTGCTTAGAGATCATTAAGCAGAAAGCCCCTCAGCATCCTGTCCGCCACTTCCAAACTAGAAACTTCTCTACATCCTCGACTATCTTCCTTCCTCCCCTTTCTCTCAGAGGATGAGGTCTCCCCACTTCCAGACAAGACTTGTGCCTTCGGTTTTGTGCTGAGCCCCAAGAAGCCCAGCATCATCTGTCACCTTCCTTCTCTCCATGCCTCTCTCTCCACTGGCTTCCTCCCATGACCAACCTAGCTCAAGCCATTTCCTTTCCTAAAAAACAAAAGACAAAAAAAAATATTCTCTTTACCTTCCACACAATGTCCTTTACTTAATGCCCTAGATCATCCTTCTCTTTCACACTGAAGTATCTTGAAAAACTGGTTTATTTCTCTTATTTCTCCTTTCTCACCTTCAGATTCCATTGCAATATTACTCATTAAACTCATTATATCTACTCTTTCAGGAAATAGCAACCTGTTTATTTTGTTACCCAAGTCACAAATCTAGGGTCTTGATGTTCATTGCTAAATTACTTCCTAAAAAAGGTTTGTAAGAATTTTAAAATATCTGATATCATTAGAGAACTCCAGGTAATGCCACATCAGTATCTTTACAATTCACCTCTTTTTTCCCCCCTTAAGAGTTTCACTAGAAACACAGGACCTGTTTCTAGAGTAACTAAAACTTCCTCTTTAGCAACTCCTTCTCTTTCCTGGGTGGTTTCTTTGGTATAAAATTATGACTTCCTTTGACGTTAATATTTTCCTTTTACAATTATGCTGTCCTACAGACAAGAAGCTGGGGTTGGGCACAGGCGGAGCTGTTTCTGTTGCTACTATATGCTACAGGTCAACCCTGTTACTTTTATCCTAAACATCCAGACCCATCACCAACTGCTTTGTCCTGTCAGCATTCAATCAGAATAGTAGAATCTTTTCCTTTTTCCCTTTAAGGTTGTTTCATCTACCTTCTAAAAGACAAAATTGTTAGGAAGGCAAAGGAAGAATTCAATCACTAATTATCACTTCCTTGTTTCTTAGTAAGAAGTCACAGCCAACCACTGTTAGCTTTTCTAGAACTGTTACACACAGGTGCCAAGGAGCAAGGGAAGATGCAACATCCTACATATGTCTGCATCTCAGCATTTATGACATATTAAACAGTTTGTTAAATATGGACTACTTGTCACTATCTCAGACTGTGAACCACTCCATTTCCTGAGCATGTCTGAGACTTCCTGTACAGTCTGACAAAGATGACCTAGGCCAGCAGTTCTTAATCAGTGCGGTAAGGGGGGCTTTTGTCCCTCAGGGGGACACTTGACACCACCTGGAGACATTTTTGATTGTCACTTGCCACAACTGGAGAAGTGTTACTGGCATCTGATAGGCAGGGGCCAGGGATGCTGTTAAAGATCCTTTGATGCATAGGACAGGCACACCTCCCCCAAAGAATTATCTTTTTTTTTTTTTTTTTTGGTACCGTGGATTGAACTTAGGGGCACTGGACCACTGAGCCACATCCCCAGCCCTATTTTGTGTTTTATTTTAGAGGGTCTCACTGAGTAGCTTAGCGTCTCACCATTGCTGAGGCTGGCTTTGAACTCGCGATTCTAGTGTCTCAGCCTCCCAATGTGCTAGGATTACAGGCATGCACCACCGTGCCTGGCTCCCAAAGAATTACTTGTCCCAAAATGTTAATAGATTGAAAAACATGATCTAGGATGCCTACTAACACTCCTATGAATCCACATGGAGACAAGAATAAGAGTAAGTCTAGAATACATGCTAGTGATTGAAAACTCCTTGAAAGAATGTCCTTTTAGGCTGACTAGTGTAAGAGGCCAGACACTCCATCTACATTGCTGATGTTAGAGCACAGCACCAGGCATACTGTGGTTGTGCAATGACTGTTGCTTGGACTGAGTCGATTCTGTCAGAGGATTAGACCAATCAGAAGTACTATGGAAATGAATATATGGACGGACCAATCAGAAGCACTGTGAAAATGAATGCCTAGGTGTGTGTGCATGGGTATTAGGATGGGATAGGTGTCCAATGAATGTCTATTGAATTGACGGATGGTTGGAAGGATAAATCACTCCAGAAATGAAGGAGGAATGAATCTCAAAAGCCCTGGGGACACAAACATTTTTATCTTTTGGAGGTTGAAAAAGATGTTTTTGGAAATGATAGATGTGTGGTAAATGAACAGCTAGGTATACATGTTGTTGAATAATATGACTAAGTTTCTGTGTGGTGATGTATGACAACAGAATGATATAGGACACGTTCCTCCTTTTTTCTACCTTTAACTTTTGTTTGTTTGTTTTTGTTTTGCTGGTCTTTCCCAGCCTATATGTAGATATTTTTCATCCCTCTCTTTCCAGAAAAAGAACCAACAGGCTTCCCTTCATATTCTACCCTCTAGCTATCAACTTTTTTTCTCCTGCAGAACCTGAGTCTTATACAATTTGAGGTATCCCTATGAAAAAAAAATTAATAAAACTGTAAATACAGATGGGAACAAAAAAGAAAGAAATTCCAACAAATTTCAAGTTCTAAAAAGCTGGCAAATATGACACAAATCATAAAAACCAGAAAAATAACATAATTTTAATTCATTAGGCAACTTCATGTTTCTATAATACTTTGCCACAGAATAGCTCTGGCTATCGTTCACTTCAAACCTTGTCTTTCCTCTATTTCCCTTATATCATCCTGTTGCAACATGACAGCTGATCTGGCAGAGGAAGCAGGGCGGGGCACAGCAGCAATGTTCCTCTGTGCCACTTCTTCACCAGAGTGGTTGGCAATGACCTCACAGAAAATAGTCTGATCCTCATAAATAGATCCCACTGAGTTCAGACTAAATATTCCCCAGTTCTAGTTCCCCATAGCTAGATTCCAAATAACTACAAGCACACCACCACCCAGCACGAGTGGAAATGTGATGAAGGGGCTGTTGGACTGGAAAGAGGGAGTGCTCTAATTATTTGTTTAAAAATATGTGAGTATACTGTATGGGCTCCTCTAGAGCCATACAAGGGACTCTAAAGCTTCCGTGTCATCACTTTCACAGTAATTCTGCCTCCATCCAAACTTCATCAAGGAAGTTTGCATAAATGGTCTCCATTATCTTACCATCTAATAACTTTCTTCACAATGAATTCATATGATATAAAAGCCACTTTTACAGGAAATTTTTTTAAAACAGAGTAAAATATTATCAATAAAGTGAAAATACCTTTATTCACTCTCCCCAACCCCAACTCTCCCTGTTACTGTCTCAACACCCATTCCTCTGGCTCATTCCATACCATCCATTCTGGCCAGATGTCTGCTTGATTTTCTCTCTCCTTCCTTAAGTCTTTGCTCAGATGTGACCTACTCATCACCTAATAAATGACATCTCCCCTCTCAACTTTTACTAGTACTCATGACACCCCTTACTCTCTTCTAGGTTCCTCTTTTGTCATAACAACTACTATCACCTACCATACTATATAATGTATTTAGTTGTCATATTTATCGCTTGCTCTAATGCTAGCTTAAGGCTCTTAGCTGTTTAATTCATTGATGTATCCCAAGTGCCTCAAATAGTGCCTGATAAGTGGTTCTCAACAAATACTGCCTTTTAAACATTCCTTGACTCACCTTTGTGGTCATTTCCAAAGAGATTTTCCTAGTACTTCCTCTGTCCTACAGTCTGGACAGGGACATATTCCCTGACACTTTGTACTTACCTTTGTTGTAGTAACTGAAACACAAACTCAAAGAAGGGATGTGATTTTTCATCGATTTATTTGAAAATTTACTGGTATGAAAGTAAGGAAGAGAGCCAGGGCCAACTCAGTGTCTCAAGCTCCAACTGTCACTGAATTCCTGATTCTGGGGCAAGAATCAGGATAACATGAAAACCCTAATCATTGTCCTCAAGCAGAAATTCCTTTCTTCTTCCCTACTCTACCAGCCCAAGCAAAAGCCTGGGCCACTGGAGATACTGCTTCCTCTAAGGTGGGTCTCTGGCTTTCATTGCAGATCCTTCCATGCCTAGAAAGATGGCGGTCTCTGGCAGCAATGTGAGTCTGCAAATCTCTGGGGAACTGCTTGGTAACTACACACAACTAATCTGGTTTTACAATACCCAACAGAAGATTATAGAATGGGACATGTTGTCCCCCACTATCTACTACAAGTCTTCACTGAAGGATAGAATCAGTCTCGATCCTCAAAGCCCTGCACATCTGCACATCTACAAAGTACAGAAAGAGGACAGCAGTACCTACATCTTAAGAGTGTCCAAAGGGAGTGGGAAAGAGCAGGAATGGAAGATACCCCTTCAGGTGTTTGGTGAGTTGTGGGAGCCAGGGCAAGTTCCTACTCCAGGGCCCCCATGCAAACTACTGGGAGGCTTCCTGAGAGTCATGGTGACACTTTCTGGGAGAAGGAGAAGAAAAAAAAATTAATTCATTTCCTCCCAAAGCCAGTTCTACTTGGAGGTAAGCCTGGGTGAGCAATCCCTAAAACTGATGGCCATAAGACATTTAAAACCTCATTTTAGCTCCGCATGGTGGTGCACACCTATAATCCCAGTGATTCGGGAGGCTAAGACAGGAGGATTGTAAATTCAAAACCAGTCTCAGCAATTTAGTGAGACTCTAAGCAATTCAGACCCTATCTCAAAATAAAAAATAGAAATAAAAAGAGCTGGTGACATAGTTCAGTGGTAAAGTACTTCTGGGTTCAATCCCTGGTCCTCCCTCCACCCCCAAAAAAATCATCTGAAGTGAACCTAAGAGAAAGAAAATAGGTTATTTCTTATTTCCTTCACTTTGTCCTATGTAATCAACCCAAATCTGTTCTGAACTCATTTTGATTATATCTCTGAACTTGGATTTCATCAGACTTATGGGAAAAGATATGAGCTAAAGGACAGAACAGGAACTATTATGGAGAGTCTCTTACCTATCAGAATGAGTGTAACAAAAATGTCCACTTATAGCTCCAAGCTAACCAGTATACATGCAAAAAGACCTGAAACAGACCTGGATTCAAAACTCTGGTTAAGTGAAATAAGGCAGGCACAGAAAGAGAAAAACCACATGTTCCCACTCATCTGTAGAAGCTAAGATGTGGTGGTGCATGCCTATAATCCCAGCAACTCAGGAGGCTCAGGCAGTAGGATCACAAGTTCAAGGCCAGTCTGGGCAATTTAGTGAGACACTTTCTCAAAAAAATAAAATAAATAAAATAAAATAAAAGGGCTGGGAATGTTAGCTTGGTGGTAAAGTGCCCTTGGGTTTGATCCCCAGTACTGGAGGGCAGGGGCTGTTGATCTCATAGAAGTAGAGAGTAGAGGGCTGGGGATTTAGCTCAGTGGTGGAGCACTTGCTTAGCATGTGTGATGTCTTGAGTTCAATCCCCAGCACCACACGAGAGAGCGAGTGAGAGAGAGAGAGAGAGAGGAGAGAGAGAGAGAGAGAAAGTATGGGATAGAGGTCACTAGAAGTTAAGATGGGCAGAGAGAGAGGGGATAGAGAGAGATAAAGAGGTTGGTAATAAATGCCAAAATACTGTTAAATAGGAGGAATTAGTTCTAGTGTCATATAGCTGAGTAGGGTAACTAGAGTCTACAACAATTTATAATATATTTCAAAATAACTAGAGTTCCAAGTTTCCCAAACATATAGAAATGACCAGTATTCGAGAAGATGGATGCTTAATTATCTGATTTGATCATTACATGTTTCACACACATATCAAATTATCACACTGTACCCCTATAAATATGTATACTTATTATATGTCCATCAAAACAAAAAATAATCTCTGGTTAGTTACTAGCTGTGTGATGCTGGAAAAATATCTTAATATCTCTGTGCCCATATTAGGTAAGATCCTTTTCATGGTAAGTTACAGAAATCAATTCACTGTAACTTTACCAAGAAAGGAGAAGTTGTTTTTAAGAAATCAGGACTATTTAAAGTAATTCAAGTAGTGTAACTGAGTCAAGAGGGCTGAAGAGAGGGAAGATTGAGAACCAGAGTCAGTCCAGGGTCCCTAAGCTCAGGAGTCTATGACTGTGCCTATGGATTCCTGTCACTAACCTCAAAGTCTAGACTTTTTTAACCCTGGTTTTAAATTCTCAGAGAAATTTGATGAGAGAAAAACTGATTTATCCAGCTTGGTTTGGATCAGCGTTTTCGATCTATGTGTCTGTGTATCTGATGTAGAAATGCGGTTCTCTGGAGGCCTCCATGGGGTGGGGTGAGCAATTATTGCAGAAGAGGTGATTCGCCCATATCCAAGGAGATGCTGACCCAGAGCCTTGGGCTCCTCATATTATGATGACAACTATGTTATCCTTTTAGAGTTTTATAAGGATCAAAGTGGATAATGAAAATTAGAAAAAAAAAAAAACTTTTTGTAATGCTGACACCATGCCGATGAAGAGTGTTGTATATATTCAGGTCCCACCAGCCAGGTCGTTTCCTATAGTCTAAGAGGCTAGAGTCCTTCCTCATTCACTTCCTTCATCACACATGATCTGAAAATTCAGGAGGTCTTTGGGACAGGAAAGTATCTTAGTGGTGTTTTCATAAACCAGCCAAGGACACAAAATAAACAAAATTTAAAAGCCCCTGTATGTACCATTTACCAACCTTTGTAATTTTTGTGATGTAAACCCCCCCCATACACAGCTGATTCCAAGCGACTAGTTTTTTCAAAATTTTTTGAAGAAATTGCAAATTTTCTAAGCTCCTGAAAATCACAAACTGGCTTAGCTCTAGCACACTGTGTCTGAGGGTGAGATCCCCAGGGTGTGATTAGCAGAAGAATCATCTTTCAATCCAGCCCCGGCACTGGGGATCACTCACAGGGGGCTGGATCCAGACCACCCTGGCTGGCTCAATCAGCCCCAATCACAAAGTGCCTAGTGCTATGCTGGTCGCGGTAGGGAAAGAGAAGAGTGTAAGAGGAGAGGCTAGAACACAGGAAATGGTGAAATACGGGGCACAAATTATTCCGTTTGAGCTTGTAGGGGGAAGTCCTACAAGCCCAGAGGGCTTTGTGGAGGAGTTGAAACTTGAGTGCAGGAGGCCAGAATGGTAGTTTCTATATTGTGCCCACACGTACAACCCGGAGACAAGCTCTGGTCAGGTAAATTCTCTGCCACATTTTAATCCCATGGGGTCTGACCTGCACTGATTCTGTAGGACCAGATGCTGGGATCACCTCTCACCACATCTGGCATCAGGACAGCAGAGTGATACTAATATGACCTTTAGCATTTGTGCAGTACTTACACGCTGTGAAAAGCACTTTGTGGACCGTACCACTTGTTCTCACTGACAGTGCGCTATGAGGTAGAGTCATTTTACAGATGAGCTCAAGGGAGTTAACTCCATTACTCAGTGTCACTCTACCAGAGCCAAGTCCAGGACCCAGGCTGGTCTTACTCCAAAACTAGTGTTTTGTCCTTTTTGTCTCATAACTGCTTCATCCATCCATCCATGCATCCATCTATCCATCCATCCATCCACCCGTCCACCTATCCAACTCTGCTATGTGGCAAACATGATACTAGACACTGAGATAGCAGTTCATGAACCAAACAGCACTGACATGTGCTGGGGGTTACAGAAAATTCTCTGTAACTCTGCTAGAGGCCACACTGGTGGAGTTTCCCCTGAGTGGTTGTGTAAAGAGCCCTGCAACATGCTGATTGATACCCCTTACCTCAGGACTCTCCCGAAGTCTGAACTGGAGAAGTTTTGAAGGACACCAAAACACATGGTGGCACCACCTATAATCCAAGCAACTTGGTAGGCTGAGGCAGGAGGATCACAAGTTCAAAACCAGCCTCAGCAACTCAGAGAGACCCTGATCCAAAATAAAAAATAACAAGAGCTGAGAGTATGTAACTCAGTGGTAAAGAGACCCTGGGTTCAATATCCAGTCTCACAAAAAAAAAAAAAAAAAAAGAATGTTGGGGGGGATGGGGGCTGAACATCTCAGACAGTTGGAATCCCCGTCTGACACCAGCTGACCTCTGCTGGGCATTTTGTCTCAGACATCACCCCAATTGTTCCTGGCTGCATGTAATGGACTGTGGCTCCCCCTCCTGGAGCCAGGTTAGCTTTACCTCTGAGGTGTAGCTCTTGCGATCTGAAGCCTCCAAGGGTCAAAGCTGCTCACTGGCTCCCTCTGTAGGAGCCTCTTTTCCAGGACTTTTTCTCACGTGGCCCTCACAGGCCCACCCTGGTTCCCCTTGTGCTTTGTATGGTTGGCTAAACCGTTGCAGCATAAATGCCTCAATTTATTGTCTCATAACATCCTTCTCTTTTTCAGACCCTGTTCCTCAGCCTGTCATAGAAATTGAGAAGGCAGAAGAAGTAGACAGCGTTTGTTATCTGAACTTGTCATGTGTGGTACAGGACCAGTCAGCCAGCTATGTTTGGTATGGGGACTCAGGGCCCCTTCCAGAGGAGCTCCAGAGCAATGTGCTTGAATTCGCCCTTAATCCACAGAACCAGTCCAAATTTTACACATGCCAAGTCAGCAATCCCATAAGCAGCAAGAACGATACGGTCTACTTCATTCCACCCTGTACTTTAGGTAAGAAATAATGTCCCCGAGAGCTAAGATGGGCACAGGGTGACCATTTGTCTTTTTAATGAGGAAAGGTGGGGGATCCTACTCAGTCCTCCAGCACAGAATGTAGTGGAGAACCCCAGAGGTGTCTGGGAGACTTGGGTTCTACTCCTGACTTTGCCTCCACTTCTCAGTTAGTTCACCTCACCTTTGTGAAGCTCAACATCATTGGATGCAAAGGGCATTTAGCATAAGATCTCTGATGCTACTGGACGCAGTGGCACAAGCCTGTAATCCCAGCATTTAGGGAGGCTGAGACAAGGAGAATCGCGAGTTCAAAGCCAGCCTCAGCAATGACAAGGCACTAAGCAATTCAATGAGACCCTGTCTCTACATAAAACACAAAATAGGGCTGGGGATGTGGCTCAGTGGTTGAGTGCCCCTGAGTTCAATCTCCAGTATCAAAAAAAAAAAAAGATCTCTGATGCTCCCCACCCTTCTCCACTCTCATGATGCACAGTCTGAAGCCTGGCTAACTGTAGGACAGTCTGAAACATCAGAGTGAGCAGGGAAAACAGATGGAAAGCAGTCCAGGCATTGTTGAGCAGGTGCCTGGAGAAGTTTCTGGTAGATGATCTGATGCTTCCAGGCAAAAAGGAAAGGTAGGTGAGCAGGAGAGAGGCTACTGAACAGGAGTGACAGCCTCACCCTCAGGTGGAGACTCTGCCAGGTTATCTTCCTTGATAAAGGTAGAAATGCAAACTCTGGATTTTATGTTTCAGATTCCTGTCTCCAGAGAGGAACCACTCTGAAGTATCACTTCTGGCTGTAGCTCAGGCCTCCCCAGGTGTTATCCAGGGACAGCTAAGTTTGTAGGTTTTAGAGTCAGTCACACTTGAGGTCAATCCTGATACTACCACTTACTAGCTATAAACAAATTACTTAGCTTCCCCAAGTCATATCTTTCTTGAAGATAAAATAATTGTTCTTGCCTCATGATAAGGAATAAGACAATACATATAACCTATGATTGACAAGTCCTCAATGAAAAGTGGCTGAATTAGGTTCATTCCCTTCAATTCTGGAGACATTCAGACTAGGGGACTACTTAACAAATTAAGATCACAATCTCCAGAACTCTGAGCCCCCTACATTCCATGCATCTATAGTGATATCCCTAAGCTCCTGCGTACATATTCTTCCAGAATAACTCATATCTATGGTACTGATGTTCATCTGTGATTCCCCAGCTATCAACTTAGCTTCTCCAAGTTATCTTCTTTTTTTTTTTTCTTTCTTTCTTTTTCTTTTTTGGTGGTGGTGCTGGGGATTGAACCCAGGACCTTGTGCATGCTAAGCAAGCACTCTTCCAACTGAGCTATATCCCCAGCCAAGTTATGTCCTTCCTAAAGACAGAAATGATAATCCATTCACAGGGATCCTTGTTCCTGTTCTTTTGTGATTTTCCTGGGCTCAGTCTTCCCTTTCACTGATTATTCTGTTCCTACAGTTGGGCTATGGGACCTGTTCACTCTTCTTTCTTTTTCCCAGCTAACTGGACATATCTTTTTAGTATCTCCTTAATATTCCCTGCTTTTCTGCCATCACAGACCCAATGTGACAAGTTGCTGTCTGATCATGATGAGATCATAATTTGGCTGGGCAATCCCAACACCACTTTCATATCAATACCACATTTTGAGATCCAAAAAAGGAAGATCCTACCCTTTATAAAGTAAGAGTGGCTGCTCATTTGTAGAGAGGATAAAAGTAGCCATGTACCCATTTTTTTTGGAAGGGCTAAATCATTGCCCTTTTTAGCCATCCAAATTATCCTAGAAAGCACCCCAATCTCCTTTCCCTATTTTGTTATTCACTTACCTCTTTCTTATGATTTCTCCTTCCTTTCTTTCCCTTTCCCTTCTCTTTTCCTTTTCTTTGCCTTTCTCTTTTTATAAATATTTTTAGTTGTAGATGAACACAATACTTTCATTTATTTTTTTATGTGGTGCTAAGGATCGAACCCAATTCCTCACACATGCTAGGCAAGCGCCCTACCACTGATCCACAACCCCAGCCCTCCCTTTTCTTTTTTCTTCCTAGTTGGTACAGATGGTTATTGGGATGGAGGAACAAGGAGAGGAAAGGGGTCCTTTCATTGCCGAAGTGCTCATCTATCTATGCCTGAAATTCAGTCCAATCTCATTGCTGTCAAATAGATGGGCTCATCATTTCCCAGGCCCAGTTATGCCAAGGGAAACTTCAAGCACAGAACCTAGCTAAATTAATGATATTTAAGGGATTTCTGTATGCTTTACACTTTATATCTGGAGGGACTGAACTCTTGAGAGGAAGAGGATGTCCCAGGCACACTGGGATTAGACTTAGGGAGGAAACTCTTTTCCTTAATTTACTAGTTCCCATGCCAATGTCCCAGTACTTCTGTCCCTCCTCAACATGTTAACCATAGCACCTTAATATTTGAGGTTTCTTTGCTCTTTCAGCCAGATCCTCTGCAGTTACGTGGATTGTAAGGTGGTGGATGGTTGTGGTACCTACCGCTATTGGCTGCCTACTTACTTACAATTAACTCTTCTAATAATTCAAGAGTGAAACATCAAGGCCACTGGATCCTGCCTTCATCAGCAACCATGTTCTTAACCAGGACAGGAGCTCTGGCTACATGAGATGGGAAAAAACTGTTTTGTTGAAGCATTGATGAAGATTTTCAATGAACTTTTTTAAAACAACTAAGTATTTTATTTCATGTTCCATAGTTGTTTTCTAACACACATACATGGATGGATACATATTCATTCTTTCCATCAAAAAAATGTGATCATACTGTGATATTTTGTTTTGTTATTTTTATTTATTTATATATATTTTTGTGGTACTAGTGATTGAACCCAGGGCCTTGCATATGCTAAGCAAGTGCTTTACCACGGAACTACATTCCCAGCCCTACAAATGTTTTCTTACTGTTTAAATAAACATTTGGTGTGACACTTCATATTCCTGAAGTTGTTCCAAATCTGTCCGATAGTGCTAGTTCCATCAGCCTGGGCAGACTGGAAAGAAAAGACACAAAAGAAGAAGAGAGGGTCATAGACGTCTATGTGTCAGCACAGTTGCGAGTTAAATTGTACTACTTCTGATCTTTATTCTAACATCCATACCAAAATTCCTGGGGTTCTCTGCCTCCAACCCTTTCATGGAGACCTGAGTTCTTCCTTCTTTTTTCACCGTTGCAGCCGTGTGAACAAATTTTAAATCTTAATTGTATCATAGGATCTAATGAAACCATTTTTTGTGTACTGGGAATTGAACCCAAGGGCACTCTACCACTGGGCTATGCCCCCAGCCTTTTTTATTTATTTACTTTTTAAAATTTGAGACAGAGTTTCATTGTTTCCCAGGCTGTCCTCAAATTTGCAATTCTCCTTGGTAGGCCTCCCAGGTCACTGGGATTACAGGTGTACACCACTTTGCCCTGTTGAAAACATCAAATTGACACAATGTTTTAATAAAGGTCTTCCATTATAAACAGGCAGGAGTCCCCAGGCCCACTATTGCATAACTTCTAAGAATGTTGCTTTATATTCCTCCTCTAAGACTTCTCATGACCTGGAACTGGGAGATCACCCAAGGATGCCCTTTCCCTTCAGGGAACTGCCCACCACTTCTTATACCAGACTAGCTTCCCCCATCTCTCCTTTCACCAGCCACAAAAACACCTCCCCCTCCATCTCCTCTGTGACATAGAGGATCCTCTGTGTTCACCAAACCCTTTCGTTTCCGCTTGAGGTCAACAGAAAACCTCCTTATTCCAGCTCCCTTTGCATCTAGCTGGGGTCATGTGAGTGGTTTTGGCCACTAGCAAATGAGAAGAATTGATGAGGCAGGAAGTGAGGGAGCCACGTCGTGCAAGGAGCCTGGGTTTGAGCTGTTGTTTGGAAAGCAACTATTTGGTCTGCACTCACTGCATTTTCAAGATAAGAAAGTCTGTGTTTCATCTGATACCTGATAGCCTGGCTTCCTAAGACAGACACAGCTTTTCTCTCAGCCCAGCTCACGTTCCCCTCCCAACTTCAGCTCACATCAGTGTGCATGCATCCTCCAACTGACTTTCTCAGGCTTCTTTCTGGAAATAACACCCTCTGTTTTCCCCTAGCTTTTATCAGTGGAAGAGAAGCTTTTCTTGGGAAAACATGTACACACATGTGTGCACATATATGTGCTCACACACACATACAGAAGAATGAAATAAAAGAACTTTTGGCAGGTGTGAAGACACATGCTTCTAATCCCAGGTACTACAGAGGCTGAGGCAGGAGGATTACAAGTTTGAGGCCAGCCTGGGCAACTCAGTGAAACCCTGTCTCAAAATAAAAAATACAAAGGGCTGGGGATGTGGCTCAGTGGTAAAGCACCCCTGAGTTCAATCCTGATACCAAGAAATAAATAAATAAAAATAAAAAACAGAAAAGTTACTAAAACATACAGATTTTTCTTTCTCCAGTTTCTCTTTCTGCTTTAGATGGTATTTTTATTTTTCTATTTAATGTTGTTCAAAGTAAAAAAAAAATTAAAAATTTAAATCATCATGAATTGTCTACAATGTGTAATATGTCTTAATGCAAATACAAGAACATGTAATTTTAATGTGGAATCATTAAAATTACTCAATTTATATTTTGAGCTTGTGCATGCACTTTTATCTTGTTCTTACCAGAGGAGTGTAAATGCTGCAAAAACCTAATTTAAGCTGGACATGGTGGCCTGTAATGCCAGCAACTCGGCAAGAGTAGCACAAGTTCAAGGCCAACCTGGGCAACTTAGTGAGACCTTGTTTCCAAAAAAGATGGGTGGGGTGGGGGGTGGGGATGTAGCTCAGTAATAGAGCACTTCTGGGTTCAGTCCCTATTATGGCAAAATAAACAAGCAAATGAACTCTAGTTTACTCCTTTTTTTTTTTTTTGTACCTGGGATTGCACCCAGGGGCACTTCCTCACTGAGTCACATCCACAGCCTTTTTTTATGTTTTATTTTGAGATGGAGTCTTACTGAGTTGCTTAAGTCCTCACTAAGTTGCTGAGGCTGGCTTTGAACATGTGATCTTCCTGTCTCAGCCTCCTAAGCTACTTGGATTACAGGTGTACACCACCACACCCAGCTTTTTGTTTACTTTTTGATGGCAGACATATTTCCTCATCAATCTAGGAAAGCTGATGGCTTCTGTAACAGAATTACTTTGGACTTTCTTCGAGTTTCATTGAAGTCCCACAATTGCTGGTCCACTGGGAGGCTGTGCTCAGAGAAAACCATGAAGGCTATGCTATGAATGGGACAACAGAGCAACAGTGCGGGACATGCATATTTCATGTATCTCCTCTCAATGGATTTCACCTTAAAACACAGTTGGAAGGTACAAATATTTAGAACTTCCAGATGGTGTCAGCAGAGCACCTACTCAAGAGCAGTACCCCTCTGAGCATCCGGCTGTGTGTGGCTGCACGGGTTGCACATCCCCAAGGCTGTATTTGCCTCAAGGTCTGAAGGTCACAAATGCTTTATGCCAAGACAACTCCATTCTGTAGAAGTTTTGATGCAAGCTCAAGCCTGATTGTCTTGTGTTCTCAGTTCCTCAGATGATTCCTTGTATCAAAATGTAGTGGGTATCGCAGAGGCTCAAGAGGCTGAGACAGGAGGAGAGCAGGTTCAAAGCCAGTCTCAGCAGCAGCAAGGTGTGAGCAACTCAGTGAGTTGCTCTAAATTGCTTGTCTCTAAATAAAACACAAAATAGGGCTGGAATGTGGCTCAGTGGTTGAATGTCCCTGAGTTCAATCCCTAGTACCCCTCCTCCTAAAAAAAGAACACACACAAAAGAAACATAATGAGTTAGAGTACAGGAGTAGCTCAGTGGTACAGTGTATACCTGGCAAATGTAAGGTTTGGGGCTCTATTCTTAGCACTACAAACAAAAACAAAGAACAAGAAAACCTAAGTGGGTGAACAGGTTCACTTTTAGTGAACTCAAGCCACCTGTCCTTATGCAAAGAGGATGATACTCCAGCATTTGCCCCAAATTCTTAACCATGAACAGCCTCACTGAAGTCTTGGGATGAATTGCTTCTCACTGTTCCTCTGTTAGTTCTGACAAGCTCCGCAGCACTGCCCTCTGCCGGCTCCCCTGGAGCACATTTATGTAATTTTAAAAACTTGGATTAGATGGGTACTTCTCAAACTTTACCAAAAAAATCACCAAAGGATCCTGTTAAAATGCAAACTCTGGATCAATAGGTCTGGGGTAGGGCCTGAGATTCTGCATTCTTAACAAGAATCCAGGAGACACTGCTATCTGTGGATCACTTTTTGAACAGCAAAGCACAAGATGTCTCTAAACATCCCTACTTTTCTGACCTTTAGCTTCATGGCTTAATCCTTTTCATGGATTTTGGTTCTTTCTTCCACTCCCTGCTCTGCTCCTGGCCACCACACCATCCCTTCTCAAGTTAAAATATTCAGTTGTACCTCCCAGATCCATAGGCACTGGATGCGCCAGTTATGCCCCTTGGGACCAGCTTGTCCCAACAGTTGGCACAAAATTAGTTTCATGTCTTTGATTTTCACAAATGAATGGCTTGGATTGGGCCCTGGTGATGGGACCAGGTAGTGGCACACATAAATTAGACATGGCCTCTCAGATCAAGAAGTTGTTGTTATTCATCTTCCACACTGACAAAGTGGCCACCCGTGCTGGTAGCTGAGGTACTGGATTGGGAGCTACTTGATGAGAAAATTCATAGAGTCTATTGATGTGCTAGGCTCTGCAGTGATGTGTCAGGCTTTACTTGATGTGTTCTTGAAGAAAGAGGGCTGGGAATTGGGAGTGGAAGTGAAATTTTCCAGAATTCTTCACTGGGGGATTGGGACTTCAAATGGTCTTGGTGAGATTCATTCTCCATAACTTTTGATGAGGTGACCAAAGTAGCCTTAGAAAGGTTCTAACACTCATCATCACTTCTTACACAAGAACAAAAGGAGCAACCTCCAACAGTGCTCTTGGGCTATGTTCAAGTGCATTTATTAACACAGCAGTCCCCCTGGGAAATGAAACTGACCAAATTATTTGGTTACGTTGTATGCATGTGTGAATAAGTCATAATGTATCATGCTATTATGTATAATTGTAATGCACCCATAAAAAGGAAACAAAGTGGTAGCCCTTGTACCTGGAGGGGTGCGTTCTCCCCTTCCTCTCACTCCCCTCCACTCCTCCTCCCCCATCTCTAACTTCAGAACACTGCCTGGTGGGGAAGGGGACAGATTTAGCCCATCTGCACCAGCTGGCGGAGGGTAACCCTGGGCCCTTATTCTTTTCACCAGCTGCTCTTCTCTTCCCCCTATGCTCCCATAAAGCCAGCTATAGCTTATTCCTTTTGCCTAGTCCCTACCCTCTAACCTCAGCCACTTACTCTTTTCTCCTCTCTCCTCCATTGTCTTTTCTCCCACCAAATTTCTGTCACCTTCATTTTCTATCATCTTCCTCTTATTTTCCATTCCTCTGTTGCACCCCATGCCATTGCTATGTGTCTTTAACCACTTCTGCTTTTACCCAGGCTTCAGTTCTGCTTCTGCTGTTGCATCTTCCCCTGAGGGTCTGCACGACCCTGATAAATGGTGCCTTGGTTTTGTTTTGTTTTCCTCCCTTAGTAAAATAAGAAATATGGTTTACCCTACAAGTGCTTTCCAGTCCAGTGACCTTTGTGTCCTGGAACCCAACTTGGACAGAGGCTTCCTAAGAAGCAGACACCACAAGAAACACATTGGTTGTTTTTTTTCAGCAGACGGTTGTAACAGGATTCCCAGAAGGACTTTTCCTAATGCCTCATATTTAAAGTTAGGATACAGAGACTTCACATTCTAAAGAGAGCTGCAGATTCACTGGGGACAGCAACACCTCTAGGGCTTAGTAAGAGGTGACTGGAGGGTTCTACTCCCCAATGCTCTCCCCTACCTCCCATGCTATATAAACAGAGGACTGGGGAGAGAGGAGAGAAAGGGAATCTGAATCAAAGTCAATCATTAGAGTTGCGAGAGTTTTGTGACTTCTCCTTTCCCTCCCCACAGATGAGGTTCTTCTCCCATCATGCCACATGAAAGGGGCCTCCAAGAGCACCATTTGAGAGGTTCAAGGTATGCCAAGGAAAGGGAGATTCAATGCCTCTTTTCCTGGTTGGGCAGTGGGTCTGCCAATCTTTCGTAAGGTAGAAATATGACACTGGATCAATATGGGACACAGCCTGCATACCCACTGCTTATCCGGGCAGGGGTGTAGGAGTTTCTACAGTGGACACTACCTATGGTACTCAGGCTTCAGGTGTTTTATCACTTTGGCTAGCAGGGGTGCAAATCCCAGTAGCAAGAGGCTATATGATATGTCACCTGTGGGAGCTAAGTGGGAGGAAGGTCAGAAGAGGCCAAGCCAGAGATTTCCCACATCAGCACACTCTGCAGTGCAGCGCACCCTGCACGCCCCACCCTTACAGAGGTCCCTAAAGTGCTCTCACTTGTGTGCCATAAATTTGCTGAAACGTGGATGTCGGTCATAGAAGCCATCCCCAGGGGACCAGGATTAGCCAGGGAAACAGAGGCAGCCACCTGCAGCCTCATAATTAAGGAAGAATTTGACCCTTGCATCACTTGTGAAGCTGTAACTAGATGAGGTAAAACAGAAGGAGAAAAATCAACCCACACACTCTTCCCTATTACATATCTTTAGACTGTGAAACAAGGGTGAGCTGAAGTGACAAGAAGAGGCACAAGGGGAGTTTTACCTTGAACTGTACTGCTAAATTACTGGAAGTCATAAAAATGAAACTGAGGGATTTGCCTAAAACATCCTTAAGTGATGGGGAGCAGATCTGACATGCTCACGTGATGTTCACTCCCAATGAACCAAGTTCAGACTGTTCATAAAACTGGTTTGAGATATATTTATCGAGCAACTACTATAAGTCAAACACTCTTCTAGATTTAACACTGAGAGACAGGCACCGTTCTTGCAATCACAAGATAAGATTACTATAAGATAACCATAAGAAAAACTACAGATCTAATTTCAATTATGACAACAGCTCTATGTGTCAATATGACAAGTACTACACAGAACTATTGAGGACTGAGAGAAAGTAAAGCAGGACTGGATCTAGTTTTGAGGATTAGAGAGAGCTTTGTCTTGGGAATCAGAGTCCAAAAAATCAGAGGAATTAGATTGTTCAGGGACATGTGTGTTCAAGGAAAAGGAAAGAGGAGGATACAGAGGTGCCCTGGAAGTAGTAGGAAATATTCCTTAGCATAATAATTTTTTTTTTTTAAATATTTATTTATTTATTTATTTTAGTTGTAGGTGGACAGAATATCTTTATTTTATTTTTATGTGGTGCTGAGGATCGAACCCAGTGCCTCCCGCGTGCTAGGCGAGCACGCTACCACAACCCCAGCCCCAGCATAATAATTTTGAGGTTGTAGTTTCACAAAGTTAGACTCAAAACAATGAGAGAAATCGCTTTTCCTAATGTGACTGAGACCTGTTTATTTCTTAGGAAAACTAGTGAGAAAATTAGCTGCAAAATCTCTCTAGCAGGGAAACAACTAGAATGGAAGGGACCTAATGTTCTTCCCAATCCTTTAGACTGGAGTTTATCATTCTCCACTCTAAATTCAGCTTTGTTCCTTTGAAAGAACAAAGAATTTCAATTAGCATCTGGCCAAAGCAGAAGCATTTGCATTTGAAAAGATGAGCAAGGATCCAAAGGAGCAGAAATTCTGTCTCCTATATGAACTGGTTGTATGCAAGATACACAAATGAAAAAAATGGGGGAGAAGTTTATCAAAAGTTTCTGGATTAACTGGAAGAAACCAGGGAAAAACTAAACATTGCTATCTAAGTAGCAAGATTCAACCGGCAAAACTTTAGAGTTCTCCATCAAAATGAATCAGTTCTAATTGTTTTCCAGGCTTGTGATACTCTGCTTCATATGTAAATTCCTGTAGCTATTCCTTCTAAAGTTCCCTGTTCTTTTCAGATCTACCGGACCATTCAGTAAAGAACTTTATACACATCCATGGGAGGTGGAGTGTGTTTTTTCTAAGGAAAAACTGGAAACACAGAAATACTCTGAAAATGGCCAGAAATCCCATGCTAAAGAGGGCAGGCTGGATGAGGATCAGCCCCATCCTCTTGTAAATTTCCAGGGAGTAACAGGGGACAGATTCACAGGCCAATAATTTCAGAGGCACTGCCCTAAATCCCACCTCCCCCCTTCTCCTGCCTCACACCAGTGCCAAAGACATAAGATTGAAATTCCTCATTCAGGAAAAGGAGGAAGCATGTCAAGCCAGTGACCAGCTTTTAGCACATATACCTGTATATGTGCTATAAAACTTATAACACACGTAAAATTTAATTATAAGTGTACATATGTATCTTAACTATATATATATACATATATATGTATAGTCTATGTATTACATAAAACTTAAGAGCCAACATTTCCTCAGAGCCTGCCTTTTATCATTGTCATCCTTAATTCAAATGTGCATGGTAAACTGATTATACCTTTGTAATTGACACTCAGATAAATAAATGGAACACTTAAAACCTTTAATAAATGTGAGGGAATTCTATTATGACACTTTTCTAAGACAAAAAGGGAAATCGTATAAGTGGCTAGATGTCCTTCTCATTCCACTTGACTACCAGGCACATGTGCTGACATACATACACTCATTTTTCTTCTATATCTGAGTGCAAAGATGTCTCCTCTTACTTGGTTGAGTCAACTCATTCCCTAGGTGCCAGAAACACACAGTCTGCAAGTGTTTTGGTTTTATTTTTCTTAAATGAATAAGCGCTGATATTCAGTTGGACACATTGCCACTCATCTAAAAGCTGTATTTCCCACATCCTTTACATCATTAGTGTGGCCATTCAACCAAGCGAATGCTTATAGCCAATGTTATAAAAATGGAAACTGTATGGGGTTGTCTGGAAAGAAATGGGAAGGTATTTTTCTCTCATCCTGCTGTCTGGGACAAAAATGGGTACACAGAGCTACAATAGCCATATTGTAAGTCAAGGACAATAACCTAAGGATAGTAGAACCCTAGAGCTATTCCAAATACCCCCAAGTCCTAGAGGTTCCTGAGGAATCATCATGTAAACTTGGAATTACTCATCTTTTTTTTTGGTTTCAAGGATTGAACCCAGGGTCACTTAACCACTGAGCCACATCCCAACCCTTTTTTTTTTTAATGTTTTATTTTTTTATTTTGGTACCAGGGATTGAACTCAGGGGCACTTGACAACTGAGCCACATCCCCAGCCCTATTTTGTGTTTTATTTAGACAGAGAGTCTCACTGAATTGCTTAGCGCCTCGCAGTGTTTCAACTTGCAATCCTCCTGTCTCAGCCTCCCAAAGTTCTGGGATTATAGGCGTGAGCCACCGTGCCCGGCTTTTAATGTTTTCTTTTGAGACAAGGTCTTGCTAAGTCTTTAGAGCCTCTTTAAGTTGCTATGGTTGGTTGAACTTGCAATCCTCCTGCCTCAGCCTCCTGAGTCCCTGGGATTATGACTAGTCTTCTTTTAATTGAGAGAATAATAAACAGATATCTTATTTAAACCATTCTTTTTTAGGTCTGCACAGTTCCCCTAATTCTGATCCTAACTGATTCACCATATGTATCCTCTACTGGGTAATATGCTTATTCCCCCATAGGAACCATTTCAAACTTATAGCCAAATCCCTATAGATACAGGCAGTGCCATGAATACAATCTTCTCTGAATTCAGGTCTCCAGAATATGGTTATTTTTCTTTGGATTCTATTATATATTACAGATTAGTCTCTCTTATGAATAGAAATCTTAACTAAAATAGTGCTGTTGGATTCATTAACTTTATAAAATATGTCATAAAATTTATCCTAGGAGTGTAAAGAGGTTTGTAAACATGGTTTAACCTGTAAAAATGGTTTACACTTGTATTATCATAAAATATTATTTAGGTAACTAACAACATTAACATTTAAAGGGGAGATTTCAATCACTTTAATAATTGAAGAAAATGTAAACAATTTATATCAGAGCAAAGTGTTAGAATACTATTGAAATTAAAATAACTGTCATCTCTTAACCAACTACCAAGAACATGACTTTTTAAAATAGAGTAGTGCTGAAGTGTACCTCAGTGGTAGAGCACTTGCCTAGCACATATGAGATCCTGGATTTGATCCCCACCACTACAAAATAAGTTAAGAAATGACAAGGGAATTTAAATAATACACTAGAAATTAGTTAACATAAAAAGTGCAGTAATGGGGAAGGAGAAGAACACAAAAATACAAAACATATAGAAAACAAATAGAAACACGGCAAACACAGATTCTACCTTGCCAGGAATTACATTAAATATAAATGGATTAAGCATATTAATTAAAAAGCAGAGACTGACAAAATGGATTTTTAAAGAATGATTCACACATCTGCTATTTACAAAAAACAGTTTACGGGGCTGGGGATATAGCTCAGCTGATAGAGTGCTTGCCTCGCATGCACAAGGCCCTGGCTTCAACCCACAGCACCACACACACACATACACACACACACACACACACACACACACACATGAAACCCAGTTACATTCAAATACACCAATAGATTGATAGTAAAGGATGGAAAATGATAAACTATGTAAGCAGTAATCAAAAGAAACCTGAGGTGATGGCACTTTGATTAGTCAAATTGGAATTAAAGATAAAAATTATTCTAAAGATAAGAAAAGTTATTTTATAATGACAAAAGAGACAAGAACATCATCAAGAACACATAGCAATCACTAACATTTATACCCATAGATTTGTAACAAAACCTTAAATAGCCAGTATTTTCCCAGAGTCTGCCTTTTATCCTTATCTATTTTTTATTCAAATATCATTATCACCCAAAAACAAAACCCAAAAATACTTGGAGCAAAAACAGAATTTGAGGAAGAAATAGACAATTTAACAATAATTAGAGAATACTAATTAGAATATTATTTTTTTAAAAAAATGTTTATTTTTTAGTTGTAGGTGACAGAATATCTTTATTTTATTTTTATGTGGTGCTGAGGATTGAACCCAGTGCCTTATGCGCGCTAGGCGAGCACGCTACCATTGCGCCATAATCCCAGCCCTAGAATATTATTGAAATTAAATACTCTATACTCTAATTTCAGTAATGGATTGAACAATTGACATAAGATCAACAAGAAAACAGATTTGAATGGTACTATAAATCAACTAAATAGACATCTATAGAATACTCTACAAAACAACACAAAACACATTATTCTCAAATACACATGGAACATTCACTCAGAAGAGATTAAATGTTTGGCTGTAAAACCAGTCAAAGTAAAATAATTAAAATCATAAAATATTAAAAGTATGTTTCCGAAAACAAAGGAGTGAATACATATCAATCAATAACAGAAAGATATTCATAAAACTCCCAAATTGGTGAATTTAGCAACACATTTCTAATTGATTCATGAGTTGAAAAATAAATCACAAAATAAATTGGAAAATACTTGGAGATTAATGAAAACAAAAAATATAAAATGTCAAAAAAACTCTTCAGATGGAGTAAAAGCACTGTCTAGAGAAAATTTATATCTGTAAATGCCTATATTAAAAGAGAAGAGCTGGGTGTGGTGGTGCATGCATCTTAACTATGTGGGAGGCTGAGGCAAAAGGATCGCAAGTTTGAGGTCAGCCTCAGCAACTTAGTAAGGCCCTAAGTAACTTAGTGCAACCCTGACTCAAAATAAAAAATACAAAGGGTTGGGGATGTAACTCAATATCAAAGCACCCTGAGCTCAATCCCTAGTACCAAAAAAAAAGAAAAAAAAAAAGTAGAGAGACTATATTCTTTGAGTATGTCCATGTCATAAAGGAGAAAAAATTGACTGTAGAAATGTCCTACATTAAAGGATACTGAAGAGCTATGACAACTTGATGTAATGCTGTTTACATGACAACTAAGTGATACTAAACTGGATCTTGTACTAGAGGAGAAAACATGGCTATAAAGGACATTATTGAATCAGGCACGGTGAAGCACACCTGTAATCCCAGCAGCTCAGGAAGCTGAGGCAGGAGGATCTTGAATTCAAAGCCAGCCTCCACTGCTTAGCGAGACCGTAAGCACTCAGCAAAACCCTCTCTCTAAATAAAATTTTAAAAGGGCTGGGGATGTGGCTCAGTGGTTAAGTATCCCTGGGTTCAATTTCCAGTACTAAACAATAAAAAAGTAATAAAGGACATTATTGTGTCAACTGACAAAATTGGAGCATGAACAGTGAATTAGAGAAAGGTATTATTAATGTAAAATGTATTTAAGTATGGTTATGGTATGGTTGTGTAAGAAACTATTCTCATTCCTCACACTGAAGTTAGGGATAAAAGGCCATAATATATGCAACTTACCCTCAAATGGTTCTGTAAAAAGTCTATGTGTTTGTGTGTAAATGTGTGTGTGTGTGTGTGTGTGTGTGTGTGTGTGTGTGTGTGTTCATGCACAAAGAGAGAAAGAGATGATATTAAACCAAAATACAGCTGGGTGTGGTGGTGCATGCCTATAACCCCAGCACCCTGGGTAACTGAGACAGGAGGGTTGCAATTTCAAGGCTAGCCTCAGCAATTCAATGAGACCCTGTCTTGAAATTAAAAGGGCTGGGAATGTAGCCCAGTGGTAGAGCACCCTGGATTCAATCCCTAGTACCAACAAAAATAGAAATAAAAATGGGGCAAATCTAGGCATGGTGGCACACGCCTGTAATCCCAGTAGCTCAGGAGGCTGAAGCAGGAGGATCACAAGTTCAAAGCCAGTGTCAGCAACTTAGTGAGGCCCTAAAACAAGTTAACAAGACCCTGTCTCAAAATAAAATAGTTCAGTGGTTAAGCACTCCTGAGCTCAATCCCTGGTACCAAAAAAAAAAAAAAAGGTAGGGTGAGGGGGTGGGCAAAACATTAAAAAACAAGTATTCAGAGCCACAATTTGCAAACTTGTGGGCTAGTTATTACCTTTGTACTATTTTCATGCAACCCTTTAAGTTTGACATTTTAAAATAGAAAGTTAAAAGGAAAATTTAGCAGGGCATGGTAGTACATGCCTGTAATCCCAGTGACTCTGGAGGCTGAGACAGGAAGATTGAAAGTTCAAGGCCAGCTTTGGCAACTTTGTGAGACCCTGTCTCAAAAATAGAGGAAGGAGAGCTCAGTGGTAAAGTTCCCCTGGGTTAGAAAAAGAAAAAAGAAAGAAAGAAAAGAACAAATTAATGAACCATGTGCTGTACTTGTTTCTCACTGGTGTTCCTTAAAGTTGCTGAAGGCCTGTTTTGTATATACCATACCCTCTTTCCCTATATAGGCCCCTCTTCTCTTAGATCTGCAGCTGTCAGTATATTATCATTTTCAACCTTGAACAGCCCTTGAATCATCTACCAGCAGAAGACATAACATATTTCTTTTGATCCAATCAAGGGGAGATGAAATCTTCCACAAACAACATCTTGCAATAACTTGGCAGTTGCTCCGTCCCACTTCTCTTTCCTTTCTGGATCAGACTTGCTATCTCTGTGGACATATACATATATACCATAGCAACCATTTCCAAGTGTAGTCTAATCCCTTTTTTTATTTTTTCTTTTGCCATGATGGGGATTAAACCCAGAGCCTTGGACCCACTTAGCAAATGCTCTACCAGTGAGCCACATCCCCATCCCAGTCTCGCTATTTCTGGCAGAGTGCAGGGACACACAGCACAAGGCTCTTTTTACAACGTAGTTTGATAATATCATGTTCATACTTAAAATTTTGAAGGACAAGTGTAAGGTACATGGATTGAACCCAGGGGTGCTCAACCCCTGAGCCACATCCCCAGCCCTTTTCATTTTTTATTTGAGATAGGGTCTCACTAAGTTGCTTAGGACCTTGTTAAATGGCTGAGGCTGGCTTTGAACTCACAATCCTGCTGCCTTAGCCTCCTGAGCCACTGGGATTAGAGCCCTGCGCCATGGCGTCCAGCAGGACAGGACTTTTAGAAGGACTAAGGTTACTAGTTACCCTTACATAACTTGAGTTCTGTACATTTCTCCTGTCTCATTTCTAGTTTGGCCCCTCCCATTCCCAAATGCTGTAACTTTCCTGTATTTGCAATTCCCCCAGAACTCACCCAATGCCTTTGTTAACATTTTTCACTTCCTGGAATCCCCTGCCCCTTCCTCATTGACCGAACAAACTCTTACTCATTTGTTAAGACTCAGACCAATTGTAGCTCCTCCAAAGTCCCAGAACACTTCTTAGGAGTAGGATAGTCTCACTCTCTCATACATGTGATAAAAATGATTATTACATAGACAACTTAGAAACCAGCAGCAGGGAAAGTCCACAAATTTTGCATTTCCCTATATTGTCTTCAATCTTGAAAGACCAAGAGAAGGAAGTGGCTTGCCCAAGGCCATTTGGCTAGTCACCAACAGAGCTGAGCCTGGATGTCAAAGACAATTTCTCCTTTCTTTGCTGAGATCTACTGACTACCCCCAAGGGGTTTAACCCACTATGCATCTGATGTTTATGAGAGGTCTCTTGGGTTCTCTCAAACCCCATATCACTGAATTTTGCAGGATGTTCTAGGATGGCAATATTGGAGGTTTTTTGGCCCTTAGAGGACACTGGAATGAGCATTTTGGTCTCCAGGTATAAACCTATTACTTGGAACTGCATTGAAAACCTCTAGGAGGTTGCTTAGCATAGGGGGAAAAGTATGACCTTTGGAGTCAGTCTTAAGTTTGAGTTCCAAACCTACCATTTATTAGCTTTAGAATTCTAGGAAAAGTAAACTTTCTAATCTTCAGTTTCCTTGTGTAAAAACAGTGGATGATCCTTTTTACAGAGACTAAGCAAAGTAAGCACAATGGCACCATGCCTGTGATCCCAGTTACTTGGGAGGCTGAGGCAGAAGGATCACATGTTTGAAGCCAGCCTCAGCAACTTAGCAAGACCCTGACTCAACATAAAATATAAAAAAGGGGCTGGCAATGTAGCTCAGTGATAGAGCACCCCTGGGCTCAATCTTTAGTACTAGACTCTAATTTGACTGACTCAGTACAGAATCACTTAAAAGTTTCTCTCAACTGTAAAATAAGATACAATTGATTACGTGATTTCTGTGTCCCAGATCATATCCTTTTTTCTATATTTTTTATTAATTTTCTCAATCATATCTGTGGACTCAACATAAAGCCTGTCCATGAGTTTGACTTAAACAACAGAGGCTTTGCTTTTGGAGGAAGTGGAAAGGCAGGCAGGTACCCGGGGAAATGCAAATTTGGTGGCTGAACAGGACTTCCCTGAGTCTGATGACTTCCAAGATGCCTCAAAGATGTAATTCCAGTGATGATGTAGAAAGAAGAGATCAGCCCAGTCTCAAAGAGCAGCTGCAATCTGTATATTCATTTCAAAAACACTTTTAGAACATACTGTATGCCAGGCATTGTTAGATTGGGGAAACATGAAGATAAAATAGAACATAATGAAACTTAATCAGGAGATAGGTACACTGACTTAAGCCCAAGAGATTCAGTTTCTGGTCTTGGCTTTGCAAAAACTGGCCCTGTGGCAAATCCCGCAGGGGTGTTAGCGTCTAAGCCCTAGCGTTCTCAGGGTGAGATAAGAAATTTGAAAATGCGTTGGAAAAATAAATCATTGGACAATAGAAATGAACAAAAGAAAGAAAGTTGAAAAAGTGAATTTTTTTTCGTTACTGGGCATGGACCCCTGGGGTGCTTTACTATAGGACTATATCCCCAGCCCTTTTTATTTTTTATTTTGAGACATGTTCTCACGAAGTTGCTTAGGCTGGCCTTGCATTTGTGATCCTCCTTCCAAAGTTACTAGGATTATAGGTGTGTGCCACTGTGCCCAGATTTATTCCTAAATTTCTATCTCAAAGTCAGTCAATACCTATGTAGAGTGAAGGACTTAAAATTAAGCAGAGAGAAGCTGAACTTTCGATATAGTTGCAGCAAAGGCCTCAGCTGACTTCATGAGGTGCTCTGGGGCTAGGGTGACCCTTCAGAGCTGTTCCAAATTGAGGCAAGGGCACTGAACTTCTCATAGTGCTATTATTTTATAGATAAAATAATTGAGTTTCGCCATACTGTTGACTTACCTGAGATCATGCAAGTGGTTCATTCAATCCCTGTGACACAAATTTATATCTGTTTTCATACTCCTTTGACTATATTTACCTCTGCAATTGAAACTTCATTGGTGTAAAAATTTCATAAGCGTAAGGCCAAATTTGAACCCTCTGATTCTTCAAGAGGCAGTATGAATTGCCACACACATTAATCATACATGAAAGAATTAGAGCCAGGTACAGTGGCTCACACCTATAAACCCAGCAGCTTGGGAAGCTGAGACAGGAGGATCGTGAGTTCAAAGCCAGCCTCCACAACTTAGCAAGCCCTAAGTGACTCAATGAAACCCTGTTTCTAAATAAAATATAAAGTGCTAGGGATGTGGATTGGTGATTAAGTGCCCCTGGGTTCGATCCCCGGTACAAAAAAGAAAAAAGAAAAAGAATTAGACCTGTATCTAAGGTCCCAAATAGAGATTTCTGAAAATAGTGGAAGTATTAGGCTCTGTGGGACCTCAATGAATAACTCAGGATAAGGAGGGTAGGGATATAGTTATGGCAAGCCTAGGCTGAGTCTTTATAGAAGATGGGCAACAAAGCAGCAATTATAGACCTGGATCAGTGGCCAGAAATGGCCTAAAGGGATCAAAGTGCTGACAGGGAAAAGAGAGAAGGAAGAGTGAAAGAGGAAGCCTAAGGTCAAGACCAGGACAGTTCCTAAGAAGAAGACAGGAAAGACTAAAGGAAAGCACGAGTCAAAAGATGGGCTGGGGAGGTAGCTCAATGGCAGGACACTTTCTTAGTGTGTGCAAAGCCCTGGGTTCAATCCCCAGTACCACACACATAGACTCACATACAAATAGTCAAAAAATCCCTAATGATAAATAGATTAGAATATGAGGCATAGATCCCAGGACAGATGTGATAGAATAAATGCATAGAGCTACAGCTATATTCTTTCCTGATCTTTCGTTATCTGGCCTTTTTGCTCCTAGATATTAAAGGCTCTGATAAGAGCTTAATAAGTGGTGTGTATCATGGGCCAGTATGGTAGGAGGTGGCAGAGTTTTTATCCAAGTTCTACCTCTGCTATTTATTTTCTGTATGACTTCAGGCAAGTTATGTAACTTTTAAAGCCTCAGTTTTCCCCTCTGTAAATTGGGGATAATAATATGGTTATAGCTGATGCAGAGCTCTGAGAAAGATAACCTGTATGATTGTAAAGTCATCGTATTCTAGGGGCTGGGGTTGTGGCTCAGTGGTAGAGCACTTGCCTAGCATGTGTGAGGCTCTGGGTTCAATTCTCAGCTCCACATATAAATAAATAAAACAAAGGTCTATTGACAACTAAAATAAACGTCTATTGACAACTAAAATAAACATGTATATATTTTTTTAAAAGTCATCATATTCTATTCCCATGACCAAGCATATCTATGTGAGCAAACTATAAACTAAGGACCCCCGCTTTTACAGTGGATTCTTGTATTTTCATTTCATTAAACAATATAGGAACTTTCATGATTGCTTCTCTTTTTCCTAGCCATTGGTCCCATAGTAGGACTTTCTTATGGGAGTCTCCCTCAGTAGCAAAAGTAGATCTTCTTGGATGCAAGGGCAATGACTCCACAGAAATCCCTACTGGAGGTTTTGGCTGGAGGAAAAGTCAAGAGGGTGGGTCACATGACATCCTCAGTATGCATGTACATATGCTTGTGTGTATGCATGAATGTATTTTGCCCTGGGGATGGAACCCAGGGCACTCTACCACTGAACCATGTCCTCAACCCTTTCCACTTTTTATTTTGAGACAAGTTGCTGAGGCTGGTGATACTCCTGCCTTAGCCTCACTGCTTATTGATATTACAGGCAAGCAGAGCATGCAGTGACTAATATCCCAGACATTTGAAACCCAGAGGCGACTAGGGCCTAACATTTTAGTGGCAAAGACCTCTAGGTTCTGTCATCAGAACTAGTAGTGATGAGTCATCCTTCTGAAAGACAATATAACAGAAATAGAGGTTTATTTATTTATTTTGTTCACTACTGAAGTACAGGGCACTTCACTACTAAGTTAATTTCCAGCCCTTTTTATTTATTTATTTTTTTATTTTTTCAAATTTTGAGACAGTGTCTCAGGTTACTGAAGCTGGCCTCCAACATGTGATCCTCCTGCCTCACTTTTCCAAATCACTGGGATTACAGACTTGTGCCATTGTGTCCCAATTTAATGGACTATGTAAAATTTTTAAAGAGCACAAAAGTGTGTGCATACCAATGATTTTAGTTACAAATGTATTTCTAGAATGCATAACCCACTAAGTAATAAAAAAACTTCATTAACCACACCTTGGTAGTGGGTACTGTTTCCACAGTCTCTAACCCCCTTGAGCCATCCCCTGCACTGGCATCTTGACTATAATTCTTATTTGGGATTACCTATCAGATGTTTACTTATGATGTTACCCAAAAGCATTTTTTGATAATGAAATTTCATAATACAACAAAAATATAAGTTGAAACAATCACCCCACAACCCCAGAGAATGAGAATCCTATAGGTGTTTTATATAGTGTAAATAAGCAATCCTTGAATTGTTACACCTTGTGATTTTGGTGTTGATTTTAAATTCCTCCACATGACGATTTTGTGAAACCAATCAGGTGTGGCTAAGGGTTCAATTGGTATTTTCATTCTACTTTACATTTTCAGTTATTATTCATATTTTATTTTGCTGTTCTGTATTATATACTGATATTTTCTTTAAGAAAGTGATAGTCATTGCTAAAATTTTTTGATTTCTTTATAACAGAAATTTTAAGTACTTATTGCATAAAATCATCTCCTTGTCTCCAATTGTTAAAAGTTTTTAAGAACCCATAACATGGGGCTGGGGTTGTGGCTTAGTGGTAGAGTACTTTCCTAGCATGTGTGAGGCATTGGGTTGGATCCTCAGCACAACATAAAATAAATAAAGGTATTGTGTTCATCTATAACTAAAAATATATATATTTTTAAAAGAGTCCATAATGTGCTTCTGTTTTTAATTTATTTTGCAAAATTAGTGTTGCCTCTAATAGAGAAGTCCAGGAATGATGTTCATTTGTGGGTGCCTGGAACATTCTATTCCATGTCTCGGAGGATTGCTCTTGATCTTGACCACACCATAATACTTGCTGTGTATCTCCAGCTGCACCTGCATGGGATTCATTATTTAATCACTCATGCCCACTTGGAAGAAACAATGAAAATATAGACAAGCCAGGCACGGTGGCGCAAGCCTGTAATCTCAGCACTTAGGGAGGCTGAGACAGGAGAATCGCGAGTTCAAAGCCAGCCTCAGCAACGGCGAGGCGCTAAGCAACTCAGTGAGACCCTGTCTCTACATTAAACACAAAATAGGGCTGGGGATGTGGCTCAGTGGTTGAGTGCCCCTGAGTTCAATCTCCAGTACCAAAAATAATAATAATAATAATAATAGACAAGTGTAAAATGGCTACCAAGTGCCAGGCACTGCACCACACACCTTGAATTAATGTTATTTAGTTCTCCCAACAGCCCTAGGAGATACATATATATGTATGTATATCTATCTATCTATCTATATATATATATATATATATACACAAAAAAAAAACATATGGAGGGGGTGGGAAGAGAGAGATTGATTTATTATGATGAATTAGCTCATGTGATTATGGCAACCAACCCAGGAAAGCCAGTGGTGTAATTCCAATACAGGTCTGAAGGCCTGAGAACCAGAACACCTGGTGGTAGAAACCTCGTCTAAGTGCAGGAGAAGATGAGTTGAGATTTCCCAGTTCAAACAGGCACCCAGGAAGGAAAGGTGATTTCCTTCCTCCTCTACTTTTTGTTCTATTCAGGAGCCCTTAACAGATTGGATTACTCCCACTCACATGGGAAGAGCAATCTACTGAGTCCACTAATTCAATGCTAATTTCACCTAGAAACACTCTCTCAGATACGTTCAGAAATAAAGTTTAATCTGGGCACCCTATGGTGCCATCAAGTTGATAGAAAATTAAACATCATAGGACAAAACTCTTATGTTTAAAACTCCAATTCCTGAATATCTTTCTAACTAAAAGTATTATCTGGTAAGTCATTCAGTGGATGGTAATTACATGTGATACTCCTTAGGAGTATATCATTAAAGGATTTTTAGAATCATTATGTTTTAAACTAAGCATATTATATAGAAACCATAACATTTCAAACTGTGTTTTTTTCATGGTCAGTGCTGGAGCAGGCCAGTGGATATCATGCTTCATCTGCAGTTACTTCCCACAATTCGTCTCTCTCTAGTGTTTCCAGTGGAATTCTTCACTGAAGCTTTGTAGCCTATATCTATGTTTCCCAAACTGCTGGAGTATTCAAACTCTTCCCTTTTGCCTGGACTCACATCAGGTCAACCCACCTCATCAGCGAACAGTGCGAGAAGTCCTATTCGGGACAGCATAAATGACCAGTGAGCATCTTAGAGGGCCACTGAATGACTTCATTGACATGGAGCCCCCACTTGCCCATTGACCTTCTCTCAGGGGCATACATAAATGGATGATTAGGAATCAAGAGTTCTCAGACAGAAAGCAACAAATTCTATTCCTTGATAGCATTTTCCAGAAGAGTGCTCAGTGGACTTGTCAAAGAGCCGTCCAGGACTGCCAAGAAAAGGGAGATCTCAATGTGAGCCTTGTGTGGAGGGAAGAACAAGGTTGACAGTAGCTATCCGGGTTTTCTAGGGTACTTTGAAAGTTATTATGTCTACCACTCTAAGAAGATGGATCAGGGTGATGGGGGGGCACAGTTTTTGGTTCATAGTAAAGGTCTGGGGCTGGTGACTCAAGAGCCACTATCCCTGGTTCCTAAAATCTGTTCCTTCCTAGAAGGAGTAGAATGACGTGGGAATTTCCCTCTCTCTAGCAACTTATGCCAGTAAAATCAGGCTAGCAAATTGCATGACTGAGGGGTATGAGGAAGCATACTAACCCTAACAAGAATGCTTCTGAAAATGCCAGGGAGTTTGTGAAGTTCTAACTCTTTCAGTCATTTTCCCCTTAAGGGACATGAAGTGTTCAGAGTTAAGTCCAGGCAGGACCTAGCAGCAGAGAATCCCCACATAGTGCCTCTGGGATCTGGAAGGAGGTCAGAAGCATCAGTGAAAATGAACGGAGTTTGGACAGGAAGTGTTCAGATAACAGATATCTCAATCCCCAGAATTCAATGCTCTGAACTGAATCTGAAGCCCTGGAGGAGTTACTGATGTAAGAAACCTGGTTAGGGCCTTGCAGTGTGCAGACTCAGCTCCATAGATGGATAAGGGCTAGTATTTCCAGCCCTCCTCCTTGGGCCTGGGCCACTCAGTACATCCATTTGCCCAGGAAGGTGACTGGTGAGCACAAACACAAGGGTAAAGGAACTGGGTAAGAACCATCTCCCAGTCCAGTTTCATCCCCCCTTTCCCCTCAACTCCCACAGCCCCAGCCACACAACAGGGCTATCTGGTCCAATGATCAGCTCAGCACCCATATGAGACACCTGCCCTCGTGTGCTTCCTCATCTCACCCAGCAGGACAGACCCCAGGGTGTTTTTCCCAGTGCTTTCCCCAGGCCAGTTTTAGACTCTACAAGTCGATCACCTAGGAGATGCTTAGAGTTTGGGGAAATTTTGTATTTTCATTTTGTTTTTATGGGTTTTTTTCTTTACTTATCCAGATAAATGTGCTCATCATGAGACCCATGTGGCCAGGTGGTCCATCCTGCCCCTTAGTGAATACCCTGTAGGACTGGATCTTATAGGGGACTCCTGGTCAGAGGCGATGACAAAAACAGACTTTGGCTGGGAAGCCAGGATGTTCAGGAGCAGTCCAGCCCCATCAGTCCAAACACTGTGAGGCAGGTCACTCTGCCCCTCTAGCCAAAAGTGTCAGGAGAGAGAGAGTGTAGCAGCAAGTCTTAGAGAAACATTAAACCCTTGCTTTTAAGAGCAAGTTATGGCCTCATTACAAAGCTCAACTGAGATGTTTTGGGGAATGCAGTTTTCCGTGGAAATATGGCTGTCCTCAATCTTGAGAGGGCTCTGCATTGCCAAAGGAAGGAAGTGGTGCTGTGCCACAGATGATGGAGGCCAGGGAGGGAGGGGACGTGGTGCTCATCCAGGATTGTCCTGCTGCCCATGCCTTGGTCTATGCCAGAAGAAATGTTCTAATGATAATGGGCCATTGACCAGCATGAGTTTTAAGGTTGTCTAAGGTTTTTGCTCCTATAATGGAAATGCTAAGGGAATAGATAGAGCACACACTGGAGTCAGATAATCCAGGATTTGAACCCAGTCCTTCTTCCTCCTCCTCTTCCTCCTCTTCTTCTTCCTTCTTTTTTTTTCTTTTTCTTTCTTTCTTTTTTGTCTCTGAGCAATTTCAAAAACAGCCTCAATCTGTAAAATGGTGAAAATTATGACTACTTATTACTACTAGGAAGTTTAATGGAAACCCCAGACAACGGGAGACGTCAATTAGTGGGAATTCCTTCCTCCTTACCTTCTTGAGTGTTCACAGGGAAAAATGAGTTCATTTCAATCAAAGAGAAGCAGCTCTTGATTCAGAGTCAGGATTCCCAAGTCTGATACAGCACTTTACAAACACTGGCTCTGCCTGCTTCCTGAGGCTGCTGTGAGGACCAAATAGGGCAGCAAAAGTGAAGACTTTTGAAAAATGTCTTTCTTAAGATACAAGGCATTGTCACCTGTGTATCTTTTGTTATTGATTTGTCAACTTCTGCCCTTTATAGCTGAAGGAATCAAGTATTCAGTGTAGTAGGTGTTCTAACTGCCAACCTGGGGTTAGTCACATTGCCTTAATCGTATATTAGCTTCCTATAGCTGCTGTAAAAATAAAATTACTACAATCTTGTTAACAGCAGCAATTCATTCTCTCACCGTTCTGCAAGCCAGAAGTATAAAGCTGAGGCATGGGTAGGGCCAGGGTCCCTCTAAAGACTCTAGGGGATTATCCTACTCTGCTTCTTGCAGGCTCTGGTGTTCTGAGGTGTTCCTTGAATTGTAGCTGTAGAGATCCAACCTCTGCCTCTGTCTCCACATGTGGTCTTCTTGTGTCTCTGTGTCCTTTTCTATCTCTTCTAAAAAACTCTAACTGAATTTAGGCCCCACCCTAACCAAGTCAGTCTCATCTCGATCCACACCTTAATTGCATCTGAAAGACCCCTATTCCAAATAAGCTCCCATTCGAAGGTTCCAGGTAGACAAGAATTTAGAGGGGACACCATTTAACTCGCTACAGGGCCTCAGTCCCTATAGTTAAAACTTCTCTGACCTTCCCTCGATGTACAAATTTCTTCAGTTTTAGGTCACACTGGACAGTAAATCCCTTCAGACTAAAGCCCAGAATTAACTTGATGTGGGTCTGCAAAGAGGATCATGGGGAAAGGGGTGAAGCTGCCACATCGTAAGTCTGCAGAAGGGTTAATTCTGGAAATGAGAGAAAGGGCAAAATAAACATGAGTGCAAGTGCCTGTTTTGGAAAGAAAGGAGCTTGAGCTTTTCTTACATGTATTACATACATTCCAGTAGCTGTGTGATTCAAGGAGACAACATCAATCTTCAAGTTAGAACCTGATCACTGTTTATAAAATAGGATTGATAATAAGACCTCCGCCAAGGTGTTTCAAGGATTAGATGATTTGTGTATGTGTGTGTGTCGTGGGGGAGGGGGTTCTGGGGACTGAACCTAGAGATGCTTTATCACTGAGCTCCATTTCTACTCCATTTCTAGTCCTTTTTATTTTTAATTTTGAGACAGGGTCTCACTAAGTTGCTGAGGCTGGCCTCAAACTTGAGATTCTCTTGCCTCAGCCTCCCAAGCAGCTAAATTACAGGTGTGTACCATCATGCCTGGTCAGATCATATTATCTTGAAAGACCACAGCATGGTCTTGTTTCATTGAATGTTCTTTTAAAAAGCCAAAAATATATGTGTATTAACATCATAGGGGGCCACTCAGTCTGGATGCTGTTTTTTAATTGAGTGGTTGTATGGTTTTTACCAAAGTTTTCTGGGATAAGCTGTAGGAGAATGAGATCCCAATATCCTCATATTATTTAGTTGGATTTCAGCTGATATTTTATAAATATACAGAGAGTATGCCACTAACTCCATCACTCGTAATCTCAGTTGTGACAGTAGTATGCTGGTAAACAGTTAACGACCAGCTCTCTGAAAAATATTTGCACACATACATTTATGCATTTTACTTATATGAAGGATGCATAACACAATCTACAAAATATAATTTGTTGTATTTTTTAAAAAATATATGACATCCTTTATAGTAAATTGTAGCCAACTGATTCTCACAGAGCACCTATATTTTTATTGGCTTAACTAGTATCCATGGTCAGTTGTGGCTAAAACTGATGAATGTAGTTCCAACATAAATGTTGGCCAATGTCCTTCTACAAATTAAAGAAATGTGAAACAACAAAGACATATGTAGGGACATCACTTTCTCATCAGTGATGCTAATGACTTTTGCTGGATCAGATGGAAGTTTTTGAACACTGGAAAAATATTTTCTTCATTTTTTTAATGCCATTTACTTCACAATGTAATAGGGCGTACTTATAAGGTTAATTAGCATCCTTATGCATTTTCTTTTTTGCTTCCTTATCTCTAGGCAATCAACAAAACACTAAGTTAAAGCTCTGATTTACAGTGCCTGCCGATTTCCATGATATTAACTTCCTCCATGGCTAATTTTGAGTTCCCAATATGATATAATTAAATGTGGAATTGGTAAGAGGGTGCAATAGCTACCACAATTATTCCACCATAGATATTTCAAGGGGCATCAGTGACATCAAGAGCATAGATAACAGTGACATAGTGAAATAATTAAGAAGCAATGAATTTTAAGGTTTAAGTCTTCTGTTTTAAGCATAAATATTTAAATAAGTTTAATTTAATTGTACATTTGTGAAATTTGTGTGTGTGTGTGTATGTGTAAGATGCTGGGTATTAAAACTTGTGTATGCTAGACAAGCCCTCTTACCACTGAGTTACATCCCTGGCCTAAAGTTTGATTTTATAAATAATATAATTTAATAATGGCCTAGTTTGTCAACCAGCTCACAAGATTCTTGAATATTCAACAACTGGCTCTCATGAGCTGGTTAGTACCAGGTCCAACACATTATAGTACACATCATTGGGTATTGGGGAAGGAGGAGTGACAGACACAGAAGAAAAAGAGCCAGTTCACCTCCTTCAACAGCTCTTACTACCCTAAAACCCTTGGAAGGCCAATGTAAATATGCCTGCAGTCTGTTAATACCGAGTCTGCAAACACTGGCCTGGTCTTTCAAAGTCTCTTTGTGGATGCCTGCAACAGAATTTTTCAGTGTTTCATTCTGATAGCTGGTCTTTCTTCTATGGATTCCATCCCTTTCTCCTCAAAAGAAAAAAAGCTCCTCAAAGCCCAGCATGAGGCTTGCTCAGTTTGGCCACACTGTACCCACAGGGAAATCTGTTTCCTGTCAGTGTTCCACACTTGTTCTCTGTGACTGAGGTCCTAAGACCCAACTGCAAGAATAGGTATTCTCCAAAATCATGAAACAAATTGGAAGAGGTCCATCACCTCGTCAAAGTTCATTCACATAAGTTCAGGTTTGAACTATCAAATTTTGTAGGGATTCTGGTAAAAGTGCTAAGCCCTGAGGCACTCTAAGAAGAGTTTACCAGAGATTTGCTCAGAGAGGCTGTGACATTCATTTCCTGGAAACAGCAAAGGAAAAAAAAAAAAAAGAAGAAGAAGAGGGGAGCACATTTCTACCCAAAACCAGGGTTTGGCCAAAGTGACTTCACAGCCTCTTTCCCAGCTCCAGTAATCGAAGTGCCTGACTTGTATGTGCTTCTTGAGAACAGCAAATGATATAAAGCTTGCAGAGAAATGAGCAATCCTCAAGACACAGGCAGAAAAAAGTCCCAGTGACACAGGAAGCTAGCTGGTTCCTGATGCGTAAACTAGACGGCAGAAGCAGCACTGTCGGACGCAGAGCCTGTTTCTGCCCTGGCATCTGTGAGCAACTGCCGGGCTCCCGGCCAGACCCCCTTTCTTCGTCCCCCTAGCTGATGGATACCAAAGGGCTCCTCTCCTTGAGCCTCCTGCTAGTTCTGTCCCTGGCTTTTGAGCTGAGCTACGCAACAGGTGAGTGTCAGTCTGTTTGAGGGCTTGGGTCCTGTAGTTATCTGCTAAGGATAAGCATAACCTCATGGATGGAGAGAAGACACAGGGGCTGGGGACTGTGGTTTAGCTGCCTTTTCCTTAGGGACTGGCTCTGAGTTTCAACTGCCTCTTTCGAAGAGGAAGGAACATTATGAGTTCCTGGGCTCTTGGATCCCAAGGCTCAGTGACACCAATTCTAGTTTCCTCCAAAGCTCTAAGCCAAAGGCACCTGTTGGATTCCTAACCACCGTCTGGGGGTGAGAGGCTCAGGTTGAAGTTCTGGTTGAATGCTTGATTTTGTATGAGTATCTTTCTGGCAAAGACCCAGGCTAGCAGGACTGAGCTGGAGAGATGAAGTTCTGGGAGAAGATCTGTCCTACATCCCTGCCCTGGAAGGGGACCTTCACATGCACAAGCAGACAAATCAAAATATGATCCAGTGAAAAATAAGGTCTATAGCGGGAAGGGAGAGTAGAAATGAAAATCCCAGGCCTTTGGCTGAGAACAGATAGTGACCACAGTGTGGTCATACCGGTGGCTACTTCTTGGAAGAGAAGGCTCCAAGGTGGCAAGAGGGGAAGAAGTCAGGATTTCTGGAGCCCAAGGCTGGTTACAGAATGTGGGAAATGCAAATCAGGAACCTCTGGGTTAAAATCAAAGGAGTTTCTGCAGTAGGGTAGGACTGGGCAACAGTGTTTTTGGATCTGGGCTCTTCTCCAGTCTTTCTGGTTCTCTTACTGCCAAGGCAAGCTATTGTTTTCTGTTTAGTAGAACCAGGGCTATGAGAAAAGATATTTTAGAAAGAAAAAGGCAAGAAGTGAGTGTTGATCTGACTGTGTGAGTGGGGTGAGAGGCTCCCTCTGACTACATTCCTTGGGACTTTGCTTAGACTGTGAGAGGCAGCCTGGAGTGGAGGTGGCATTTGGGAAGCGGGGAAATCCTGAGGCCCAGGGTGTTTCAGGCTTGGGGTTTTCAAGACCACAAATCCATTATGGACTTTTCCAGGAAAAGCCCCAAGATATGCCAGGGATGTGGGGATGCCATGCATGGGATCTATGTCTTGTCAGGCTCTCAGATGAAGAAGCCCTTGCTCAACTCTGGTTACCCACCTTCCCTGAGAATCAGCAGGCCCATGGCTCTTTTTCCTGATGACTAGGAGAAGAAAGACAGAGCCACTTTGAGTGGTCAGCAGAAGAGACAAGCCTTCCTTCTTACACCCCATTTGGAACCCCATCAATTTTTTTTTTTTTTTTTTTTTGGTGACTGTAAGGAGCAATGGGGCTAAATTACGGGATGGATTTTTATGTCTCTGCTCTTGCTCGATTCCTGGTCAGTCTTGCCCATGACAGCTGCTCCATTAAGGTTTTGGAGGTCACTGGAAGTCATTCCCCAAGTGGTGGCTTCTCCTTCTTTGCATTCCATTTTCTGAAATACTTTCAAAAATTTTTTTGGTGTTTTTATTTTTAAATACACACCCTTTTGTGAAACCCCAATAAAACCCAAGACGGAAATGGCGTGCAAATGCGACAGGTCAATCATGACAGATTTACTCAGCCAAGAAGCTTGACTCTTCTAAAATCTGAACCCACTCCTCTTCCCATTTCTGAGAAGAAGCTTTTTAGTTTGAATCCATCCCAGTTATTGATTCTTGATTTTACTTCTTGCACTATAGGAGTCTTGTTAAGAAAGTAAGGTCTTAATTGGACGTGATGAAGATTTGGGCCTGTTTTTTCTTCTATTAGCGTAGGGTCTCTGGTCTAATTGCCAGATCCTTGATCCACTTTGAGTTGAATTTTGTGCATAGTGAGAGATAGGAGTTTAGTTTCATTTTGCTGCATATGGATTTCCAGTTTTCCCAGCACCATTTGTTGAAGAGGCTATCTTTCCTCCAATGTATGTGTTTGGCACCTTTGTCTAGTATAAGATAACTGTATTTAAGTTGGTTTGTCTCTGTGTCTTCTATTCTGTACCATTGGTCTATATGTCTATTTTGGTGCCAGTACCATGCCATTTTTGTTACTATAGCTTTGTAGTATAGTTTAAGGTCTGGTATTGTGATGCCTCCTGCTTCACTCTTCTTGCTAAGGACTGCTTTGGCTATTCTGGGTCTCTTATTCTTCCAAATGAATTTCATGATTGCCTTTTCTATTTCTGTAAATAGACATTGGGATTTTAATTGGAATTGTATTGGATCTATATAGTGCTTTGGGTAGTATGGCCATTTTGACAATATTGATTCTGCCTATCCAAGAGCATGGGAGAATTTTCCATCTTCTAAGGTCTTGTACAATTTCTTTCTTTAGTGTCCTGTAGTTTTCATTGTAGAGGTCTTTCACCTCTTTTGTTAAATTGATTCCCAAGTATTTTATTTTATTTTTTTAAAGCTATTGTGAATGAGTGTTTGCCTAATTTCTCTTTCAGAGGGTTTATCATTGATGTATAAAAATGCAATTGATTTATGGGTGCTGATTTTATATCCCGCTACTTTGCTGAATTCATTTATTAATTCTAGAAGTTTTCTGGTGGAATTTTTTGGATTCTCTAAGTATAGAATCATGTCATTGGCAAATAATGATAGTTTGAGTTCCTCTTTTCCTATTCATATCCCTTTAATTTCTTTTGTCTAATTGCTCTGGCTAGTGTTTCAAGGACTATGTTGAATAGCAGTGGTGAGAGAGAGCATCCCTATCTTGTCCCCATTTTTAGAGGGAATGCTTCCAATTTTTATCCATTTAGGATGATGTTGGCCTTGAGTTTAGCATAGATAGCTTTTACAAAGTTGAGGTATGTTCCTACTATCCCTAGTTTTTCTAGTGTTTTGAACATAAAAGGGTGGTGTATTTTGTCAAATCCCCTTCCCATTTCTGTTCAGCTCAATTTCCAATTCCCAGTCAGAATTGTAAAAATTGAAAAAGTCCACATGTTCCCTTCCCCCAACAAAGTGAATTTTCCATTTCCCCCATAAAATTCTTTTAAAAATAGACTTTTTTAAGAGAAGTTTTAAGTTCATAGCAAAATCAAGTTAAATTATAGGGTTCTCTTGTCCCACTACCCCTACATATACATAGCCTTCCTATCCTATCACCAACATCCCCTACTACAATACTACATTTGCTATGATTGATGAATCTACCCCAGTGAGATTTTTTATTTCTCCACAAAGGTCCTCCCCACTCCCTTCACATAAATGAGGTGAGAGGTGAGGGACAAGAGCCTGTGAAGGACAAGTCTAAAACTTATCCCCACCTGTATGTTCACTAGCCCATTCTATCTCAAGATGTTGATAAAGGCACTTCTAGTTCTCAAAAGCTTCAATAATATATGATTTCCTCCCTCTTCACTTCTCCAGAATTAGGCTAGAAATCAGAACATCAGAGCTATTTGGTTTTATCCGTAGATTGATTTTGGATGATTCCATTCAGCAACAACCTATTAAGAACACATGAGCCAAGTGTGGTGGTGCACACCTGTAATACCAGCAGCTTGGGAGGCTGAGGCAGGAGGATGGAGAGTTCAAAGCCAGCCTCAGCAAAAGTGAGACACTAAGCAACTCAGTGAGACCCTGTCTCTAAATAATATACAAAATGGGGTTGGGAATGTGGCTCAGTGGTTGAGTGCCCCTGAGTTCAATCCCTGATACCTCCCCCCAAAAAGAACACATGATATGGTAGACACTGTGCAAGGTATAGGGAGGCAAAAGGAACAGCCACAGCCTCTTCTCAGCCCTTGACACAGTGTCTAATATGTAAAAGCCTGTCCATAGATGCGTGTTGAATGAAATAGAGTATTATTGCATATTTGCTAAATACTGGGCACATTCTAAGTGCTTTGTGCATCCATCATTTATTTAATTCTCACTCTATGATCAATCTATGAGATTTCTATTATTATTGTTATTATTGTTATTACAACTTCATAAACAAGGAAAGAGACACACAGGGTAGTTGAGCAATTTATCTGTGCTCATATAGCCATCTCAATAAATGCAATTGGATAATAAGCCTATGTTTGGGGAGTGGGAGGAAAGCTAAACTTTGTAACTAGGTGACATGATAAAAATTAGATGGCAAAGAGAAAGTATTTGATCTGAAATTTGGACAGTGGATAGAATTTTTTCATTGTGCAAGTTTTCATTCAACATTTTTTGTGCACTAATATATTAGAACTGTATTGCATGTACATCTATAAAATTTCAACAATACAAAAGGGCATAGAGTGGACTCACTTCCCTTCTATATCCCTTGCTGGAGACAACTGCTATTACCAGTTCCTTGTGTGTTTTTTGAATCTATAGATCTGATAGGTTGGATTTTTGTGGCACTTGAAAAAGAATTCTAGATGGAGGCACAAATGCAAAACTAAAGGATGTGGTTGCTTGGAAAAATGGCAAGCCACCTGCTATACCTGCAACCTAGGGTTCAAAGCTAAGACATATCCACCTCCTCACCTGGCAAGTGTGGACAAGGGTCTCCATCATTTCCCCCATACAATACCTCTTAAGGATGTTACAAAGATGAAGCATTCTGAGTATGAAGAGAGGGAGAACTTAGAATCTGTGCTGTCATTTGTTCATTTATTCATTCTATTTCATTGTATTCATTTTCCTGGGCAGTAAGAATTCCCTGAACTTCTGCTATGTCCCAGGTGGGGGTTAAACAGACATAGCCTCTACTCTTAGAAGCTTATAACTAAGTAAGAATGACATACATTAAACCAGTTAAAAATGTGAAGAGTGATCTGAGGAGAGATGCTAAGTGCATCTGAAGCATGTGACAGAAAAATCCAACCTAACTAGGAGTCAGGAAATCTTCCCTGAGGAAGACAGAGTGGAGACCTAAAGGTCAGAAGGAGGTAGGCAGCTAACAAAGAGTGTGATAGGCTCTCAGGCCAGGGAATGGTAAATGCTAAGAGTCTGAGATAGAAAGACCCAGCACTGCTGGATGCCTTGGCTCAGCCCTGTAATCCCAACTCAAGAGCCTTAGGCAGGAGAATTCTAAATTCAAGGCCAGCTTGGGCAATTTAGTGAGTATCTGTCTCAAAATAAAAAATAAAGTACCCCTGGGTTCAATCTCCTGTACCAAAAACAAACAAACAAACAAACAAACCTCTTGCATCAAGGATTAAGAATGGGATCCTGGGCTGGGGCTGTGGCTCAGTGGTAGAGTGCTCGCCTCACACGTGTGAGTCACTGGGTTTGATCCTCAGCACCACATAAAAATAAATAAATAAAATAAAGATAATGCATTGATCTACAATTTAAAATTTTTTAAAAAAAAATAAAAAAAAATAGAATCCTACTGATAATTGTTTAAAAAGCAACCTTAGATAATTTATCTTTTCTTTCTAGGCCTAACTTACCATAAGAACTGTGAAGCCAATGAGTCCAGTCTCTTCTCTACCCCTTCCCCCCACACCCACCCACCCCCACCACCACCAAATGCTGTAAAAAGATGTTAAAAGCACATGTGAGATATCAGACCCAGCCCTCCCTTCCCCCACAGAGTTATCATTAGGTAGAATCCCATCTTGTATAAGGGTTGCTAAATCCTACAGATTCCATTCAGGCCAGTGTTCATGGGTCCATGTGAATCACTGTACTTGTGAAGCAGAATTACGCATGAAGGAAAGTGAGTTGGTGTAAACAACTGTAAATGTTTCCTCCCAGGCCCTTATAGTAAACAGGGGCTGACTGAATCACAGACCCACTGGAAAACACTCATCAAGTAAGAGGATGTTCCAGGAGCAGGGACTCCACTTGAAGGGCTTATGAACCACTTTAAAGCCCTACTTATTTTTCCACTTGTGCTTGGGTGGGGATGATCTCAAGCACCCCCTCCAGACCTGGCCACTCACAGGTGCAGGAGTTGTGTCATCAATTTTTATGTGGGTTGTGAGGTGTTAGGGTCTCTTTCTGGTAAAGTTTTGATTCCATTCCCCATGCGTGTAAACCACTCAGCCTTCCTTATCATCTGCACCTTCCCTTTTCTTTTCCTCCTTCTCTTCTTTTCCTTTCTTTTCTTTTCCTTCTCTTTCTTTTTCTTGTCTTTCTTTCTTACTTTTCTTTTCGTTCCTTTCATCTTTCCTTGCCTTTCCTCTTTTCTTTTTTGGCTACTTCCTACTCATTTTATACCCCTTCCTTCCCCTTCTCCCCACCAGTTCCACATTCTAAAAGCAACCATAGTTCAAAGAGACCACAGGGTTAGGTGGAAGGAAGGGGTGCACAGGAGACATTTAGGAGGGTGAAGGGTGAGTGTTTTAGACTAACAATAATTCTTATTCCTTTTTCTCCATATCAAAATTGGCCTACAAAGATCAACAGTATGAAATTGACCAAAACATATTGTGCATGTACAAATATGTGACAATGAATTCCACTATATATTATACATTATTCTTTTCAACATTAGAATTATACATTATTCTACTATGTATAGTTTTTATGCACTAATAAAAGTTATTAAAAATCAACAGTATGATAAGAATCTTAATTTTTTTAAAAATCTGATTCCTTTGAGAGACAGCATATATAGAAGTACTCTTAGAAAAGTGTACATATACTTATCTATACAACTTTTTGTACACAGATTCAGGGGGTCCATACTTGCATGGATTACTCTAAACTATCAAAACTCAAGAGTCCACTCTTTCGGGTACTATTATACAATGGAGGTGTGTGACCACCAGAAAAGACACATTTTCTGGGCAGTCAGGCATTCCTAAGTGTGGCTGCATGTTTCCCAATGTGTCCATAGAAACAACAACCTAACAATAACCTTCTTCATCTAATCAAAGGGGTGAGCACTGTGTTTCAAGGATGAATATGTTAGCAATATGTAAAAGAACAAAAGCCTAATTGCTTTGTTATAATAAGTATGCATCTAAACTATATTAATTCTGATTTTAGCCCAGGTGACCCACCATTTCCTTTTTCACAATCACTGATCTCTAGTGATATTAGCTGGGCCCTCTGCCAGACAGTGTGCCAATTTCAATTTTCATTTTGGTACCAAGAATATTTTGACCAGTTCACCCAATTTTCCAACAGCTCATCTTAACCACAGCCGATTGTGGAGGGGTCTCTTCTAGGTAGACACATTCCTGAAGCAGACAGTTTAATGTTATCAACTACAACAATCTATGCTCTCTCTGAGTCATGGGCTTCTTTTATGAACATTAGCCTATAGTTAAACTCAGTTACATACATGTTAGGTGAAGCTAATTAAGAGATTAGTCAGGCAATGTGGTTTTAAGCATTCATATATTGAAGATATTTATTAAAAGCCTACTATGTGCCAGGCACTGTGGTATGTCATAGGGCCAAAATAGTGACAGAATAAAGTTCTTCCTCTGGAAGGAATTGCATTTAAGTGGGGGAGACAAAAATGAAACAAATAAATATATATTATAACATCAAGCAGTGATAAGAGCAATGAGAAGGCTGTTTTTGGTATATGGTCAGAGGAGATCATTTTTTCAGTAGAAACCTAAGATAGCCAGGCATGGTGGTACGCCCCTGTAATTCCATTAATTCAGAAGACTGAGGCAGGAGAATTCCAAGTTTGAGGTTAGCCTGAGAAACTTAGTGAGACGCTATCTCAAAACAAAAAATAAAAAGGGCTGGGGATGAGCTGGGCACGGTGGCGTAGGCCTGTAATCCCAGCATTTAGGGAGGCTGAGACAGGAGAATCGCGAGTTCAACGCCAGCCTCAGCAACAGCGAGGCGCTAAGCAACTCAGTGAGACCCTGTCTCTACATAAAACACAAAATAGGGCTGGGGATGTGGCTCAGTGGTCGAGTGCCCCTGAGTTCAATCTCCAGTACCAAAAAAAAAAACAAGGCTGAAGGTGTAGCTCAGTGGTAAAATGTCCCTGGATTCAATCCACAGTACCAAAAAAAAAAAAAAAATGTCCACATAGGGAAGAGATTTTCAGAGAGAAACAGCAAAAGGAATGTTCTTAGCAAGTTTAAGGAACAGCCAGTAGCCAGTGTGGCCATAGTGCAGTAAATATAAGGCAGAAGGCAGGAAATGGAACTAGAGCAGTACCAGGGAACAAGGTAGACAGTCTTTGAAACTGTGTCAATCAAGAACTGTGAACTTTATCCTATGAGTGCTAGAAAGCTCAGAAGTTTGAAAGAAGGAGAGAGATGAAATGGACACGTTGTCCATTGTAGAGATGAGTTGGAAGACAATGGCAGGACCCAGCCTGTGATAATGGTAGTAGGGGTGTAGGAAGAGCAAAGGACTCAGATATCAGACTTATTTTGAAGTTAGAGCCAATAGGATTTTCTGTTAATATAAATGTGCAGTATGAAAGAAAAAGAGGAATCAACCTGAGAAATTGGATGAATTGCAATGTTTGCAGAAGAAGCTAAGGAATCAGGAGGACATTTGCTATGTTTTAGTTGCCTTCAGACTCCAAGTACTGATCTGTGTAGGTAGTAAAGAGTACAATGAAGATTTGGGCTGGGAGAGGTAACTGTGCAGGCCTTGCAGAAATATGCCAAACTAGGCAGCTGAATGAGAAATTGGATGAGTGTAGATAGAGAAGTCTGAGGTCTGAGCCCTAGGATACTCCAATATTTAGAAGTCTGGATGAGCAGAAGATCCCACCAAGGAAGCTGAGAAGGATAAACCAATGAAATAGAAGAGAAATCATAGAAAGTGGTGCTCCAGGAACCAGATGAAGATAGTGTTTTCAAGGAAGGAGCCATGAATTCTGTCAAGTGCTCCTGAGAAACAAGGAAGATAACGATGGAGAATTGACTTGGCTTCACTCAGTGGACAGTGACCTTGACAAAGGTGGTTGCAGTGAGCAGTAGGGAAGAACACCTGTTTGGAGCAGGTAGAGGGGGAAATGGGCCAGGGAAATGGGAAGGAAAAGTATAAACATACAATAAAGGACTTTCTATAAAGAGAGAAATGGGGACCTGGGATTAGAGGAGAGAGTTTTAAGATGAGGGAAATTACATGTTTGCATGTTGTCCATTGGAGGAAATAACTCAGGAGACAAATGGTAACGCAAGGGGTGGGGCAATTGCAGGAGAAAAAGCCTTCACAAAAGAGCTCTGTGGGGGAAGTTTTCATCAGGAACACAGATCCTCCATCCAGGTGGGAAGGTTGATTTGGGGTGCTAATAAATGGAAGTCCTTTTTTGGTTTATTCTATTCTTTTACCCCAGTGAAGTTGAAAACAAGGTCATTGGCTGAGAGAGGAGGGACAAAGACAGTTTGTGGCTTTGAGCAGACAGGAGGTGTTAAATAATCAGCAGTAGGATCCCTTACAGTGGTTTGAAAGGTTTTTGGTTTTGTGTACATGTTTTTCTTTTGTTGGCTCAGCTTTTTTTGAAAAAGAGAATAAAATAATCTCTCCCTCCTCCACTTTATTAATTATCTCAGGGATTTTTGGAGAGCTAGGATTCCAGTTTGAACTTTGGACTCACCATCTCTCTAATTCTGAGTCTCTCAGATTTTTCTGTCTTCCTTGTCACTTGACCTGATGCTTCTGTACCCTGGTTTCATGGGGTCATGAGCTCAGAACCACTTTCAACTGCTGCCATCTTTCATCCTACCGACCCAATGGCATTGAGAATCCTGGTAGAGAAATTAGCAGACCTGGATTCTAGTCCTGACTCTTTCACTTACTAATGTGACTTTAGGGAAGTCACTTGCCTTATTTCTCCTTTAAATACCTTAACTGTAAATCTGAATTGGTAGCTATTAGTCAATATAGTTCTATTGTAAGTCATTTTAAGATTTCTATTGAGCCAGGCACAATGGTGCACACTTTTAATCCCAGCAGCTGGAGAGGCCTCAGCAGTAGGATCACAAATCTGAGGCCATTCTCAGCAACTTAAATTTTTTAATAAAAAATTAAAAGGGATGGGGAGAGTGCCCCTGGTAGAGAGTGCTCAGTGGTAGAGTGCCCCTGGGTTCAAATTTCATTACCCCCCCGCCAAAATTTTTTCCACTGAGATTTTTGAAATATTGATAGTATAGTAGGGTTCCTAATAGCAGTCCTAGTAGACACTAAAGACCTTGCAACCCCAGAGATAGCGCAAGAGGAGTGGAGAAAACCTCAGCCTGTCATTCCTGATCACAACCTGATGTAATTCTCAAAGACCCTCATCTTAAGGGCATCTCTTCTCCTTCCACAGGTGGGGGCGTCATGAACTGCCCAAAGATTCTCTGGCGGTTGGGAAGTGATGTACTGCTGCCCCTGACAAGTGAACGGATAAATAAAAGCATGAACAAAAGCATTCACATTCTTGTCACCACAGCCAAATCACCAGAAAGCAGCGTCAAGAAGAAAATAGTATCTCTTGATCCATCTGGAAAGGACTCTCCAAGTTACCTGGAGGACGGCTATCAGTTTCATCCGGAAAATCTGAGCCTGAGGATCCTGGGAAGCAAGAAGGACAGTGAGGGATGGTACTTTATGAGCCTGGAGGAAAACGTTTCAGTCCAGCATTTCTGTGTACAGCTGAAGCTTTATGGTAATGATGGGAACTTCCCCATTCCACGCTAGAGGGCAAGATAGTTCCCTGTCCAAGAATTTGGGGAAGGGTATTCTGAATTGGGACCAATTTGAAAGATCATCTAGTCCAAGGGGTGTTTAAACTGTGCTTCATGGAAGTGCTTTTAGAGGTTGACAACGTTTTTTCTTCAAATTGTATATTGGTGGTTGCTGATTAGCATTAGCCACATTTATCCATTTCCAAAGGAAAGGGGCCCTACTGCGTGTGGACTGGAGGGGCTAGAGCCCCAAGACTCTTGGTTTGCAAATAAGATTTTATTTAAGGAAAGAATTTTTCCTACCTTTTAAAAAGTTTAAATACTACCGATGAAACCCAACCTCTCTTTCATCAGTGAGGACACTGAAATTCAGAGAAGTGGTTTGCACATGCTTACACATGTTTGTGTAGGTAGCTCACTGCAGCATGGGTTCTTGATAGAGTTGAAATTCTACCCACATTCTGCCCTCTAAGCCCTGTGCCCTGGCTTAGGATAATACTTACATGGTGGAAGAAGCACTTTTTAATCCCCGCTCTTTCACCAAAACAAAAATCTCTGCTTATAATGTTGCTTAGTTACAGAATTTAAACTAGAACTTAGGTCCACCTGAATCCAAGTCCAGGAGATTTTTAAGCCTCGTTAACCACCAACCCCTCTTGAATGCACCCAAAGTTTGTCTCTTAGAACCAGAGGCTCACCTGAATTCCCAAAAATCCCAACAGCCATCTGGGGCTTTCCTGCTTCTTCGAAGTAACTTCCTTATCTCTGATGATGGGACAGGGGGCTCCGCCTACCCAGCATTTTCTTTGAAGTCCTCCAGTATCTAGAGGAGGGACAGCAGTACCCTCTCCAACACTGCCCTCCACCCTACCTTCCCGCCTTTCCGCCTTCCCTTTTCTGAAAACAGGACATGCAGTATTCCTAGAGCCCTCTACCAGGTACCCAGGAGTCCTGGTCACTCCAAGAGTAACTCTAGAGCAAGGTTCCTATGAGCATTGAGGCCATATATAATGCATGTTTTCAAAACAATATATATGTCATATATTCTGTCCTTTTGGGCCTATGTGTTTACTGCCTTTGGCCCCTCTTGTGATCAAATTCTTACTTTGGAAAATGTGGTCTCTGCACCCATGGCTTTCTTCTCAAGTCAAAGAAAGAGGCTGGATTTTGGAGATAAGACCAGGTTCCACTCTTAGCTTAGCTTGGCCTCCTAGAAGCTATGAAATATTATGTAAGACATCTCACTTCTCAGAGACTCAGTTGTTGTTTTTTTCCTTCACCATGCTAGGGATTGAACTCTGGGGTTGCTCCACTGAGCTATATCCCCAGTCTTTTTTAGTTTTTATTTTGAGACAGGGTCTTGTTAAGCTAAGCAAAACCTTGTCTCAAACTTTAGATTCTCCTGCTTCATCCTCCCAAGTTACTGGAATGAAGGGTATGTGCCACCATGCCTGGCACTGGAGTTATAATTGTTGAGAAGATTAAAGAGGGATGTGAAACTACAGAACAGTTCTTGTCTTATAGTAGTTATAAATAAATAAGACTTTCCCTTTTGCCTTGCCTATTTCTTCATGGCATTAGTGTGAGGTAGATTGAAGGGGCCTACAGCTGTGATTGAGAAGCTATCCCTACCTTAGACACACAAAAACACTTGTCCCCCCACCACTGGCCACCTCAGGAGATGAAATCCTACCACTAAAAAATTGTGCTTTTCTATCTAGGATGTCATACTTAAATTGAAACTCATGAGTGATTAGCTGATGACAAACTCCACTGATATAGGAGAACAACCTAGACCAAGAACATCAGGAAGAGTGGGGCATGGTGGTGTACTCCTGTGATCCCAGTGACTCAGGAGGCTGAGGCAGGAGGATTGCAAGTTCGAGGCCAGCATCAGCAACTTACCAAGATTCTGTCTTTAAAAAATAAATAAATAAAAAGGGCTGGGGATGTAGCTCAGTGGTAAACCTCTAGGTTCAATCCCCAGGAAAAGAAAGAGAGAGAATCAACACCAGGAAGGGCAAGTGAAGTCCCAACAGTACTGGCCCAGAGAGACTAAAAGACAAATTCTCCTCATTTCTATCTCAAGAGAAATAGTGTCAAATAATCATTGTCCACTACAGATAAATCACACTGAAGTCCCATTAGGGAGGGGGAAATTGTCATTATGCTATACTTTGTCTTAACAAAAATGTCAAGAGAGAATTTCAAGGGTTTCATTTCAGTGATGGCTCCCTTCTTCCTCCTCCACCTGACAGAGCAGGTCTCCACTCCAGAAATTAAAGTGCTAAACACAACCCAGGAGAATGACAATGGAACCTGCAGCTTGATACTGGCCTGCACAGTGGAGAAGGGAGACCATGTGACTTACACCTGGAGTGAGGAGGTGGGCACCCACCTGCCGAGCCCAGCCAACAGCTCCCACCTCCTATACCTCACCCTTGATCCCCAGCATGCTGACAATATCTACATCTGCACTGCAAGCAACCCCGTCAGCAACCGCTCCCAGGCCTTCAATCCAGGGCACAGGTGTGGTTTCAAGTCCTCAGGTGAGTATGCTGGTGGCAGCCAAGTTGCCACATTAATGAGTGTGGGCTCAGTCCCTAACTAGGCCAGTTGCTCTGCTTCCACAGCCAAGGCAACAATGCCTTATATTTTCTTTATAGCTACAGCATGCTGTCATTTTAACCAGGGTGATGTTATTACCACAGTTGAGGAAACCAATGAGAAAAGATAGAGCCAGATCCAGAACCCAGGTCTCCAACATGTGATCATTTCTCTCTTGCTCCTGCCCTGAGTTCCACCTACAAGGATGGTTTAGGGAGTGTAGTGACAGGTCCAGTTCCCAAGTCTGTGTCCTACTGGTGGTGGGACAGTCCTACACCATCAGTAAATGTTTATTGCTCACCAGTGCTATAGGAAAGTGGGAACAGATACATGATCGCTGCTCTTTAGCAATTCATTGTAAAGATCAGATATGAAACATTTGCTCAAATAATGAAACAGGATATAATAGAAGGTCTCATTTTATGGAAAGAATGATGACCCTCACATCAGGTCAGAAGATCATGGGAATCAGAAAGAACTGGGACTAAGATATGGACTATGAAATTTGGGGACTATTGATATATTGTATAAGAATATATTATTGGCAAAACACTTTCATCTGTTTAATCTCTTTTGGCCCTTACAATAACCTTGAAGATCATAGCATTTAAGTACCCACCTCAAGTTTCTTCAACCTGTAGATAGTGGAGTTATCCCCTAAACCTATATCTTTTGATGGATCTTTTTATAGAAAAATAATTATTGGGTTGGGGTTGTGGCTCAGTGGTAGAACACTTGCCTAGTATGTGTGAGGCACTGGGTTCGATTCTCAGCACCACATAAAAAAATAAACAAATAAAATTATGTCCATCTATAACTAATAAAAATATTTTTAAAAAAGAAATTTAAAAAATTATCATTGTTCTGTTGGAAGAGAAGGCTAAGTCCATCTAACCCCTTAGGAGCAGGATAAAACACTGTCATTTTCCACCAAAGATCCTTCAGGTAGGTTCAAGGACAGAAGGACCAAAGTACTGGCTTTGTGAAGCATTGCTTATCCCCTGACATTCTCTTCTCTGCATTCACTTGGTGGAAACAAGAGTCATTCCAAGGAGACACCTGCCCACAATGGACTCGCTGTCCGTGTAGTCTTTCCCAATGACCAGGGATGGGGAAAAGGGCAATCTAGTTAGGTATGCCTTCAACATAGCACCTCCTGCAACAGAGACTCCCCTGAAATATTCTTAGATGGATTTCTGGGAAAAGAATTGCTGCCAACCGGTAGGCACTTGAGAGTTCTTTGGTGAACACAGCATACTGGATGTTGCCTCTCCCAGCCATTTCATGACAGGTGTCAACTATCTGTCCACCTGATAGATGTGTCTGGCTGCTTGCACACAAACCATATTCAGAGGCTATTCTCCCAATCTAGATCTCTTTCCCTTATTACAGACATTCAGAAAACATTTCTGGGGCTAAGTAGAGCGTTACATAATGGGAATTTCATAGGGGATGTTCCCAGAGGGCCGGATGCTGTCCTTCGTACTTACAAAGATAAATCACTCAGCCTCTCTAAGACTTCCTCATCTATAAATAATAACAACTAACAGGTCTTAATTGTTTACTATCTTTACAGCAACTAGATAATATAGGTAGTAAAAATATGCTCATTTCACGGATGAGAAAACAAAATTAAAAAGGTTAAGTGAGATCACACATAGAAGTGAATGACCCGGGCTGTCTGAGTATTAGTGGAAGAGAGAATGTACTTAAAATGCCATATATACCATAATTAAAATGTAGTTTTCCCTTGATTGTGAAGGAGAAGTAGTCATTACCCCAGCATAGGCCTCTCTGGCTATAACAGTCTAATAAAAGACAAAGCACCCTGCCCTCACACCCCCAAAATAGGAGAGAACTCCTTTCATGCTTCTCAAGGTGGTTTAGGAATGATTTAACCAAGTCAGCCAGACATGGTAGCACCATCTATAATCCCAGCTACCACAGCAAGAGGAACACAAGTTAAAGTACAGCCTGGGCAACTTAGCAAAACACTGTATCAGAATAAAAAAAATAGAAAAGGGTAATGATGTAGCTCAGTGGTGGAGAGTCCCTGGGTTCAATTCTTTTTTTTTTTGGTACTGGGGATTGAACTCAGGGGTACTCGACCACTGAGCCACATCCCCAGCCCTATTTCGTGTCTTATGTAGAGACAGAGTCTCACTGAGTTGCTTAGTTGCTTAGCACCTCGCCGTTGCTGAGGCTGGCTTTGAACTCGCGATTCTCCTGTCTCAGCTTCCCTAAGTGCTGGGATTACAGGCTTGAGCCACCGCGCCCGGCTGGGTTCAATCCTTAATACTGAAAAAAAATAAAAAACAAACAAACAAAATGGTGAACTAGTGAGGTTCCATCCAGAGGTGATAGTCTATTATTCAGTTTATATGTTCACAAGAATTATTAATAAAGGGTTGCCAAGGTGTCTTGGTTTGCTGGGGCTGCCATAGCAAAGGGCCACAAATTGGATGGTTTAAAATACTGAAATTTATTGTCTCATAGTTCTGGCAGCTAGAAGTTCAAGATCATGGTGTTGGCAGGTGTGGTTTCTTCTGAGGCCCCTGTCCTCAGCTGCAGAAGGCCACCTTCTCACCCTGTGCACACATGGTCTTCCTTTGTCTATGTGCATCCTGATGCCTCTGCATTTTCAGATTTCCTCTCACAGGGACACTAGTCAAATTAGACTATAACCCACACTAATGACAACATTGCAACTTAATCACCTCTGTAAAACCTTATCCCCAAATACAGTCACATTCTTAATTACTGAGGTTAAAGCTTCCACATATGAAGTGGGTAGGGTGAGAAGCACAATTAAACCCACAACATCACAGTAATGGACTTATCTTTTTAACTTGATTATCTCTGTAAAAACCCTGTCTCCAAATAAAGTTACATTCTAAGGACTTCAACATATGAATTGGAGGGTAACACAATTCAACCCATAATACAAGTAGAGATCCTCCCCACCCCACCTCCAGAGATGTGGCACCACACCACATCCAAACCAGGTCACACAGCTGGTTTGCTACATGCTCTTCCCGCCATACCAGATTGCCTACATTACTGAAAACAGTTTTATTAGTACATCAATTTGGGTTTACAAATGAATAGTACTAATTTTTAAAACATTGTGCTTAGTTCAACAAAACTTTTCTTGAGGTTTTACTATGTTCCAATATTGTGCAAGGTGTTGAGCACACAAAGATTAAAAGACACGATCCTTATCTTTAAGGAAGGAGGTAGTTCTGCAAATAAATAATTATCCTAGATTACATTGTGTGATAGGTACAAAACAGAAGCATGTACAGGCAAAAAAGAGGAGGGAATGGATAACGCCATCTCAATGGGTGTTGAAGAATAAATTACCCAAGCTGTCAAAAGATACTCCAGGCAGAGGGAAAAGCAGATACATCAGGGTCTTGTTGTATATTACCTGGTAGGTGATGGGACTTAATAGCTTTTTTTTTTTTTTGCATTAGACCCTTTATTAAGATTCTGAAATCTTGGGAAGAGATAATATCACTATGTATTTATTTATTTATTCTACTTAGGTATACATGATAGCAGAATGCATTTTGATTCATTGTATACAGATGGAGCACAGCTTTTCATTTCTCTGGTTGTACCTGATGTAGAATCACATCATATATGCAGTCATACATGAAGCTAGGGCTATGATGTCCTTCTCATTCCACCATCTTTTATTGCCCCCATGTCCCCTTTCCCTCCCTCCCCTTTGACCCAATTTCCTCCATTCTTCCCATGTCCTCTCCCTCATTATGGATCAGCATCCACTTATCAGAGAGAATATTCAGCATTTGGTTTTTTGTAACCATTAGTTTTGAAATTCAAAGAGAAAATTCAGTAGAATAGACTCGGGTAAAGAAGAAGCAGAGGAAAGAGGAACTAATTATGGGGGGACATTATGACAATAATCCATCACAAGATAATCAGGCCATGGCCAGAACAGTGACTGTCAGCTTAACAAATACTTTCAAGACTGTTCAAGGGGAAAATGTAGCCTTGGGATTAAATAGTGGGGTCTGTGGGTTTATTAGAGGTTGCCATCTAATAAATCAAAATCCTGACTCTCATTAATGAAAAACTTGAAGTTGTCAATGGTGCCATGAGACCAAATGTGACTTGATGTTAGTGCTATCTTTTGACAAGACTCAGTTAAACTAAACCATGCAAGAATATGTTTGTACCTTGAAAAAAATATTAAAGTGACATTTATCATCTTAGTCATACATCCAACCATCCTTGTTCCAATTTGCTACTTCAGTGATTTATAGTAAGAAACATTTTAATGTCTATTATAATAAAGCATCTTAATTGCAATGTCTAAATCCTTGGGTGCTACAAGATCCTTTTGTCAAGGTCATGTGAAGCACAATGAGCTGGCTCAACAGTGAACAGTGTGTAACTTGCTGCTGTCCTTAATTGCTATGTTTTGAAATAGTTCTATCTGTGCTAGGATGGTTGATATAAAACTGTAAACAGTTCAACTAAAAGGGAATGTCCCCAGATGTTCATATTGAAAGGGAGAACTTTTTCAGGATATTAGCAAAAAAACTGGCTTAGCATAACTCAGTGGAAGAAAGGACAGACATTTGAAGAAAGGACGGAGCTTTAGAGGGTCCTCCTTTAAACCATTTCTTCAAACAGGGAGCTCCCTTTTCCCCGGGCGGGGAGGGGTGGTGGTGGTACTGGAGATTGAACCCAGGGGTGCTTAACCACTGAGCCACATCCCCAGCCCTTTTTAAAATATCTTATTAGAGACAAGGTCTCACTGAGTTGCTAAGTGCCTTACTAAGTTGCTGAGACTGTCTTTGAACTCATGATCCTCCTGCCTCAGCCTCCCAAGTCACTGGGATTACAGGCCTGTAGCACCTTGTCTAGCCAGAGCTTCCATTTGTGCAGAGTGAAGTAAATGTTCCATGCCTAGGGGCGGATAACTCCATGGTCTTCCAAATCCAGCGAGCCTGGCTGCTATGATGGAAGAATGGAACCTGGGCATTTCTCATAGGCTGGATCCTTGTCACATGGTCACACTTGCTACAAGGAATACTGGAAAGTGGAGACCATTGCTGAACAATTGTATTGCCATGAAAGAATGGAAGAAATACCCCTGCAGGCACAACTACTCTGTGACACAATCTGGATGGGATAGGCAGATGTGAAGGATTTTTCCAGAAGGTGTGGATTCTGCAAAAATGTTTACTTAGATGGTCCGGGACCTTAAATTCATATATAGTTCATGAGCACCCTCTCCCCACCCCCGATTCTGAGTGGAAACCGCCACCAACAAGAAGGCATCTCTTCAAGATAGTTGACTTCTTCAAGGAGATGGGTTCCATGTTGGCAGCCCTGCTGACGGAACCACATGAAAGGCAGGAAAGAGATCCGGTACTCTCAGACCGTTACGTGAGCATCTCGGCATCTCTGAGGTGAACTAGATTTGTTTCTCAGATTCTTTTTTTGTTTTCTTATCTTCCTTTAAAAATACGGTTTGGGGACTTGAGGAGGAAGAAAAGCTTTTTGTGTTTCTGTGGCAACAAACTTTTAGAGATTTTTTTTTTTAAAGGGGCCTCTCTCATTTTCCTTGGAGGTGTGGCTATATACCAACTCGTCTCATTTAAACCACAGCCAATGGAAAGAGGATCACAGGGAAGAGACCCATGCAAAGTACACTTCATAAATAGCATAGGAGTTCTTGGCCAGCTTTCTCAGCTGCTTCTAGGGGGGAAAGTCCCAAACCTCTGGTTCAAGAATGTTCATGTAGTCAGATGAGGTGGTGCACACCTGGAATCCCAGCTACTAGGAGGTTGAAGCATGTTCAAGGTCAGTCTGGGCAACTCCGCAAGACCCTAAGCAACTTAGCAAGACCTTGTCTCAAAACAAAAAATCAAAAGGGCTTGGAGTATAGCTCAGTGGTAGATTAAGCGCCCTTAGGTTCAACCCCCAGTACCAAAAAAAGAAAAGAAAGAGAATGTTCATGTAGTATTTCTTTGTGAATGATCATAGGCTTGTGGACCCAAAGACAACTTTTATCTGATTTCTGAGAATCACCATCCTGAGAGTCTTCATTATATTACTGAGCACAAAGAAGGAAAGCTAGAGCTTTGGGGAGCATGAGTGGCATGTTGAGAACACAGACCATACACTTTCCTCCTAGCTCCATTTTTTAAAAATTATAAAGCATATGCCACAGTAGGCCATGGCTCCTTCCCTTCAAGAGTACCTTTGGGGCATTTAGAATGTGACCCACTCCTTCTAATACTCCTAATACTTCTAATATTCCTTCTAATTTATTTATTAATTAGAACTGGTGGTTGAACCCAGAGGCACTTTACCACTGAGCTACATCTCTAGCTCCACTCCCTTTTTAATTTTGAGACAAGACTGCCCTAAGTTGCTAATGTTGGCCTTGAACTCAGAATTGTTCTGCGTCAGCCACTCATGTCACTGGAATTGCAGGTGTGTGCCACTGCACTTGGCAATCTTCTTATATTTAGCATTCTGATAATTCTTAACAAAAGATTATATTAGTCTAAGAGCCGGGCGTGGTGGCGCAAGCCTGTAATCCCAGCACTTAGGGAGGCTGAGACAGGAGAATCGCGAGTTCAAAGCCAGCCTCAGCAACAGCGAGGCGCTAAGCAACTCAGTGAGACCCTGTCTCTACATAAAACACAAAATAGGGCTGGGGATGTGGCTCAGTGGTCGAGTATCCCTGAGTTCAATCTCCAGTACCAAAAAAAAAAAAAGATTATATTAGTCTTTTTCCAGATTTATTCATATGACCTTTAATATAAATTAAGTGCACTAGATAGTGCATATACAGTATCCCCTGTCTTATATTGTATCAGATGGAATTGGGAATGCAAATAAAGAACAAGGTACATGGGCTACATTTATGAAATTTCAATCTTGGTGGAATTTCTATACTTCATCTGATTGATTTGGGGGTGGAGTGTTATTTGGGATTGAACCCAGGGTTTTGTTTTTTGTTTTTTGTTTTCTTTTACCACTGACCTATATCCCCAGCCCTATTCATCTTTTTATTTTCAAGACAGGGTTTCACTAAGTTGCTTAGGGCCTCATTAAGTTACTGAGGCTGGCCTTGAATTTTTGATCCTACTGCCTCAGCCTCCTGAATTGCTGGGATTACAAGCATGTACCACTTCTCAGGCCCAGACTGAAAAATCTTATCCTATTAAAGAAACCACTACTAGAATTCCTCTTTGGAAGGTAACATTACTTATTTAGGATAGTACTCTAATAAATGCTAGGAGGTAGAAAGTGAGAACACCAGGAAATCCAGGTGACAGTTGGAGGCTCTGTAGGAAAAAAGGAGAGAATATTGCTCATTTAGAAATAGGAACAGAAATCAAAGGTCTGAGCCTGTCAGATGGTAAAAGCATCCTGGTTCACATAAGAATCTGCTCCTTGTGATATTTCAAATCTTCAGTAGAGAATTTAAACCAACAAAATTTCTGAGGGAAGGTTTTTTGGTTTTGCTTTTGTTTGGTGTGGAAACTGATATAGGTACTGAACCTTGCACCCAAGACTGCACAGAGCAGAACAAGAGGACTACAGGAGCAAAGACTTAGAAGATCATGAATAAATGGGTCTCAGAAATGGCAGAAATTATGGGCAGGCTTTTGCTAAGGGTATAGAGTCCCTGACATTTAGCTTCCATATAAATATCATAATTAGATAATAGCACCAAATGGATGGGCACCAAGCACAGAAATACTTTGGCCCATTGTACAGTTAGGGGAACTAAGTTACAGGCAAAGGATAAGATGGAACTAAGGTATTTGTACATCAGTGAGGAAACTCCTTTGGAGGGGGGGGAGATACAGAGGCCATAAGAGTGGTCTGAGCACTGAGGCTGGGCAGGCATGATGGACAGCTGAAGGTGTGTCAGGAAGGAGAATATAGAGTGCAGTATGGGATCAGGAATGGGTGCCTGTTAGATGGAGGATGGTGAAGGGATGGATTGACTTCAGACTCGAGAGATCTCCCAGGCATCAGAGCCTACCACTGCTTTTCTAGTGGGGATCCCATTCTCATCCCACCTGGTTCTGCCGCCAATTTTTTCTGGGGCTTTAGGTACACTTGTCTGAGTCTGTTTCCCCAACAACAACAACAACAACAAAATTAGTGAAACAAACACTGTATATACTTCTTTCAGTTTTGTTTTTAAAGCCTATGGTTCTGTAACTTAAATCCCCAAATATATTCATATTTATATCCAAAAACTGGAGAAAATTAGTTTATGAACTATCTTTCAAGACCATGGTCAAATTGTCTTTCAGATCTGGCTTGACTGCCAAAGGTTGGTCATTTTTTTGCCATAGGACAAAAGTAGCAGATTGATTTTGTTCTCATGAGATCCTGGAAAAGACAGAGAGGGCTGGTATTTTCATGTCTTTGGAGCCTGGGTAATGTGTCTATTACTGTTGGTTTATGTGAGTAGGAGGGTAGCAGAAATGACAGCAAGAGACACCAGGGAAGAGAACGGCTGACTTGGCTGGCATTCCTGATGCAGCTTATCATCTGTTATTTTTCAGTTTTAGAAGCATCACCTTGTTGATTGTTCTTGTTTTTTAATTTCAAGTGAAATTTAGGAGAAATACTAACTTTTAAAACAGTCTAAGTCAGGTGGTTCTCAAATTAACTGCTATTTTAGAAGTTCCCAAAATACATACAATAGAGAAAGAAAGAGGAAATAGTCTCAAAATAGTAAGTGTTACTGTAACGATTTGCTGGGTCAGTTCCATGGGCTGACCCTGCTTCTCATCTTAGTATTGGGGAGGTTTCTCGTGGGTTCCTGGTGTTGACAGCATAAGCCTTGAACCAAGGATACCCTCTCTCTGACACATACACACTTCCCAGCTCTGAGGGTGCTCAGTCACCATAAACCAGTCAGAGTGGCCTTTCAGAATGGAACAGCTCACTGGACACCTACGACCTCAGCAGTGATTCCAAATTTCATGCTTTATGCAAAATCACAAATCTTTTTAGAACTTTCTGCTTATCTCTTAACTTTTTGGTCAAATCATATGACTATTGAAGTTGGTATTTTTCGGGGTTCAGGTATGTTTAATTTAGGGACAAGAATTTGTAACCAAGGTTTTCACAAAGTCAGTTTAATGACATACCTTGAGATGACTTGATGTAGGAAGCCTAGGAAGAAAAAGAACATTTTCAAACTCGGAAGGCAAGTTCTGGGTAGCTACTGGCTGGAGACCCTACTGAATCTTGGTGTGATGACTTTGATCAATTCAGTGAGATCTCAGTCTATATTTTGGCCAGTTCTATAAACATCTGAATTGTGTCTGTAATGACTCAGTTCCTTTGTAACCCACCTATTCCTTCCTTTCTGTTTCTTCCCAACAAATCCTCCACAGGCTCAACAAAAAGAAGGCTTGTTCCACAATCATCCTTGAAAGTCACTCTTATTCATTCACATTAGCAGAAGTTTAATGCTATAACTTGGAAGCAGATGACTTTAGGTTGACTCCCACTGTTCATTATCCTGGTGTAACTCTCCCTCTCTCTCTCTTTTTTTAAAATATTTTTTGTTGTTGTTGATGGATTTTTAATTTATTCGTTTATTATTTATATGTGGTGCTGAGGCTCGAACCCAGTGCCTCACACATGCTAGGCAAGCACTCTACCACTGAGCTACAGCCCCAGCCCCTGTAACTCTCTCTTGAGAAGTCTCTCTGACTCCCCAAGAAGTCTCTTTAGCATGCAGCCATACTTCTACTCCTAGACCAAGTTCCAGTTCCTGAGGTTCTCCATGCCTGCATCCTTATCCATAAAATGGGAATAATGAGAGTGCCTACCTTGTAAGATTTTTGTAAGAATTAAATACATCAGTACACAATTGCACACTAGCACAAACATCTGTCTTATTGTATGCACTTAATAATTGCCTATTATTATTGAACTATATGTCTTGTCTACTGGGGCAAGAGGTCCCATCCACTATTTCCCAAAGTATTGCTCCTGTTTCAAAAGGATTTGGTAAAGTGGCTAATGGAAAGTAAGTTATAAAAGCTGACTCTCTGATTTTGGGCCTGGCTGAGCCTAGCTAATTTTAAACATGCCAGTAACTGAGAGGAAAAACTACATACTTTCTTTTAGTTCAGTTCTGGTGGGTTCAGCATAGTTATTTGCATGAAAGGACAATGATAGCACTATTATGTTTATTTTTTAAAACTAAAATCAGATGTTTTTCCTCCCAGTGCCTCATAAGAATGATGTGGAGGCATGGGGATAGCATGTGGAACCAGCATGTTCTTTTTTACCCAAGATGGATATAGGACACATTAGAAATTTAAAAATAGAAATGGGGCAGAGATACTGACTTAGAAGAGATAAAGATAAGTTTAATTTTAGACATGTGGTAGTTGAAGAGGAAATAAAACATTTTAATAGAAAAATATCTGGAAATTAGGAATATGAAAGTCAAGTATGAATGAAAGTAGGGTAAGAAAACAGGGAAATCCTCAGTAGTCTAAAACTGATCTCTAAAACCAAGTAAACAAAGTGGAGTATGGTGGCAATCCCTGTAATCCCAGTGAGGCAGGAGGATCACAAGTTTGAGGCCAGTCTCAGCAACCTAGCAAAGCCAAAAGAGCAACTTAGTGACACCCTGTCTCAAAACAATAAATGGTAGTTCAGTGATAAAATGTCCTTGGGTTCAATTCCAGGAAAAACAAAGCAACAAAAAAACACGTAAATGAATACCTCCTTGGGGAGAGGAGGTGGAAACAGAACAGGAGGCCCAGTCTTCCCACTTGGTCGTAGGATGTTTTTAAACTTGCAATGCTTTTGAGATTGCCCTTTTGACTTTTTTTCAGAATCAGGACAATGGGGACTGTATGCTGGACTGTTGCTAGGGGGCATCGTGGGTGTCATCATGATTCTCGAAGTGGTAATACTACTGTTGAGAAGAAGAGGTAAGTGTCTGGACAATAAAGAGATTCTTACTAGACTCTCAGGCGAGCAGAAGACCTCTCCCCACAAGCATAGACTTGCTCTCAACACTGCAGCATTGTGTGTGGAGCCACTCTTGAAAAATACTAAGTAAACATCTTGTGGGACCTTGCTCAATTCAATCTAATTCAACATGTCTTGATCCTCTATACCAACCTATGGGAATAATCGAGAAAAGAGCCACAGGTGTCTAGTGTGGGAAACATTACGTAGACAATTTCAATTCAGCACTGCAGAGGAGATAAGTCCAGGGTGCTGAAGGGGTCCAGAAGAGACCTCTTCTGGACTGTTACTGCTTAACAGTATTCATGAAGGAGGATAATTCAGAGAATTCTTGGATCTCCTGCAAAATTTCTCCCAGGACAAACCAGGCGCAGTGGCACCTGGTGCAGTGACTCGGGAGGCTGAAGCAGAAAGACACAAGTTTAAAGCCAATCTGGGCAAATTAACCAGGCCCTGTCTCAAAATTAAAAAGAAAAGAAAAATTAAAGGACTGGAGATGTAGCCCAGTGGTAGAGTGCCTCTGGGTTCAATCCCCACTACCAAAAAAAAAAAAAGTAGTTTCCCAGGATAGACCGAAACAAGTAAGGCTCCATTATTTTTCTGTAGTTCCAGTGTTAACAGGTCACTCCTGCAAATTATCTTATGACTCAATATCTCAGAGCAATATGCTTCCCTAGGCCACACTGACTATCACCAACCCACACTGGAACCAGAATGTTCTGCCCTGACACGAGGACAGATGTCCTGACCGGCCTTCCCGTGCTCATATCACCAATGCAGCTAGTGATTGATCTCATTCTCAAGCAGATCAATGTTATCCACATAACAATCTTCTTAGAAAAGCCCTTACCTCAGCAATTTGATGTTGGTTTTGCTTATATAAGAAAATCTAGAACACAGCACGTCTGCCTACTTTTGTCTCATTTCCTCCATCTAAGACTTGGCTGGAGAGGTGATGGGGGAGGGGGAGGTGATTCAGATAGAAATTCTGTTGAGAACCTAAGGGTATGGGGGTGGAGCAACCACATGTGGCTTCTATCATAAGGAAACATGAGATACTAGGGATAAGAAAACCGAGATGAACTCACCCACGTTAACCTAGTTAACAAAGGTGCTGGGATTCAGACCCGTACTTTCCTCATCTACATCCTTCTGCTCATCACATGCTTGAGTTCTGAAGGAAACAGAACTTCCCAACCCACCACAATTCCTTACCATCTCTGCCAACATACACACCCATCCTCATCTCCAACCACCTAGTAAACACAAAACTCAGCTCAAACTGGTGTCCAAACCTACATTTAGTTGCTATACCCTCCACAAAAGATTGCAACTTCTAATAGTATTATCTAATGGCAGCTTCTAATGGTATTGTCTCCAGAATGCAGACTAATTCTAAAGAGGGTCAAATTGACTCTGGTAATTTCATCTCCAGGAAAACACACTGGCTATCAGCATAAGCTTTGGCTTTAGATAAACTTATATTCAAATGTGGACTTTGCTACTGATGAGCTGTGTAACCAAGCAAATGACTCATTGCTCATCTGCAAAATGAGATTAATATTGTGTACTGCATGGTATTGTGGCAATTGATAAGTCAATATGCAGGAAATATCGAAAACAGTGGCTTCCATGAGCGATAGATATATACATACATACGTACATACATATGGACATACATAGATAAATCTCTTAATGTAGGTGAGTTAAAGCATTAGTGTTTAACTCCCATTGCCAGCTGAGGGCTGCATTGGAAGAATCTAAAAGTAGTACTTAGAGGGCTGGGGATGTAGCTCAGTGGTGGAGCATTTACCTAGCACATATGAGGCCCTGGGTTCTATCCCCAGCAAAACACACACACACACACACACACACACACACACACACACACAAATAGTACTCAGAGCAAGTTTAATGAAGTCATTGTAACATAAGACACCTTATTGCTTCAGGTAATGGCTGAAAAAGACACTTTACAGTTGTGGTAAGGGAAGAGACTCATTGAGAGGACTTTGGTTTATCCAATGTCACATAGGTAATGACTAGAATAAGATGCCCTAGTTCTAAGACCTCTTTCATTAAACTCCTAAGATCTTGCTGGCTCCTGAAAATCTGCTCTCACATTGAGGAGAAAAAATCAGAGTCTAAATTATATTGACCCTGTGTTTTTTTGTTTGTTTGTTTTTTAGTCAGCTGTTATTTTTTAACTGTTTTACCATTTAGGATTGTACTCTCCAATTCAAAATTTTATCCTGAGCTGACCTGAAAGATTGAAAGTCTTGAGGAGTGGAATTTTTTCTCTACTCAAATCCCCTAGGATACAGCACTTAGGACAGTGCTAGGCAGCCATACCTAATTTTGCAAACACTCATGTGTTTGAACTAAAAGGGTACATTTCACAGATCTGCCTTGCACCCCTCCACTACCTCCAACTGCTTCGTCAGCCCCTGAGCATTACCCTCTATTTGACTCTCGCATTTTCTGACAAAAACAGTGAAGTTGGAGCCCTAAAGGCATGCCATGCTCATATACACACAGGAAAATCATGCGTTGACTTCTTTTGAATTTCTTAAAATTTCTCTGTGGCTGCCCATCATTTCCTTCCCCAAAATCACACCATCATGCAGCACATTCCACCACATTCACAGCATACATACTGGGACTTTCCCTCTCAAAGAAAACTATACCTCTCCTCTGAGCCAATCTCTCAGAGACATGCCTGTTAAGAGGATAAATTCATAAGTGTTAAAAATAAGTTTGTCCAAAAGAGTGTGATTTTCTCTGGGCCAAGCCCCTCTATTACCTCTGCTTGGATTTGATAAAAATACCCTAAAAGTCCTCTGTGCTTCAGTCTGTTACTTTCCCACCATCCTCAGTGCTGCCTGATGTATGCAAAAGATAAGCAATGTTCAAATGAATAAGGACAGACACAGTGGCACACGCTTGTAATCCCAGTAATTCAGGAGGCTGAGGCAGGAGGATCACAAATTCAAGGCCAGCCTGGAAATTTAGCAAGACTCAGTCTCAAAAGAAAAAAATTAGAAGGGCTGGGGATGTAGCTCAGTGGTACAGCACTCCTGGGTTCAGTCCTCAGTACTGGAAAAAAAAAAACAGATCTACTTCACTAGCATGAAAAATATTTTACACTTTTAAGTAAAAAGGTTAAGTGACAGAAAATATGTATGACACCTTTTGTTTAAAAAAAAAAACGACTATATAAATACAGCAAATGTCCAGAACTGCACTGTTTAATAGTCACATGTAACGAGTAATATTTATTTATTTATTATTACTTTTTGACACACGGGCTCACTATGTTGCCCAGGCTGGTCTGGACTCCCAACTCCAAGGCACAAGCAATTCTCTGCCTCAGCCTCCTTAGTGCTGGGACTACAGAAGCCTGCTACTTCACCCAGTTAATTTAATTTGAATTAAATAAGATGTAAAATACAGTTGTTTTCCAGTTGCATTAGTCACAGTTCAAATGCTCAATTGCCACTTATGGCTACTGCCTGTATTAGACTGTGCAATTTTGGAACATTTCCATCATCCCAGAAAGTACTATATTGCACAGAGCTGGTCTAGAAGGGCATACATCAAACTTTTTAAAGTGGTTATTTCTGGGAACGAAACTGGGTTGATTAGGGAGAGGAAGTTATACTTTTAACTTTATGCAAATTCCTATACAGTTTAAATTTTTATAAAGAGAATGGATTACTCATAATTTTAAAAGCAAACTTCCTAAATTGGCTAAAAATAAAATATTTTACAATTGATTAATTTACAGGGACCCTAGGTCCTGAGCAAACTTTCCAGATGGAGAGAATAGGATGACAGTGCAATTTCATTTTCCAAATAGTCCCAGGAGGACCATCCTTCTATAGTATCACCCTTCACATACACACATACACCCTCCACACGCACATCCTCCAGAAATAGGAAGGAGATCAGCAAGCTGTAACTGAAGCAGCATCGACCAGCTGAAGAAAACAAAAGAGGTAGAAATAAACCTGCCCTGACATCAAATAACTTAAAATCCTATTAGAAGACCAGATATGCACACAAATGATAGAGATTAAAATAATTGAATGGCACACCAGTGAGAACTATACCAAACACATATTGGGCATTTACTATGTGCTGGGCCTGTTTTAAGCACTTTGCAAGAATATTTCATAATTGCCACAATAGCCCCATGAAGCAGGTATTTCAAATTTCATTTCACAGATAAGGGAAACAGGCCTAGAGAGATCAAGAAACTAATCCAATGTCATATGCCAAATGTTCAGGGGCTTGGGACTCAGTACCTTGTTCTTATGGTAGCCTGGGGAAAGGTGAGTTTCAATGGGAAGTAAAGACCAGACGGGTCTAAGCAGGGAAGAGGGAAATAACCACTCTGCTTTTTTTCCCCCCAGGTAATGCAAACAATTACCAGCCAGCCGCAGAAGAAAAAAGCCTTACCATCTATGCCCAAGTTCAGGAAGCAGGTGTAAGTTCTCTACTTTCTTTGGTGTGGACCTGCCATGTTTCCCACAGGATTCCTGGCCAGTCCACATTGCATGTCTGACATTCATGCTTCTGCGTGGGTTCTAGAGCAGATGAAATTAGGAAAAGACAAGTCAAGAACAGGAGCTCTCCTAGAGTGTCACCTGGGACTGTTTAATATTTGAAATAATCAGAAAACCTGGGTATTCTTCTAGTCATCTATTTCTTCCTAAGAAAAAACTCAGCAAGCTGTGAATATATGACATATGATTCCGTCCAGCTCTGGCATTCTAGGAGTATACAGCTCTGTGTTACCAAATTCTCCTTCTAGGCAGAAAAGGGTGCAGGTTTGAGAGGAGGAAAGGGATGGTTTGGAAAAGCTATCGTGATATGTTGATCTGACCCAAGTTTAGGAAGAGTGCAAAAGGGACAAGGATGGGAGGATCTTGAGGACTCTGGTTAGAATACGGTTGAGGTGGAAGAGGATATGAAGATAGGAGATGGAAGAAAACAAAAGTGGACTAAGAAGAGAGTGATGAGAAAAGTTGAGCCATGATGGAATTTGGGGAGCAAATATTACTGGAAACAAGAGAAAGCGAGACTGAGAGGACTGTGGTTAGGTATGGAGCTATTGTAGTTTTTCAGACATGAAATCAATTCTAGGTCATTTATAGGCACAAAGCAGGACATCTAGGCTGTGGGGGAGGAGGCAAATTCTGTAGTAAAGTTTTTTGTGGAGATAAAGACAACTTTGATTAGTACTTTGGAAAATTGCATCAGATGACGGTAAATTCATTTCTGAGGACCAGGAGATAGATTCCTGGACAGAGCTCTTATTTCTGCTGTCTCCTAGTGATCTAGAGGCTTTATCACACAACTCATGGCCCCTTGCTGAAAACAAACTTCCGTTTAAACATAGGCAAGTCTGAAGAGTAACCGCCTTATCTCGCGTACATTTGTTGGTAATCAGATCCATCTCCATCATGCTGTTTTCCCTAGCTGCTACATCCTATGCTGCTAGCATCCTTTCTGACAGTGAAGCATGACATACATACAAAAAAAGTGTACAACACATAAATGTCAGCTGAGTGAATGCCCTTAAATGTCCCCTTGACAGCTGGGAAAATAGGTCTCCCCGTCTTATTTTTCTTCATGAGGTTTTGGCTATTCTTTACCTTTTATATTTTCATGTGTTATTTTAGAATTAGCTTCTTTATTTGGTATGGGGGATTGAACTCAGGAGTGCTTAAACACTAAGTCACATCCTCAGTTCTTTTATTTTTTATTTTGATAAAGAGTTTTTCTAAATTGCTTAGGGCCTCCATAAGTCACTGAGGCTGGCTTTGAACTTGCCTTAGTCTCCCAAAGTGCTGGAATTACAGGCATGTGTCACTGCACCTGGTCCTAGAATCAGCTTCTTAAGTACTACAAAAAAAAAAAAAAACATACTAGGATTGCATCAAATTTACCAGCCTATTTGAGCAGGAATGGCATCTTTCTGTATTGATCTGTCTAATATCATAAAACCACAACCAAGATACCCAGATCAAGAAATAGAAGGAACATTGCCAGTATCTCTAGAAGACCTCCCTCTCTCCTGCCCCAAGATAACTACCGACCTGACTTCTAGAAATGTTTTTTTTTTCTTTTTTAACTTTTACAAATAATCCTCGATTATTTTTCCTCTCTGACATCTGGTTTCTTTTGCTCAATATTCCCTTTAAACTAAGATATAATGTATTCATTTTCATTGCTTTATAGAATATCAATGTCTAAATGTACTAAAGTTTTTTTATCCAATTAACTATTGATGAACAGCACTGGGTTATCTAGAGCTGGAAGTCATTATGAAAATTGCAGCTTTGGACATTCATGCACTTGTATTCTAGTAGATATGTGCTCATATTTTTGTGAAGCATAGCCTAAAAGTAGAATTGCTGAATGATAGAGTATGCATTCCTCAAATTGGATAAAGCCCAACTGATCTTCAAAGCAGCTGTACCAATTTACTTATCTATAAATGAATTTCAATTGCTACACAAGCTAAGGAAAACTAGTTATAATCAGTCTTAAATTTTAGACATACTGTTAAATGTGTCTTCTTATGATTTTTATTTTGCATTTCTTTGATTATTAAGGAAGTTAAACAACTTTTTATGTTTACTTACCATATTAAAACCATCTTTCTCAATGTGGCTATTAAATCTCTTCCCCGTTTACCTTGGCTTTGTTTTAGGCTTTTTAAAATGAATTAATATAGGTTTATTTTAATATCTTGGATATGAGCCCTTTGGCAGCTATACCAGTAGCATCTGTGGCTTGTTTTAAAATTTCTCAGAGGTATCTATTGATAAAGAGAAGTTCTTAATTTCAGTGCAGAACAATTTAGTAATCTCTTCCTTTAGAGTTAACACGTTCTATGTCCAGAGAAATCTTTCTTGATTCCCAGGTAATGAAAAGATACGTCTATCATCTTCCAAAATCTGTATGGCTTCTCTTTCACATTTATATTTTTTATGTATCTGAAAATGACTTTTGGAGTTTGGTGTAAAAGGGGTCAGGTTTTATTCTTTTCCATGTGACTATCCTACTGTTCACTGAAAAGATTGTCCTTGCCCCTCTGCTGTGTCATCTTTATCATAACTCTGGGGTCCATATATGTGTGACTCTATTTTAAAGTGCTATATTCTACCCTATTGATATATTTGTTCAGACTTGCACTAGTGCCCTACCATCTTGATTTTAGATATATTATAAATTTTGGGTTCTGGTAAAATGTTGTTTCTTCAAGAGTTCTTGACCATTATTATATTTATTTCAAAATCAATTGTTAAGCCCACTCTCCACATACCTTGCTAGAATTTTAATTAGGATTGCATAGATCCATTTGAGGATGAACTACATCTTTATTGTAGTGAGTCTTTTAATTCACAAAAATTGATATTTCCCTCCTTTCTTTAAATCTTTACTTTCTCTAAATGATGTTTTATAGTTTTCTGAGTAAGAGAACTTTACATCCTTAATAATTTATTACTTGGCATTTAATATTTTGAGATACTTTCATCAATGCTATATTTTTCAAAAGGCTTAGTTTCTAGTTATTTATTATCAACATATAAAAATTCAATTGATCCTTATTTGTTTACCTTATGTTTCACAATTCTAAACTCATTTGTAAGTTCTAGTACTTTGTCTATAAATGTTTCAGTTTTCTCTATACAAAACTGCATCATCTGTGAAGTTAATTTTATTTGCTCATTTACAAATCATAGAACCTCTCTTCCTTTCTCTTGTCCTATTTTACTTGCTGAGATGTGCCACATGATGGTGAATGAAAGTGGTAAGAATGACATCCTTGTGTGCTTTCATATTCAAAAGGAAAGCTTTGCTGGGCCCAGTGGTGCATGCCTATAATCCTAGTGGCTTGGAAGGCTAAAGCTGGAGGATTGCAAGATCAAAGCCAGCCTCAGCAACTTAGCTTAGTCCCTAAGGAACTTAGCAAGACCCTGTCTCAAAATAAGAAAAGAAATGGGCTAGGGATATGCTCAGTGGTTAAGCACCCTGGGTTCAATCTTTGGTACCAGAAAAAAAAAACTTTCAATATCTCACAATTATGAATTTTGCTAAAGGTTTTCAGTAGTGGTCCTTTTACCACATTAAGAATAGTGTGAGCCAGGTGTGGTGGTGCACGCCTGTAATCCCAGCACTTTGGGAGGATTGCGAGTTCAAAGCCAGCCTCAGCAACGGCAAGGTGCTAAGCAACTCAGTGAGACCCTGTCTCCAAATAAAACACAAAATAGGACTGGGGATATGGCTCAGTGGTCGAGTACCCCTGAGTTCAATTTCCAGTACCAAAAAAATAGTGTGAGCTTGGGGTAAAGCTCCAGTAATATAGAGCACCTGCCTAGCAAGCAGGAGACCCTGGGCTCAACCCAACACTGAAAAACAAAAAACAGAATACTTTTCTATTCCTGTTTCACTAAGACACTTTATCACGAATTGATGTTAAATTTTATCAACACTCTCTGCCTCTGTTCAGATAATCTTAGGGTTATTGTTGTTGTTTTTCATTTATCTGATGTTACCCTGTACTAATTTGTAAAAGCCAAACCCACTTTGCATTCCTGGAATAGGAACAATTTAGTCTGGTTCTTTTAAAATATTGCTGGATATTTTAGGTTAGTATTTTGTTAACTCCCCCCACACACACACATATTTCTGAGTGAAATTGGCCTGTAAGTCTCCTTTCTTATAATGCCATTATGAAGTTTTTGATATCAAGATAATGCTAACCACACAAAATGAATTGAAGTGTGTGTTAGTTTTCTAGGGGTGCCATAACAAATCACCACAAACTTGGTGGCTTAAAACAACAGAATATTCTCTAACAGCTCTGCAAGCCAGAAGTCTAAAATCAAGATGACATCTTAGCAGGACCATACCTGCTCTGAATGCTCTCTGGGAGAAACCTCTTCACCTATTTTGGCATCTGGTGACCCCAGGCAGTGTTTGGGACCTGTTGGATTGTAGCTTCATTTCTACAGTTTCTGCCCCCATCTTCACATGACTCTCCCCTCTCTGTGCCTCTGTGTTTTCTCCTTTACCATCTTCGAAGGACACTCATCAATAGATTTAGGACACACTCCAATCCAGTGTGACCTCATTTTGAAGTTCTTACCTTAATTACATTTGCAAAGACCTTTATTCCAAACAGAGTCACATTCCAAGACTCTGGGTGAACATATCTTTTTTACTATTATTATTTTTTATAGTTGTAGATGGACAGAATGCCTTTATTTTATTTGTTTATTGTTATGTGGTGCTAAAGAACAAACCCAGTGCCTCACATATGCTAGGCAAGGGCTCTGCCACTGAGCTCCAGCTCCAACCTTGAACATATCTTCTGAGGGTCACTATTCAACTCACTACAGGGTATATTTCATTTTAGTGATTCTCTAGAAATGTTTGAGAGGACTGATCTTCTTTTTCTCCTAAAGTATTTGGTAGAATTTACTGGTGAAGGTCTCTGAGCCTGGAGTTTCTTTGGTGGAGGACTTTTAAAAATTATACTTTTATTTCTCCTCTATTACATTAGCAATTAAATAACACTTTTTCTGTTATTTTAGTGGCTGCTATAGAAATTATAAATGCATCCCTGACTTACTGAAGTCTAATATTTACTTGCTTTATATTTTATGCTCCATTATAATACTTTGATCCTATTGTAAGTTTGCCTTTTGATTTATGTGTTTTTGCCATTATTTTAATTTCATATATATTTTAAACATACAAAACATAATTTTGAGACATAATTATTATTATTTTATACGTTAATATGTATTTAGACTTACCCACATCCTTGTGTTTCCTTTGCTTCTATTTGTAATGTTTATTTTATCATTATAAAGGATCTAACATAGACACTCAAAATTAACATTTCTTTTGTTCTTATTTGTAATTGTTTTATAATATCCTTACAAAAATACACTTGCATGGAAAATTATTTAACCAATGTTTACTATCTGCTGGGAACTCTCCTACGACTTATTAGGGCTACTGCCTTAAGTAATTAATTCCAGGGGACACCTAAGAGTATGTGGAAATAATGCTCCTGAGGTTGCTTGATATGATGCCCCCTGGAGATGTGCAAATCAATGACCCTAACGTAAGACACTGAGTTACAAAAATGTTCTAGTATGTTTAAAATAATTTCCTGTGCCTAAATAAAAATCCTAAAGGGAAATCTAGCAACATGGATAATTCCAATAGGGCTGTGGGTGATTTTTCAAATATATCTTCATTCTTTCTAAAACTTCCTAATTAAATGTTAAAAGCACAAGTTATTTACCTCCTCCCTCTGCCCTTAATCATTACTAAACTTCTCCCAGACAGAAAGACAGGCAAGGGTTACTTCTACGGAGAAAGGTCACTAAATAAATTGTTTTTATTTTCTCCTCATCCATCTCAAAGCTTCCAGAAATTCTTCCTTAAATTCAAATTTTCTCTTAAATGTACTATCTAAGAATTATATGGAAACGTGAAAACCATCTATTTGAACCATCTAATTGCTGCTTGAATCATATTCCACAACATTACTTCCAAAGTGTTGGTCAGCTCCTTTTTTATGAAAGATATTCTGTGAATAAGCAGCTTCAGCATCACCTGGAAACTTACTAGAAATGCAGAATCTCAGGCCCCACCCTAGATCCTCTGAAGTCTACCAACCTTCCAACAAGATTCCAAGGTAATTCATATGCACAATGCAAGTGTGGGAAGCCCAAGCTCTTCCAGCAATGAGGAATGCACTGCCTCCAAAGCTCATCATCCCACATTTGAGCATCTTTTACTATTAGAAAAATCTTCCTTATATTGGTTCAAAATATTTCCTCCAAACTTGAGAGATTCTACTAATAAATCTAATTCCTCCTCTACATGGTGTGGAGAGAAAGATCATGTCTCACTTGAGTCTTCTTTCCTCCAGTAAACTTTTCCAGTTTCTTCACTCTTCCTTTAGATAACAAGATTCCAAGTTCTTTCTCATTGAACACATGTGCTATGGTTTCAAGTCTTGCTCTATATTCAGAGAAAAGTAGGTGCAGCATTGGACCATCACCAGTGTCCCCAAAGTGTGCTGAGTAATGACTTCCCTACCAAAATTTATGCCATTCCCATCTCACAGGGGTAGGATCTCAATTTATCCCTACACTGACTTGTCCTGGTATTGTGGATTTTATTTTATTTATTATTTATTTATTACTACATTATAGTTATACACAATAGTGGGATTCATTGTCACGTATTTGTATATGCCCATAACATAATTTAGTCAATTTCATTCCACTAAGGTATTATGGATTTTAATTCATTCAACATAATATCAATGCAGTATAGTGGTGCATGCCTGTAATCCTAGCAGCTGGGGAGGCTGAAGGAAGAGGATTGCAAGTTTGAGGCCAGTCTCAGGAACTTAGCAAGACCTGTCTCAAAATAAAAACCAAAAAGGGTGGAGATGTATCTCCATGGCAAAGTGTCCTTGGGTTTAATTCTCACTATTGGGAAAAAAATTAATACCACAAAGGCCAACTGAAGTTTTTATTATTAGTTTTATTTTGTTTGTGCATGCGTGTGTGTGTGCGTGTGTGTGTGTGTGTGTGTGTTTTAATGTTCCCAGCACTGTTTTGTGGAAAATGCAAATAAACATAGGCTACTTCTCAAGGAACTTACAGTCTGTTTGGAGAAATGACACATAAATATATCAGTGTATTAAATATAACATTCAGTTGCCAGAGTGTGAATTAAACTTTGAATACCTGAGGAATTTAGGTAAAAGATAGGTTATTATAAATTGAGGAAACCAAAAGAGAATAATGATAGAAAGAACATGCTCTTTAAGTTAAAGACCTTGGTGGGCCTGGTGTGGTGGTCCAGGCCTGTTAATCCCAGTGACTTGGAAGCCTGAGGCAGGAAGATTATAAGTTAGAAGCCAGCTTCAGCAACTTAGTGAGGCCCTGTTTCAAAATCAAAAAATGAAATGGACTGGGGTCATAACTCAGTGGCAAAGCACCCCTGGTTCAATTCCTGGTACCAAAAAAAAAATTAAATTAAAAAAAAGCCTTGGTGGGACTCCTGGTTTGGATACTTCATGCATGTGTGTGTTAGGAAAGTACTTGATCTTTTTTGAGCTTTAGCTTCTTTATCGATATTTGGCATAGAAAGTAGTTGTGAGGCAAATGAGAAGACATATGTTAGGCTGAGGAATAGCAGGGACAGCAGGATGAGATGGAACAAACTGTATGCGACAGACTAAATCCTATTAAGATCTCTCGTCCCTTTCAGCTGCCCTGTAAGAGCCACACCAATTTCAGTTCACTATGGGGAAGATCTTTAAAAGACACATGGGTAGTGCTAAGGGAATAGGGATACCTTGGGAGGTTGTGAGCTCCATTATATCACTTGGGGAGTTCAAGCAAAGTCTAAAGAATTGGGTTCCAGGGAAGTTGAGGAAAGAATTCCCATCATGAAAGGAGGTTGAACCAAGTGACTCTAAGAAACTTTTTAACTTGAACTACTTGAATTTGTGCTTCTCCACAAGGAGAGTTGTATGGGAACTGACTCTGCCCAGCTAATCCACTTTCTTTGCTTCTTTTGCAGACTCTTCAGAAGAAACCTGACACCCTGCCAGCTGACACCCTGCAAGACCCCTGCACCACCATTTATGTGGCTGCCACAGAGCCAATCCCAGAGCCTGTCCAGGTAAAGCATTTTTCTGTGCCTCTTGACTGCAGCGAGGGAATAGGTAGAGAGGGAAAGGGAAAGAGCTTATTTTTGTTTTTCTGTAATGATGAAATGGAACAGATTGATGAGTCCTGAACATAGAGGGTAGACCATAACAGCAGTCAGCCAAGGACAGCTGTGACCTTGGTCACAGGGCTTCCATGAAACTCCTTATTTCTCCCTGTGATATGAACTGTGGCTTACTCCTTACTAGCTAGTGTTTCTCTGGGAGTCATGTAAAGACCACATCAGAACCAGCATACTTATTAAAAATAAAGATTTCTGGGGCCTCTCACCTAGAGCACTAAGCCACATCCCCAGCCCCTTTTATTTTTTTATTTTGAGACAGGGTCTCATTAAGTTGCTGAGGACCTGGCTAAATCACTGAGGCTGGCTTTGAACTTGTGATCCTTTTGCTCAGCCTCCTGAGCTGCTGGGATTATGGATGTACATCACCACACCTGGCTTGCTAGCCCTTTTTTAAAAATATTTTTTAGTTGTTGATGGATATTTATTTATTTATATGCAGTGCTGAAAAATCAAACCCAGTGCCTCATACATGCTAGGCAAGCACTTTACCATTGAGCTACAAATGCTAGCCCTTTTTAAAGCTCACTAATTTAGAACTCTCTGGGCTTCTTCAAATTATACCCCATGCTTGCAAATGGTGTTCCTTACAAGGGAAGAGAAGAAAAGAGGGCAGAAATAAAGGCAGTGCACTGAGTGCCAGTTCTCAGATGACTGGGGACAGGTCTCCTGGCTCTCTAATGGCATGCTTATGCATGGAAGGGAGCTTAGCCCTATTTATAGGTGAGGCAGGAGTTTGGGAACCCAAGTGCTGCCTTCAGCAATGCCCCCTGTGACAAACCCTGAGCAAATTGCTATGCTACATGACCTCTTCCTCCCTTTCCTTTTTTCTAAGCAGTGTTTCCAGTCACCCCATCCCTCCACTCATAAACTCCTGCTTTGCCCACAGGAACCAAATCCCGTCACAGTCTATGTCAGTGTGACACTTCCAGAGAGCTGACACCACAGACCCAGTGAAGAGACTTTCCGAAGGAAAACAGAAGTACCAAAGAGAAAAACACTGAACTTGGCCCCAGGCCCTGAGACACTGTGCACATCTGTACAACTTTTGGATCAACTGGTGACTTATCTTCACATACACCTGTGAAACGGGCAAGGAAGTGAGGTTTCCCAGGTGTTTAGCCTGCTCTGCAGCCAACACGGACACAGAACAGAAAGCTACTTGATATAGTTTTCCAGCTTTGTGGTGCAGCAGACAAAATGAATAACAGGAGTCCAGACTTCCAGACTTCTCACTCTTCCCTGGGATGGATACTAAAATCCAAAAGCAGAAAACCAGGACATCTAACGCCTATCTCAGACAGCTGAGATACCAAAGTCTGGAAAAGTTTACACTTTGGCTGTTTTTCCTTTGTCCTGGGAACTGATCCAGATCACCTACCAACCTGATTGAGGCTCTGTGCCTCAGTTTCTCTCTCTGAATGAAGAGTGAATTCTTTATTATATATAAAACACTTTGAGACTGTTCTATAAAAGAAGCTAAGAGAATCAATATTTTATTTGCAGAACCCAGAAGCTAAAAAAGTCAATAAACTGAAAGAATGACTTTAAGGTCTGTGAGCTTTGAAAAGTAGAATGGAAACCATCTAAGATTTTTAAAAGTATAGTTCTGCACAAATAACATTCAGTTTTTTGTTTTTTGTTTAAGTATCAAGGGTTTAGTGATGCTATTACAAAGTAACTTCAGATATTCAAAGGAACATGTCCCAAGGAGATTTTTCACTTCCTAAAATGATTTTTTGTTTGTTTGTTTTTTGCCACTAGGGATGGAATCCAGGAGCAATTTAACTGAGCTAACTGAACTACATCCCCACCTCTTTTTTATGTTTTATTTTGAGACAGGATCTCCCTAAGTTGCTTAAGGCTTTGATAAGTTGCTGAGACTGGCCTCAAACTTGCAGTCCTCCTGCTTTAGCCTCCCAGGCTGCTGGGATTATAGCCAAGCACCACCACACTTGGCTCTAAAATGATTTTTAAATCTTAGTTCTCTGTCTACTCCCTTGAGTGACAAACTGGGAGCCTCAGCTAAGACTCTCTGCTGATTCTGAACCCATTTTACATCCCATTCGGAACCCATTTTACATCCCATTCGGAACCCATTTTACATACCTCTCTTCTTACTAAATTTACCTTCAAGTAGAAAATTAAATTATTTTGACCTAACAATTTCAAATAACTGAATGCTCACTCACTTAGATTCCTGGCTGCAGGTGCAAAGAGCCGCTTTCAGTAAAGTCCTGATTTCTTCCTGTTCTCTACTTTTAGACAGGCCATCTTTCAACTTAAGGTCTTCTTTTTCTAATGGATTCTTGTCTAACCTGGTGAATAGTTTAAGAAATAAATAACTCACTATTGTATCATTGTATAACAAGGAGCACCAACTTCTCAGAGCAAAATTCTTTATGAAGTCTTTGTATCTTACTTTCTCTATTCAGCCAATTTACATTTTAGGTTCTAGTGCTCAGTGGTTCCCATTTCCTTTTTACCAACTTCTGTGATAGTTTCTTACTTGTAATCACCACAAACTGACTTTGTCTGTTTTATGTAAAAGAGAACCTATTGAAAAGGTACAAGTTAGTTCAAATAACTGCTAGGAGATTCTGCAAAACTATGCTTTGAAAGTGAGCAGGAAAAAGGGCCAGGACCATAGCCAAAATTATGAAGCCCCAGTCAGCTGTGGTGTTGCACACCTGTAATCCCAACAATTCAGGAGACTAAGGCAGGAGAATCTCAAATTGAAGGCCAGCCTGAGCAACCTAGAGACCCTGTTTCAAAGTAAGAAGGAAAAAGGGCTGGGATGTAGTTCAATGGTAAAGCACCACTGGGTTCAATCCCTAGTACCAAACAAAATAAAACCAGTCCAGGGATGACCATCCTGGGCACTACAGTTTCATGGCCCAGTGTCCTCAGCACTAGACATTGGACTCTGCAGGATTTAGAAACTCAGTATCATTGTTACTGCTATGCTCTGTCACCAAAATGAATGCTCCAGAGTCCCTTCTTCATCTTTTCATTTCTAGCTTCTAATTCGAAGTTTGGGAAGTAAGAATGGCCAGTCCTGGTCATACACTCATTCCTATCTCCAAGGGAGGCCAAGAATTGGATAGTTGGCATTTTCTACTTTTATAGTGGTAGATGGGCTCTTCCTTTTATGAGTTAGGGTATTTCCAAATAGAAGAAGTGTGTGGGGCAGGCAAAAAATAAACAAACAAAAAAGTTCACTACATTATCCTTATGTAACTTTAGGCTCGGCGGGGCACAGTGGTGCACACCTGTAATCCCACCTACTCAGCAGGCTAAGGCAGGAAGATTCCAAGTTTGAGGCCAACAAGAGCCTCAACAATTTAGCAAGACCCTCAGCAACTTAGTGGGACCCTATAGCAAAATAAAAAACAAAAAGAGCTGGGAGCATAGCTCGCTGGTGCCCAGTACAGCCAAAACAAAACAAACAAACCCCCTTAGGCTCATTAGCTGTCTATTCTGAAAACTGGAGCTACTAGTGGGAATTTGTAAGCCCTGGGATAAAAAGCACCTTTGCTACAACTAAGATTGCTCTAGAAGCTCAGCTTCCAACACTTGGGCATCTCCTGTGACTGAATTCTACCTGATGGGAGGACAGAAACAAAGTAGCAATTCCTCACTTTCCTGAATCCCTAGAATCCAGACTTCATTGGGGAGGGAGGTTGTTTTAGAGGGAGTCTTTGGGGCCATCTATGCAACAATGCTTGCTATTATGCCCTGCAATTCCAGGCCTGGGTTGTGGGAGGAAGAGCAGATAACCTCTTCCCATTTTTGTCCAGCCTTCCCCACACTTACTGTGAGTGAGCAGGAGCTAACCTTTTCTTCAGACTTAAAAGAACAAGGCAGAGACTCCCAGGTTTCCCCGTGTTTCTCCTGTAAGGTTGTTTTCTTTTGACCAAGCATGTCTGAATTCTGGAGAAGTCAGGCGGAACAGACCCATTCTCGGTTTGAAGGGACTGACGTTCTGAAATACAAGTAGGTGGAGCCCCAGGCTCTTCCAGGAGTCACACAGCTAAGATGTGATGATTACAGGGTGCCTGCACATGCTGGCCACTGGGAGTTTATTCTCCTCTGATGTTTACGTTTCTACTTTTTTGGAAATGAATAAAACATAGCAAATGTACCAAGGAGTTTGCACTTTTGTCTTGAGTTTCCTGGAGGATTTATACTATGGACCTCTGGCTGGACACCTTTTACATTCCAGTCTCCACAGCTTTGGTTATGAAACTCTGAGGGTGGCTGCCTCAATCAAATGAGCTATGAAGTTTTCCCTTTCCTAGCAGGGACACGAGAGCTAGCTCACTGCCCCTTTCACCAGAGCCTGGGAACCACCCTCTCCATACAGCAGAGAACTGTGTTCAAGGAGTGATTAATTGTCGTCACTGCTAGAGTAATCTCCTTCTCTGGAACTGCCTCAAATTCCCCTTGTGTAGAAATCTAGAGTGGATTTCTCAATGACAGCACAATTGACATTTTGTCATGAGGGTTACTCTATGGATTGCAGGATGTTAAGCAGCATTCTTGGCCTCTACCCATTAGATGCCAGTAATACATTCCCTGTCCTTCATCTTGACAATCAAAATTGCCTCCATGGCCTAAGATTGTAGCTCAGTGGTAGGAGTCTCATCTAGCGTGTGTGATGCCCTGGGTTCAATCCCCAGCACTGAAAAAAATTATCTCTGGACATTTCCAAATGTTCCCTTGGTGGGAAAAATCTTTTCAATTTGAGAGCTACTGACCTAGAGATATGCTGGTCCCCTAGTAAGCTTTAAGTAAACTAAATACACTTTTAGATACTAAGAAGTAGATCTGTCAAAAATCATACTTTGAAAGTGGACACCGAGCCACTTGAGCACGGCCTAAATCTGTCAATTTTTTCAAGGTTACCTAAACCCTAGAATTACACAGGTAGCTTTTTAAAAATATGGATGTAACTGGAGAACAACATGCTAAGTGAAATAACCTGCACACAGAAAAGCAAGGCTCAGACATTTTCTTTCGAATTTGGAAGCTAGAGGTGCGGGAATAATAAAAAGACGGAGGGGGTCTCACAAAAATAAAAGGGAGACAGATAGAGGAAGGGGATCAAGAAGGAGGGAGGGGGGTGGGCATGGGGAAGTACTAAAGAAAGACATATAATAAATATGCAATGTTCGTGTATGAATATAAACAATGAATCCCATGTATATATGGGAATATTATATGCAATTATAATATATTAATTAAAATAATAATAATAATAGCATAGAAGGGAGATCAGAGAAAGTGAATCAGAGATCAGGAGAAGAGAGGAGGGAAGGTTCTGGGAAATAGATTGATCAAATTGTTGTGTGCAGATATAAATATGGCATCATGAATCATACCGTTATGTATAATTACAATGCACCAAAAAAAAAAAACTAAACATAGTCCAACTGTGTCATCAATCTGTCTGTCTTATCAATGCCCAAGATGAGTTCCACCCAACAGCCACAAGAGGGTAGTGTGGCAATACAGTTCACCCTACCCGAGCGTCCCCACCAACTCCTTTGCATCTGACTGGCTGAAACAGTGACTAGATCTCATCAGCTCAAGACACTCACAGGCTAGAGAGTGGTTCCCTCCCCTCAGAGACAAGGCTCTGACATAGTCTACTGCAGTAAGTCTATTTCACAGAAGACTCCTGGTTCTTCTCAATGATTGACTTATTCAAAACTAGTTATTAAGTTCCTACTAAGCATTAGAGCTTGACACCCAGTAGGAGCTAAGAAGAACACAGGCAATTAAAATACATTCATGTGTCACTTAACAATGAGAATACATTCCAAGAAATGTGCCATTAAGCAATTTCATTATTGTGCAACCATCATAGAATGTACTTATGCAAACCTTTATGGTGTAGTCTACTACATGTGGAGGCTGTATTTATCATAGATATTATGATATGTATATATAATATATCTATGATTTACATATATATAGCTTATTACTCCTAGGATCATGACAAACAAAACAACAGACTAAATCAAGCCCAAGAGAAAATGATGCAAGAGCTGTAGTAAACATGAGATGTATGTGGCTCCTGCTGGTGTAACATGCATACCTGCTTTATACTAAACTTTTTTTAATAAGTAGAAGGTATACTCTCTAAAACAATAACAAAATTTATAGTATAGTAAATACATAAGCCAGCAACATAGTCGTTTTTATCATTATTGAGTATTATGTGCTGAGCCTGGTGCATGCCTCTAAGCCCAGCAACTCAAGAGGCTGAGGGAGGAGGATCACCAGTTAGAGGCCAGCCTCAGCAACTTAATGAGACCCTGTCTCAAAATAAAAAATAAAAAAGGTTGAGGATGTAGCTCAGTGGTAAAGCAGTCTTGAGTTCAATCCCCAGTACCAAAACAATAAATAAATAAATAAAAGTTAAAACTAGGCATCAGTGGCACACACCTATAATGCCTCCTACTCAGGAGGCTGAGGCAGGAGGATCATGGGCAATTTAGATCCTATCTCAAAATTAACATTAAAAGGGCTGGGGATGTAGCTTAGTGGTAAATCACCCCTGGATTCAATCCCAATACCACACACACATACAAGTATTATGTACAGTACATAATTGTATGTGCCATACTCTCATCTGACTGGTGACACAGTAAGTCTGTTTGTACCAGCATCTCCAGAAACACATGAATAATGTGTTGTTCTACTATAGTCTCATTAGGTAATAGGAGTTTTTGAGCTCCAATATAATCCTGTGGGACCACTGTCATGTATGCTATCCACTGTTGACAGAAACCTCATTATGTAATACATAACTATACTATAAGTTGATCAATATGTGATCTACTGGGACCCATTACAAAATAAAAGGAGATGCTATTATTAATTACACTGATCCAAGCACTTGTAATCACAGCAACTCTGGAGGTTGAGGTGGGAAGATGGAAAGTTTGAGGCCAACCTCAGCAACTTAGTGAGAGCCTATCTCAAAATAAAAAAGGGCTGGGACTATAGCTCATTGGTAAAGCACCCTGGATTCAATCCCATTACCACACACACACAACAATAATTACACTGGGTCAATGGCTAGGATCGGAGATGCATGCAACTCAGACTTGGAAATAAGGTAAGTAAGTTTATTTTAAGTGAAAAGTTTGAAGTGACAATGGAAATGAAGTAAAACATTTCCATGCAGTAGCCAAAGATGAGACTTTGTGGCTTAGAATTTTAAAAAGTAAATAAAACAGAACCAAGATATGATCATTACTTATTATAGCCATGCTTGGAAAGTGAAATTAGGAGGAATGAAAAAAAATTGTAGGCCATTGATAATGTGACACCCACATTTAAAAGGCAAAAGAATTTAAAACACTGCCAAGGATGCAAATAAGATCTCTTGGTGTCACAGAGACTTCAAGGAGGACAAAACAGTCACTGGATGCCAGGGCGGTAACACACTCCTCTAATCCCAGTGACTCAGGAGCCTGAGGCAGAAGGATTGGCAAGTTTGAGGTCAGCCTGAACAATTTAGTAAGACCCTGTTACAATTTTTTTTTTAAGTACTGGGAACCCAGGGGGACTCTTCCACTGAGCTACATCCTCAGCCTTTTTTATTTTGAGACAGCTCTCACTAAATTGCTTAAGGACTCACTAAGTTACTGAGGCTGACCTCGAACTTGCCATCCTGCCTCAGCCTCCAGAGCATCTGAGATTACAGGTGTGTGCCACCATGTTGGGTCAGCTAGGTGTTTCTAATTCAATACAACTGTTACACTGTCTACCTGGGGATAGCATCAGACCCACAGATCGAGGGCTCAGTCCTCCAGCCCTATGCACAATGTAGATGCCAATCAAAAGCCTCCCGTTGTTTTACCTGGGCTTCTGACTAGTTGGCTATTAACCATAATTTTCACAGCCCCTTCCTTGGATTCACTTAATTTGCTTGAGCAGCTCACAGAACTCAAGAAAACACATTTTTCAGTTTATTATAAAGATTTTTATATACTGGGCATGGTGGCATAAGCCTATGACTTAGGAGGCTGAGGCAGGAGGAGTGTAAGTTCAAGGTCAGCCTGGTCAATTTAGCAAGATCCTGTCTTAAAATTTAAAAAATAAAAATTAAAAAAACTGGGGATGATGTGGGGAATAAAAGACTGGAGAGGTAGCTCAGTGGTAGAGCACACCTGGGTCTAATCCACTGTACTGCAAAATAATAATAATGGTATTATAAAGGATAAAAATGAAGCGATGCATAGGTAGTGGGGATGGAACCCAGGGGTGCTCTACCACTGAGGTACATCCCCAGCCCTTTTTATTTTTTATTTTGAGACAGGGTCTCGCTAAGTTGCTGAGGCTGGCTTTGAATCTGCTATACTCCTGCCTCAGCCTCCCAAGCCTCTGGGCCACCACACCTGACTGCCAAACACATTTATCAATGATAGAGAGAAACTTTTTCTCCACCTATGTGACTCTTCTACCTCAAAATTGATTCCAAACTCTGAAGGAGTAGAGGAAGTATCATTTATTGCCCCCTCCCTGACACCAAAGCTGCCTAACTTACCCTAACTTATCCTTTGCAAATTAGCCTCTTGTTTTCATTCTCTTTGCCCAGCATTCTAAATTCTAAAGAAAAGTCCCAGCACCTAAATGATTAAGATATCAACTGCTAGAGTCAGCTACTCCACGAAAAACAAACCAAAAAAAAATTCCTAAATAGTAATTTTTCTTTAGATTTACAGAACCCAGAACATCTGGTGACCTTCAGATAACACCAGACTATTGGCCAAAGAAATGAACCACTGCAGAATTTATGACTGCTTTGGCACCCACCTGTCTATGACTAAAAATAAATTTTCTTTTCTATATAAGCTCTTTCCTTATAGTTGTTAGCTAAGGTCTTTAGGACAATAGCCATTTTCTAATCTATTAGATTATCTAATAAAGTTCTTTGTCTACAACCACAGTTGCCTTTCAACTAACTGGCTTCTGTCATGCAGTGAGAAGCCTGCACCTTTGCATGATAATAAAACCATCACACCTTTTCAAATCTCCTAGCCAAGCATCCTCCACACTTCTCTGAACTTCCCTCTCACTGCAGTTGCTGATGTTACATTGTTCTAGGTGAGTTGTTCATATATTAAAATGCTTCTTCCTAAACCTTGCTGTTTTTATCCTAGTTACTCTTTCCAAATAATCTAATTCCTCATCCACATGACTTTTTTTGGGGGGGGGGGAGGATACTGGAGTTGAACCCAGGGCACTTTACCACTGAGCTACACCCCCAGCCCCTTTTCTTTTTTTATTTTAAGACAAGGTTTCACTAAATTTCTTAGGACCTTGCTAAATTGCTGAGGCTAGCCTCAAACTTGCAATCCTCCTGTCTCAGCCTCCAGAGGCTGTAAAGAAATCAAAAGGAGACACAGAGACAAGGTACAGTGGCAAAGAAGAAGTAGAAAAAAGGCTGCTCATCCAAGCTGCCAGCTTTATTTATATCAATAGGTTACCTTAGGTCACTGGCATCATTAGTACATTATTGTTCATTGTATTATTAGGTCGGTTACAGAATCAGCAACATTATGCAGTCTATTATTAGTTACATTCTGCCGTTGTATATGCAATGTTACATTGCTATATGCAATGTTAGGAGCTTTGTGTAGCTCTCAAGAAAGTCCATTGTTTGAAGTTACTGTTAAAGTGGGCAGGTCCAGGAGCATTGGAACTTGGCCAAACATTGTAGTTATCTAACAAGCGAGCTCCTTCATTCCCAGGAGCTATGTGCCTATGATCAAGGTTGAGGCTGATAAAGCTGATAAAACACAGAGCTTTCTCATAGAGGGCATTGCTATAGCAGCTAAGCATTCCATGCTTTTGCATAGAAATATTCCCAGTCACTAAGCATCCCATACTTTGTATAGTAACCTTCCCAGAAGCTAGGCATCCTATACTTTTGTATAGGACTTGCTAGATACCAAGCATGCCACAGCCATGAAGTCATCAGAGACCCCAATCCCAAACACAGAACCCTTACAGAGCCCCTAGGATTACAAGCATGTTCCTCACCCACATGGTAATTTTTTGCATATCTAAAAATAACTGTCATTGCTATGTGACCTGTGACCATGGACAATCACTAGAGCTCACCAGATTTTGTGTCTTCACTAGTTAGAATGTCGTGAGAGATGAACCTGATGATTTCTAATGTTTCATTCTCCCTTAAAATTCTATTATCTGTCTTCTTTTCTTCAACCACTCATCACACGCACTGTCCTCTAAACACAATCCTGTGTGTCAATATCTCTCAAAATTTGCTGCTCAAGACCAACTTCTGTGCTTCATATGTAAAATATACCAAAGCAGAAAACTGTGGGACTGTTCTCTTCCATGATAATGTCATCAGAGAAGTTCCTACAGAGGGGCTCTGGACAAGTAAGCTCCTTGATGTGACAGAAAAGAAACTCAGCATGTGCCAGTGAAAGATACAAACTTATCTAGGAAAGCAGATACGCATTCAAGACAGAATACCGGCCATTTTGAGAGCGAGAAGCTTTTCCAGTAAAGCAAGAAATATACATTCAAGGAAGAATGGCGGCCAGGTCCAGAGGGAGAGACAATGATCCGTTGGCTGGGATATTAACACTGACAGAGGGACATTTGCTAGGTGCTGGAGTAGAAGAGGCATCAGGGAAGAGTAATTAAAATTCCAGTCAGTTTTTCTCACTCTTGGCATACTGTCCTCATGTAACTTTTTTGAGGGAAAGCCCTGGTCGAAGGCACGAGCCAAGGGTGTGGGCTAAGGACATGGGCTGGGTTGCTCATGAATTCTTGTTTCACATTTCAAAGTTTCATGGCTCGTATTCCAACAATTCGAGAGTACTTCTCTTTGAGATTTAGTGTACCTGTCTTTTTCAGCATCCCCAAATTCCTATCTCAATATGAGCAGGACATAATATTTGGGTTTTTTGTTGTTGTTATTGTTCTTCTAATTAGTTACCCATGACAGTAGAATGCACTTTGATACATCATACATAAGTGGAGTATAACTTCTCATTCCTCTGATTGTACATGGTGTAGAATCACACTGGTCATGTAATCATATGTGCACATAAGGTAATAATGTCTCATTCATTCTACTATCCCTCTCCCTTCCTTTCACTCCCCTCTGTCTAATCCAAAGTACCTCTATTCTTCCCTAGCACCCCCCTATTATGGATCAGCATCCACATATCAGAGAAAACATTCGGCGATTGGCTTATTTTGCTTAGCATGATATTCTCCAACTCCATCCATTTACCTGCAAATTACATAATTTTATTCTTCTTTAAGGCTGAGTAATATTCCATTGTGTATATATACCACATTTTCATTATCCATTCATCTGTTGAAGGACATCTAGATTGGTTCCATAGTTTAGCTATTGTGAATTGAGCTGCTATAAACATTGATGTGGCCCCATGCTGATTTTAAGTCCTTTGGGTATAGACCAAGGAGTGGGATAGCTGGGTCAAACAGTGGTTCCATTCCAAGTTTTCTGAGGAATCTCCATACTGCTTTCTAGAGTGGTTGCACCTATTAGCAGTCCCGCCAGGAGTGTATGAGTGTACATTTTTTCCCACATCCTCACCGACATTTATTGTTACTTGCATTCTTAATATTTGCCATTCTAACTGGAGTAAGATGGAATCTCAGTGTAGTTTTGATTTGCATTTCTCTAACTGCTAGAAATGTTGAACATTTTTTCCTATATTTGTTGATCCATTGTTTTTCTTCTTCTGTGAAGTGTCTGTTCACTTCCTTAGCCCATTTGTTAATTGGGTTATTTGATGGTTTTTTGTTTGTTTGTTTTGTGTTGCTTGGGTGGTAAATTTATGGGTTCTTTATATTTTCTGGAGATTAATGCTCTATCTGAGGTGCATGTGGTAAATATTTTCTCCCATTCTATAGGCTCTCTCTTCACATTATTGACTTTCCTTTGCTGTGAAGAAGCTTTTTAGTTTGATTCCATCCCATTTTTGGATTCTTGATTTTATTTCTTGTGCTTTAGGAGTCCTGTTAAGGAAGTCAGTTCCTGAGCTGACATGATGAAGATTTGGGCCTACTCTTTCTACTATTAGGTGCAGAGTATCAGGTTCTAGAACCTAAGTCCTTAATCCACTTTGAATAGTTTTGTGTGAGGTGAGAGATAGAGGTTTAATTTCATTTTGCTACATCTGGATTTCCAGTTTTCCCAGCACCATTTGTTGAAAAGGCTATCTTTTCTCCAATGTATGTTTTTGATGCCTTTGTCTAGTATGAGATAGCTGTATTTATGTGGGTTTTTCTCTGTGTCTTCTATTCTGGACCACTAGTCTATGTATCTGTTTTGGTGCCAATACCATGCTGTTTTTGTTACTATAGCTCTGTAGTACGTTTAAGGTCTGGTATTGTGATGCCTCCAGCTTTACTTTTCTTGCTAAGGGTTGCTTTAGCTATTCTGGGTCTCTTATTTTTCCAAATAAATTTCATAATTGCTTTTACTATTTCTATGAAGAAATATCATTGGGATTTTAATAGGAATTGCATTAAATCTATATAATGATTCTGGTAATATGGCCATTTTGGCAATGTAAATTCTGTCTACCCAAGAACATGGGAGATCTTTCCATCTTCTAAAGTCTTCTTCAATTTCTTTCTTTAGTGTTTTGTAGTTTTCATTGTAGAGGACTTTCACCTCTTTTGTTAGATTGATTTCCAATTTTTTTTTTTGAGGCTATTGTGAATGGGATAGTTTTCCTAATTTCTCTTTCAGTGGATTCATCACTGGTGTATAGGAATGCATTTGATTTATGGGTGTTAATTTTATATCCTGCTACTTTGCTGAATTTATTTATTAATTCTAGAAGTTTTCTGGTGGAATTTTTTGGATCCTCTATGTATAGAATCATGTCATTGGCAAACAATGATAGTTTGAGGGGTGTTTTTTTCCTATTTATACACCTTTAATTTATTTTTTATGTCTATTACTCTGGCTAGAGTTTCAAGGACAATGTTGGAAAAAAGTGGTGAAAGAGAGCATCTCTGCCTTGTTCCAGTTTTTAGAGGGAATGCTTTCAATTTTTCTCCATTTAGAATGATGTTGACCTTGGGCTTAGCATATATAGTGTTTGCAATGTTGAGGAATGTTCCTACTATCCCTATTTCTCTAGTGTTTTGAATATGAAGTGGTGATGTGTTTGGTCAAGTGCTTTTTCTGCATCTATTGAGATGATCATATGGTTCTTTAAGTTTATAGATGTGATTTATTGATTTCCATATGTTGAACCAATCTTGCATCCCTGGGATGAACCTCACTTGATCATGGTGCCCTATATTTTTAATATGTTTTTCTATGCAATATACCAGAATTCTGTTTAGAATTTTTGCATCTAAGTTCATTGAGATATTGGTCTGAAGATTTTTTCCCTGATGTGTCTTTGGTTTTGGTATCAGGGTGATACTAGCCTCATAGAATGAGTTTGGAAGGATTCCTTCCTTTTCTATTTCATGGAATAATTTGAGGAGTATTGGTGTTAATTCTTCTTTGAAAGTCTTGTGGAACTCAGCTGAGAATCCATCTGGTCCTAGACTTTTCTTAATTGGTAGGCTTTTGGTGGCATCTTCTATTTCATTGCTTAAAACTGATCTGTTTAAATTGTGTATGTCCTCCTGATTCAGTTTTGTCAGGTCATATTTCTCCAGAAATTTGTCAATGCCTTCAAGATTTTCTATTTATTAGAGTATAAATTTTCAAAATATTTTCTGATTATCTTCTGTATTTCAGTAGTGTCCATCACAATATTTCATTTTTCATCACAAATTTTAGTAATTTGAGTTTTCTCTCTCTCTGCATTAGCATGGTTAAGGGTTTACCAATTTCATTTATTTTTTTTAAAGAACCAAGTTTGTGTGTTGTCAATTTTTTGAATTGTTTCTTTTGTTTCTGTTTCATTGAGTTCAGCTTTAATTTTAATTATTTCCTGTTTTCTGCTGCTTTTGGTGTTAATTTGTTCTTCTTTGAGATATAATGTTAGGTCATTTATTCATTGATTTTTTTATTCTTTCAGTGTATGTGCTCAGTGCAATGAACTTTCCTCTTAGTACTGCCTTCATAGTGTCCCAGAGATTTTGGTATGTTGTGTCAGTGTTCTGATTTACCTCTAAGTATTTTTTTATTTCCTTCCTGATTTTTTCTACTATCTATTTTTCATTCAATAGTATGCTATTTAGTCTCCAGGTGTTGGAGTAGCTTCTGTTATTTATTTTATCATTGATTCCTAGTTTAACTCCATTATGATCTGATCGTATGCAGGGTAGTATTTCTATTTTTTTGTATTTGCTAAGTTGCTTTGTGGCATATGGTCTACTTTAGAGAAGGATCCATGTGCTGCTTAGAAGGTATATTCACTTGATGATAGATGAAATACTGTATATATGTTTATTAAGTCTAAATCATTGATTATATTATTTAGTTCTATAGTTTATTTGTTTAGTTTTTGGAAGATCTATTCAATGGTGAGAGAGGTGTGTTAAAGTCACCCAGTATTATTGTGTTCTGGTATACTTGATTCTTGAAATTGAGAAAGGTTTGTTTGATATACATAGATGCTCCATTGTTTGGGGCACAAATATTTACAATTATTATATCTTGTTTATGTATAATTCCCTTAAGCAGTATAAAACGTCCTTCTTTGTCTTTTCTGATTAGCTTTGGCTTGAAATCCACTTTATCTGATATTAGGATAGATATCTCTGCTTGTTTACAATTCCATGTGAGTGATACATTTCTTCCCAACCTTTCACCTTCTGTTTGTGGAAGTCATTGCCTGTGAGGTGAGTCTCTTGGAGACAGCATATTGTTTGGTCTATTTTTTAATCCAACCTGATAGTCTATGTCTTTTGATTGATGAATTCAGGCCATTAACATTAAAGGTTATTATTGAGATATAATTTGTATTCCCAGGCATTTGGGTTTATTTCTAGTTTTTAATTTAATTTAGTTTCTCCTTTGATTGACTATTTTTTTAATGTAGTTCCTCCCTTTGGTGGTTTTCAGTTTTTCTATATATTTTACCTTCATGGAATATTTTGTTGAGAATGTTCTGTGGTGCAGGATTTGAGGCAGTAGAGATTCTCCCCTGTGGACTTACTAGTGTTTTTGTTGGTTTCTAGTACCTCGCTGTTTAGGGGGAGACAAATAGTAACAACAACCACTGCAAACATTATACAGCATTAAACTAAGTAATTCCTACTACGATGTCTACAATGTTAATTATCACAGTAAGTAGAAGTGATATGATCAGTTATTGCCTACAATAAAAACAGCAAGTTTGCCACAGGGTTTACAATTTCAAATGGTGGCCAGAAAGAAAACAGAAGTAATAGAGGATGTAATGATTATGAGGGAGGAGAAGAGAAATAGGAGTAAAAAAGAGAACAATAGAGATTGGTTATTAACAGAATAAAAGAGGAGGGAGACTTCCGGCAAGATGGCGGCTTAGAGGGACGCAGCTACCAGTCTCCCCAAACAAAAGACCAGAAACTGCGGTACAACCTTCTCCCACCAGGCTTTTGGACAGCACAGAAGGAAATTTCACTCGCGCGGTTTTGGCTGAT
>CM053400.1:104717551-104796666 GCA_028644305.1 Xerus rutilus
ATAATTAAAAATAAAATAATACAAAACAAAACTAAAATATACTAATTAAACATTTTAGTTCACAAAAAAAAAACTAATCCATAAAAATAACTGGCTTCAGAATGCTAGTGAGAAAAAAAACAAATATGAGTAAATGTCCATGTACCATTAAGGTCACAATTAAACCAAAAAAAAAATAAAAAAATAAAAAGAAATCTTGATAAAATGTTAATTCTTTCTGTTGGAGTCCAAAAGATTCCCAACTTCTCTTATCAGTAGTTTTAGATGGGATTGTCTGGAGAGTGATTCTCCATCCTCTGGATTGCTAGATAAGAGAGGTGCTCCCTTCGACAGAATTCCTGGGGCAGGGTTTAGGCTTAGGCAGGCTCCAGGCTCTTCACTGAATTCCAGTTGGTCTGCAGATTTTAAATCAGCACACCTCTAATACCGAGTTCTTGCTGGTCCACACTGGAAGACTGAGATCTCCCCTGGGTTCCACTCGTGTGGTAGCAGAGCCAATTCTTAGTCCCCCTTATCACCTGCAGACCTCACGTTTCTTGCTCTCAGTTTCAGTCTTCAATTTTTCCCGCCCAGTCCTTCCAAGTTCTCTCCTAGGAGGTCCTGCAATCAGCCGGGGTGGCGGGGCAGAGGTAGAGCTGGGTAGATTGCCAAGACCATCTGTACCCTGAGTTCTCTCTCCACATTTTATTTTCTCCTGGTCACTTAAGCACACTCTATGTCATGCAGTGTGTATTTACCAGGCTTGTATTTCAGGCCAAACTTGGGTTTGTCCTGAATCAGCCCCGCAGCTGCAGGGCCCCACGCAGCAGCTGAAAAATTATTCCTTCCTTTGTCCTTCACACAGCCTAGAGAAACAGTGGCTTCTATTTCCAAACAAGGATATTGTGCCATGCATCTTTCAGGTTTGTTGGGCAATGTCCTGATCTCTAACCACTCTGTAGTACCCTGACATGCCTCAGGCCTCTTAAAAATTTGGGTTCCTTTAATTCCTTTACCCTCCACTTTTCGTGGAGAGACTGCTCTGGCTGGTGCTTCTAGCCCAGCCATGGTAGCAGCTGTGCTGCTGGAAAATTTTTCCTTATTTTATTATATCCAACATCCTGTGTCCCCAATCTGCTTTGAATGTCCAGTCTTAAATTCCAGTAAAGTTCCCCCCGCCTTTTTTGTTGTTGTTGTTCATCCACCTTGCAGAGAAGCTGCCTGTCTGCCTCCTTGGTTTCACATCACAGAACAGTCAGGAAAGTGACCTCCTCTATTCTGCCATCTTGAAAACCCCTATTTGGGGGTTTTCAGTTAGATATCTGCTCCACCAATATGAATAAATATATTTCTAGACATTAGTTCAGGTAGAATATTTCTTTGATCAAATTTTTTAGTTTATTCTTATATTTTCTGCCTTCATCCTATATCCCTTATCTTCTTTCTGTTCTGGACCTCCATGTCCCTGAATAAATGCCTATTCTGATTTATATAATGTGTGCCCTTGAGTTCACTGCCTGCATATTTATTTACTTGTGTATTTATTTACTCATCTATTTATATATGGACTTCAAGTTACATTACATAGACATTTGATTATGCTTCTTGTGGTTTTATTTTCTGTTTGCTATGTTGTTCAGTATTGTGGTATTTTCAGGTCTATGTTGATGTATGTTGCTTTAGTTCAATTTTTCTGAATACAGGATAGTGCTATATCCTTCAGATATGCTACGTTTCATTTCTCTATTTCCTCGTTGATAGATATTTGGTTTCTCTAGCTCTGTTATTACTAATGATGCTATGATAAACACTCTCATACCTTTTTATGTTTCTCTTTGTATCCCTGGAAGTTGTTCTCTGGGTGGTCCCCAGGAGTGGAATTACTGTGTGCAAATAGGCCACGCATGGTGGTATACCTGTAATCCCAGTAACTCCAGAGGCTAAGGCAGGAGGATCTAATGTTTGAGGCCAGCCTCGGCAACTTAGAACCTGTCTCAAATTAAAATTTTCTTAAAAGGCTGGGGATGTAGCTCAGTGATACAGTGCCCCTGGGTTCAACCCCCAGCACCCCCCCCCAAATAGGCAAATATTTAACTCCCATAATGTATATAGTTGGTCTCTAAAATTTATATTCCCCATTTCCTCATTGGCACTTGATATTAAAGTATCTGATTTTTTTTCCTAACCAAATGTGTGATATTGAATAGTTTTCATTTTCATTTATCTGATCCCTAGTGAGGGATATTGAATTTGTTCAATACTAATTTGTGTTCCAATTTCCATTTCTATGAATTGCTTGTTCATATTATTGGCTGATTTTTCCCACCAGATAATGTATTATGTTTCTCATAATATGCAAGTTTTTCCTGGATGTTTGGAACAGCAAATCTTAGCTGGTTATATACACTTCTTTTAAATTCGAACATGGTATCTTTTGCTAAGCAGAAACCTAATTTAATATAGACATTAAGTTTTCACATTGTTATTTGAGCTTTTTGTATCTGTTTTTAAAAAATCCTCATTCTCAACGTTATAAAGATATTCTTTTACATCATCATCTAACAGTTTTAGCATGTCAAATAGATTTTTCAACAGATTCAAATTTTCTGTTCAAATGCTCTTTCTTATTGTAAGCATCTTTTTTTCTTGTTCTCTAAAATATTACTCATAACAATTTAAAACTCTTTGTATTCTAATCTATACCAATAAATCTGCTTCTTATGTCTGTTTCTCTCTCTCCCGCCCCCTTCCTTCTTTTCTTCTTTTCTCCCCACCCCCCACCAGTGTTGGGGATGGAATCCAGGGCTTCCTGCATGCGAGGCAAGTAATCTACTATTGAATTACACCCTAGCTTTTTTTTTTCTCTTGAATATCAATCATATTTATTTGTATGGTATTTTTAAGTTTAATTTTATGTACTGCATATATAAGAACTTAAGAGGCTTCAAATTATGGTTTTGTCCACCAGATAGTGTTCCTCCTGTTTTTGTGTTAAGCATATATGGTAAGAGGCTGACCGCTTCAGTGAAATTAGGGATTCGGTTTAGTTGAGCTGGGTTTCAATTTAGAGAAGACTTCACTACTTCTGCTTCACCCTTGGGTGTGGTCCTACTGGGCCTTTGGTTAAGATACTATCTATCAAGTGTCTATCTCCTTAGATCTGAAAGACACATTTGACGTAGTGCTTCCTTTCAGAATTACCCAGCCTAGCTCTTCAATCTTCCATCTCATACAGCTTCAATCTGGCAAAAGAAAAAGGGAGAAACCACCATGTTAGGTCTCTTTCACAGCATTGCAGGATTGAGAAAAATTTCACTCTTTTAGAACTGTTAAATAAAAGCCAGGAATGGTGGCACACATGTGCAATCTCAGCTACTCAGGAGGCTGAGGCAGAAGGATCCCAAGTTCAAGAACAGCTGAGGCAACTTAAGAAGACCCTGTCTTCAAATAAAAGTAAAAAGGGTTAAGAATGTAGCTCATTAGCAGAAGACCTCTGGGTTTAATTCCCAGCGTGGGGGATGGGGACTGTCAAATAAAAGTGCTAAGAGGTTGTTGTTTGGGACTTAGCTTCGAAATGCCAGATCCCAACAGACCAGACTAAAAATTTTAAAATGCAGTCATTTATATTAGAGTTCCATATTACCAAATGGAAACTAAATTGTTACCTGACCTAAGAAATCAGAACAGAGACATAAGAGCCAAATTTCCCAATAGGCCAGTTTCAATTGGCATGATAAATTCCCTTTGATTCTCACACATACAAAAAGAATAGTAAGCTGATATTAATCAATGAGTTATCTTTCTACTGTCTCCATGACCCTGCCTTACAAGGAAAGTAATTTCAAAATCAAAGCAAAAGACCAATCTGCTCTTTGTTCTTTTTTTTTTCCCCCTGCTTCCTTCACCCTTTCTCTGTAAACTGTTCTGCTCAGCTCTTTGGAACACTTAGTCTATTTTGTGGAATGAAGTGTTGTTGGAATCTAGCATAACAAATACAGCCAATTAAGACCTTTAGCCAATTTGTTACAATTTTGTCTTTTGACAGCTTGTGTCAGTCTAGCTCCTTCACCTGATATGCATAGCCAGCGTCCTGGGCCAGGAGCCTGACTCTGAGGGTATCAGGTCTGGTCACCTGCTGCCTCCAGAGTCCATTTAACAGAGAAATAATGGTGAAGCAAGAAAGGAATTTATCTTCAGTATTGAGACAGTTAGGGACCATCCATAGGCCTGTCATTACTTAAATTTGGCACACATTTTTTTCCCTTCTTCCTTCTCTCACACATTTTTCAACAATCTTACTGCAAGGACCAGGACAATCATAAGACCAGGTGCACCATAAAAGCCAGAATATTGGTGCCAAGATGTCTCTAAGAACAAACTAAATAGTAACTGATCCATATCTTTCATAATTAAAAAATTCCTTCAAAAAAATACCACACTCATGACCACTGAGAATTAGTAGAACCTGGTTTTACCCAAAGGGTCAGTAAAAAGCTTGCTCTTTCTTTTATTCAAGGAATGACCTGATCCCTCCTCAATCAGTGCTGTCTCCCTTTAGCTGAAGCCAGAGGAAAGCTTACAATACCCAGAGCCATCTCACTTCTATCCTTTCCATGCCAGAAGTGATGGACCCAGTCTAATTCTATTTTAAGCTTGGGAGCCATCTTGTCGCAAGGTCATTTTTAAAAGTTCATTTTTGTTCAGCTTGTTAGGAATTCTTGCCCATTCCTTGAACTCCTCAGCACCTGGCTTTTTGAGTAGATAGCTTTAACTAGGTAATCACTCTCCCTAAAATCTCAACAACGCATCCTGAATTCCAAGGTTAAACTCTGAGTTTACTCCCTACTAAGAAATGCTAAACTATAAATTCATTAATTTGCTATCTGCTTCTGTATGATGCTTGCCAAAACCCCACTTTTGTAAGTCTTTGAGATATAAAAACCTCTCTTCTCTAAGACCAGGCTGCTGATCTCTGATCCTGTTTGCAGAGAGAGACAGCTGCTGTACAGCTAATGTGCACACAATATAAGCTTGCTTAATTTGATTTAAAATTGGAGTCGGTGGTTCTTTCTTTGCATCATGGGTTCAACAGAAGATTCTGTCCCTGGTATAGCATGGCCAAACTGGAAGACAGTCTAGAAAGTTATCTTCCCTGTACTGACAATGGCTTTAGGATTACAGAGGAAGAACAAAACAAGGAGCCAAGAGGCATGCATTCACATAGCAATTTTGGCCAGATTGATGTCTGACCAAGAGGTATGTACGTGCTTGTTAGAAGCCTGGCTCTGAGCCCCACTGGCACCAGGGCTTGGGTGGCTAGGGGGTTAGTTTCTGCTCCTAGCACAAGATGAAGTTGAGAAGGGCAAACACAACTTAAAAAGAACAGGTAAGAAACATGGAGTCAGTCAGGATAATGATTGGTGCTTCTTTAGTTTTCCCAATTTTAAAGGAGCCCTTGTTACAAATGCATTCCTAGACCCTCTTGGAAGTAAAAGGCCTATGCTCTGCAAGAGCTTGACTTATAGAAAGAAACCTCAAATCAAATTCTTATATTTTATTGAATATATTTTTGTTCTGTACCAGACTTCAATACAAATTAATAAGACTTGAAATTTTGTAGCATTAGTTTGATGAAATAACCAAAAGAATAATAATTCAATATAACATTTGAGAAATGTTGCGTCATGAAAATATTTATGTAAGGAAGGCATTTAGAATGGAAATACTACTACAAAATCTGAAATATTTGGGCTAAAGGTTTACATATTTTTTAAAATGCTTGAAAAAAAAAATAAAATAAAATGCTTGCATGTTTTTATATGAATAGTTAGAATTCAGAATGCTATGATCTGAATGGTGTGTTCTCCCCGAATTCATATGTTGAACTCCTAATCCTCAAAATGACCATATTAGGAGGTAGTACCTTTGGAACATGGGTAAGTCATTAGGGAAGAGCACTCAGGATTGAGATTTGTGCCCTTACAAAGAGAGCTTAGAGAGCTGGCTTTGCTCTTCCCAATGTATAGACGCAGTGAGAAGAGACCTTTTGTGAAGTCAGCCCTCAGAATTTGGTCCTAAATCTGCCAGGAACTTGACCTTGGACTCCCTGGCCTCCAGAATTGTGAGATAATATTTGTCATTCATAATCCACTCAGCTGACGATTTTTTGCTATAACAGAACACCTCAGGAAAAACTAGAGTAAGATATAGAGTATCTTCCATGCAGCAGAATTTTCTCTGAGCTTATTGGTGTTAGCGCAAAAGACCAGCATGGCAGCAAACTTCACAAGTCATTTCAGGCTTTATTCAGGAACAGGACTACATCTACAGGGATGGATACACTTTCCCAGTGGAAAATGAGCCAGTGAACAAAGAAAGGGACTAGGTTTTTATAGGTTGTTTCAGGAGGTGATCTAGTGAAAATGTGCTGGTTCTCTCAGGCACTTAGGAATTTGGGGCTTGTTTCATCAATCAATGAAATGGTCAGTTTAGGTGCTCAGGAAACTGGGCTCATGGGTCAGGGCGTCCTGAGAGCTGCAGACCAGCATCTCCAGCATGACAAGACACTCCTTTTGTCAGGGGAAGTAAGAAGTGTCAGTGCATGGCTATTTTTCTTTTTCCTCAGGCTACATTATTTTTAATTCTCATATATTTTAATTGGTACCTCAGTACTTAAGAGATTAGCATCTCAATTAAAAATGTTAAGTCTTTAGAGAAGAGTCATTTAAAGATGACAACAATTTTAAATACCATAAAGTGCAAATTCAAATAAGTTTACAGGCAATTTATAAAAAATTAATTTAAAATAATAAGATGAAGCTTAGTTAAAAAATATGTTCTTTAGAAAAAAATTCCAGTGACCTAGTATTAGGGATGGATATAACTTAAAAACTGGTAAAACTCTGTGACTGTGTACCAGAAATGATGATTTTGTTATTTATGATGCTGAGGTGGCCAATTATCTAAATATACTAATATACTTATATCTTAAGATAATGCATAAGCTGGGTGCACTGGCACATGCCTATAATCCCGGAGGCTCTGGAGGCTGAGGCAGGAGGATCACTGTTTTAAAGCCAACCAACCTCAGCAACGATGAAGCACTAAGCAATTCAATGAGACCCTGTCTCTGAATGAAATATAAAATAGGGCTGAGGATGTGGCTCAGTGGTCAAGTGCCCCTGAATTCAATACCTGGTACAACAAATTTTTTTTCTAAAACATGATAATGTATAAATAGTAATAAATAAAATTTTAGTTTACCTCAGTAGAAAAATGTTTACTTTTAGAAAAAAAATCTTTTTAAAATGTCTTAATAAAACTATTTTACTAGCTTATTATTATAATAAAAAATATCAAATTTTTATCTAACATACTGATATTCTAAAACAGTAAGTAATTCCATTAGTTTAATGCCCTTTTTAATCTCAAAAATCTCCTGGTATGCACAATAAACTATATGTTTAAAAAGAGGAGAACAGAGTGTAAAGTCAGATGACCAAAAGGAGGAAATTAAAACCGTAGACCAAAGCTTTATTGATGTACGCCCCCAGGCGAGACTCCTCAGTCCAACAGAGGGTCTGGGAGAGTACCACACGTGCTCCATGGTATAGAAATTTTATGGGCTCAGGGCAGGAAGGGGAGGACTTGGGGCAGGAAAAGGATGTTTTTGGAGTCCCAAGTCCCTCTGGGATTGGTCAGGGGATACCGTAGGAGCACTCTCCATACCTTCAACCCCTCCCTTCCATCTTTCCCCATTCTATGCTAATGGACTGTGCTCTTGACAGAAAACACCCCTTTGTAACTTTGGGCCTGATTGGTCCAGGAGTGTATATAAGCTTCTGTGCTTTCTGGAATAAACAGTGTTTCTGCATCTTGCTCTGGCAGAGCAGGTTTTAAGCTACACCCCAGGGTCTGGGTGAGTGACTCCTCAGGCCGTCACCCCCATCCTGGGAGACCCCATATCATCTTCCCTGAAGACCCCTTTTCTCATCTCTCAGGACCCCAACTCATCAAGTGGACCCACACAGCACGACCCTAAAGCAATAATTGGCACCCATGTGCTCTCGGGCTTCTCAACTCCTCAGTAAGAATTTGTGAAGGTCCCCCTGTTTGTCTTGCTGGTGAAGGTAACACCAGCTTTTTTGTCATTGTCTTCTGTGTCTGTTTGTCTTTGTGTGATAAAGTTAGGTCAGGGAACATACTTCTACTTCCTGGCTCGACCAGCAGTCACAAAGGGTCTGATCAGCCCAGTGACTCCAACCCTAGTTCTAAACATTTTCATGTTTTTATCTCTCCTAGCATTCCCTCCTACTTTTGGGAGGCTTTCCCCTTTCCTTGGCTGCCCATCTACTAGGGCTGGTCCCGCCTTTCCCCAGCCCTCCTCTCCCCGCTCCTTGGAGGCCCCCCTCCACCACCTCGTGGGCCCTCTGCCTCTTGGATTGGCGCTGCCCTGCGGTGCCTTCTTCCAAAGCGCAGGCCCCACCCCAAGAACACACAGCCCCTTCCCCACAGTGAGCTGCAGCAGTCCCCAGCCCCTGCACACAGAGCACTGTTGTGAGGCACCCAGTGCTGCTGCCAGTTGCTGCACAAAAAAAGTAAACAAAACCACTTTTGTGGAGGCTCCACCTGCCAGGCGCAGCGGCCACCCCAATTCCAAGTGGCATTGGTCCTGCCAACCCTGCAACGACCCCACACACTCCCTAGCGCCCTCGGGCAGCCCCACGTGCCTGCCCCACCCATGCTTGCCACTGTCCTGCGCATGCACAGACCTCAGTGCCACCAGCCTTCCAGCGGCTCTGCGGTGCCAGCCTCAGTCACAGGCACTGGCCCCAGTCAAATGCCGGGGCTCTGCATGCCAAGATTGGCGGCCCTGTCACATGCAGGCTTGGCTAGCCAGCCTTGGTGGCCCCGCCCACGTGGGCCACAGTCACAAACACCAGAGGCAGCTCCACCCCTGCCCGCTCTGTCAGGGCAAGGCCAGCCCCCAACCTTGGGAGTAGGTGTGCTCTTGGACTCATGCCGGCAAAAACTATTCCAAGGCCTTAAAGTCATCATGCCCCTGCCACGGTGCTGCACAGCCCGCCTGCAGGAGGCCCCTGTGTGCCTCCTGCACCCTGCGCGGTTCTGCAGGCGCCCCTGGGCGGGCTGTGCAGCCCCACCCACTTGAACTCTATATCTCTCTGAGGTGAACTGCTTGCTGCTGCCAGCCTTCCCAGGAAGAACTGAACAAAAGCACTACCATAAAAGTGTCTGGCGCAAAAAAAAAAAATTTGTGCTTGTGGAGAAAAGGGAAAGCTACCAAGCGAGCTGTGCCCATCACCTCCTCTGACCAAGGCCACACTCCCCTGCCTCTGGTGAGCTTCCTGATGCAGGCGGCCCAGAATCGTTCAAATCCCTGCCTGCCCCGCTGGCTGCTCTCGCTGCAGACACAAAGCATACAACTGATCAGACTTTCACAGAGAATGTTTACTTTCACTTTAAATCTGCCTCACATTCTCCTTTTTCTTCTCACAATCGGCAGACTATTCCCACCTCTCCTTCCTCCTGGCCCCTCTGCCCAGCCCTCTTCCCTGTGCCACCACCTTCTCTTCCCTCTGGAGGGGGAGCACTTGGGCAGACACAAAGGGCAGACAGGCAGGGTCGTGGAGGACCATCCAGGCCCGCAACCAGCCCCTGCCAAACGCATTTCCACCATGGCCTGCCACAGCTGGCTCCAGGACAACTGGAAAAGCCTACCAATAAAGATGGCTCAGAGGCACCTGGCTCCTCTAGAGTTCCTCCAGCAACATCACCACTCCTGCTGGGGCAAACCAAAGTTTCCAGGCTGCTCCTCCTACTGCGTGACCGCCAGCCCACCCCTGGCCGCTCTCTCCTCCCTGCCCTGCAACCCCAGGGACAAGGCCCACTTGCCAGGGGCAGGACAAACTGTCTCCAGCGCAAACAGGATGAATTGCACCCTTGGGCTCAGAGGGTCAAAGCCCAATTCCACTTCTAAGCCAACAAATATGCCCCAATTAGACATAAGAACTTCAATAAGTGCATTTCTGCCACTAAGGAAGTTTCTGGTCATTATGGTAGAATCATTATTAATTCATGTACTTTGTATTCAGTTTGATGCTGGGGAAGATATACCAATTGTTTATTTACTGTTCATCACCTAATGCTTATGCAAGAAAGCAAACTATTTCAGCCTGTATAGTTAATACATCAAGTATTCCTTCCAGCTTCTACACACACAGAGACACACACAAAAACACAAAGGTATGCCTAAATTTTTAAAAAATATCAATATGTAGCCATATATGCAAGGTTTCTATGGTTATTTTGGGAGGACAAATTACATACCTCCCAATCAATAGGAAATAAAGATATAGGTAATTTCACGTTACCATGTTAATGTCTGTAACTGTCATTGGAATGATAAATAATTTCTCTCACTTAAATTTGCTGTCTGTTTAGCCTGAAAACCTTACTGGCTCAAAATCTCCTAGAACTACTTTGAGTTGCATTGCCAGCCTAAATCACTTCCTAAAGACTAAATATAAATCTGACAAAAATGGATAATACTTTTAAGAATGTAGGCCTTAGAGATTTTTCTTGAGTCAAAACAGCAGCTTTTAAAACAAAAACAAAATGGAAGCACAAGTGAGTGGCACTGGCTTAATGCTGTTAATGTTTTTTAAAGTTTCTACCTTTAGATTATATATATCTAATTCATATTAAAATACCTCTAATAAGCACTGTTTCATTAAAAAATCTGACTTCAATAAATTTTTTTGTATTCTACATGGGCCAGTTTTTACACTGCTGTTCACACTGTAATTTCCTATAGCCACATGTTCTCTGTACCTTTCATAGTGTTTTGTTGTTGTTTTGTTTTACTGGGTTTGCACCTTGATGATAAAACTCTATTTGGTTTTGGGTATCTCTCATGTGATAGCATTTATATAAAGAAACTGATCCATGTAAATACTTTCCATGTTTTTTCCTCAATGTTTAAACCACTAGTTATTATATCTCTCGTTCACCCCTAACGATTTTGGCTCTTACAGTAACTCTGGACACCTTACCCTACTAGATGGAGCAATGGCCTGTTCTTGAGCCTAAGCTTTCAACATTAAAGAAACTTGTCCATGAGCAACTAGCTTTAGGTCATATTGAGCCTTCAACTAGCCCTCATAAATAGCTGAATTGACTGCACTTATCCTGGTGCTGGAAAGATATCAGACCATTTCCCTTAACATAGTTTCTGATAGCATATATGCTGTCAAGGTCTACTCTTCCATTGCTTATTCTCCCTTTAGACCTGGAGACTGTCCTGTCTATCAGCCTATGGCTACCCTCAAGGCTATACTAGAAATAAGACAACAACCATGGTATATTATGCACATTCAGTCCCATTCCGGGTTGCCTGGCTTCCTATTAGAAGGGAATTCCTCTATTGACAAGCTTGTAAGTCAGCCTAAAGTCATAATGGCTACTCTAGAACAAGCTAGAGCCTTACACCAGAGGTTTCACCTCTCAGCAGACAGTCTTCATTGCCTATTGCCTGAAATCCCAATCCAACAATGCAAACATCTGATCCATGCATGCTCCTCTTGTGGCCCATTGTTACCATTGTTACCACTCCAACCACAGGGAGTCAACCCCCGTGGATTAACACCCAACTCCATCTGGCAGATGGATATCACTCATGTCCCTACCTTTGGGAAATGTAAATTTGTACACATGATAATTGACACATACTCCTCCCTTGTATATGCTACTGCCCTTTCAGGGGAAGAAGCAACCCATGTAATTAAGGCTCTAAAGCAAGCAATGCTATTCATGGGTGTCCTGTGGTCAATCAAAACAGACAATGGCCTGGCCTATGTCTCCCTCAGATTGAAGGAATTTTTAACTTCCTGGGGAATTTCCCATACCAAAGGGATTCCCTATAACCCTCAGGGACAAGCAGTCACTGAGAGAACCAATTGCACTCTAAAGGAGATGCTTCAGAAATTTGATTCTACTGAGAAGGACCCTTCTTTGAGATTGTTGGATGTTTTATTTACCCTCAACTACCTCACTTTTGACAAACAAGGCCTCAATGCAACAATTCAACAGTGGGGTCCATTTACCTTTCCTACCCCTCTTCCTTTGGTGTGATGGAAAGACCCCTTAACCCTTCAATGGAAAGGCCCAGACACTCTGCTCACACAAGGGTGAGGCTAGGCTTGTGTCTCCCCACACACACACACAGAGTCTAAGCTCCTTTGGATCCCAGCCAGGAATATTCATCCAAGTCTCTCTCAAGAAGACAACATGCCCCACCTGTAGAGAGAAGCCCCTTCCGTGAGTACCTAAACCAAAGCTAATGTTCTTTGACCCTTCTATTCTTCAAAAGGTGTGGAGTGAATCATCAGCTCTGTTAGACCATCCATTTGGGTTATCATTGGGCTTGGGGTTCTAAGCCCTCTGGTTCTTCTCTTTGTAAAACTAAACAAGCTCTCAGTTCATATTGTTAAAGAATCACGGGAACACAAGAAAATTCCTGCCACATGGATGGCAGCCCTCAAGAACATGTAAGAAGCTCACCCACCTCATCTTCGCTAGAAACACAAGGCTTCACAGCTTCAGCTGATCCTAACCCCTTCTTTTCCAACCCCTCCCTACCCCATCACCCCTTCTATTTGGACAGCTTATTTTGGGGCACATGCACATGGGCTGGCTAGCCAAAGATGGGTAAGATGCTCAGAAGAGCACAACCCAAGACAGACTACAGTCTCATTTGTGCCCCCCCCCATCATATGCAGCATGTAGGAGTCTGGAAATCCAGCAGAATAATTATCTCCCATGAGATTATCACAGATTCCTACAACATGCTTGCTTGTGGGCCATAAAGACCCCACTGACATTTCAAATAAAAGTAAAAAGGGGGATATGTAGGAGCACTCTCCATACCTTCAACTCCTCCCTTCCATCTTTCCCCATTCTATGCTAATGGACTGTGCTCTTGACAGAGAGAACCCCTTTGTTTGTAACTTTGGGCCTGATTGGTTCAGGAGTGTATATAAGCTTCTTTAATTTCTGGAATAAATGGTGTTTCTGCATCTCGCTCTGGCAGAGCAGTTTTTACCTACATCTCAGGGTCTAGGTGAGTGACTCCACGGGCCATCACCCTCATCCGGGGAGACCCCATATTGTCTTCCCCAAAGACTCCTTTTCTCATCTCTCAGTACCCCAACTCGTCGAGCGGACCCATGCAGCACGACCTTAAAGCAATAGAATACTGCTGGGATCTGTGTCCTTCCAAGATGAGTCAGGAGAGACCTGCTGATTGTTAGGAGACACTGTAAGGGCAAAAAGATCAAAGTTGCAGCAAACCATGCAAGTCATTTCAGGCTTCTATTCAGGAAGAGGATTCATCTGTGAAGGTGGTGGTGGATCCATTTTCCTGGTGGAAAATGAGCCACTGAACAAAGAAAGGGACTGGGTTTTTATAGGTTTATTTTGGGGGGTGGCATAGTGGAGACGTTCCGGTTCTCTCAGGCACTTAGGAATTTGGGGCTAGTTCTATAAATCAATGAAGTGGTCAGTTTTAGTGCCCAGGAATTTGGGCTCAGGGATCAGGATCCTGCAAGCTGCAGACCAAGTGTCTCCAGCCTGGTGGGGTACTCTTCCCTTATCTTCAATTAGTCTCAGGGAAAAAACATTCATCAGGGGAGGGAGGGGTGTTAGCATAGAGCTATTTGCCTCTTCCCTCAAGCTACACTGTTTTCAATTCTCATTATCTATTAGACACCATTACTGCTTATGCAATTACTGCTTACCTGATTGGTTGTTCTGTTGTGCATGCAGGCTGCTTGATGCTTCATTTCCTTTGGCTGCCTTAAACTGACCTAACACAGAGAATTAACCAATAGAGTTTACAATGTGGTGATGTGTAGGAGCACTCTCTGACCTTCAACCCTTCCCCTCCCTCTTTCCCCATTCTATGCTGATGAATGGCACTGCCTGAGAGCGGTGCCCCATTGTTTGTTACTTTGAGCCATGATTGGTCCAGGACTGTATATAAGCTTCTGTACTTTCTGGAATAAAAGGTGTTTCTGTATCTCACTCTGGCAGAACAGTTTACCTACCCCGGAATCCGTAACCATCACTCCAAAACCTCATCCTGTGAGACCCCATTTCGTCTTCCCTGAGGACCCCTTCTCGTCTCTCAGGACACCAACTCGTAGAGCAGACCCACAAGGCACAACTTCAAACAATAGTGATGGCAGATGAACTCAGTAGGAGTCTTCATGGACTCAGGAGCTATACTCTAAGAGTACAAAGGTAAGGGAGTGTGGACTTGAACAATATATTCATTTTTCAATTTGGTATGCTTTTTTCTTTTTTTGGTGGTGCTAAGGATGGAACCCAGAGTCTCATACATGCTAGGGACGTACTCTATCACTAAGCTGCATCTCCAGCTCTAGGGTTCTTTTTTTTTTTAAATGCTACAACTTTATTGAGATATAATTGACATGCAAAAATGGCATGTTTTCAATGTCCACTTTGATAAATTTTGACATATTCTTATGAAGCTGTCTGGGGTTCTTTTTAACGAGAGCAAAGAAGATGAGATAGCATAGAGTGGAAGATGTAGGTCAAGAGATAATATTTTGTGAATTAGATTATAAATTATAGTTGTGTGCTTGTGTTGATATCCAACAATGAGGCAGAAATTGGTGATGCAGGATAGAGGTAAAACAGTAGAGTCCAAAGTACAAAGGGAGGGTTGACTTTTTACTCAGGGCAACCGTATTGTCCTTTTGGGTAGATTTTTGCTTTTCTCTTCTTTATTCTGCTTAATTCCTATATTATTCCTTCTTTGTCTTTTCTGTAAGCATAAACAGTAACATAAATAGAATAATTATTCTTTCTACATAGTCATGAAATTCCATTAGTTTTTCATCTGTATCTGTTTCTAATACTAGGTCACTGGAATTTTTAAAAATGTATTCTTTTAATGTTGATCTTATTAATTCTCATATCTTTTCTTCAAAACACATTTTTTAAAAGGCAGGACTGAAAAAGAGGAAAAGAAGGAGAAAAGATGGGAAAATGAATTTTATTTAAAACTTGAATATTTCCTGAGTGAATAGGTGCTAAAAATTAATTTGAGCAACTAGGGATTGTGTGCATGTGCTCAGGCGTGCACACAATGGGAGCTTGCTTTTCTCAGTTTTCTCCAAGTAACTGAAGAGAAATGCTAGTGAGTCTTAACTGATGTTTCATGTGCTTACTTATCAACAGTTATTTTTATGACCCCAACACAAGTTATTTTTATGACCCCAAAATAGATTTCCATGTGTTGATATAACAAGCGATTAGTGCCTTCAATTCAGCTTGCATGCTAAGATCAAAATTGTTGCAGAATTTCCCCCCTCCCACACTGATATTTATCACATTACATTACCCACAGGCTGTTGCTGGTGGTGTTCTGGAGCCAGCTAGAAAAACACCATCTATTTAGATAAACAACTTCTAAGCTTGTGGCCCTACCCACTGGGTACCTAGGATGATTTCATAAGGAAACAGAATTTTCTAACTTTATTTTGGGACATTCAGGCTCCAAGCTCACAATGAGAAATTCTGGTAAGAAAACCCGTATCAGAAATCATCCAGTCTTGGCTTGAATTCTCCTGTCCATTGTGAAGTGACTGAGATTATGGGGGTGGAAATCCTCATATGAAACTGAAGCCTGCTTTCCTGGTGCAACTTCCATGATGCTTGTTCTGCCTTATGGAGATATCTGGTCTCCAAACCTCAGCATTTCCAATAGCTGACCATGGTTATCACATTGGCTCACCTGCCTTAATCCCTACCCCCTCACCAGGTTTCTACTTTTCCAGGCTAATCAAATCTAATTCCTTTAATGCTTTCTCATGTGGAAGTGTTTAACATTATCCCAGAAATTGAGCTACATCCCCCATCCCTTTTTAAATTTTATTTTGAGATAAAATTTTTTTGGTTCAGTTTGCAGCACTGTTTTTTTTTTTTTTTTGGTGCTGGAGATTGAACTCAGGGGCACTTGACCACTGAGCCACATCCTCAGCCCTATTTTGTGTTTTTTTTTTTTTATGTAGAGACAGAGTCTCACTGAGTTTCTGAGTTTCGTAGTTGCTAAAGCTGGCTTTGAACTTACGATTCTCCTGTCTCAGCCTCCCTAAGTGCTGGGATTACAGGCTTGTGCCACTGCGCCTGGCTGTACTGCCATTTTTTTATTTTTGTATTTATTTATTTTTATTAATTTATTTAAGTGCATTTCAAGTCATAGTACATATATAGAGCTCAATGTTTCCATTTCTCTGGTTGCAAACCAGCCATTTTTTTAATTTAAAAAATTAAAATTTGTTCTTTTATAAATTGTGATTTGAGTATTGTATCTAAGGAATACTTTGCAAGTATTTTCTCTTTTATAATTTTAGGTCTTACATTAGTATTGGGAGTATGACATTCGGGGTTATTCAGTTAAATCTGCATGCTGACAAGAAAAATTGAACAACACAGTGTAAATTGAGTTTCAGGTACTCCAGTTTGCTCTCTACTTAAGGGAACAGACATAGGAGAAAGCTTTTGGCTTAAATATGTATATATTTTTTTCTACATTCATATACATCACAAAACAATCACCACAATAAAAATAATGAGCATATTCATCACAGTCAAAAGTTTTCTTGTGCCCTTTATGATCTCAGCCACTTGCCCTGTTCCCCCACCTCCAACCAGGGAGCTGCTGACTTGCTTTCTGTTCCTATACATAAGTTTGCATTTTCTAAAAAAAAAAATTTTATAGTTGGGCATAGTGGTGCATACCTGTAATCCCAGCTGCTTGGGAGACTGAGGCAGGAGGATGGCAAGCTCAAGTTCAAACTGGGCAACTTAGCTACACCCTCTCTCAAAATTTAAAAGAAAAAGAGGGGAGTGGGTTGTTTTCTCCTGATTAGGAATCATATTTTTTTTCTTTTTGATCATTTGTATAATTTTTATTATGTTCCAGTAACTGGTATGAAAGAAAAAGTATATATTCAAATATAATGGTTTTTTTATTTTGCTTCGCTTTGCTTTGCTTTATTTTCCTGGTAATGTAAGCCCTTCCCTCTGTGTGACAGTTTGAATGAGAAACTGGTCATTAATATCCCCCTTAGAGTTAAATTGAGTTAAATCTGCTGTTGGCCTAACTTCCTAAACTCCTTCACCACCCGTTTCATTTTACTATTTTTTTTTTTGCTTATATTTGGATTAAAAACTCATAATCCAATTATTATAAAATATGTGCTACTATACAGTTTGTCTCTGCTTCCCAGTCCCTTCTTGGTGCCACTTTCTCAGCAAAATTCTGGATGGGGATAGGGATTGCTGGACAAAGAATTGTTGGAAATTGAGGATAGCTGGGCACGGTGGTGCACACCTATAATCCTAGCTATTTGGGAGCAGTCTGTCCTGCCAGAGCATCTGTCATCTAACCTTCTTGTTTTTCAAGGTATCTGAGAATGATGGACTCTCTTTTATTGGTCTATATCCCAGCCCAGTATCTTGCCCCAAGTCTAGGGGATACTCGGCTCTCTTCTCATTTACTAAGAGTCATCTCTGTCTGGAACTTACACCTCCAAGGGTTTCTTACATACAGAGAAAAGTATGACTTTTTATTTTTTTCCATGTTTTTTTCTTGTTTCCATGAATCTGAAGGATTTCCCTATCCTTCTACATTATTACCAAGTGAAAGACATATGGCCATATTACTTAGAATAAAATAAACATGATCATCCTGACAAATTCTACCTATATTTCAAATTTTTTGCTTCATGAATATAAATAGTGTGGGGTTAGGTACACAAAGTTTTGTAATTATTGCATATTGGAAGAAGATTTTGGGGGTGCATTCTCTCACCCAAGCCACGCTTTGCTGTGCACCAAAACATGTCTCTGCACCTTCCGTCTCTCATCCCTATGAGTTTCAGTCTTTACCATGTAATACTTGCTGGCTCTTATCTCAATTTGTTAGCTTATTGACCTTGAGAAAAATTACTGCCTGTCCTTTGAGCCTTAATTTCCCCATCAGCAAAACAGATGAGATAGTCTAAAAATCCTTTCAAGTTTAAATTTTATCAAATACTTAGTCACTAAGCAGGTATGATCACAATCATAGTATTTTATAATCATAATATGTTTAATATAATTATATGCAATTATATTACATATCACTATATAATATTCCAATGTATATTTTATAAATTAATGATATATTGATAATTGTACATATTACTATATAATATTCTAATATTTATTTTATAAGTTAATCATATACTAATAAAACTGTACATCACTGAAATACTAAAGAAAATTATATTAATCTAATACTACACTAATGGTTATGATATATACTTAATGCTATTTAATTTACATAACTGTAATTAAACAATAGCAATTGCCACCATTTATTAAACTGCTATCCTGTGTCAAGACTGTCTTCCTCTTCCCTCTACTCTACCTTCTTTTGTCCTATAATGCTAACTCATCTGCAGGTCTGTCTCAGCTTGGTTGCCTGTTCCCTCAGAAAGCCTTCTCCAAATCCCCTGGGTTAGGTGTTCGTGCTCTCACAGTTCCCTGTAGTTCTCCCAAGTGCAACACTTATCACTTTATTGGAATTTCCTATGTAATTGTTGACCCCTCCAAAAAGAGTATATAAACTTCATGGAAGGAGGCCAATTAATTATTTATTACTCTCGATATTGCCAGCATTCAGAATAGTACCTGGCACATATCAGGCACTCAATAAATGTTTGTTAAATAAATAATTCATTAATGCTACACAGTTTATGCTATATTATCAGAAGACACTAGCACAGTAATACAAAGACCAGTGCCTCCTTAATCAGTTAACTTACACTTCCTCTCAAACGTGGCTATAAAAAGAAGCAAGAAGGAAGAAAACTCAAATGAAACAGACTGGTAGAAGAGATCATACTTGTCTGCAGAAGATTAGACTCTGGAAGAAGATGGCCCAGTACCCCTTGTGGATTTTGCTCCTTTTTCTACAAACCTGTGAGTTCTGACCTCCCCCATTCCTACTTTCCCATAAAATTGTAGAAATTGCTTTTAAGGAAGATACTGAAGTATCCCTTTGATCTTTTTTCAACAAAACACCCTCAGTTTCAGTATACTTTGTACTCAAAAGGGATCCAACTAGTAGGGAACAGCTTTAAACTCAGACCTAATTGTTTCTCAACTGTGGAGTTAATATGTCTGAGCTGTCTCCAAACATCTCAGAAAAAGCCCTCTTCTGGGAAGAGTCGGCATTTAGTGTAGACTCACCCACAAAACCTAGTGAAAAAGATTATATAAAACCTTGAGCAAATTAAAAGCAACTGCTTTTTGGCATTAGAATGTGTTATGTGGTTTTCAAGAGAGATATAATCTTCCTAATTATATTGCATTTGCTCTATCAGTTTAGAATGTTGCATGATTTCTCACTGTAAAAATATCTCATCTCTATAAGTTCCTATTATTTTAAACGCACATGCAGGATTATTACTCTGCTTTTTGTTCTCCAAAACTCTAAAATAAATGAGGGAAAGATAATAACACCCCCTCCCCCATTTCTGTGCAAGTAAATCTCAAAAAAAAAAAAAAGACAGAGGTGCAGAACTTGAGTTATAAACTCTTGTTTTCCTTACTTATGCCTTAAATTAATGTTGGTTATTATTAGTACCCAAAAAAGTAGGTAACATTAACAAAGCCCTCAGGGCGCTTTTTTATTGTGCATATTATAATCTTAGATCCAAACAATTGCCTATTCCTATAAAAATTGGCTATGTTTGGAATTTCTAATTGTACTTTTAATATCTCTTACCAGCTCTGAATATGCAATAGCAAATCCCTAGCATTAGTGAGAACCAGGAAACCTGGTGGGTTAGGACTTTCTGAAAAAGTAGAATCAATCCATTATGATCTCTCTGGTTTCCTTGACCAGGGTATGGCTCCTTGAATTTGAGTTTTATGGAAACAACAACCACTAGCAGTCTGAGTATTTGCAACCTCTGCTGATCATGCTAGCATAGGAGACAGAAAATGCAAGTAGATGGGGAACAGAGTTGAATCTAGGGACATCCTTAGTCTTTCAGAGAAGAGATAGACAGGGTGGCATTTGATATCACTTAATTTAAAAAGTATTCTACAATTTTCATGCCTACTTATTATGTTATCCATATTAAGACCTCTGCAGTAGGTGAGATGGAAATTATTAATTTCATTATGCAAAAGAAGAGTAAACCTAGACTCCAAGGTTAAAAATTTAACCTGAAGTTCCACTTCTTGGAATTGGTAAAACTAAAAATGGACATTGATTCTTGTAATCCAAGGCTAAGCCCTTTCTGCTCCATCTGATCTCCTCACTAAATGTTCAAATCCTCATTCTTCAAAGGGCTAATACCTGCTAATATAACAGGCTGTTTCTTCTACTGAAACTGGAGTCAAAGTTGTCGAATCATCTAGTAGCAAATCACTTACCCATTAGTTTTAATACTACCAAAGTTATGCAATCTCTCAAACTGTAGTTTCAACTTCAAAATGAGGAAACTAGGACTAGGGTTGTGGCTCAGGGGTAGAGTGCTTGCCTAGCATGTGTGAGGCACTGGGTTCAATTTTCAGCACCACATATAAATAAATGAATAAAATAAGGTCCATCAACAACTAAAAAAAGTTTTAAGTTTAAGACATTTTAAAAAATGGGAAAACTATTAATACTAGGATTATCTTAAGAATCAAAATAATAATTTATAATACTTGGTGTAGAAACCAAATATTGTACATGCTTAACAAATATTAGCTGATGCTATTTTTGTTTTTTCACAGTTTTTGTTTTTTAATTGTTATTGTTGTTGTTTTGGTACCAGGAACTGAACCCAGGGGCACTTTACCTCTGAGCTATATCCCCAGCCATTTTTGTATTTTATTTTGAGAAAGAGTCTCACTAAGTTGCTTAGGGCCTTGCTAAGTTGCTGAGGCTGGCTTTGAACTTGAGATCCTCCTGCCTCAGCCTCCACTCCACATCCCACCCAAGTTGCTGAGATTACAGGCATGCACCACTACATCTGGCTGACACTGGTGTTTCATGCATTATTAGGACAGGTCTTGGATTTATTGCACCAAGATCCTGGACAGGACTCCTTTGTTTGGGATGGTCCAAGGAACATGAGCATGCAAAAAAGTGGGATGAGTTTGAGCTTAGGTATGGGCTTTTGTTCTGAAAAAGAATGAGGATTTGAACACTTAGTGAAACGGGTAAGATATTCATGTCATTAGGGACCCCTTAAATAGAGAATGATGTGTATTTATACAATAAAGCTGCAAGCATTTTCACATATCATTTACTTTGGCTGAATGAATATGTTTGCCTCTTAAAGATTATTCCACAAACATTCCATTTTCCTGAGCACAAATACATGCCATAAAATCCTCCTGCTGCTGTCCCTGGTAGAGGCAGTCTCTTATATTCGGTATTGGGCTTGGGGTCCACACTGATTTTATGCACTTCCTAGAATTCAGAGCAGTTGAAGCAGCTGAGAAGATGTGGATAGACAAAGGTAGAAATCCCCCATTTTCCCCTGAATTCACTGACATAGGGAAAGTCTGAGTGTGTGAACCCATGACTGGTCCATGTTGGAAAGGTTTTCTTGAAGAATCAAGACTCACAGTCTTGTGCTCTGAGCTCAACTTTCTCATCATGACTTTGGAAACACTGTGACTGACTGTCCCTCCACATATCCTACTAGCCACTCACCCTCTGGGAGTAGAAGATGGAAGAGTCCATCACTTTTGCTCCTTGCCCATTCCCTATGTTCCCTCTCACACTCTTAATTCTTCTTTTTCTCCTCCCACTTCTTACATCTACTTCCTCAACCCTTTTCCTTGCTCCTTTCTCCTATCTCCCATCAGTAATAGTAATAACAAACCATGTGTGGAACAATCACTACACATCTGACAATACTCTCTATAGTCTATGGTTATCATTTTGTTTCATCCTCACAACACTCATGAGGTGGATACTATTACTATACCTATTTACAGATAAAAACATTGAAACACATTAAGTCAGAGGCCATTTAGCCAAAAAGTAAAGGAAGTAGGATTTAAACCCCAATGTCCTTAAACTTAACCACCAAGCACTATCCTCATGCTAAAGTAGAGTAAAGCACTGGTCCCATTATGGATGGTTTTCATATTTGGGAATGGATTCTTTGACAGACAGGATTATTCAAGTTGAAGCTGCACCTCTCTCTTCCCTCACCAAAGAGGGACTGGTGGACAAGCCCTGTGCCAGTAATATAGATTTTGGCAGACTAGCAAGAGAGAATATCTGAAGGAATAACCATCTCTTTCAGACTTCGTCCAAAGACCATTTATTTCAGCACAGTTTGAGTTGACTTGAATTAGCTTCTTCGAAACAAACAAAAATCCAATGTCAACCTGGTCTTGATGTCCCTGTTGGGTATAGAGTACACCATGGAGCCTTTCAACAGAAACTTAAAAACTTAAGTAGTGAGGGGGCAACCTGGATATTTATCCAGGGATAACAAGACCCCAACCACCATCCTGAGGGTCAGAGACAGGATGCAGGCCTACTGAAGGGCACTGACAAGAGCCAACCTGCCACTGGTCTGAAGTCCTTGCAGGGAGAGGCCTTCAAGATAAAGATAAGACCTCAATTCTAGAAAGAGATTTGAGCAGATGACTACCACAAACACTCAGAAAGGGCTCAAACATAGAAGACTAATTATAGAAATGGAAATATGTTATATATGAGGAAAATTACACTTCAGAACATCAGCTCAAAGACCTAATTTTCGAATAGAGACTGGAAACTATGTCCCTGTAATAACACCAGACTCCAGGGGAAGGACTGAGACCCATCTTGTCAGTCCAATACACTGAAGCAGCCCTGGATATCAAGCTGGTAACCAACAGGGCAGAGAGTGCCTTCAGAACAGGGGCCCAACAGTCAGTGCCAGGTTTTCATTCAGGTTTTCAAGTGTTCCTGAATCAAAACTTTCTTATCTTGGCCCTAAGAGAGGAGTGAATCTGAAAGTTTTGGGGATAAGTAGATTTATCAATGTAGAACCAGGAAAAAAAGAAATATGAGCAAAAGAGGGCTGATATTGGTGGAACTGTGTAGGTATCTGTATTCCATTTGTTACACTCAGTGCTTGAGTAGGTGCTGATAGAGGGGAGCAAGGGAAAAGCAATGGATGGCCATGACCCCATCTCTGTTTTGAGATTTTGTACATGCATGTGGTGGTTTTGCTTTTGTTGGCTTTGAAGCAACTGATTAAAGTTGACCCAAATCTCAGTAAAGATGATATAAAGGAAAAATCCCAGAAGAAAACAGGATATCATGGTATGATAATGGCAAGTTCCTTTTTCTTACAACCTTGTGACTAAGGATTTTCCATCATTCTGGACAATGACACAAAATTTCTGCTGCCCAACCATTTTGCTTCCTCTTTGTCTTCAATGTCTCAACTTAGTTTGACTAGTTATAACCCACTCTTGAGTTTTGGCTATCACATGGTCAAACTGCCTCTGGTCACCCTCCCAAACCTGCAATGAGAAGGGAGCTTCCCCCCGGCCCCCCACTGTGGACTCTTGGAGGCAGTGGATGGAAAAGAAGGAAGTTTAGCTACCGCCAAAAAAAGAACAAAAAATGCTTATTTGAAAGATCCTGAAAGCACAAGGTGTGGTGGTGTCTATTAAGAAACAATCATTCACAGTTCCACCTTCGCTTCCTGTTAGACCTCCTCTAACAACTCTGCAACACCCCAACACTTATTTTTTTCTTTCTGAATTGTCCAGGGTATTATTTTAATCTTTGTAATATGCGTGTTAATTTTATATAACAAACACAGGGCATGCCAGGCACTGTTCTAAGAAGTATGCCAATATTAATTCATTTAACTGTACACTTCTATGATATCAGTGTTACTATAATCTGCATTTTGAAGCTGAGGAAACTGAGGCATAGGGAGGTTACTAACTATACCTAGGGATGATGGCCAAGACCTGGCAAAGCCAAGATTCAAGCCCAGGAAGTTGAGTTCTCAGTGACCCAGTCCTGTGTTTCACATAGGGCCAGGCAGAGGACGCTCCTCTAGGCAAGACTCCCCTTGGGGTCTTTAGGTTCTCCTCCATTAAAATATATGCTTGAGAGTACTCTCCTCTCATCTAATCTTTGTAATTCCTCTAAGCGGCAGGACAGCTCTGTTTTATTTCACTCACCAACTAGGACCCTGAGACTTAGTTAAGTGACATTCATGGACATTAGGCTAGTAGATAATACATCCATAACTAGAAGTTAGGTGTTTCTTTTTTCTTTTCTTTTTTTTTTTTTTTTTTTTTTTTTTTGGTACTGGGAATTAAAGCCAGGGCTTTGTGCATGCAATGCAAGCACTCTACCAACTGAGTTATATCCCCAGCCCTTGATCCCTTCTTCAAGATACTTTTACTAACTTGGCTGTGGGTCTCCATTCTGCAGATCTCTACCAAAAAAATTGGGAGGATGGTATTGCAGACTGAACCCAGAGGCACTCTATCACTGAGCTACATCCTTAGCCTTTTTACTTTTTATTTTGAGACAGGGTCTAAGTTGTTACTGAGTTGCTGCTGCTTGGCCTCCAACTTGTGATCCTCCTGTCTTAGCATCCCAAATAGCTGGGATTAAGGTGTGTGCCAGTGCACCCAGCTATACAAGTTTTCTTTACAAACAGTATAGAATATTGGAGTAGAAAGAAATTAAAGTTGGCTCCTTGTTATTAATCAGTTTAAACCTTGCCCTTTCACACCAAGACCCAGAAGCCAGTGAAAAGTTCTTTCTTGCCCTCATTGTTTTTCTCTGGAGTTTTCTGACTTCTTTTTAAATTGCTAGATAATGGTAATTAGGTCAGTGGTAAGAAAAAAATGTATTCCTTCTTTTCATGAACATTTGATAACCATTCACTAGTTTCTGGGGAAACAATAGTGATTTGAAATAAGGATGTTGCATTCTTGGTAATTGCATTGCAGCAGAGATGTGTATGGGAAGGTTGTATTGGCGAACTGAGGATCGATGAATTTCAATAACTTTCTCAAGTTAACACTTCCAGGTTCAAATATGCCTGTATTCAAAATGTATACCCCCAAATTTTATGCTTCCTAGCCAGTCTGACCTTGGTCTCCTCACTCTTAGTGGATAGTCACCTCCTATATTACGTGAGAGGAAGGCCATCAAGAACAGCTGTCTTCCATTTTATCTTTTCTACTCTCAAAGTACACTGTGTATTAAACATCTTCTGTGGCATCACAATAATTCTGTGAGGCAGACATTATTATATTCTATCTTGTAGTTAAATAAAGGCCTGAGCAAATATCAGGGATTGAACTGAACACAGGCCCACCTGGATCAAACTCATGGTCCCTGCCTGTCCCTCTGTCCTGGCAGCCTCTCTTCCATCCCCATCCCTGACAATGCCTCCGAACACCCTGTCCTTCCACTCATTCTTTCCCTTTTCCATTCTACTTTAGAAGGTGTGGCCCTATTTTAAAACCTTTAGCTTCCACTACTTACCTTTGAATTATCTTACTTGTCTTACATTCTCAAAGGCCATCAAGAATAACTTAACAGACAACTATGGAAGCCATTTCCAGTCTTCATCTCCCTTGAATACTCTGAATCATTACACATTGGTAACAGTCCCTTTATTGAGACTCTTTCTCCTCCTGGGCTCCATGATATTGTCTACTCTTGGTGTCACTCTTGCCACTGGTTTCTTTTGAGGGTGCCTCTTCTATAACTGTGAACCCTGCTTACAAAATTCAGCCTGGGACTTACTCGTCCTTACTTACTCAGCCTTACTCGTCCTGAATGACTTTCCTTTCCTTTAATCACTCCCTGTCTGTAAATGATTTCCAAACCACTGGAGTGTCTGTCAGTTTGATGATAATAACAAAGTTGAAAGTAAGAATGGCTTAAGCAAGAAGGAAGTTAATTTCTGGCTCATGTAAAATGGCCAGAGTTGGCAGTTCACTGTTGGTAGATTAATTCACGAAGTCATCAGGGACCCAGATTTTTTTCTATCTTTTGCTCCACCACCCTTAGTACTTGGTTTTTGCCTTATGATCCATAACATCTGTCTGAGTTCCAGCTGTCATGGTATTTCAGCCTGAAGAAGCAAGGAAGAGATTAAGAAAGCAAATTCTTGGGGCCGAGATTGTGGCTCAGTGGCAGAGCACTTGCCTCGCATGTGTGAGGCACTGGGTTCAAGCCTCAGCACCACATAAAAATAAGTAAACAAAATAAAGATACAGTGTCCATGTATAACTAAAAAATATTTTTTAAAAAAAGCAAATTCTCCTCTTCCTACAGACATGGTAGGCACATACAACACTTTTACTGTCATTCTGTTGGCCAAAACATGGTGACATGACCACACTCAGAAAGCAGGGAAATGTAGTCTTTTTTCTGGATTCTATCACTAAGACATGAGGAAGAACAAATATTGGGGAAAAAAGCGAGCAGATCTGGCTACAGTTCTCCCCAACCCTGACGATGCTTAAAGCCTATCCTCCCTTCTTACCCTCCACCCTTCCAACTGCTTACTTAGCTGGTCCACTAGCATTCTCAAATTCAATATTTCTAACACCAAACTTGTCTATCTCCTTTGACCTCTTCCTAGCATAAAATTCCCAGTATAAAGTAGTTTTCCACTACAAATTTTCCACTGACACAAAACAGAGAAATTCAAAATACATTTTGGAACAACTGGATTCTATTAGATGCTTTCTTATTTCTTGTCTTGCTTTTTGCTATCTCTCAAACCCAGCCCTTCCTTTCTGTCCCATTATCATTTCCTAGTTGATGACCAAATAGCTATAATAGCCTACTAAATGGTTTCTCTAGCCCATTTTCTCTATTTTCGTTTTCCTTACATCGTTACTATATTATGATGACCGTAAAACATTATTTTAATCTTTATACTCAAAAACTGTAATAGTTTCCCCTGCCTCTAGGGTAGACCTCAGACTCAAGGCTGTGCCAGATCTAACCCTAATTTGTATCTCCAGCCTTATCTCTCTCTGCTTTGTTATAAAAATCATCAACTGACATCAAAAGTTCTGCTTCTAAACTTTTATTCAGAACCTGTGAACCTGAGATCCCCTTCCTTTGTCTTCCATCTAATAAAATTCTATTTTCCCCTCTCAAGTTCTACTGCCTCTGGAAGTTTTTTTTTTAACCAGTACAGCTCAACATTATCTCTCCCTTTGAATTCCTACTAAAATTACCTGTTTATCACTTACCATCTTATAATGCAAATGAGAGTTATGTTCATATGTATCTTATTTGCCTAACCAGATATTAAATTTTAAAAAGAAGGGCAGAGAACCTGTCTTTGTCATAGATTAGCATTGTACATTTTATGGCAAATGCTCAAGACATTTTGTGAGCGTGTGCAGTGCTAGAGATGGAGCCCAGGGCCTTGCACATGCTGGGCAACTGTTCTACCACTGAGCTACACCCCTACTCCTTTCCAAAGATGTTATTGTGCCACAAGTTCTCTCTGAAATTGGATGTTGCTAAGTTGCTTTCCAGTAATAATGTAATGTTTGAATCCCTTTAGCACCTAGAAAGAGAAATCTTGAAATTGATGGATATGAAAATTCTGTCTCTTAAAACCTGAAGTATTCTAAAAGCAGAATGAAGTCCACCAAGAGTACCTAAAAGCTAGGTGACAAATGCCTGTAATCCCAGCACTTTGGGAGAGTGAAACAGGAAGATCACAAGTTCAAAGCCAGCTTGGGCAATTAGCAAGATCCTATCTCAAAGTAAAAAGGGTTGGGGATTAGCTTAGTGGTAGAGCGCCCCTGAATACAATCCCCAGTACCAAAAAAAGAAAAAAGAAGTACCTAAAAAGCACCCCTCCAAACTTTACTTGAATTATTCCTTAAGAATGACTTTTAAGGGGCTGGGATTGTGGCTCAGTGGCAGAGCACTTGCCTCAGACATGTGAGACACTGGGTTTAATCATCAGTACCACATAAAAATAAATAAACAAAATGAAGGTACTGTGTCCATCTACAACTTAAAAAAAATTTTTTTTTAAAAATAATGTCTTTTAAAGGAGCCAGCCATGACGGTGCATGCCTGTAATACCAGCAACTCAGGAGGCTAAGGCAGGAGGATCACAAATTAGAGGCCCTCCTCAGCACTTAGTAAAGCTTGTCTCAAAATAAAAAATAGAAAGGACTGGGGATATAGCTCAGCAATGTAGTGCCTCTAGGTTTAAAAAAAAAAAGACTTGAAAAGGGCTTCTATGACCCTGGCATCACCAGGGACACCATAAGGATGGCCTATGGAAGCCCTAAAGGGCATGTACAATTGATCCTTACCAATCCCCCAAATAACCAATGCCAATTTTGCCTTGATGGTTAACGAAGCATGTCATCATTTGCTGCTAAGCAGATAGATAGGGCCAATATAGTTATTACTTTCATTTTGGCTAAAGAAATAGACTCAGAAAGGTTTTGTCACTTTATTAAGATCACCCAGTTCATGAATAGAAGTACTGGCACTTACATCTTCTGCCTTCTTGTCTTTCCACTACATACTATGGTTTTGCAGCTACTTTCCTCAGAGCATAATTGGGAGTGTTTAAAGGTGGAAGAATCTTTATCATATGACTGAGGGCCCTTTGCCTTTTCTCACCAAGCAAGAAGTTGTCATCAACACCACCAGAAACACAAAGAGCAACAGGACTTCCTCTGCTTGGCCTACCCTCCACCCCCACTGCTGATTGCCCTTTGAAAACCCAACATCACTTCCTGAATGACTTGCTATGGAGAGCAGACACACTCTTAAAACTGTACCACCCACCAACCACTTGTGTCTTCACAACTGCCTTAATACTAGGAAGCTCTCAGTCTCAGCAAACTGCCTCCACGGTGCTAGGATTTGAGAACCCACAAGAACTATAAGTGTCAGGTCTTGCTCATTTCATTTTGCCTAACTCAAATCCAGAGTAAAATGATAGATACTTGGGCTTGAGTTTTCTAAAACCTTGAGACATGGAAGATACAGGAGCAAGATTGGTCCTAAAATTCATGGGACTCAATGCAAAATGAAAACATGGGGCCCTTTGTGCAAACAGTATTAGGAATTCTGAGGTGGAATAGCTGCGATAAACCAAGTTCAGGTTCTTTCTAGGCTCAGACTCTGGGCAGCTGCACAGATGTCATGCCAATAACTGGGACATCCAAGGATTCAGGCTGGGACACTCCAAGTACCCACCCTATCAGACCTTATTAGCCCAGTAGAACAGTTTACATGAGGAGAATTAAAGATTCAAAGATTTTGGCAAAATATGACTGTGACTACCAGAGGCAGCATTAACCAAAATTTCTGTCCCCTCCATGATTTGTTCATATTGCTCTTTCTGTTTGGCACTCATCATCGTATTTCTTCATTATTATTCTTTGAGCTTCAAGCCTCTCAGGGCTGCAATGATATCCTATTTAGCCCTGTGTCTCTAACACAGCATCTAGCACATGGTTAGCACTTAATAAATCTTTGAAAATAAATTTCTCTATTTCCCCTTTATCTGTCTCTTCTCACATCTCAGGGCCTGGTAACATCTCCTCTGTGCTTAGCCTGCCTGCCCCAACTAAGTCAGCAGACTTTTCTTTAGGGAAGATCTCCCTTGACCCAAAAGGACAGAGGTTTCTATGAGCAGTCCTGGGGCTTTTGCAATACTTACTGAGCTGAAGGGCGAGGGTAACCATAATGACTTTACATTATCAGGTTACAAAAGCCCTTTATTTTTGTGACACTTCCAAGTGACTTGTATTCTCAATAGCCCTTATTCTTGCTCTCTGTATGTCAAGGCCTATATAAACTTTAGAGTCAGCCTGAACCCACTTCTGGGGAAAACACATCCTGGCCTTTGGAGCTTACGTGTAAGCAGTATATATCAGAACAGCCCAACTAATGGTTTGTGGTTGACACCCTTTCTAGTTGGTTTGTGCCTGTCCAATCAGTTGTGAAGTACTTTGAGGGCTAGAGGTGTAGCTCAGTGAAAGAACACTTGTCTAGCATGAACCAGGCCCTGTACCACAAAAATAAATGATTTCCAGCACCACAAAAAAATATTAATAAAAACCTCAGAGAATAACATCATAATAAAAGGTAAGAAAATAATACCTTATTATATTGCCTCTAATTTTATATATTCAATCAATCATTCATAAACAGATGAATGAAGAAATGATCTTTGCTTGCTTCAAAAGTTGGTCCAAGAAAGTCTAGACAACACGCAAATGAGTTCCATTGTCCAACTCATTTCACAGATATTTTTGACGTACCCTCTGTGCATCAGATATTCTTCTGGAGACAGAGGATATAGAAGTGAACCAAAAAGACACTCCAAGAAAAATTATCAACTGAGGGAATAGTTTCTCCACAGCCTCTGAAGCACTCTCTGCCTATATCTTCCATGAATAGAAGCAAAAAAATGTAACCTGCTTTTTGCAAAGACCACAGTAAAAGAAAAAGCAGTGACTCAAGAGCCCATCAGCCCAGATATTCCAGGTTTTGTCCCAAGCTCTTCCACCAATTGGCAATATGATCTTTTGTTGTTGTTGTTACTGGGGACACTCGACCACTGAGCCACATCCCTAGCCCTATTTTGTGTTTTATGTAGAGACAGGGACTCACTGAGTTGTTTAGTGCCTCGACGCTGCTGAGGCTGGCTTTGAACTCATAATTCTCCGATCTCAGCCTCCCAAAGTGCTGGGATTAGAAGCGTGTGCCATCATGCCTGGCTGGTATTATGATCTTGAGAAAGAAGTACACTTGTTGTCTTAGACCTCAGGGAGGTTTGTGGTGTTTATTTTGCCTTCTAGCTTTCAGAATCTGTTTTAATAAAATAGATCCATACAAATTCACTGAGAAACTTAATTTTTAAGTGAGAATCCTTTATAAAATACAATTATAACATATTAAATGTACTAGAATAAAGTGCTAAAGACATCATCAAGACACTGGTTGAGCGGCATCCACGGAAGCTCCTCAGGAAGATGTGAGGCTGAGAAGACAAGGAACTATATGGTGCCAAGAGTCAGATGGTTACACTTTTCTGTTTGTCCTCAGGGCTGGAAGCTGCTGGAAATGATGCAACCTGGACTGTAGTGAATGGAATTCTGGGGGAGTCAGCTACTTTCCTCTTAAATATTCAAGAATCACAGCAACTCACCAGCATTGCATGGACTTCTAAAACATCCGTTGCTTTTATACAACCAGGAGACCCAGGAACAGCACCCACAGTTACCACGACCCACAGAAATTATTCTGGACGAATAAAAGTCACAGATCAGAACTACAACCTGGTCATTAGTGATCTGAGGATGGAAGATGCAGGAGTTTATGAAGCAGACATCAACACAAAGACCTCTTCTTACACCATCACCAAACACTACCACCTTCAGGTCTACCGTAAGTTGCGGGAAGATGGAGGGCTTGGTTCTTAATTTTGTTTTGCTGTCTAAAGGATACCTGGCTGGGCCTCGTGTACAGCACTCCTATAATCCCAGTTACTCTGGAGGCTGAGGCAGGTAGATCCCAAATTCAAAGCTACCCTGGGAAAATTAGACTCTGTCTCAAAACAAAAAGTAAAGGGGCTATGGGTGTAGCTCAGTGGTAGAGCACTTGCTTAGCATGTGCAAAGTCCTGGGTTCAGTTCCCAGTACTGTAAGTCATTGTCATCGCAATCATCACATGTAACTTTATGTAAACACTACCAAAATCAAAATATTTAAATGTGCCATCCCAGGATTCCTTCATGTTTTACACTTTTTAAAAAATATTTTTTTAATTGTTGATAGAACTTTATTTTTTTATTTATTTATCTGTGGTGCTGAGAATTGAACCCAGTGCCTCACACATGCTAGACAAGTGCCTTACCACTGAGCTATAACCCCAGCCCTCCATGCTTTACCAAGCCCATGACCTCCCTTTTCCCCTCCTAAACTACTAAACCCTAGAAAGGGCTAATTTTCTCATATTTATAATTATGTTACTTCACAGATATTATGTAGATGAACTCATACAATCTGATTATATCCTTTTGAGACTTTTTTTCATTTTGCATAATTTTTTGAGATTCATCCAAACTATTGCATGTATCAATAATTTATACTTTTTAATTGTTGATGCAAATACAGTAGTTCATTTAACCCTTCACCTATCAAAGGACATTTTAATTATTTTCACTTTGGGGCTATTATAAATAAAGCTGTTATGAATATTTGTGTACAAGTTTCTCTATGAGATAAATTTTCATTCTAAGAATGAAATTAGATGGTACGTCCATTTTCAGTTTTAAAATAAACTGCCAAGCTATTTTACATTTTAGGTACATCCACTGGGAATGTATAAGTGATGTGACTTCTCCGCATCCTCACCTATTTGGTGGTATCATTATTTTTTTCATTTCGGCCACTCTAATGAGTGTGTAATGATATCTCATTTCATTTAATTTGAATTTCTCTAGTAGCTAATGATAAGTATTTTTATTTTTTATCTTTTAATGTTTTTTCCCACATTTTTGTTGGTGCATTATAGTTGTACATAATGATGAGATTTATTGTTACATACTCACAATATGCAAAGTTCTTTTTAAAGGTAAAATATTAGAACTATTTATTATCATCATTATAATTGTCATGAAGTGTCACAATATTATTCAAAATGTGGTCTCTGGCCTGGCAATATCACCTGGAAGCTTTTTGAAAATGCAAATTCTCAGATCTTACTCCCAACATTTGGTGGTGAAGTCCAGAAATCTGTTTCACATTTTGTCTGGGTTATTCCCATGTGACTAAAATTTGAGAAGCACGGATCTAGACTCATCTTGTCCAGTATGGTAGCCACCAGCCACATGTGGCTCTTGAGCAGCTGAAATGTAATGAGTCCAAATTGAGATGGCTATAAATGTCAAATACACACCAGATGTTGAAGCACTGGCACCAAAAACAGTATAAAAATCTCATTAATAATTTTCACACTGGTTACAAGTGGAAGTAATATTTTGTATAGTAGATTAGATAAAATGTATTATTAAAATTAATGTTACCTGTTTCACTATCTTAATGTGGTTATTAAAAACTTAAAATTATCCTTCACCTATCAAAGGACACTTTGGTTGTCCTTTCAAATACATATGTATACTAAAATGTATATTAAAATACACATGTATATTAAAATATATGTGATATACTTATTTATTTTTTTGTACTTGGGGTTGAACCCATGGATGTTTTACCATGGAGCTACATCCCAACCCTTTTTTACTTTGAGACAGAGTCTCACTAAGTTTCTCAGATTGGCCTTGAACTTGCAATCCTCCTGCCTCAGCCTCCCAACTCTGGGATTACAGGGATTATAGGCATGTGCCACAGCACCCAGCCATAATTTAATTTTTAATGATAACTATGTTTAACAGTCATCTTGAAAATTTAACAATTGATTCTCACAAGCTGGCATTTTCCCCTCATAGGTCGGCTTGGAAAACCAAAAATTACACAGACTTTCATGACATCTGTGAATAATACCTGTAATGTCACTCTGATATGTTCTGTGGAGAAAGAAGAAAACAATGTGACATATAGCTGGAGTCCTGTGGGAGGACTGGGCAATGTCCTTCAAATCATCCAGACCCCTCAGCATCAAGAGCTGACATACACGTGCACAGCCTGGAACCCCGTTAGCAATAATTCTGACTCCATCTCTACCCAGCAGCTCTGTGCAGGTAACCACTCTTTTTTTCTGATGAGTCTCAGAAATCACTCTGAAGATCTTCAAGGTCTGAACTTGGTCTAATCTCCAGGGGAATGTGCCTCCTTTATGCTGAACCTGGTCCTTGGGAACATTTCTTCCCAGGAAGCCTGCTAGGAAATTAGCTAAAGCTTTTTTCCACATGCTAAGCATTTCAGGACATTCTGAGGCAAACCTGAGCATCTCTGATTCAATTCCTGGTTTTTAATAGTAGAAGGTATAGTTTCCCTGGGAGCTTTGGCATTCCCTGCAGGGCATTCAATTTTTTCTTTCTTTCTTTATCTTTATCATTTTTTTTTTTTTTTTGCCTTACTGGGTATAGAACCCAAAAGTGTTCTCCAACTAAGTTACATCCCCATCCCTTTTCATTTTTTATTTTGTGACAGGGCCTCTCTGTTGCCCAGCCTGGCCTCAAACTTGTGATCAGGAGGATCAGCCTCCTGAGTCGCTGGGATTTACAGGTGTGCGTCACCATGCCCAGCTGAGGGCACCCAATGTTAGTAGTGGCCCTGAATGTGGACAAGCCTGCCAAGATTCCTGTGATTATTTCCTGAGAGTCCAGACTCACTGCAGCTTCCATTTCCAGACTCTGCAACGGGCGCCCATACTCACCACACTGGGCTGCTGAGTGGGCTAGCTGTGCTCTTTCTGCTTCTTCTCATCCTGTCTTCAGTGTTTCTCTTCCATCTGTGCAAGAGAAGACAAGGTAGGATTTTCCAGAAGGTCAAATGTGGAAATGCACCTTCTTTCTTCCAGGAACTGAAGTCATTCACCCAAGGTGCAGTGGAGAGGTCCTTTTTTCTAACCTTCCTGCAATCCCCACCCTACCACCTTACCACCTCCCAGGAGAATGACCCTGAGGACTGTATGATGTTCCCCTGCATGGTCCTCGGAATCTGTTCTTAGGCTCACCAGTATCTGGTGAGCCTAGGTCTTGGGTTTGAGATTAACATTGCCATTCACAAGCCATACTTCATTGTACTAGTGTGTTCACTTCTCTGACCTAGTGTCCTCATTGGTGAAATGTTTGAACTGCAGAGTCTCCAGGGTCACTTCCAATTTCATCATATTTTGATAATGACCTTTGGAGAATCTATGAGGGACATGTACTAATTTGTAAGAAAGAAGGTAGGCAGGGAGGCAGGCAAGAAGAAAGGGAGGGAAGAAGAGAGAAGAAAGAGAAGGGAAGGAAGGGATAAAGGAAGAAAGGAAAGAAGAAAAGAAAGGAAGGGAGGGAGGGAGGGAAAAAGGAAGGAAGGAAGGAAGGAAACTTGATCGTAAATCCCTAAGGGGGATTACACTGCCCTATTTCCCTTAACCCCAGGTCCATCCAGTCACAATAAACAATATGGAACCTCTGTTTCCATGCTCCTAACTCTCCTTTGGTTCTGCTTCCTCAGATTCTTACTTGACAGCCTTCACAAAGAACTCTGGTAGGTTCTCAGCCATATGTTCCCTGGATAACAATTGGGAGGGATGGGTGTTCACTACATAGTGATTAAGACAAAGTATCTGTTTTGCAGTCAGTTTCAGGTGAGGTCCTAGCTTGATCATATATCAGCTATCAATTATTTTATCACTGTAAGCTTTAGTTTTCTCAGTTGTAAAATATTCATAATAATAATAGAGCTTGCTGCATGTGCTTTTTAAGTGGAGTATATGAAATGCTTGGCCTGGTACATAGTAAATACTCAGTAAATGTCAGCTACTCTAGTTGTAATTTATGGGTGTTGAAAGTATGGTACAGAGGAGGAATTCGAAGGGAAGGGAGTTTGTGACAGACATCATAACTTAAATAGCCTTGTAAAGGAGAGAAATCACAGCCTGCTCAGGTTGTAAGTGATCTGCAAGGCCCCTCAAGAGATTTGTCTTCAATCCTTCATAGACTGGGAAAGAGGAGGGCTATTTTTCACATTTACAAATGAGATAAGAGACAGCACTCTGTCTGGGTCCCTCACTGAGTCCAGGGCAGGAGCTGAGACGGGACCAAACTCTGAAATGTTGGAGCTGTGATACTGCTCAGCTCAGATCCCTTATTTGTGGATATACTGGTGCCCTGGAAGAAGAGGGCTCTGAATTCATCCTCCCGCCCCCCACTCTCTCTCTTTCGCTTTAGTTATAGATGAACAGCATGCCTTTATTTTGTTTATTTTTATGTAGTACTGAGGATTGAATCCAGTGCCTCACACACTAGGCAAGTGCTCTGCCACTGAGCTACAGCCCCAGCCCTCTGGCTTTGTCTTTTCAACTTGGTTCTAAAATGTTCTGTTAGTAACAAAGAAAAGGAGTACTTTGGGATGAATGCCCCTTCTAGCTCATACATTACAAAAATAGGTACTTATTTCTCCTGTGTTTGCTTCTTTGGGAATCTGGAACCTAGAAGGAGCTTAGTAAATGTTTCTTAACTCTGTCAATCAAGCAAGCAAGTAACAAATATTTGCAGAGTATCTACTATGTGCATAACATTGAAGTGGTTACAGTAAGGTATGTATCAGAATAATGCAACACAGTGTACAACTAGAGACAATCAATGTTGTTAAAGAAATAAGACTCTGACGTGAAAAGTCAACTAACCATGCAAAGACATTGGTCCTAAGTACAAGAGTCAGTAAGGAAAACTCTGGGTGCAAGAGCTACCTTTGACTGTACACACAGGGATTGAGAGATCCTCTTTAGCCTACGATGTACTCTAGAGAAGAAGAGACATTCCAGGGAGCTCTGGGTGAGAAGCAACATGCCTCCTATTCTACATGTAATTTTTGGAAAAAGGAAAGAGTCCATCCCAGGATCCAAGAATCTATCTCAATAGGGTGAAGCCATTTGACTACTTATGGCTTTATTTCTTCATCATATTATCTTCTCATATTATCTGCTTCATGAGATAAAAGCTCATCCACCATTCAGACTGTGATTCTGTTTATTTGTGACCCAGATGCTGTCTCAAAGAAAACAATATACACATATGTCACAGTTTCAAGAGACGCTCAACCAGCAGAGGCCAGAATCTATGATGAAATCCCCCAGTCCAAGGTGAGCTAATACTATCATGGACATCCCACCACCAGCACCAGGACATAGGCCACCATTGCCCTTGGCTTACTGTTACCTGGAAAACAGCTGCAGCTTTCTGGAGAGTCCAACCAGGAAGCACCACATCAGGTAAAAGATACCACAAGTTTGTCTGTGAGGACAGGAATGTGGTCATCTGTCACCCCATGGCAGCCTCCATTGTTTGAGGTCATGAGCATCTGTGTGCAGGCCTGGCTGTGAGTTACATGAGTCATGACTAAGAAACACCCCCTAGAGGAACCAAAAAAGGGAGCCCCTAGTGTGAGGAGAGGGCTGCTATAGGGCCACTGATATAGCAAACCAATTGCTAAGGTGGCTCCAAGGATATAGAACTGACCAAGAGGCCCCCTTCCATTATACTGCTTAATTTAACAGCAGCAGGTTACTTTCCTCAGACCCTGACTCACTCTATTCCACACCCTTTATCTTACCTGCCTGTCCCTCCTTCACCCCCAACCTAGGTCACCTTCATCTGTGTTTCCACCAGCCTGCTGCCCTGAAATCTGAACGGAGTGAAGGGGGAACTGAAGTCTTCCCAGTCACTCTAGCACTGTGCTTGGACTGGTAGGGCTGCTGGATCCATAGAGCCGGTGGAAAGCTAAGACCCTGACTAAGCAAGACTCAGTCTGTCTAAACCATACAGATCCCTCCTCTTGGCCACTGCAGATTTTTGCCCCAAAGCCCTCCCCAGTTGCCACCCACTCCTCTCAACCCCCTCTGATCCATATGCTCTCCAAAGTTGGACAGAACCAGATCTGAGGCCAGGAGAAGAGGCTACCTAGTAAAAGTGGGACCAGAGAAGGGTGATTGGTGAGGCAGAATTAGGAAAGGAGATTCATAGACAACTCACTGAGGGAATGACGGATGTTTTCCAGGAGCTTCCCTCCAAGGAAGAGCAAGTGAACACAGTGTATTCCACAGTTCAGTACCATGATAAGGTATATCCTTTCTGGCTTTCGATTCCTGTTTTCCTATTTGTTGTAGCCATTTTGCTGCTCCCCGTCCATCAGTGTGTAATTGAAAACCCAAGACTTCTCAAGCCCATAAAAAGGTTGTTTATAGCATTCTAAATAACTAGATCACAAGAGACTCTAGTGATGACTAGATGCCAGCAGTGGCTTTTCACTATGTACCATTGAAAGTAGAATTATTGGGGTACAGAAAGAACTTGGGCTCAGCTAGGAACAAAGAATGCAGCTAGCTTGAGCCTGGATGTTGTCTCAAGCCTATAGTCAAAATCAATGCCAATTTCCCCCCATTCTCTCCTACTGTACTTTTCTGAGCTAAGAAGTTCCCAGGGGGTCCCACATGGGGTGGCTGGGGAAGAGGAAAAGAACTTGGCAAAGACAAGGCCCTGCTACCCCAGATTTTTTGCAGCATTAGGGAAATCTAAGACACCCCACCTCCTGTGCTATTTGCTGAATTCTCCTGGGCACCACGTGGGACTGGGGTTTCCCAGCCACACCTTTCAGTAACATATTATCACATTTCCCTCTCATGCACAGATGCGGAAAACCAGCACATAGGACAGCAGACCTCCGAAGGGACTTCAGCCTATGAAATTGTGATCTAGCTGGCAGGCGGTATTCTCCCTCTGGAAACTGAGTTGCAATCACCCATTGTGGCAAGTGCCCTGGATCTAGACCTTCTATGTACAGCTCTTACTGGGAGATTGCAAATCACCACATCCTAACGTGTAAGCAAAGCAGGAAACCCTGTGTTGCTGAGCATAGCTTGTACCAACAGACAAATGGTTACTTGCCCTTCCTGACTGGCTCCCATCTAGATGAATGACAAGACAGCTTTCCCAAGCTTTACAGTGCTTCCCAATCTCCTTCACATCATGACACATGCATATTTTCTATGGCACACTGTGGTGGACAATCAAGGTTGCTCCTGCACATGGCTGGAAGATTATCTTGGTTAGAGGTAACAGTCCTGTCCAGCAGATGTGGCAACAAGAAATCATTATTTTGCACATCTGTAACATGCCATAGCACACCAGCTAGAATGCTCTACTCACATTCTGTATATGTGAGGAAGCTTGGTACATGACATTCACCAGTTCCTAAAGCATCTTGAGCAAATTAGGAAAGATACTGTTTCATTGGGACAGATGGAGCCCCTCACTCAAGTGCATGGCATGGTACAGCCCCCACTTGCTCCTTTGCTTGGGGACCTACATGCAGGGCACAACTGGCTCAAACAGCCCAAATATAGATGAGAAAGTTGCATGGAAAGCTGTCAGAGTTTGGGCTGTCAGTCATGAAGACACACTCTCCAGATGGAGTGTTAGAAAATGCTCCTTCTGTAGAAACAAGAATGTTGGAGCACTTTTCTTTGGGCTCTATTTCAAAAGTCTCAGGATTTTCTTTCTGGCCAAGTTTTCCTTCTATGTCTCTCCAAGCTGTTTCAGCAAGAAGATGCCACACCCAGTACCTCTGCTCTCCAATAGAAATTAATTTGCTATGTTTCTTGCTCTTTGGGGAACTGGGTGTAATCCAGCCATTCAAAACAAGAAACTTTGAAGGAAGCACAGTCATTCACCAGAGGAAACTTGGAATAATGGTGCAGATGATGAAACTGGATTTAGCCCAATTCCTTATACTCAGCTCAGAGGGGCAGAGGATTCATGTCGAGGCTGAGTGCCTTGCTCCAGGATCCTCACAAACACATGGCCAGCTGGCTAGTCATGAGGAGGAATTGCCCACTACTGAGCTGGACAGTCATGTGATCGTAAGAGGATGATTTGTCTTTTGTGTTAGCAAACCTAACTGCCTAAATCCCCCATCAACAGTCTTGGGCTGTACAGCAAAAATGAGCTGCAGGGGCTGGAGTTATGGCGCAGTGGTAGCGTGCTCACCTAGCACATGTGAGGCACTGAGTTCGATTCTCAGCACCACATAAAAATAAAATATTCTATCCACCTACAACTAAAAAATAAATATTTTTTTTAAAATGAGCAGCATTTAGGTAGAATGAGGTTCTCCAACCCAGTGAATGAATCCATGGAAACTTCTAGCACTGACTACCATTGTTAGGGTGGCAAGGCCCAAAGATGAGCGTGATGTCTTGCCTTTATCCAGCTGAAGAGGTAAATTCAACACAGACTCTACAGTCAAGTCCTGAAGTGCAGCTTCAAGTAGTGGCATGAACTACAACAGTCAGAAGAGCTAGTGGAGGAGGTGAGGCTAAAGCTGGGCCACAGCGGAAGGCAGAGGGAAGCATGAAAATCAAGCAGATAACTGGGTCCGTGGGGTGTATTTTGGGCTTCACATAGGCTCACAGGCCCTTGCCTATGCACAACAGAGTGCCTCAACCAGAATGTCCACATACGTGTCCTCCAATGCCCACCTCAAAAGCACCTGTTCTATGAAGCTTCCCCTGGTATAATCAGCTAAAATTAATCATGGCTCATTTTATTCTGACTCATCGCATACATAATTATTTGGTTTCCTCAGTACATGGTACACTACTTAAGGATAAGACCCAGACTTTATTTTATTGCTTTATTTCCCTCTGTATCCAGCATCACCCAACATAATGACGTATACCCTGTGTGCAAGCTATAAATGCTGTTGGACAGAATTGAAGTGACCAGCCAGCTGGAACAGAAAAGGTACCTGTTGGAGTATAGATAGATCAATGCCAATAAGCATAGTGGAACCAAATTATGGCAAGCATTAAGTATAAGATTGCAGATATAAGCTATTGCCTTTGTATAAGGGCATTTGGAGGAAAACTTCCAGAGTTAGACATCTAAGAAGTCAGCTGAAACATTGAAGGAGGCAGTGCCCTGGGGAGAGACATGAAAGAAAAAAATAAAGTAACTTGGTTATAAAGGATGAAGCTGATGAACAAGGTGAATTTCTCCTTGCCCTATAGGTAAGTTGAGGAATCATTTCTGAACATCCTTATTTTTGAACTTGCTTCTTCTGCTTCCAGTGTACTTCTAAAATCAAATTCCTAGTGTCCTAATGGAAAAAAAGAAAGAGAGAGAGAGGGAAAGGAAGGAAGGGAGGGAGGGGGGGAGGGAGGAAGAAAGAAAGGAAAGAAAGGGAGAAAGAGAGAAAAGAGCAGAGGGGTGGAGGGAGGAGAGGTGGGCAGGGGAAGGAGGAAGAATCATTGGAAGCAAGAGTTCTTTAGTCAAATCCCTTGTGTCCTAATGCCCTGGTGTGAAGGAAGGGAGGGAGGAAAGAAGGAGGAAAGGAAGGGGGGGAATGAAAGAAAGAAAGAGAGAGAAAAAGAAAAAGAAAGAAAGAGAGAGAGAAAGAGAAAGAAAGAAAGAAAGAAAGAAAGAAAGAAAGAAAAAGAAAGAAAGAAAGAAAGAAAAAGAAAGAAAGAAAGAAAGAAAGAAAGAAAGAAAGAAAGAAAGAAAGAAAGAAAGAAAGAAAGAAAGAAAGGGGTTGGGGTTGTGGCTCAGTGGTAGAGTGCTTGCCTTGAATGTGTGAGGTACTGGGTTCTATTCTCAGCACCACATACAAATAAATGAATAAAATAAAGGTCCATCAACATCTAAAAAATTTTAAAAGAAAGAAAAATAGAAAGAGAGAAAGATAAAAAATCATTAGAAGCAAGAGTTCTTTAGATATTCTAGAAAAACAAACCTGGGATGGATCCAGTGCACAGGAATTTTTAAGGTAGCCTTTGAGCTAATAACTATTCTTTCCTATGAACATTATGATTTATAAAAATGAAACTCACTCCATAGGACTCAGTTCTCAGATTCTCCTGGAAAATGAGTGTGATTTTTTCCTTATGCTACATTCCCAGCCTGTATATATATATATATTTTACACACACACGTTTATATATATATTCTACACACACAAATTTACATATTATATATATATGTGTGTGTATATATATATATATATATTTTTTTTTCCCCCTCCCCAGACGGTGTCTCACTAAATTACCTAGGCTGATTTTGACTTTTGAGATCCTCATGTCTCAGCCTCCTAAGTGAAATAAGTGTGATATTATTTTCCCTTCATGGATTTCCAGAAGAGCTATATGGTGACCAACATGTGTATAAAATTAAAATATTGTTTCAAGGGAACAGGGATTTAGTAGCAGATTGAGTTGTGCTGTTTTTGAAAACATCAAAATTGAAATCTTGGGGCACCGCCCTCTAGAGGAAAGCACTGGTAAGGCAGGACAGTCCCTCTGCCTGCAAACACCGACTGGGCTTCTGACATTGCATCTCTTCTGAGGAAAAAGAAAATGAAGCTGGTTTAAAATATCATTTTTTAAAAGAAACCAATAGAACACTCTAAACTACACTACCCAAAAGAGAAGAGCTTGAGTAGGCCATCTTGGAAACGGCATAAATAGGAATGAGCCTGACTAGTCTGGGCTGTGTCAAGAGAAAGCAGGTCTTAGCTTCCTCCTGGAAAGAAGAAATTTCTGGACTGTATTTTCATTCAGATCTACTCCTTTTCTTGTGTTTGACTTCCCCCTAAATTTTCCTTGACTTGTATAATTTTCTCAAGAATGACTAGTGACTGTATCTACTGGCTATAAAATGAAGTTTGGAAAACAAAGACACCAAGAGAAAACATATTAATGAATTGTCAGAAACATGGGCTCTGACATTGGAGTGCCTGGGTCTGAAGTCCTCCTAACTCAGATGCATTTTGTTATATGCAGTTTGTGCCATCTGTTACTACCACACCACACTCTAATTACCCAATACTATAACCGCCTCACCAAGAAGACTGAAAGAGCAGGGGCTCTATCTAAATAATAATGGAAATGGAACACTCATTTAGGATCTGGAACTCAAAGGTTTACTTTGTATGCCAACTGCTATGCTAGAAGCTTTGTCCTTGATTTTCAGTACAACTGCCCTGTAAAATAGAAATTAATTCTTCTAGTTTGCATTAAGGTTGATGAGAAATGCCTTAACACAGTCAGGAAGCCAAGATGAAGAGGTTGAATACAAGGTTTTGTACACTGAACTCTGCCATACTGCACCCCTTTACCTGCTGTGGATCCCCAACCCCTGGTGTAACACACAGCTGGTACTTTGCCTGACACATAAGAGGTTTAGATCACACATATCTGTTGAATGAATATTTGTATATACTAAAGCTACTAAAAGCAACTCAAAGTAAATATATTCACATAGCAATCCCATTGTTATCTGGATAGCCACTCAAGATTTCTGTTGAAAATGCCCATTATATTAAAGAAGCTTGGATGGAGCTCTCTGTCTGCACCTGCACAGAGCTGGTTTCACAGCCAACAAGGCATCTGGATCTTGTGTACTTCTGATGAGTTGTTACAAAATGAAAGGAACAATGTACATGTCCTCTACTAATAACATAAGAATAACAGAAAAAGGTAAGAATTTGGATAATTGCACTATACTGTTTAGTGGTACTAAAGTAATAAATAGCTGTATACATGTAGATTTTAATGAGCACTCACCCAAGTATGAGGAGCCATTATGGGGTTTTTTTTATTGTTTTGTTGTTGTTGTTGTTGTCATTGTTGCTTTTAAGTACTGGGGGTTGAACTCAGGGTCTTGTGCATGCTAGGCAAGTGCTCTGCCACTGAACCATGTTCCCAGCCCTTTTTCTTATTCTGAGATAGCAGCTTGCTAAGTTGTCCAGGCTGGCCTTGAACTTGCCATCGTCCTGCCTCAACCTCCCCAGTAGCTTGCATTACAGGTGTGCGCCACCATATCCAGCTCTCTTATGGTTTTTCAAAGCATATTGAAATGTTAAGACATTTTGACAAAAGACCATTAATACAAGTCCTGAACTCAGATGTTTGGAAATAAAGGACTAGTACATTCTCTGGAGACTTTCAGACTTTGAGAAATTTACTTTGAAAATTCATAAATGGATAATAATTATTAACTCTTGCTGGCTAGTGGTCCAGGAAATCAGTTCTGAACAGCCATACTTAAGTCTCTGGGTTTGGGCTGGATCTATTCTGTGACCTGAAAATAGTCATATCTTTACAAATGAGAATTTGAAATTTTTCTTATGAGGTCTTATTGAAGGTAAATAATTACATAAGTTATCATAGAATTTTTAAATGCATATAAATCTTAAACCTTTCATTTATAGCCTATATTTCCAACTGTTCGTGGTTCATCTCACCACAGACATTAGAAGTCACCTCAAATTCAGTGTGCTCAAGATTGAACTCATGGGTCCATTTCTGACCTCCACAACCTACATTGGGGGAACCAAACCCCTATGCTAGTTAGTGATCCCATGTTAACTAAGAACTAACATTTATTGAGTGCATACCATGTACCATTCCTGTGCTGTTTTACATGTACTAACTTATTTAAAGCTCTCAAGAAATTTTAAAACTCATCTACCTTCTGAAGTAGATATGATCACCCTCTATTTCACAAATTAAGAAACTAAATCACAGAAAGGCTAAGAACACATCTAATAACAAACTCTTCTTTCTTCCTGTCACTCTAATTCCCCTCTACATTGAATCAGTTATTAAGTCTTATCAATTCCAACTCCTCTATGAGGCTCCTCTCAACAATGTCCCTTCACCCTGCCGAATTATCTAGCACAACTTCCCTCTGTATGTCCACTCTCTTCATCATGCTATCTTTCTAAAACACAGATCTTACTACTTCTTTTCCCTACTAGAAAGTTCTCCCTGTGGGATGAAACTCCTCAGAAATCTGACTGATCTGAGCTTCCTCTCTTTCTGCTCCCTAGGCTCCAGCCACACAGAATTATCATGAATCCATGAATCCACCAAATCATTTCTACCTTCCTTACTTATGCCCATGTTATGTCCTCTGCCTGGAAGGCCCTTCTCTCCCTTCTGACCCTAGCTCTTTCTTATTCCAGGGTCAGGCCAAGCACCACCTCTTTGTGTAGCCTTCCAAACCCTCCCACCCCAAGCTACATATATAGCTCTCGGTTTGCACTGCTACAGCATTTAGCACTGAATGCACTTATCACACCATACATATATATTACATAGTCATGGGTTTTTGTTTTGTTTCATTTTGTTTTTACTGAAGCTTGAACCCAGGGGCACTCTACCACTGAGCTACATCCCTAGCCCTTTTTATTTTTAATTTTGAGATAAGGTCTTGCTAAGTTACCCGGGTTGGCCTTGAATTTGTGATCCTCCTGCTTTAATTCTCAAGTCTCTGGGATTATAGGCATGCACCACCACACTGGGCTAGCTGTGATATTTTCTTAACTGTCTATCATCTGGTCATGTGTTTTAGGTCAGGTAACTTTCTTCTCCTTTTTTGAGTTCCCAGTGCTTAATGAATCCCAGATCCCTCCCAAAATGTTGGTTGTATTAGTTCATTAATAAGAATATGAACATTGTGCTTTCTGGTAACAAATGCCACTAAATCTTTCAGAAGCTCAATGTCATCCTTATAAACAGGATTTCTTATCCTCTCTACGTATCAACTTTTATTTCCCAAATTTGTAAATTTTCATTAAGAAAGTATTGTCCACATATCTTAGTTTGTAAGTTAAGAAATGTGACTACAGGCTCCATTTCAGTGGGCAAACACAGTAAACATGGTTTTGTAATGCATCTATCCTCTTTGTCCTACTTGTTTTTCAAGAAAAGAAAAAATGAAGTAAGTAACTGAAACAGCAAAGGAGATATTCGAGATGATACCAGCCCCATATGGTCTAAAAACCCAGGCCCTCAGAAGACACAGAGACTGAGGGATTCAGGGAATAAGACAGAGAAAGGGGCAAAAATGGCTGAGGTGAGAAAAATGAGTGGAACCCTGTGAGGAGACTGAAAAGCTGGAGGCAGAGAGGACCCATACCAGAAAGAGCAAGAGGCCAGAGTACAGCAGAGGCATACAGCTAGAGGTGAAGGAAGTTCTTCCCTGGATCAGCCTAGAGAGAAGGAAACTGGGCACTTAAATCATGTGTGTTTGGAGCCATGTCATGGCAAGAGCTTTGTCTAGCTCACCTTTCACTCACAGCAACCACACAGGAGCAAATACCTAGTCGAGCTTAATAAACATTTGTTGGACTGAATTTGGATTAGTGCCCAGGCATTGGGAAAGAAAAAGGGTTCTCAGAAACCACTTTTAGAGTCTGTCTGAGCCTAGGGAACTGGAGAGTTTGCACCCATAATGCCACTTGGAAGAAGGGATAAAATGAGAGCAATGAGTTGTGGTTTTCACAGAACCACAGCTTCAGGGCCTTGGGATTTTTTAAAACCTTGAACAAGAAGTGACTTGCTAAGAAGTGGTATATGAAATAATAAATGGAAGTTTCCAGGTCTGAGGAGGAAAAAATAAACACCTCCTTTCCTGTGTGCTTAATCAAGAAACCCTAGGTCCTCTGCTCTGAGCCACTCTCTGAAGATGTGCGTGGTCTCTCAGCACCCTCAGTTGCCTCCTTGCATCCTCTTCTTGTGAGTCTGAAATTGGCTGCTAACTCCCAAAGGATTTCAGAGATCTACTCTGTGAGCAGATATAGCAACCACATGAGACTTTAAAACTCTGGTAGTGTCCTCTGAGGTTTGATCCATTTCATTTCATTTAATCTTTATCTTAGCCCTACAATTTTCCCTCTGCCTGAAATACTTTACCTCCTCCTCCTTATCGTTGCTAACTCTCATACACAACTTTACCCAGTTAATGTCCACTTAGTCCTCTGGGCTCACCTCAAACGTCCCTTCCTGAAAAAATCTTCTCGTTGTTCCAGACTATACCCAATGCCCATATTTTGTTCTCATTTTACCTTATCTCTTTTCTTCACAGTGGTTTTTGGATTTTATCTTTAAATAGTTCTTCCTGTGATTATTTCATTAACGTTTCCCTTTCTCCATTGGACTGTGAACTCCATCAGGATACAGACCATGTCTGATTTTTCTTATCATATATATATCCATTGTGTCTGATGTTGTGCAAGTGACAAAGTACTCCATACATAATATTGTCATTAATTATTGAAAATGCAACAGTTCATAAAACCTTTAACAGCATTACCTGAAATTGACAATCATTTAGTACATGTCTCAATGCCAAAATCATTATATTTACTCCTAGAACATTCCCTTAGAAGGTGCTATAAAATCTTTGGTTGGAAATGCAGTACAAAAATACTGGTTTAATCACCTGTAAAGAAAACACAGTTAATAGATAGAAAATACAGAGGAATTAATACAGTAGGCTTGAGACTGCTATTCTTTAAAAAGCATGCTCATCGGTTTGTTCTTCAGAACTTGAACTTTGAGGGATCCCACCATTCTCTGACAGGAGTGACACAGACTGAATAAACCGTTTGCAAAACAATTTAATGTGCGCTGAATATCTGCTTGGACTCTGGAATTTTGGTATATGCTAGGCAGAGGATGTCTACATGACTGCCTGTGGGTAAAAGCCCTGGACTCCTAGGCTCAGACAAGCTTCCCTGGTAGACTACATTTCAGATGTGTTGCCCAATGTGTTATTGAAGAAAATAAGCATATCGTGTGTGACTCCACTAAGAAAGGACTCTCAGAAGCTGTGCCTGGTTACCTCTGGACTTTCCCCTATGTACCTTTTTGCCTTTACTGATTTTGTTTGCATCCATTCACTGTAATAAATCAAGAATGCTTATATGCTGAGCTCAATGAGTCTTTCTATTGAATCCTTTATGAAAAAGTTACTAGAGCCACTAAAAAGCTTGCATTTACAAAATAGTTGAAGAAAATATTCCTCTGGCTTATACAAAAAAGGGATACAGGGAGCACTGATAAGGCATGGTGTGTGATTAACCAGATTTGGCTTCTTTTTCTTCTCCATCAGAAGCTGGGCTCTCCATATTTTTAGTGTGTTTGCTGCAAGGAAAACTTTAGTTCCTCAGTTAGCCATGTTGGTCTGTTTTCTCTTTGCTTCCTTTCTCTGTCTCTCTCTGTCTCTGTCTCTGTCTCTCTCTCTCTCTCTCTCTCTCTCTCTCTCTGGCACTTTTATGTCTGAAGGTTTTTCCTTTCCCATTACATATTTTTGGTGGAGGGGGCTTCATTTCCCATTTTGGAGAAGCAGCTTTATCTAACATCATCATCAATCATCTATCCTTCTGGGCTCTTCCTTCACTGTCCTTGTAACCAATGAATTGACCTTCCTTTTGGGCAACTTGGTGGTACAAGCTTCTGAAGCTGCCACTTCTCCCACCACCAGAGCTGCTGAGACATGTGGCAAGGGCAGAGTGGGAACTTCAAGCCCTAATTCTTATAGGTTCTATTGCCTTTCAACATCACCAGCTGGGGACCAAGCTTCTGATAAATGAAAATTTGGAGGATACACCCAAAGTATATCCAACCTATAGGAGCCTAAGATCAAAAGAAAGCCCAAACCGGACACAGTGGCGCAAGCCTGTAATCCCAGCACTTAGGGAGGCTGAGACAGGAGAATCATGAGTTCAAAGCCAGCCTCAGCAACAGCGAGGTGCTAAGCAACTCAGTGAGACCCTGTCTCTACATAAAACACAAAATAGGGCTGGGGATGTGGCTCAGTGGTCGAGTGCCCCTGAGTTCAATCCCCAGTACCAAAAAAAAAAAAAAAAGCCCAGATAATTTGTAAAGGACAACCCCAGTACAGTGCCAGTTTTCAAAGATGGAATGATAGCTATATTTTCCAGAGGAACGGGGAAGATTATGTGAAAAAATTTCCAGTTTAAAAAAATCCTGGGGCTGAGGATATAGCTCAGTTGGTAGAGAGCTTGCCTTGCATGCACAAGGCCCTCAAGGCCCTGAGTTAAATCCCCAGCAACACCAAAAAAAGAAAAAAAAATCCCACGGAAGACATGGAAAAATCATGGTGCATTCAAAGGAACAAAATAAATTGACAGAAACCGCCCCTAAAAAAACCTAGACATCAAAATTATCAGACAAAATCTGATGCTAAATATGCCAAAAGGAAAACAAAAAGAACTTTTAAAAAGTCAGGAATCAAAGTACTTGAGCAACACTACAAACAAATTGGACCTATCAAATATATACAGAATACTCCACTGAAAAACGGCAAAATATATAATTTCTCAAGTGCACATTAGGCCACTATATACATTTAATACATTTTTAAGAATTAAAATTATAAACTGGGCATGGTGGCACACACTTGCAATCCAAGCAACTCAGAGGCTGAGGTAGGAGGATTCCAAGTTCAAGACCAGCCTCAGCAACTTAGTGAGGTCCTGTGTCAAAATAAAAAATAAAAAGGACTGAGGATGCAGCTCAGTGGGAGAGCGCCCCTGGGTTCAATGCTCAATACAAAAAAAAAAAAAAAAAAATCATACCACATCTTTGAGAGGAAGGAAGTCTTCCCAGAGGCACTTTCAATTTGTTGACTCTCTCAGTGTCTTCAGCACGGGTCTCCACCTCTGAAAGCATGTTCTGGCTGTTCCAATCTTTCCTGCTTTTCTTCTGCAGTGGCTCAGGTAAATATCCATGCAGCCTCACATTGTTATTGAGTGACTTCTTGCTTTTGTGCAGTCTGCTCAATCTAAATCATGTAGATACTGCTGAGTGGCTGACTCTGCCTGCCGAGAGAACAGGTGGCTTCACAGTGGTGAACTATAAACTGCCACCTAATGTGTGCATTGAATAATAAAGGCCACAGATGGTTTTAGGTGTAACCACTTCAACTGAATCTACCTGTAATGGATGTATTTGCTGGGGCTTTTGTGAAATGGGCTTTTGTGAGGTAAGACTATTTGGGGATTATGACCAAGATCTTGTACTGTAGAGAAAACTAAGATCAAGCAAGCGAAATCCTCTACGGTTCAGCTACTATGTTACTGTGCAACTTCAGGTCAATTAATTGTACTTTCTGGGCTTCACTTTCCTCATCTAAAATACTGAAAACATAATTTCATGTAGCCTGAGTTTGGAGGACCTAAACAGAAATAGTTCTCTTGCCTCTTGCCAAGTGCAAAAATAATAATAACGCTACATGAGCTTCCCCTTCCTTTGATGCAAATCAGGAGCGAGCTAGCTAGCCCAGCAATGCTTTGTATGTCAGTGAGAAAGGACTTAATCAATGTAGTCTTCTAATTGCTCCCGGCTATCCATTACATAAAGAATATAAAGGTTCATATCATGTTTGAGAAACCACAAGTAATTCATTGTGACCAAAGTATAGTGCTCAGGGAGAGGAAACCAGACAAGAAAGCTGCCAGATATAGCCCAGGGGTAGTTGACAAAAAGCTAGCATGTAGGAAGTACTTAATTTAGTTCAGATACTGGACCCAGAGCTATATATGTATCCTATTTAGAAGTCTCCTGACAATTCCATTAATTTATTCTACTGATAGCCCCATTTTAACATAGAGGAAATGAAGCTAAGAGCATTTAAATAATGCCCAATTTCACTAGCCATCACATGGCAAGTTCTTGAATAGTTCTGAGAAACGATGACAGTTGGATGAACCTGTCAGTAGCACAAGAGAAAGCAGAGATGCCACAGACGTAGACTTTACTAAACCCATTGGCAATGAAGAAAAAAGAATGTGTTAAGTTATCCAAGAAATATTCATCAGGCACCTACCAAATACCTAGCACTGTTCCAGTTTCTGGGGCTACATCATGAACAGGGCAGGCAAAACTTCCTGCTCTTATGGAGTTGACATTTTGACAAGACAAGCTATAAACAAGTAAAGTAGTACATTGGATATGGATAAATGATAAAAATGAAATAACTCAAGAAGAAAGGACATATAAAAATACGGTGGGTTGGGAGGTCACACTTCAGATAGGATAACCAAAAAAGGTGACAATTTGGGGAACAGGGAGAAGCCATGGGGAGGAAGGCGAGTTCAATTTTAGAACTATTAATATTAAGATGTCTGTGTAACATCCATGAGGAGATTTACTGAAAGCAGCTGGAAATTAGGATGAGGGATAGGGCTGTGAGTGGAGATTGAGAGTTAACACTATAGACATAACAAATGAAGCTAAGGGAAAAAGCGGAATGAGGACAGAACCTTGAGAAATACATAGAAGGTGTAGAAAGAGATTCTTTTGTTCATTAAAGAGTCACTTCCTGATCTGAGATCAGTGACTCAAATTTTTACCTCACTTTTCCCTCTTTAAGAAATTGAACTCCTCACCAAGCATGGTGGCACACACCTGTAATCCCAGCAGCTCAGGAGGCTGAGGCAGGAGAATCGCAAGTTCAAAGCCAGCCTCAGCAACTTGGTGAGAACCTGTCTCTAAATAAAATATTAAAAAGAGCTGGGGATGTGCTCAGTGGTTAAGTGCCTCTGAGTTCAATCCCCAAGACCAAAAAGAAAAAGAAATTGAACTCCTCTATAAATTATTTGGAATGTCCTCCTATCAAAATTCCTCTCATTCTCCCCGTTTCTGTGGATATTTCCAGTAACAACCCTATGAAATATACAGTTTCTTACCTCACAGATGTGAAAAGAAGGGACATAATACTTAAGTAACTAGCTTAGAATCAGGCAGCTATAGGGGGAGGAATAGAAAGAAAAACACACTTGACTATGTCTGCAGGAAATGGATACAGATGTTCCAGGGCCCAGGAAGAGAACAATGATTACCAGGGCCAGACTCAGGGAGCCTAGCTCCAGAAGCTGTGCCCACAGCCACTTTGCTTTGCTACCACCTTTCACACAGTTACATATTCACATGGATGTATACATAATTACACAGCTTTGTGCTAGGAAGAAACTTAGCAAGGCATTGTGGTAGAAGAAAACAAATGGATGTGTTCTGGACTAAATGATGAAGAAAGGACTTTCTGGAACTTTTTGGAAGTAATACTTCCTCTGAAATTTAAAGTTGCTGAGGCTGGCCTCAATTCTTCGATCCCCCTGCCTCAGCCTCCCGAGCTGCTGGGATCACAGGTGTTTGCTACCATGCCCAGGAAAAAAAAAAAAAAAGCTTTTAATTTTGATGAAGTACAATTATCTGTTTTTTTTTGTTGTTGTTGTTGTTGTTGCTTGTGTTTTTGGTATTACATCTAAGAATTCACTGCCAAATCCAAGGTCATGAATACTCCTATGTTTTCTTTTAAGAGTTTTATAATTCTAAGTCTTATATTTAGGTTATTGATACATTTTGAGTTAATTTTTGCAAATAGTGAGAGGTAGGGGTCCAACTTCATCTTTTGTGGTTGTCCCATACAATTTGTTGAGAGATTATTCTGGATTCTCAATTATATTTCAGATAGACATTTATATATTTATCCTTAGGCAAGTATTCCACTGATTTGATTACCATAGTTATATAAGTTTTGAAGCTGGAAAAGGCAAGTCCTCCAATTTTGTTTTTCTCTTACAATATTATTTTGGCTATTTGGGACTTTTCCCAGTTCCATATGAATTTGGGACCATATGCAATTCCATGTGAATTTGAAGATTGACTTTCTTAGTTATGAAAAATAGTCATTGCAATTTTGGGCTGTATTGCCATCTTAATATTGTTTTTCAATCCATGAACATCGAATGTCTTTTCATTTATTAAAGTTTATTTGAATATCTCTCAGGAATATTCTTTAGTTTTTAGTGTATACATCTTCTAGTTAAATTATTGTTAGGTACTTTATTCTTTCAATAATTATTGTAAGTGGAATTGTTTTCTTTTTTAGATTGTTCCTTGCACGTGCAGAGGAATACAACTGATTTTTGTATGTTGATCTTGAATCCTACAACTTTGCCAAGTTTATTTATTAGCGCTTGTTAATTTTTGTGGATTCTTTAGGATTTTCCATTTATCCATAAGGCCATACCATCTTTGAACTGAAATAGTTTTAGTACTTCTTTTCCAATTGGGATGCTTTTTGTTTCTTTTTCTTGTCTAAATACTCTGGCTAGAACTTTCAACAAAATGTTGTATATAAATAGTGAAAGTAGGTATTGGTATCTGAGATAAATTGTGCTTGATTATGATGTATAATCCCCATAATATATTGTTGTATTCAGTTAGTATTTTGTTGAGGATTTTTGCATCATATTCATAAAGCATATTGGTCTATAGTTTTCTCTTTTGCCTGATGTCTTTGGCCTTGGTATCAGTATTATTCTGATCAGACAGAATGAGTTAGGAAGTGTTTTTCTCCTCTTCTCTTTTTGGGGGAGTTTAAGAATGACTGATGTTCTAGCTGGGCACAGTGGCACAAGCCTGTAATCCCAGCACTTTGGGAGGCTGAGACAGGAGAATCGCGGGTTCAAAGCCAGCCTCAGCAATGGTGAGGTACTAAGCAACTCAGCAAGACCCTGTCTCTACATAAAACACAAAATAGGGCTGGGGATGTGGCTCAGTGGTCGAGTACCCCTGAGTTCAATCCCCAGTACCAAAAAATAAATAAAAATGTAAAAATGAATGATTGATGTTCTTTGAATAATTAGAATTCACTAGTGAAGCCATCTGGCTTTTCTTTGTCAGGAGGTTTTTGAGTACTGATTCGATCTCTTCTTGTTATAAGGTTCTCTTAGATTTCTATTCCTTCATGTAGCTGGTAGTTTGTGTGTTTCTAGGAATTTTTGTATTTCATCTAGGTTATTCAATTTGTTGGTATACAATTATCATAATGTTCTTTTATACTCTTCTTTTTTATTTATGTAAGGACTATAGTAATGTCCCTAGTTTCATTTTTAATTTCAGTAATTTGAGCCTTGTCAATTTCTTTTTCTTGGCCAGACTAGCTGATTTTGTGATCTTCTCAAAGAACTAACTTTTCGTTTCATTATTTTCTTCTATTATTTTTCTGTTCTCTGTTTTGTTTCTCTCTGTTATAGTATTTATTGTTTCCTTTCTTCTGATACTTTTGGTTTCATTTGCTTTCTTTTTTCTATGTCCTTCAAGTGTAAAACTGGATTGTTGATTTGGGATCTTTCTTCTTTTTAATGTAAGCATTTGCAATTATAAATTTCCCTCTGAGCACGGCTTTTGTTGCATGCTTTGTTTTCATTTCCTCTTGTCTTAAGATATATTCTAATTCCCCTTGTGATTTCTTCTTTGATCCATTGGTTGTTTTAGGTAATACTGCTTAAATTCCACACATTCATGAATTTTCCAGTTTTCCTTATGTTCTTGATTTCTAGTTTTAATCCATTGTGATCAGAGAAGACTATATTATTTGAGTTTTTTAAAATTTATTGAGATTTATTTTGCAACCTAATATATGATCTATTCAGGAGAATGATCCATGTGCATTCATCTTCTTCCTTGACCTATCAGATCTACCTCTCTTATAATTTTAAAGATAATCTATGTGAAATATCTCAAGCTTACTCCCCTTTTTACATTTAAATCTCTTGAGATCTTTAGTCTCATTCTTTTTTACCATGACTGACACCTCTGCTTGTGCTCCTGAACACCATCCTGGCTTCTCTCAGAAATGATACTCTTTGTTCTAAATACTTCTTTCTACTGTATCTTTAGTATCCTCTACCAGCTGCTTCCCTCTGCTCCAGATTTACCCAGGACTTTGTCACCCAAACAAGTAACTTTCTTTTCTCCTAACTCTATCTCAAGATCTTGTCCTATGAAAGGAAGAGGAAGAAAAAACAATGCACATTTGTAAGTTATGAAATATGCTCAATTATAAGTATATAGAGAAAAATAAACCCAAAGGCAGCTGGGTGTAGGTGGAGATTGATAGTGAGGAAAGCATGGTCACAGAAGGCCTCTCAGAGACAGAACCTTTACATTAAAGACATGGAGGCAAAAGAGTGAGCTTCATGTCTACCTGAAAGAAGTGCATTCCAGGCAATGAGAATTACAAGGGCAAAGTCCCTGGTCTATTCGAGGAATAGCCAGGCAGGTTAGAGCAAAGTGAACAAGGGAGAGTTAGAGAAATTGAAGAGAGAAAAATGGTCAGATCACTTCAGTCCCTATAGATCATTGCGATTACTTCATTTGTTTAGGTTTGGTTTGGGCTGTGTTGCTGTTTTAATTTTTTTTCTAAATACAGAGAGAAAACTGTACAAATCCTCATTTTTACCTCAATGAATTATAAAATGAATGCCTATGTAGCCAAACACAGGTCAAGGCACAGAGCATTACCAGCACCTCAGACCCCTCTTTATGTTCCCTCCTTCCCAAAGGGAACCAGCATAGATTTGTTTTGTCTGTTTTATAATTTTAAATAAATGGAATCATAACATTGTATTTGTGTGTGGGTGTGTAGGTGTGAGAGAGAGAGAATGTTTTGGGCTCAAGATTTTGCTTGTAAAAACAAAAAGAAATCAAAATAAGTAAATAAACCCCAAACTGATTAAAAAAAAAAAAAGATTTAGCATGTGATATTCACCCATGTGATTCCCAGACGGAAGAGAGATGAAGATGACAAATAACAGTGTGTTGAAATACTGATGGGAAAGATGCAGCACAGAGGGGAATGGATGATGGCAGTGTGGAAACCATATGACAATTCAGGAAAGGAAGAGGAAGGGCAAGCTCCTGTCAGGATTCCAGGAGATGACCCTCCCCACACACCACACACACACACACACACACTCAGCTCCTTTCCTGAAAAGTAAGAAGTCCCAAAGCAGCCTGGTTATGGTTACCTATTCATTGACTCAAACGTTTCTGCAGATACTAACATGCGCCAGGCACAGTGCAGAGTGCTGTGTGCTAACTTACATGGATACCCAAGCATGGTCAGTTAGACAAGTAAACAGGACGAAAAGACAGTGTGACAAGTGCTAAGAATGTGGCAAAGAACACTAAGAAAGCGTCTTCTTTCAGAATCAAGACCATTTCACCCTTTTTGCTCAAATGTGGATGGTTTCTGAAATGGGCTTATGAGAATGCATCCATGAGGTGTTACTTTGAAATTATTTTTGTTTTTATCAGTTTTAGCTCCTCGATCACTAGGCTAAAATCTTGTTGAAAGCAAAAAACATACCTCTGTCATCATGAAAATAGCAAAAGTATTTGAAGTCAGAAGACCTGGGTTTGAATGCTGATTCTACCATTCTTTGGCCATGTAATCCTGGGGAAGTTAGGTAACTTCTGTGTCTTAGGTTTTATTTGTAAGTAGAAATAATAATCCAATCCATCTCCATCAAAGAAGTGTTGTTGGAATCAAATGAAATAATGCATGAGAAAAACTGTGTATGCAGCAAATCCCTGTTATTAATCCTCTCAATTGTGTGAACATACTGTGTGGACGGTTGGTAATCAGTAAATGTCCAGCTGTAATTATACTTCATCAGTAAAGACTTGAGGTTTTTGGAGTTTGTACCAGAGAGTTGATGTAGTTCCATGTCCCTCACCACCTGATGCCTAAGGAACTCAGAGGCTGGAGTAACAAAGTATGGTCATAGCCCTGGAATGCCCAGCTAGTGTAGAAGTGGACACTGGGCCAAGATCATCTGCCAACTCTCCAAGAATGCCAGATGTTTTGCTGGAGGTGGAGCCATTGGGGCTGTAATTATCCACTGGCATACTCCTAACCCTTTCTCTCTCCATCATCTCTCTGAGCTTCAGTTTGAAAAAAGTTCTAACAGGGTGCAGGAATTGGAACATTGCCATGAAGAATTTTATAACCCTTCCCTTCTGTGTTTACAGGGAATGCAGTTTCACAAGGCAGCTCTTCCCCACGGGTGATGAACGGGATTCTGGGGGAGTCGGTAACTTTTCCCCTGAATTTTCCTGTGGATAAAAAAGTCAACATGATCACCTGGAATTACAATGGAATACTTTTAGCAGTCATACACCTAAGTGAATTAGAAAAGCCACAATTCCTGGTGCCAAATAAAAACTGGAAAGAGCGACTAAACTTCACGCAGTCATACTCCTTGCATCTCAGCAACCTGACGATGACAGACACAGGATCCTACAAAGCCCAGATAGACACAGAATCTTCTCAAACATTTTCCTATTACACTCTGAGGATCTTCAGTGAGTCTAAATGTGGGGTTTAATTTTATATGGACTAAAAAAATATTAGCTCTTTCAATCCTATGTGACTACAAGCGTGCATTATAGTCTATTTGTAAAGAGGATGGCATTTGGAGTCAGAATGAGATCCAGTGGTAAAGCAACTCAATGACATTGCACAGCCAAATAGTGGCCGAGCTGAGAATAGATCTGTCTTATGGCTCTCCACTCAGCTTCACCTCACTCCCTTCGTCCAGTAAAAAGGCCCCCTTCGACCAGAAATATAGTATAATTGATGAAAGTGAAATGTTTATGATACTGTTAACATGTTCATTACATGTATCTGGCACGTGACCCTCACAAAGCCTCCATTAGGTGGGTGCAACCCTTATGCCTGAGGCATAGCCTTGGTCACAGGAACTTGCCTACAGCCACAGAGATGGTAAGTGATAGCACTTCCCACCTAACCATACTGCCACAATACTTCACTTTACCCAAAGGCTAGCCTGACCTAATGGAGTGGTCTGTGTGCAGAACAGTGGTCTACCTAGGAAGTGCTCTGTGAGAATGAGCCAATAAAGAGAAAACTCTTTTCTGTCAATGTTATTTAACCTTTAACAATATTTTCCCCAGATGGCTCATGTTGATCTTTAGAAAAACAAAATGCCTCCCCAAGATTAAATAGTGAAAATAGCTTCAACATAGAACTAAGGTAACTGTAATGAGATAACTTATGAGTCTATATCAGAAAAAAATACAGTAATCAGTGATGTTCAAAGATGCCATAAATAGCTTTGGTCATTTTTTAAAAATCACTTACCAGAGATGTTTTACAAGGCGTTCAAGCATTAAGTTGACCACCAGACTAGGCAACTTTAAAGACCACTCAGATTGTATAATTATTACCTACCAGAGATTCCACAAGGTCTAAAATTCATTTGGAGTCTTTTGGATTAAGAGGTTATCTTTAAAAAATCATTAAAATGTCTCTACAAATAGGAAACTCATTAATATTTAGTGTACAGCTCCTGTATATTTGATGAGTCTATCATGTTAGACTAGTCAAAGTCATGTCTTTGAAATAATATGACATGGAACAGGTAAATGGCGGTGGGGAGGGAGGATGTTTGGAAAAATTTTGAGCAGGAGATTCCAACTAAAGGGGCAAAATGGCCCCAGGACAGGGTATTCATTTTCTGAGGCTATTAGAGCCTAAAACAACAGAAATGTATACGTATTCTTTCACAGTTCTGGAGACTGAAAGTCCAAAATCCAGCTGTGGTCAGGAGTACACTCCCTTTGGGGCCCCTTAGAAGACTCTGTTTTGTGTCTCTCCAGCTTCTGGTTGCAGTCCTTGGTATTCCTTGGCTTGGGGCCACATCATCCCACTCTCTGTCTCTGTGGCCCCATCACCTTCTCTCTTCTATGTGTTTTTGCCTCTTCTGTCTGTCTCAAATGCCCTCTGCTTTTCTCTTGTAAGGACACTCATCATTAGATTTAGGGCCCACCCAGATAATCCAGGATTATCTCCTTATTTAGCTTAATTCCTTTTGCAAAGGTCCTTTCTCCAAATAAGGTAATATTGACAGGTTCTGGTAATTAGGACATGGATCTTTAGGGGGATCATCAAGCCTTTATAGACAAGATCACCCTCACTGCTTACCAAGTGATCATCAAGGCAGTGCTAGGACCCTGAAGAAAAATGAGACACATACAGTGGGAAGCCCAAGAACAGACACCATACCAACATTTGCTGAGACAATGTTCTGACACAGTTGGGAAGACCAAGCATGAATTCTCTTGCAACAACCACATTCCTGGGACTCACTGCCAATCCCTTTCCAGGGCTTATTACCCTGAATATTTTTTAGTCCATATTATTTCTCCTTCAAAAGGCCACACACCAAGAGATGTGTAAGCTACAGCAACTCGTTTTACAAAAGTGCAAAGGAATTTCCAAAATAGATTTGTTTTTTAATATTGACCAATCATCCCTATGCATGAGGATATGGATGGTAAAGATTCAATATTATAGACCAATACCAATGAATTGGGAGAAACTGACTAGAATTTAGTGTTAAGAAATATGTTGAAGTCATGTTACGTTCATCTACTGAGTCAACGATATGGTCCAAGTTGGCCATGAATAATGTACATGTACTCTTATAGCCACTTAGAATATATCAGTAAGCAAAATACACAAAGATCCCTGCTCCCCTGACATTCTGGATAGGGAATGGAAGCAGGTAATAAATAATACATACAATGTATAAACAAGTGATGAAGTATGTAAGAAAGCCGTGAGTTCTATGAGGGGAAAAGGAGGACATTAGAACAACATAAGGAGCATCCAGAGTGCCAGGAAGCAGGAGTCCATTTAAAGGGTGTAGTCAGAATAGGCCTCATTGAAAACATGGCATATGAGCCAAGGTCTGTTGGAAGTAAGAGAGTGACCCATTCAGGTATCTGGAGGAAGAGTACATCTAGCAAGACTCCCCTGTGCCTGTCATGCTCACATAACATTAAAAAGGCTGAACATCAAGGAGAAGAGTAAAAGAGGGAGTAATAGGAAATGAGGTCAGAAAGGAAATAGGGGGATGTATCATGTAAGGCACTTGGAGTCATTACAAAGACTTTGGCTTCTATTGTCAGTGAGATTGAGGGCCACTGAAAGGTTTTGCAAAGAATCAATATGATTTGGTTTTGTTTAAAAAATATCTTTAGGTACACTGTTGAGAAGGCATTGGACCAATAAGGAAGCCATTGCAATAAGTCAGGCAAGAGTTGTTGCTGGCTTGGACCAGTGTGGTAGCAGCAGAGGTAGTGAGAAGAGATTGGATTCTGGATATATTTTAAGGAAAAGTCACCAGAACTTTTTGATTTGAGTATGAGATGAAGAGATGCGTCACAGAAAAAGCCAGAGATTTTGGCCCGAGGGAATGAAAGGATGCAATTGTTATCCCTAAGTGGGTAAAGGGTAGAGATCGAGCAGATTTTGGATAGAAAAACAGAAGTCCTTTTAGACATGTTGAGTTTGTGATTTACTCATATCCAGGTGTAAACGTCAAATAGACAATTACTTATTTATTACAAGGGGAAAAGTAACAAGACATATTTTTGAGGTCAGCCATGGACATAGGATAAGACATGACATTCATGCCAACTATTTGTCATCCCTATTCTGGGCACTGTCTCTCTTAATGCTCATAATTACCTGAAAAGTAGATACTATTGCTATCCATGGTCATGTGACCAGTAAACAATAAAGTCATAATCCTATCACAGATTTTCCTGGCTCCAAATCCAATACTCTTTCAGTACACAAGAACTCCATTCTGACAAGTTAAGTATATTTAATTCCACAACTTCTCAGTTAAGTACTCCCTCCCTGCAGCGCTGGGGATTGAACCCAGGACTCTGTATGCTAGGTAAGTTCTCTACCACTGGTCTACACCCTCAACCCTTCAGTTAATTAAGTTTAAAGCATTACTCAGTCTCTTCAAACCAGAGAGTCAGAGTCGTTCTGTTCTTTGCTGGGTCACCTTTACTTCTATACTCAGGTCAAGACTAGGTTAGGGCTTCTTACTGTCTTGCTCTCATGTCTCCATTGGTTCATAGCCACTTTTAAGCAACAGCTACTGCTTCTAGACAACACTTTCCAGCCTTTGGTCTCAGAAATTTCTGCATTTGTGTCAATTCAAATGACAATATATTTGCATTTCTGTGCTCCCCAGAGGAGAGGGCCTTCAGCTTAGTCTCTAAATTGTCTTTATGAGAGGTATTGTCCACAGATCATAACGTACCCCAGGGATTAAACTAGAGCCTGGAAAAAATAGAGAAACCAGTCCCAAAATACCCAGATAATCTCTCCCTTCCCATTTCTCTCACTAGTTACTCTGTATCATACTGAAGTCTCTCATTTGTCACCTCAGACCTTGCTGCCATCAATGAGATAACAAGCAGAGTCTTTTAGAGTATACAGGCCATAGCATACAGCAGAATTGAAATACCAAAACATAAAGGCAATGAACAATTTTTAAAGCAGTCTGAACTGAGTCCTCCATCCTTAACCCAAGTCTCTTCTCTGTACATAGGACCACTGAGTAACTTACAAGTTACTCATCATATTCAACTATCTGGGAATAGCACCTGTGTGATCCACTTGACCTGCTCTGTGGAGAATCCAAATGATACTGTCTCATTCATATGGAAGTTCTCAGGAAACATCTCTCTAAGAAAACCAAACCTCACTATCTCCTGGGATCCCATGAGTTCCAGTGAACAGAACTACACCTGCATAGCTGAGAACCCTGTCAGCAATTTATCCTTCTCTGTCACTGCCCAGAGTCTCTGCACAGGTAATTGTCAGCCTCGGGTCTCTCTGAGAGCCTTGAGCATCTGTGGGCTGTATCTTGTCCTCACATCCTACAAGATTCTCAAAACAGTGGAAGTGGGAGACAGGCAAACTGCAGCGGGGGTGGAGGGCAGCCTCTGGAGCTCTGTGCTTCTCACTACCTCCATGGTCTCTCCTTCCTCCTCTGCAAGCCTGTCTCCGAGGGGTGGGGGAGGCCTCAGAAAGCAGGACTGCTTTCTCCACCTGTCTCTACCAGGCTTGACCTTACCTTGCTGCCACTGGGACTTTCACTCTCCAGAAATCCTGCCAGAGCCCCAGAGCTCTGGGTACAGATGAACTCACCAGTCCCTGCAGGGAGTCTAGAAGGGATTCAGTGGAGGGCCTGAGAAAAACACTCTGGGACTCACTCTATGTGTCTAAAGAAGTTCCATTTCTTTTTTCCCTTTTCAGATGTTTTAACTAAGAAAAATCCAAAGGAGGTTAGCACATGGATTATAATTGTGGCTGCTTTGTCATCACTTTCCATAGTCATCATTGTATGCAAAGGTGTTTGGAAGAAAAGAACAGGCAAGTGTTCTTTCTCCCTACTTGTCTCTCTTCAAGGTTGCAGGTATTTAGAGTTTGGGACCTTGGATTGCTAAGAATCTCTTACAGAAAACAGGTGAAGTGTGGGGAGGATGCAAACCCTAGCTCAGCTACACTGGGATGATCCTTGGGGTGTGACCAAGCACTTGCTAATATCCTAAGGGAGGTGTCCTACTGGGAGAAGCAGGACCCAGCCTCAGGGTCCACTTGGCCACCTACCCTTCCTTTTGGGCCCTTCCTCCACATCCTCTAGAGTCAAACATTTCAATTTCCTCATTTATTTTTCAGGCTCCCTCCGTTTTCATGCTCAGCAAACCCAGCGTCCTGGTGAGCACCAGACTCTAAACTGCTGATCATAAAGCAGACAGGGAAAGATGAAAGAAAGAGGAAGGAGGCTGGCAGGAAGTCAGAATGTCACTACTTAGATGCACCCCATGGTGCAAGAGATGATTAGTAGCCATGAGACCTACAGGATCCCTCACAAGCATGCAACGGACCTCACACAGTGAGATCAGTCACTCTCCTCCCTTCTGATGGAGAAATTTGCTCTAGTGAAAGGGCTGGTGGCCTTTCTATTTGCATCCAGAAAGTCCTGGGCAGAGAAAAGATTGAGCATAAAAGACTCAGAACCAAATTGCCTGCTGTTTAGCCAGAGTTTGGACAGTGGATAGACACAGTTGAAAAAGAAAGTTCAGTCTAGAGATGCAAATGTAGGCTCTAGACTCAAATCGATTTTGAATCTCATTCCATGGGTGAGAGATGAGAACATCAGCTCTTAGAAAAGAGCCTGTGAACTGAAGTCAGAAGACACACATTCGAGTTCCTGTTCCATCACTTCCTGTGTGACTTTGCACAAGTCAGTTGAGATTTGGGGGCCTGCAGTTCCTCATCTCTAATATAATCAAATTCATCTTAAGGGCCTGTGGAAGCTCAACAATGCTTCCTCTGGAAAACAATTGGCTGCATTATGCTCAGTGTCTGCAGCTCTTCTGTAGACACTACTATTTAGTCGTTCACATGCAAAGCCTGAGGGCATCTCTGAAGCCTAATGGCACCTCAAGACCATTCCCCACTCAAGAGAGGCAGTCAGAAACAAATCATATGATTAAGAAGGTGCTGGTTCAACCCAGAACTGTCCAAATGAGTCCTAAGGAAAGGGGAGGTTTAGACAATTGCTTCTTTGAGGCCAGAAAGTGCTCGGAAAAGGCAAGGTACTAGGAGAAGCAGTCCCAAAGTTCTTCTGCCACTGATGGATGGTGCCTTTTTATCTTAACAGCAGAGTCCGTGCAGAACATAGGGGACACTTCAGTCTCTCCAGGGAGCACTGTGTATGCTCAGGTCACTTATCCAAACCGGGTGAGTCCTTTTAGATTCACACTACATCATTGCCACTATTTTTTACAGGGATCATTCACAAACTTATCACAATCATAATCATCTGACTTCTGACATCCACTGCTAAGGGGAGAAGGCAACAACAGGGGCTGCAAAGATAACACAAGACCTTTCTAGGGTCTGCTGCTCCTGTAGCGAACGTTCATTCCTTTTTTGCTCTTCATTTTTCTCTGCTTAATGCCTCAGTGGGTCTTGTCCCTTCAGTATAACTACAAGCTGTGTGAAAGGGTGAATTAGATTTTATTTTCTGTTCTCCTACAGCCTAGCATGACACTCAGTTAATATTTGCTGAATGGATCAGAGTTTCACTGAGTTTGAGCGTTTCCACGAAGACAGTTCCACAGATGGAGGCTTCTCATCCTAGATGTAGAGATGTTAGGGGAGCTCAGAAGTAGTCTCTCAAGAGGGGAAAAGGGACAAGAATCGGTGACCCTTCCATAGCAAGGGAAACTAAACCCATTAGCAGCTCTCCTCTCCTCTACCAACAAAATATGTTGGTCTTTGTCAAGCATTAGAAATTCTTCTGTCACTCCTGTCCCCACCACCCCTAAATAAAACATCTATATGTCACATTTCTAAACAACACTATACTTCCTGGGAGGCCAAGAAAACTTGCCATTTTTGAAATGATGGAAGCAATGACCCAGCTAGAAATCTTGGATTCCCCAAGCAAATCCTCCTCACCCACTGCCTTGCAGGCATTTCTCCACCCCCTCCATCCCCCCCACCCTCCACCCCTGCCATGAGCAGGTACTTAAGTCACCTGGGAAACATTTTCCGCACTAATCCTCACGATCTACATGTTAGAGGTGGGGGAGACCTGGGTCAGATAACAGGGTCAGGACCAGAGTCCTATGTGAGGATCCCATGAATGGTGGGATTCTTGAGTCATGAGGGGTTCTCAACGGGCTGTTCTGGCTCAGGGTCTTGAGGTGTCCACACCTTGGTGTGAAGCCTGAGGTTCCTGAGCAGTCAGGACCAGGCCCAGACGTCACTATGGAGAATGAAGTGTTGAGATGCAGAGGAAAGCGCGGCTCCCCTCACGACCATCTCCCCTCCTGCTTTCCCAGGGGACCCTCTCATGGGGATGTGACTGAGCTCCAGGAGTGAAATGATGGAGCTGGGGGTGGGCCAGAGCACGCAGAGGGGCCCACGGGAAGTATCTGGGCAGTGGAGAAGCCTAAATGGTCCCAGATTCACTAGGGACACTGCTGGATAAGGAAGGGATGGGGTGGGGAGCAGGTCCTTGCAGGCATTTCTAAAGTAGCCTCCTTGAAGGGAAGGGACAAGAAGGGACACTCTTGCTTGTTCAATTACCTTTCCAAATTCCTGTTGAAGGCAAGCTGAATCACTGTTCAGAAAACCCAAAACTAATCTCCAGCCAATTTATTAGCTTTTTCTTTGGGGCAAAAATTGTGCTTTGGAAGTTTCTGGGGTTTAATAATTCTCAAAATATTCTTTCATTAATTTGAAGTGTCATAATTTATGAGCAGGTTCTTCAAGGAGGTTGGGGACTTCTGTTGCTATTTCACTGCATATTTCAGACAGCCATTCTTATGAGCAGGTGCTCCTAATCTACCAATTCCTAATGCTTGAGAAGACCAGCAATGATTTGGTGACCAGGCAGTTATAATTACAGACAAATGGAGTAAGCAAGGTGGACTGCTCCATTTATAACAAGTAAAAACCTGTCACAAAAAATATAATACAATAACCATCTGGTATACAAACTGGTTCTTAAAAATTGCTGGAGGAGAATAGAGTTGGATGCAAGATGAGAATGGCTCCCTCTCTTCACACAAGGCCATCTCTCTGTCTCTCTCTGGTTTTTGAGGCCTCTGGGTTGCTCTTGAGTTTTGGGCTCAGGAAAAGCCATTAAAACTTCTCAGGTCTGAACTGGTAGGGCTTGGTCCCCATCTCCTCTTGCTAAATACACTTCTCGGCCTTCCTCTTAAAGAACTTTGAAATATTCCGTCTTTTGTCACATTGCTTTTCCCAGGAATTTATCATTCATGAACCTCTTTGTGTCTGTGTAAACCAAATACATATGATGCTTTTTTTTTTCGCAGAAAACAGAAATCCCTACCCCTACAAAAGAGGAGTCAGTTACAATTTACTCCACAATTAATCACTCCAAGGAGGTAAACCTATGATTGCTCCATGTTCTTATATTTTTACCTGTTTCCCCAGACCTATGATCTTGCACATAAAGTCAAAGGGCCATTTTACAGATGCCCAAAATACTAGGAGGATATAGAAAATCTCAGGACATCCAAAATGTATCTGAGAGATTATCTTGTATTAGGTCATCACCCATAATTGAGTTTTCAAATTACTTGTTTTTTATTTAATTCTGCTTTATGCTATCAATATCCCTACTCTCTGTCAGGGCTCTCCCATGCCCTCCCTATCTGTAGACATGGGGTGCGGGGGCTGTGGTTCTGGTCTCTATTAAACTACTTTGTTTTTCTTTCTTTTTTTCCCACAGACTAAGACCACTTCTCCCATGGCAACTTCTCTTAACAACATCAAATAAATTTCTGAAACACCTCAGAGAAATTCAAGGATGACCCATCTCCCGATCCCATAGGAGAAAACAAGGAGAGGATGCTTGGGTTTCTGACTGGCAACCAAATATATTTTAGCAATAATCTAGGATTATTGCTTCCAGTTCTTCAGACTTGGTCCTGCTTACCTATATCAGACACGTGAGGAGTAACATCATCTCCAGAGTATGATCTAAATAATGTTTTCCAGTCCATTCCAGGACAAAACATTCTTCAGGTAACATACCTGCACATTGACTTTCTCTGATAACTAAACAAACAGAATTATGGGCAATGGATTATAATTCAGCAGGCAATCATTTCTTTCTCATTAGAAAACAGCAGGATATGATTCATTGTAGAGAAAATGAAGTGTTGGTTATGTATGGACTTAAATGGGCCCATAGTCATATCCTGGTACATCATTTACTAGATATACCTCCTGAGACATGTTACATAATCTCTTGGAGTTATAGTCTCATAGACTGAATAAATAACAGAATGGCAATAGGTCAGCTCCATTGCTCAAGTCAGGAATGTAAGTTCTCCCTGACTACAACTTCTCTACACAAGGCCCTTTGGACTCTACCTCCAAAATCTACCTTGGACTCATCCACTTCTCTCCAGTTCTCCACCACCATCCTATATCCAGCCATCACCACCTCCAACCTGGAATACCACAAGAGCTTCTGAACAGCTCTCCTAATTTTGCTCTTGTTCCCCTCCAATCAATTCTCCACAAGATAGTTAAAGCAATGTTTCTTAATATAAATCAGATCCTTCATTTGCCTGCTTGTAACCCTGTAGGCTTTCCATTGCACTCAGAATGAAGTCCAGTCTGCATGGCCCTGAATTGTCTGGTCCATTCCCAGACTTAGCAAGTACCACTCTCCCTTGATGCTCTCTCTGATCTTTAGCTTCTCGAAAAAGTTCTCCATGCTACAATCATTCACATCTTCTCAAGGACCTTCTTCCTCCTGCTTTTTTAAAATATTTTTTAGTTATTGAAGGATTTTTATTTTATTCATTTATTATTTATATGTAGAGCTGAGGCTCAAACCCAGTGCCCCACACATGCTAGGCAAGCACTCTACCACTGAGCTACAGCCCCAGGCTCTTCCTTCTGTTCTTTAGATCTTGTCTTAAACATGTCAGCTTCTATGAGACCACTTTCTAGACCACCCTATCTAATGTAGATTCCCTTATTTTGTTCTACCTCTCTTGTCATTTATAAATAAATGCCATCAAATATCTATTTGTATCTGCTTAATTTCTGTTTCTCCAAATAAACCATAAACCTTCAGGGGCAGAGATGATGACTACGTTTTTATTGTAACCCTAACATCTAGCACATTGCAAATATTCAATAAATGTTTTTAATAAGTAAATGAATATGTAAGAGGGTTTTGTGAGAATTAAATAAGGCAATACAGTTGGCTCTCTCTAACTGGGTTCAGCCTCTGTGCATTCAATCAATCACACATTAAAATTTTTTGGAAAAAAATTGCATCTGTACTAAACATGTTCAGATTTTTCATCTTGTCATTGATTCCCTAATCAATTCAGCATAATAACTATTTAAATTGTGTTAGATATTATAAGTAATCTAGAGATTGAAGAACACAGGAGGATGTGCATAGGTTATATAAAAATACTATACCAACTTATATAAGAAATAGGTATCTAGGATTCACAGGGGGTCCTGGAGCCAGTCTCCCAGAGATACCAGAGGATGGCTATTCACCTAAAGCTCTTAGTATAGTGCCTAGTACACAAAAGAGCTTGAGAAATGTCTGTCATAACTGTTGGAGTTATTGCTGATATTGTTATTATTAAATCTCATTCTTCTGAACTCACAAAATCTCCTCACAAACCTTCAGCACAATAAGAAAGGAGAAAGGACACTGTTTACCCTGCCCCCACTTCATTTCTTGCTTTTGTTCATGTTTTTGTTTGTGTTTGTTTGTTTGTTTTGGGCTTGAGGTATTTTTTGATATATCTTTTCTAATGTCTTTTTTTCACAGATAATATGTATGTGATCATTGTGAATAATTCAAATATTCCATAAACAAAAATCCTCTATAATCCCCAAGATAACTACTATTATGATTCCATATTAATGTAAGGGTTATGACCAGACTGGACACAATACACCTCATGTGACCAGGAGATCTTTATTCATGGGATCAGTGCAAGTGGACACCCGGGGAAAAAAGGAAAGAGGGGGTGTGGGGCATGGGATTTTATAGGATCTGCAGTATATGTGTCATGGACTATGGATTGGTTATTTCAGGCTGGTGTGTGGGGTAAGGATTGGTGGTCTTAGTTGTGGGCGACCCTGAGGTAGTTGAAAGTTAACTTGGGTGGTTAGGGTTTGTTAACTTGGGTGGGAAACTAGGGCAGGAAACTGCCAGGGCAGGGACTGCTATAGGCTTTAGAGAAGGGAGGGCCAAAACTGGGTATGGGGAGAGCTGTTTCTACCTTACATTCCTCACTTTTTGGTGTTATAGGGATGGGAACAGAGATGTCAATGGCTCTTCTGGCTATTTCCTGTGGATTTGGGGCAATATCCACTGAGCAAGAGGGGAGGGGGAAGAAGGGAGAGAACCCAGGCCCTGAAGGTTAGGATCTCCCAAGGGGAGAAGTCTTGGAAGATGCCTTGTAGCCACAGCATCACCAGCTGATGGGGCCAGTTTCCCAAATGCAGATGTAGAGGCAGAAGCCAAGAATCCTAGAGTAGAGCCTCAAGAAACAGTCATAAGCAAGTCATTGTCTTCCTTGAGAATCCAAAAATCCCTGAGGAGAAGCTGATTAAATGTCTGATTAGAAGCCAGACATGAGAAGCCAGGAATGGTGGCACAAGCCTATAATCCCAGCACTTAGAGAGGCTGAGACAGGAGAATCGCGAGTTCAAAGCCAGCCTCAGCAACGGCGAGGTGCTAAGCAGCTCAGTGAGACCCTGTCTCTACATAAAACACAAAATAGGGCTGGGGATGTGGCTCAGTGGTCGAGTGCCCCTGAGTTCAATCTCCAGTACCAAAAAAAGAAAGAAAGAAAGAAAGAAAGAAAGAAAGAAAGAAAGAAAGAAAGAAAGAAAGAAAAGAAAGAAAGAAACCAGACAGGAGAATCGTGAGTTCAAAGCCAGCCTCAGCAACAGCGAGGCACTAAGCAGCTCATGAGACCCTGTTTCTACATAAAACACAAAATAGGGCTGAGGATGTGGCTGAGGGGTCAAGTGCCCTGAGTTCAATCTCCAGTACCAAAGAAAGAAAGAAAGAAAGAAAGAAGCCTGCTGGATTTAAGATTGGATAAATTTGAACAGACATGGTAGGAGGAGGCAGATCAAGAGAAGTATACTTATAGGCCCCACTATAGGAAGAAGCATCTGTACAAGGGAATTTTGAAAAAAAAAAAACCATGAACCCGTTTCCCTTTGGTTTCATTCACATCTGATCAGTCAGATCCTGAAGGCGTTTGATGTTCTCTTCTATTAAACCTGAATCATTAACATAGTAACAACATTCCTTCCATAGGAATAGGCAAGTCCCTCCTTTTTGTGCCATTAATAGATCAAGAGCCCTGCGGTTCTGCAGCACCACCTGAGCTAATGACGTCACCCGTCATTGAAGGGACCCCAGAGAGTCAGAGGTAGCATCTAATGCTGTTTGTAGTTTGGTTTGCAAATCCTCTGTCATCCAGTGTATGGCCCAAAGCTCCTCCAGTGATTCTGCCAGCCACTGTAGAGGCTGCAAGCAATATACCCACCAGTACCAGGAGGAAGGCAGCTGTGTGCATCCATGACTGCGAAGCAAGAACTGAAACTCTGCAGTGGTGTAAAGAGTTAGCCGGGGTACCATTGTGAGAAGAATGCATGTGGAGGTCACATTTAAGATAGATGTGGCCAGTGTGACATTGCACCAGAGAAAGTGGCCTGGCTGGGTATACCGCAGAGAGGAAGAAGTGGTAAGGTTCCAAGAACAGTTTTGAAGTGACATTGTTCCCTGTGGGTGAATTCAGAGGGCAGGGAATTTTGAGAAATTGCCCTCTGGAGAGACCTCCCATAGTGGAACATTAAACCTAGCCATCAGGAGTATACCTGTATTGGAAAAATTATAGTGGGAGATATTAAAAGGCACTGCCACTAAGAGAGGTCTAGATAGGGATGCACAGAGAAAACAGTCTTTGGTATCATTCGGGCTGACAGTCTGATTTAGCAGGGATAAAGTTTTGTGTAAGATTTGCTTCCAGGTTTGAGGAGGTTGAGAGTTTGTCTTGTGGGTGAAAGGTCCTGAGCTAGTTGGACTTCCACTTGTTGTATTTTCTGATTGGTTTTAAAGACTTCGGTGGAACCTCTGAGGTAAATATATTCTCAAGAAATGCTCAACTGACCCAATGGATGAGAAAACCATCCATCAGAATAAAATTTCCCGATCATCAGTTTTGTCCATCAGTGGTCCCACGGGTCCAGGACTGTGAAGGAAAATCCCTGTGTCTGAAGGTTATATTTAAAATTCCCCATGCCTAGACAGCCATTGTAGGCATCATGGATTCTGCAGGACCAATATCCTCCATAAGTTTTGACCCACCGGTTTTTACAGAACTCCTTTGTCGGATCATATGTGAAACAAAGGCAGGGTCTGAGAGCTCAGGAAGTGTGGGTGGAGTTAAGAGAGATGGTAACTGGGGATCAGCATCCCTGTGGTGTGCAATCAGTGGCACCAATGAATAAGGTGATTTGAGTCTGACCTGCAAAGCATTTCCCGGACTTTAAAGCACCAGACATACAAAGGGAAAGGAAAGGAAGAAGCAGAAACTGGTGAGCTAGAAAACAGGAAAAGGAGAAGGGGAAGCATGGTGTTAAGAAATGTGTCTGGGGCTGGAATTGTGGCTCAGTGGTAGAGCACTTGCCTTGCATGTGGGAGGCACTGGGTTCAATCCTCAGCACCGCATATAAATAAATGAATAAGTAAAGGTCAGTCAACAACTTAAAAAAAAAAAAAAGAAATCTGTCTGATGAACCGGAGCTTGAGGGAGTCATTGTCATTTGCCTGGACTAAGTTGGGTCTTCTTCAGTTGTGGGAGATGAGTCTGCTGAAGGAGGAGAGGCTGGTTTTAACCTAGAAACATAAATCCAGGGAGTGAGAGTTCTGTTATCTTGAGTTTAGAGGCTGTGGAGGTGGATAGAATAACCTGAGCTGGTCCATGCCATCTAGGAGAAGAAGACTGAGGAAGTTTCAAGACTACCCAGTGCTCTGGAGTGAGACCAGGTGGAGTAGAACATTAGCCTGAGGGTCTAGGAGTAGGGTGTCATGGAATTTCCATATTTCAGCACATAGAAATGAAAGGAGAGGACCCAGAAGTCCCAGAGGAAGAGGAGATTCTTGGAGTGTAATTCTGGGGGAAACAGGGGGTGGCCATAGAGAACCTCAAAAGGAGAGAGGTTAGATGGCTTTCAGGGAAGGGCATGCAGGTGGAAGAGGGCAAGGGGTAACACCTTTGTCCAGTCTAGTTGAGTTTCAAGGTAAGTTTAGTGAAAACGTCCTTAAGGGTATGATTAGTTCGCTCAGTCTTTCCTAAAGATTGGGGATGGTATGGGATATGAAACTTCCAGGGAATGTTGAGGAAGGTGGAAATGCACTGGGTTATTTGGGAGATGAATTCAGGCCCATTGTCAGACTAGAGGGTTGAAGGAACTCTGAAGCAAGGAATGATCTCTTGTAAGAGGATCTTGGAGACTGTGGTGGCTCTCTTACTAGAGGCTGGGTAAGCCTCAACCCAACCAGAAAACATATCTATCATGGTTAGTAAATATGTATGCTAACAGACTCAGGGCATAGGAGTAAAGTTCAGTTGCCAATCACTAGCAGGGAGATAGCCTCGCATTTGGTGGGTTGGGAATGGTCCCAGGTGAAGGGGTGTGTTAGAGTTGGTTCATTGGCAAATAACACAGAACTGGGTCAGAGCTCATAAATATTGAATATCCTCTGGTGCAAGGGGAAAAAAGGAGGAAATAAAGAGTTTAATTGTTTGAGGGTTTGTGTGGAAGATGGAATGAAAATAAGATATGAGATCTTTGAGGGCAGGTTGTTTAATTTTCTCCTTGGGCTGAGCCAGTAGAATTGCTTTATTTAAATGTTGATTAAATGGAACGGAGAACCACTTTTTGGGCTGTTGCGTCTGCCTTGTCATTTCCCACTGTTATGGGAGAAAAGTCAGTTTGGTGTGCCTTACAGTGAATTATGCCAAACCCTTTGGCCAATAAGGAAGATTCAAGGATCCAGGTTGTAAAGCCAAATGACCAGAAGGAAGTAAAATAGGACCAGAACAGGCTTTATTTTGGGAAGAATGCTCCCGGGCCACACCCCCGGTCACCAGGCGTGAGCGGGCAGTATGGCACTGGGACCTCATGGCATAGAGAATTTAAAGCCCCCCTGCCCCCCTGTCCAGAAAAGGAAGACTTAAGGCAGGAAGAGAAGGGCCTGGGCCAGGAAGAGGTGTTGATCTAGAATCCAATGTCCTCTGAGATTGGTTAGGGGAACCTGCTGAGGTCAGAGTCCTTCCGGGATGAGCCAGGGAACATGGCACCTTCCATGCTGAATGTTCAGTGTCTCTCCGTGTCGGTGACTGGCGGCGGCCATGTTGGCGCGCTCTGTGCATGCGCACTGCTTACCGCTTCGGTTTGTGTTCCCCAGGGACAGCGTCTGCGCTTTGCGGCAGGCAGTGTCTGCACTCCATGTTTGCCTCACTTAACCTAACACAGGTAATGAGGGCTGTATTAATAATAGTAGTGCCTTTGGTATTGAGTAGGCCGCGATCCTTCCAGATGGCAGAATGGAAGATGAGGATGTGATACACACATCTGTAGGTAGAGTCAGCTGTGAGATTGAGTGCTCCAGTGGCAGCTATTAACTCTGTCTGTTGATTAGTGGTATCAGGAGGGAGAGGGACAGCCTCAATAATTCTTGAATGAGAGACAATAGTGTATCCCGCATGGCATTGGCCCTCGGGGACAAAGGAACTGCTGTCCGAGAACCAAGTGTGCAATGCCTCAGGCAAGGGATCTTCTGTGATGTGGGAGGGACAAGGAAAGAGGGAAGAAAGAAACTCCAAGTAGTGATGTGAGGGGGGTCTTTGGTCCTGGGAAGAAGAGTAGCAGGGTTAAGGGAGGAGCAGGGCAGGAAGGATATAGAAGTATCCTCCAAGAATGAAACTAGGAGAGTCAGAACCCCACAAGGGGAAAGGGCTTTTAAGCTATTATATGTGAGTAATTCTTTGAGATGATGCATGTAAGGTAGAAACACCCCTCCCATACCATTTGGGCCCCTCCCCTCTCTAAACCTGGCCGCTCAAGTTACTATGTCAAAGAAGATCACCGCCGAACCACAGCTGCGTATCTATCACGTCAGTTTTGAAGTGACCAATCCATACCCCACCATGCGTTCATAGTGGGCCCTATAAATTCCATGCCTCATGTCCCCTCTTCCCTTCTCACCTCCTTCCTTCTCCTGGGCGCCCACCTGCACAGACCTCCACCATGAATAAAGATCCCTATGTGGAGCGTGTTGCCTCTGTTTGGGAGCGAACCCCACATTTTTAATCTTTCAATGCAGAGACAAGATAATTTATCATGTAAATAATACCATTTACATGATAATCATTCTCAAACTTATATCTTTACTCCTGAACTCCTGGATTATATCACCAACTGCCTATTTTGGCATCTCAATTTGTATATCTAGTAGGCATATGAAAGTTTAAAAATATCAAGATTCTTGAATTCTCTCTCTAAAACTTTTCTTATACTATTCTCCCTCACATCCTTTGTAGGCCTGAAGACCACCCAGTATTCACCATATCATTAATTATTTTCCTTTCCTATGGGAAACAAGTGGATTTAACCAACTGAAGTTAACCCATTGTTTTGAAGGTAAACACATTAAGACATTGATGCCCCTTCCAAAACATAACTTTTGCATTTTGCAAACAAGGAAGAAAATATTTAATGATTACAAAATTTCTCCCTCCCTCAACCCTCCAATTTTTTTGTCCAGAAAGTCAACTTGTTTTTAATATTCTCTTTGTATAATGGAGAAAATTACACTCCCATTAAACAGCTTTGATTGAGGTAAGAAGGCAGCCTTCAGAAGGTAATGAAAAGGAATAAAGACCATTTTCCCTTTTAAGTAGCCCCCATTCATAGCCACTAGGCATCACAAACATCTGATAAGGCCTTTAAGACCCCTACTCACATCTCTGGTCTTTTCACAGCAACCCAGCCTTGCTGGTCTTCACTCAGTTCCTAAATGATACAAACTCCCCTTCCTATTTCTGTGTGTCCACACATTCAGTTCCTTCTGAAACATCTACAGACACACACACACACACACACACACACACACACAGGCTGGGTAATCCCTGTTCAACCTTTAGGACCTAGCTTCTACATCACTTCTCTAGAGAAACCTTCCCTGACATACTCTCCCTCCCTCGCAAGCTAGGTCTCATAGTTCTTTGTATTTCTCCAACAATTTAAAATCTGTCATTTCTAAAGCACTTATGTAATTGTCTCTGTGTGTGTGTGTGTGTGTGTGTCTGTGTGTGTGTGTATGCGTGCACGCATGCATAGATACATATCTTCATTGGTCTCTAAGTTCCAAAAGAATAGGAACTGCGTCCCCAGAACCTCACCTGGTACCTACTATAAGTGCATGGCCCAAAAATGACAGAGCCAGGAAACAGGAAGCAAATCTCAGATCAGCAAGCTCTTCTTTATTCTGCAGTGAAGTAAATCTGTCAGGCACAGGAGGGCTTATTCTCTGAGTACAGGAAATGGCCCCTGGGTTATAGAAGGAGTCTAGGTTTTATAGTTTACAATGAAGGCCAATTAATCATTGGAGACTGCCAATGTGAAGTTTGGACAACTAGGGACCTAGTTGTAGGGGTAAAATTTTAACTCAGAAAGTCATTTGTAAAAAGTTTAAAACTCAGGCTGGGACTGTAGCTCAGTGGCAGAGCGCTTGCCTAACATGTGTGAGGCACTGGGTTCAATCCTTAGGCACCACATAAAAATAAACAAATAAAATAAAGGCATTCTGTCCATCTACAACTCCAAAAAAAATTTCAAAAAAAAGTTTAAAATTCATTGTCACTGGGAAAAGCTCACAACTCAGTCTTTGCTGTTTAATTGTTATCTAGAGCCTCACTGTTTGCTTTTCTCTTTCCAGGACTCATCTGCAATGGAAAAGGGTAAAAAGCCCATTTTCAGTATTTGCCTCCTTCCTTAAAGACCCATTAGGGTTAGGAAGGGGTAAATGTTTGCTTTTGGTGGAGATGCTGAGGATGAACCTGGGAAGAGATGAAACTTTACTTTTTCCCTCAGGGCCTATTTTTACTGGGAGAGGTTTAATGTTTGGCTAATTTTCTCTCCCTCCTCCCAAGTCACACTGTCCCTCCATTTTTCCCAGGAAGCTGTTTTGTAGAAATATTATTTTCCATAACCCTTCAATTAGTCCATCAAAGTCAACATTCAAGAAGTACTCATTGGAGACCTGGCTTAAGTGAGGCTGGGGACTGCTCCCAGTTCCATGCCAGAGTTCCTACTGACCTGTGGGAGCACAGGCAAAGGCCCAGGACCAACTTCAGGGACCACCAAGGGAGCCCTGCAAAGGTCTGACTTGAGAATGTTAGCCGCCAGCCACAGGGAAACCCAGACCCAGGGGAAGGACTGCCTCCAGGGACTCCTGCAGGAAACCTGGCCTAAGTGAGGCTTGGGACTTCTCCCAGTTCTGTGCCAGAGTTCCTGCTGACCAGCAAGAGCACAGGCCAGGGCCCAGGACCACCTTTAGGGACCACAGAGGGAGCCCAGCCAAGGCCACTCCCACTGCCATCTTAAGTCACCTCCACTACCACCACCACCATCTTTAGTGGCAGAAGTGTTCATCTGGGGACACCTTCTGGGGACTGGAAGTGAACTCCAAGGTGAGATATAGATAATTTGTATTGTCACTACAAGATTATAGGATAGAAACCACAATACCTCAGATTGGCATTGCAAGAAAGGAAGATATATAATCAACATGAGAAAACAAGGAAAGAAACTGCCCCAACTAAACCTAGATACTACAATAATAGGATCCATTGACAGCACAATTGATGAAAAGTCAGAGAAAGAATTCAGAATGTACATTATTAAAATGATCTGTGAATTAAAGAATGACTTAAGCAAGCAAATACAAGCAAAAATTGATCACCCCAACAAAGAAATAAGAAAGTAAATAAAGGCAACCATTGATCACTCCAACTAAGAGATAAAAGAGCAAATACAGGTAGCAAAAATTAAGAGCTAGAGATTGTGAAAAAAAAATCAGAAATTCTTGAAATGAAGGAACCAAATTAAAAACTCGATAGAAAGAATCACCAGCAGACTAGATCACTTGGAAGACAGAACCTCAGATAATGAAGACAAAATATACAATATAGAAAATAAAGTTGACCATACAATGGAGATGGTAAGAAATCATCAACAGAACATACAAGAATTATAGGATAGCATCAAATCTAAGATTTATTGGGATAGAAGAAGGCACAGAATTTCAAAGCAAAGGAATGCACAATCTTTTCAATGAAATAATATCAGAAAATTCCCCAAACATAAAAAATGAATTGGAAAATCAAATACAAGAGGCTTGTACAAGGCCAATCAAAGAAGAAACCAAGTCAAGGCAAAAACCAAAAATAAACCAAAATGACCAGGATTACAAATCATATTTCAATAATAACCCTGAATGTGAATGGCCTAAATTCATCAATTAAAAGACATAAACTGACAGACTGGAAAAAAAAAAAAAAAGACCAACAATATGCTGCCTTCAAGAGACTCATCTCTCAGGAAAAGACATCCACAGACTGAAAGTGACAGCGTGGGGAAAAAAACATATCACTCACATGGACCATGTAAACAAGCAGGAGTTTCCATCCTCATATCAGATAAAGTGGACTTCAAACAAAAATTAGTGAAAAGGGATAAAGAAGGACATTTTATACTTCTTAAAGGAATCATACATCAAGACATAACAATCATAAATATCTATGCCCCAAACAATGGGGCATCTATTTATATCAAACAAATTCTTCTCAACTACAAAAATCAAATAGACCACAACACAATAATACTTGGTGACTTCTACAGAGCTCTCTCAACACTGGATAGATGTTCCAAACAAAAATTAACAAAGAAACCATAGAACTCAATAAAACAATCAATAATTTAGATTAACGACATATATAGACTATTCCATCCATCAATGAGCAAATACACTTTTTTCTCAGCAGCACATGAATCCTTCTCCAAAATAGATCATATGTTATGTTACAAAGCAAGTCTTAGAAAATACAAAAAATAGATACTACCCTGCATCCTATCTGACCAATGTGGAATAAAATTAGAAATCAACGACAGATTAAAAAATAGAAACTACTCCAACACCTGGAGACTAAATAATACACTACTGAATGATGCATGGATAACAGAAGACATCAGAGAAGAGACAAAAAAAATTCTTAGAGGTAAATGAAAACTCTGATACAACATATCAAAATCTCTGGGACATCATGAAGGCAATGCTAAGAGGAAAGTTCATTGCATTAAGCTCATTTATTAAAAGAAGAAAAAGTCAACAAATAAATGACTTGACTCTACATCTCAAAGCCCTAGAAAAAGAAGAACAAACCAACACCAAAAGAAGAAGAAGACAGGAAATAATTAAAATCAGAGCTGAAATCAACAAAATTGAAACAAAAGAAACATGTCAAAAAATTGACAAAACAAAAAGCTAGTTCTTTGAAAAAATAAACAAAATTGACAAACTCTTAGCCACCCTAACGAAAAGAAGGAGAGAGAAAACTCAAATTACTAAAATTCATGATTAAAAAGGAAATATCATGACAGACACTACTGAAGTACATTAGAAACTATTTTGAAAGTTTATACTCCAGTAAAATAGAAAACCCTGAAGACACTGACAAATTTCTAGAGGCATATGACCTACCCAAACTGAACCAGGAGGTCATACACAACTTAAACAGATCAATTTCAAGCAAGGAAATAGAAGATGCCATCAAGAGCCTGCCAACCAAGACAAGCTCAGGACCAGACGGATTCTCAGCCAAGTTCTATAAGACCTACAAAGAAGAATTAATACCAATACTTCTCAAATCATTTCATGAAATAGAAAAGGAAGGAACCCTTCCAAACTCATTCTATGAGGTGAGTATCACCCTGATTACAAAACCAGTCAGAGACGCATCAAAGAAAGAAAATTTCAGACCAATATCCCTGATGAACATAGATGCAAAAATTCTCAATACAATTCTGGCAAATCGCATACAAAAACATATCAAAAAAATAGTACACCATGATCAAGTGGGATTCATTCCAGGGATGCAATGTTGTTTCAGCATATGGAAATCAATTAATGTAATCCATCATATCAATAGACTTAAAGATAAGAATCATATGATTTTATCAATTGATGCAGAGAAAGCATTTGACAAAATACAGCACCCTTTTATGTTCAAAACACTGAAAAACTAGGGATAATAGAAACATACCTCAACTTTGTAAAAGCTTTCTATGCCAAACCCAAGGCCAACATCATCCTAAATGGAGAAAAATTGGAAACATTCCCTCTAAAAATGGGAACTAGACAGGGATGCCCTCTTTCACCACTGCTATTCAACATAGACAAACGAAAGAAAATTAAAGGAATTCGAATAGGAAAAGAAGAACTCAAACTATCATTATTTGCCAATGACATGATTCTATACTTAGAGAATCCAAAAAATTCCACCAGAAAACTTCTAGAATTAATAAATGAATTCAGCAAAGTAGCGGGATATAAAATCAGCACCCATAAATCAATTGCATTTTTATACATCAATGATAAACCCTCTGAAAGAGAAATTAGGCAAACACCCATTCACAATAGCCTTAAAAAAATAAAATAAAATACTTGGGAATCAATTTAACAAAAGAGGTGAAAGACCTCTACAATGAAAACTACAGGACACTAAAGAAAGAAATTGTACAAGTCCTTAGAAGATGGAAAATTCTCCCATGCTCTTGGATAGGCAGAATCAATATTGTCAAAATGGCCATACTACCCAAAGCACTATATAGATCCAATAAAATCCCAATTAAAATCCCAACATGTATTTATAGAAATAAAAAAGGCAATCACAGCCGGGCGTGGTGGCTCACGCTTGTAATCCCAGCACTTAGGGAGGCTGAGACAGGAGAATCGCGAGTTCAAAGCCAGCCTCAGCAACGGCGAGGTGCTAAGCAACTCAGTGAGACCCTGTCTCTACATAAAACACAAAATGGGGCTGGAGATGTGGCTCAGTGGTTGAGTGCCCCTGAGTTCAATCCCTGGTACCCAAAAAAAAAAAAAAAAAAAAAAAAGGCAATCACGAAATTCGTTTGGAAGAA
>CM053400.1:104796766-104814631 GCA_028644305.1 Xerus rutilus
GCCAAAGCAATCCTTAGCAAGAAGAGTGAAGCAGGAGGCATCACAATACCAGACCTTAAATTATACTACAAAGCTAAAGTCACAAAAATGGCATAGTACTGGCACCAAAATAGACATATAGACCAATGGTACAGAATAGAAGACACAGAGACAAACCCACTTAAATACAGTTATCTTATACTAGACAAAGGTGCCAAACACGTACATTGGAGGAAAGATAGCCTCTTCAACAAATGGTGCTGAGAAAACTGGAAATCCATATGCAGCAAGATGAAACTAAACTCCTATCTCTCACTATGCACAAAATTCAACTCAAAGTGGATCAAGGACCTGGGAATTAGAGCAGAGACCCTACACCTAATAGAGGAAAAAATAGACCCAAATCTTCATCATGTCATATTAGGACCATACTTCCTTAACAAGACTCCTATAATGCAAGAAATATCAAGAATCAATAAATGGAATGGATTCAAACTAAAAAGTTTTTTTCAGCAAAAGAAATAATCAATGAAGTGAACAAAGAACCTATATTCTGGGGACAAATTTTTGCCACATACACATCAGATAGAGGACTAATCTCCAGGATATATAAAGAACTCAAATGATTTAACACCAAAAAAAACCATATAACCCAATCAATAAATGGACTACGGAGATGAACAGACACTTCTCAGAAGAAGATATATAATCAATCAACAGACATATGAAGAAATGTTCAACATCTCTAGCAATTAGAGAAATGCAAATCAAAACTACTCTAAGATTTCAGCTCATGCCAGTCAGAATGGCAATGATCAAGAATACAAACAATAAGTGTTGGTGAGGTTGTGGGGGGAAAAGCATGCTCGTACATTGCTGATGGGACTGCAAATTGGTACAACCAATCTGGAAAGCAGTATGGAGATTCCTTAGAAAACTTGGAATGGAACCACCATTTGACCCAGCTATCCCACTCCTCGGTCTATACACAAAGGACTTAAAAACAGCATACTACAGTGACGCTGCCACTTCAATGTTTATAGCAGCTCAATTCATAATAGCTAAACTGTGGAACCAACCTAGATGCCCTTCGATAGATGAATGGATAAAGAAACTGTGGTATATATACACAATGAAATATTACTCAGCAATAAAAGAGAATAAAATTATGGCATTTGCAGGCAAATGGATGAAGTTGGAGAATATCATGCTAAGTGAAGTAAGCCAATCCCAAAAAACCAAAGGCCAAATGTTCTCTCTGATAAGTGAATGCTGATCCATAATGGTGGAGGGGGCATGGGAACAATGGAAGAACTCTGTTCACAGGGATGTAAGCAGGGAGGGGGCATGGGGACAGTAAAGATGGTGGAATAAGATGGACATCATAGCCCTAGCTTCATGTATGACTGCATATATGATGTGATTCTACATCACATACAACCAGAGAAATGAAAATTTGTGCTCCATCTGTGTACAATGGATCAAAATGCATTCTGCTGTCATGTATACCTAAGTAGAATAAACAAATAAAAATAAATTTTAAAAAGAAGTATTCATTGAATGAATAAATAAATAACAGGAAGTAAGTTCAGAGGATGGAGAAGAGGAAAGAATTTAAAGTCTAGAGAAAGAATCAGGGTACAGAATGGATAAATTAACATTGTTAGAATCTAACCAATGAACCAGTGATGGTGAATGCTAGGAATATCAGAAGTAATATCCATACAAAAGAGACACATCTTCAAAAGAGTCACACCAGAAGGACAAACCCCAAAATCTTTCATCACAATAGCTTGACCTGCTGGGGGAAATTCAAATTGAAATCATTCACTCCCTCTTCCTTGCATTCCTCCTATACCCACAGGTGTTTCTTCCCTTAACCCCTGTCTAACTACCTTTAATTCCTGTTCACAGATCAATAAAGCCATTATTAGTCCTCTGTGTACCTTCTTCCTTAGATTTCCACTGTGCTGAGCCAATACCCAAACCAAAAGATTCCCCATACTCATCATGAGTTCCTAGCGACTACACTCAACATATAAAGCCTGTGATAGAAAATCACAGAATGATAATAACACACCACAAATCTATTCCATTTCTCTTTGGCCTTTTGTTCCATTCAATGATACTTTTACTACCCCAAATATTCCAAACTTTCTCCATGCTTTACATTTCCCCAAATATACCACCTGTATTCATCAGCTTTTCTTCTCCCTGACAAAATACCTGAGAAAATCAACTTAGAAAAGGAATAATATATTTTGACTCACATTCAGAGGTTTCAGTCCACAGTCAGATTCCATTGTTTCTGGACCTAGGGTAAGACAGTACATCATGGCAGAAGCACATGGCAGAGCAAAGCACTCACATCATGGTGGCTAGAAACAGAAAGAGAAGAAGGAGCTAAGGACAGATCCAAACCAGAACGCCATTCTATCACCTCTGCCATGGTTCTGAGCCCCATGACACCACTCTATCACCTATGCAGTGGTTTTTAGCCCCCTGATTGTTCATTAGAATCACCTGGGGGGCTTTTGAAACCACAAGTGGCACAGTCCGATCTCCAGAGATACTGATTTAATTGATCCAGCCTGGGACTCAGGCAACAGTATTTTCTAACTGCCAAGATGATTCTAGGAGAAATATTCATTTTTCTATGCATATTATATGGCAGAAGGGTGTGGCACTGGAAAGCTGGAAGAGCAGGGATGGAGATTGAGAGAAAGAGAAGTCAGGGACAAAATATAATCCCCAAGGGCCCATCCCCAGTAGCCTACCTCCTCCAGCTGCGCTCACCCAGTAATCCACTTGAATTATTAATCCATCAAATGGATTAAATCAAATGGATGCATCCATTTATTAGGTTACAGCCCTCATAATCTAATCATTCCACCTCTGAACATTTGTACATTATCATGTTTCCAATACATGAGCTTTTGGGGGAAAAAAGCTTACATTTAAACAATAACATAAGGCATTGCTCATCTGTCTATTTCCCTCAGAGCCAGCAGATAAGAAAGGAAGAAAAAATCCAAGTTTGGTGACTACTGAGGAAAGGGTGTCAAGGACACAAGGGTGGGAGCATTGTGAGATGGAAAGTAGAAGGTAATGAGTTAAGAAATTCTAGAGGGGCATCTCAAGTGTAGAGCACGTTCCTAACACACACCAGGTCCTGAGTTTGATCCCCAGAATCACAAGGAAGAGGGGGAGAAAGGAAGGATTCCCCTGGCATACTTTTTTAAGTCACAAACTGGCAGCTGGAGACCAGGGTCCTGTCTACTGATGTCTGGCTCCAATAGTACTTGTTCTTTAATTACTAACATTTAAAAATGAGACAATTGACCATACTAAATATCTGTAAATAAAGGAGCAATTGGACAACAAATTGTAATTCTTAGACTTCCATGAAGCTAGAGAAATGCTTTCTGCCTTTTTTCAACTTTTTGTATAGATTTGAAGGAGGGAAAGAGTTGGATTTAATGAATGTTGGCATTTCCAAAATAGAATTCATATTTCAGAAATAGAATTCACAGGAATTGGGGACTTGAGTGCATATGCGAGATGAGAAATAGGGACTATGATAAGTCAAATGTGTCTTAGTGGTTGACTGGAATTCAAAAATGAAGAGAAAGAATGTTGGAAAATCAGATAATTAATTCAGTCTCAAATCGATTAAACTGCCTGAGGGCCATTCTGAAGGCTGTTCAGTGCAAGTGAGATATTTTGGACTGGAACAAAGGAGACCAATTGGAGCCAGAAATATAAATTTGGGAGCCATATGCATTTGAGTGGCAGCCAAAGCCATGAGATTAGTGAAATCACCCAGAAAGTTTGTTTATAATGAGAAGAGGGGGCTTGTTGCAAACCCTAGGTAACATCATTGAGCAGAAAAATCCAAGAGATGAAAAAATAGAATTTACAGAGGAGGGAGAACCAACAGATTCTAGATTCATAACATTTTTTTAAAAAATAAGTTTTTGGGGGGCTGGGGTTGTGGCTCAATGGTAGAGTACTTGCCTAGCATGTGTGAGGCACTGGGTTTGATTCTCAGTACTACATATCAATAAATAAAATAAAGGTCCATTGACAACTAAAAAATATTTTTTAAAAATAGGTTTGTGAAAGTGCAACTGATAACATTCTACAGAAAATTTAAGACAATATTTTGGCAAGTGGGAGGTCATGTACAGTGACCACAGATGAGCAATTTTAGCTTTGAATCTTATGGTACAAGACTGCACCACTATTTACCCTTCCTGTTTCAGTCATCTGCCATCCTCTGGTCACCAACCCTCACTTCTTAAAAAGTAAGTGTCCTGCCGACACATTCTTTGAGATCACTCCTTTATAATTCTAACCATCTAGATGATCCTTCCATTAGCCCAGATTTTCATATTCTTGACCTCCCCTCCAGTTATCTCTCCCTCCATTCCTTTCACTCCTTTAGTCTTTCAGCCTTTCACTTGTACAGTCGTACCCTTATACCAGTGTCTACAACTCTTAATCTTAATTTCAAGCTTCCCATATCCCATCCTTCATCTTTTATTTTACTTCCTCTTATATGTCAACTCCAAAAATCCTTTAGCCTTCACCCCCAACCTACAGTCCATTTTTCCATTGCTCTTTTCTTTCCTCCTTTTTTTTTCCCTCTAGTGCTGGGGATGGAAGAAGCCAGGGTCTCCCACATGCTAAGCAAGCCCTCTACCACTGAGATACACCCTCAGCCCCTACAGTCCATTTTCAATCCAATCACTTTCTACTGTCCCTCATGCCCCTCATGTCATCACTTTCTTCCTAAATGTTGTTCTTTATTCAACTCCTTCAACACTTCCATATCTGAATACCTCTCACATATTTTAAGTGGCCCAAATCTGACTTCCTAATCATCCCAACCTTTTTTCCCCACAATGTTTCCCAGTTTAGTGAATTGAAACTCTAGTTACATAGGCCAAAAAAAAGTTTGAGTCTTCCTTTTTCTCAAACCTCCCGAAACCCAATCTGCCATCATATTGTATTGATTCTCCCTTTAAAATAGATCTATAATCAGCTACTTCACTGCTGTTACCCTGGTCCAGATCACAGTTATCTCATATAATTTACCACAATAGCCTCCTTACTGGGTTGCCCTACTTTATCTTGCTCTTTTCAATCTATTTTCAACACAGAGTGATTCTTTTAAAACTTCAGTCAGAACATATCACTCCTCTGTTCAAACCCTCCAATGGCTTTTCATCTCACTTCCAGTAGAAATAAGGATCATTAAAATGGCCTACAAGGCCTTACATGATTTGACCTTACCCATCAGGATTACTTCTGTGACCTCATTTCTCCAGACACTTTCAGCTCCAGTCTCACTTGGCCTTTGAACAGGCTGAACACACTCCTACCTCAGGGCCTTTACACTCACTATTTACACTCCCTGGAATGCTTATTCTTCCAGATGAATGCTTATTTATCTTTTTTAGGTCCAGACAAAAGAAAATGATTAAAGCTGGAGATGTACACTTGGGAACTATTTTCATTTGATTGGCAGCTAAAGTCATGATATTGATGAGATTACACAAGGAGCATTTGTTTAGTGAAAAGATAAGATTATTATAATGGGGTATGGTGGCACACACCTGTAATACCAGAGGCAGGGAGGCTAAAGCAAGAGGATCATGAGTTCAAAGCCAGCCTCAGCAAAAGCAAGGCGCTAAGCAACTCAGTGAGAACTTGTCTCTACATAAAACACAAAATAGGGCTGGGAATGTGACTCAGTGGTCAAGTGTCCCTGAGTTCAATCCCCAGTGCCCAGAAAGAAAAAAAAAAGATCATTATATACAGAGCCCTGGGTAACACAACTGGGGAAGGAACCCCAGCAGAATAAAAAAGAAAAGAATTAGCAGCAAGATGGAGAGCCAGGAAATCCTAATATCAGAAAATCCTAATATCAGAAAAGGAGGAGTCCCAAGAAATAGATTGTAAGTAAATTCTGCAAAACACTTAAGTAATATATGAGTTTGGTGAGGAGGAAGTCATCAGGAACCTTTCATTGACTGGTGGGATTGAAGCTAGAAAGCAATGACTTGAGAAAGTACTGGAAAAAATGGAAGTAGTGGTTGAAACTGGAGATGATTTTTGAGAAGCTTAGTTCAGCAGAGATAGAGAAAAAATAGATGTTAGCAGGGGCTTTTTGTACTCTTGGTATTTCTTTTTGTATTTTAGGGTAAAAATTGTGTTTGTAGACTGAGAGATAGAAGGCACAAGAGGGAGAAGTCAGAGATTCCGGAGAGGAAAGGAATAACTGATGTACAAAAATAATTCAATAAAATATTCAACAAGTATTTATGGTGTGCCTACTACCAAGTGATGGGGTACAATAATGAATGAAATGAGCATCAAATAGCTTATAGCATCATGGACGTGAGTGATGTTCAGACCACAACTATAAGTTCTGGTTTTAAATCAAAGGAAAATTTTAAGAAAAAAGGAAAGGACAGATTATAGGACATTGAGGAAGTTTATGTATGATGGCTTCAATTTTCTCAGCAAAGCAAGGGACTGCAATCTGTTGAGAGTGAAGTGCCTGTGGGAAGCAGGCTTAAGGGAGGTAGTACAGATTAATTTTTTTTTTTTTTTTGGTACCAGGGATTGAACTCAGGGGCACTCGACCACTGAGACACATCCTCAGCCCTATTTTGTGTTTTATGTAGGGACAGGGTCTCATTGAGTTGCTTAGTGCCTCACTGTTGCTGAGGCTGGCTTTGAACTCACAATTCTCCTGTCTCAGCCTCCCTAAGTGCTGGGATTACAAGCGTGAGCCACCACACCCGGCTCAGATTAAATATTTGCAATAATAATTAAAGAGAATGGGAAAGGAAACCAATAAGACCAAAATAAGAAGAACTAGGAAGCATTTCTGAGGGCCTAAATATATTAAAGTACTACTAATTTGAAGAAGCTTCATTGTCCACATTTCTGTAGTTTTTATCCATTAACACTTAGCATTCAAATGCAGGATGATTTGTATCACCCTCAGATAATTGATGTTTTGTAGAACAGGCAAAGGGAAGACAGTACTGTCATCCAGAAAAAAATCCAAGTGGTTGGCTTGGGTTTGTCTATTTCCTTTTTTTCTTTTGCCTATCTCTAACACAGAGATAGTAAAAGCTAAACATTTAATTCCTTGCTCCTCTGCAGCTAGGGGAAGCCATATGACACACTTCTGGTGAATGAGACATAAGCATTGGTCTGAAAATGCTGTCTCTTCTGCTTCCTTCTTCCATTTTCCTAGAACACAGTCATAAGGTCTAGGTTAGCGGCAGCCACTTGGCAATCCTGAGTCAACAAATAAGATAAAATAAACACAATAAGGATGAAAAATAGACACGTGGACAGGATTTATCTCAGTTTGTAATATGCCTTGGATCTTACTCACACATGCTCAGGAAGGGGAGTCCCCAAATCCAGACTGTTAGGTCAGGTCAGGGTCCAAAATGTCCAATTAGGGGGACCGGTCAGCAGCTGCAAAGCAGAGCTGCAAGCCAGATGCTGACGTCGCCAGTAGACACGCCTCCTGTCAATCAGTGGGTTTTCCTGACCTATCCAGGAAGGACTCTGGCCTTCTCTTCCTGCCCCCCAAGCCCTCCCCTTCCTGACCGGGCTTTCTTGAAATTCTCTGTGCACCGAAGCCCCAGTGCCATTCCTCTTGGACACACTCTGATGGACGAGAGGATTCGTCCCGAGAGCGTGTATTCCAATAAAGCCTTGCCGAGTGGCTTTAATTCATCTCCTCCTGGTCATCTAGTCTTTACATAATGGTGTGCAAACCCGGGAGGGTTTTGAATCTCCCCTGTACTGGGGTTGAGGCAAGTCCTCCGGACCGGGAGAACTCTTGAGCCGCTCTCTGTCTTCCTCACCTGGACCAACAAGAGTGAGGTAGGCCCCCCTTCCTCTGGCTCCTCAGCTTGCCCCTCCCCCACCATCCGCTCCAGAGGCCCATCCAATAAGTCGCACGTGTGCGTGGGCTCTCTGTCCGCTCGAGGCCACATGGATTTGGGAAGACGTTCCCAATCCCCGTGTTAGCCACTCGCCGCCAATCAGGCCCTGGAAAGTTCGAGGGACACCTCAATTTTCCACCTGGCCCCCATTCTCCCGTGGGCGCAGACATTTTGAGGGACGCCTTTTTATGTTCCTGACCACTCCCCAGGACCACTGAGAAGTCACAAGGAACTCCAACCCTTCTCTAGACCTCAAAACTCCACTGTACTATGGCTTAGATAACGGATCAAAATGGCCTCCAGGGGGAACTTTTGATTTTCAAATCCTCACTGATGTGGCTAATTTTTGTCACCGGATGGGGAAATGGACAAAAATTCCTTTCATCGAGGCTTTGTTGGAAAATGCGCTTTCTCCCCTCCCTTCTTTCCCATCTGTTCTGTCCTCTCACGTTCTTCTCGCTAAAAGCCCCCTTTCCCATTTACTTTTCTGTACCTCCTTCCTCATTCTCTGATCCTGCTCCCTACTGAGACCCCCCCTTCCCTCTCCAAAGCCGCAGTAGTTCCCCAGCAGTTTCCCACCAGAGAAAACAAAGCCAGCCTCAGTCCCACTGCCAGAAGGCAGGAACAAGGCGTTGAGTGGAGCCCACCTGCCCCACCTCCCTGCATTTCTTGCTGCGTCAGCGCGCTGGTCAGACGGGCAGCTTCGCATCTGAGTTGCCTGCCATGTGGCGGCCCCTCCCCCCAGCCTTATCACTTGGCGTCTGTGGCCGTCCTTTTCTCTTTCTAGGACTCTTCACTCTTACATTTTTAAACTTAAAACTTTCATTCTGCGCACTAAAGTTAAAACTTCTGATCAGATGTATTTTATCCAACTATAAGTTTTTTTTACACTCTACTGAGACAAATTATACCTACCTCAGAAGCAATTAAAGTTTCTAAATTTAGTATTTATTGAAAGAAAAGAAAATATTTCTGATCAAAAGGTTTACAACTGTGATTAAATGAAAAGTTAACATCTAAATTATTCTTTCAAAACTAAACTTAATGTAATAACATCAATGTAATTCTGGTTCTATATTACATGTGTTCATATCTTCCAGGTATACAAGTCTTTAAAATAGAAGGTTTAAAAGAATGTTTTATCAGGCTGATGTTCTCCAAACTGAACTTGTATGGTATCCATTCATATCATTTAATGTTTCATAACTGAACCTATCATCAATAAGATAAGACTTTAAGTTATTTTTACATCAGAGTGATCTTTTAAATAAATGAGGACCTAATCTATTTAATATTCTGCTAAGATTTTGCAAGGAGCCCTGTCTTACCTGAGATAGTTCTGTCTCCCAGCTTACTACAATGGCTTCAGAATAGATGAGACTTCAGTTCATTTAAAGATATGTTCAAAGGATTGATTTTGTTGTAAAGATTATTAGGACCTCAAACAGGGATATAATATGTAACTCAGCCAAAATTTGACAAAGCTATTACACAAACTAAATATGTTTTGCTGTTGTTGATTTTATTTTGTATTTTCCTGAAACTCTAACTATTGCCTGTTAATGTTTTACAGAGGTACTACTTCAACAACAACCAACCCAGGTTATTTTAAGATAAATTAGCCACCACCTATAGGATAGACCTTACAGTTAAAGCCCAGTACCCTTACTTTGTAACTGGTGAGATTGGCTTGCTGAGTGTTTAAGAGCAAAACTTAAAAACTAAATTAAATTAAAGAGCCAAAAAAAAAAAAAAAACAGTATTTGGCTTTTGCCCTTTGAGTCAACCTGAATCCAAGGAATGAGGAAACTTCTCTGAAGCACTCTACATCTCTGGGCCACAGGACCTCCTGATCAGGGAGATTTCTGAGACCATTAGAGAATTAAAGAGCCAATCAAATGCCATGCGATGAACAGGAAGGTCACCTAAAAAGGGAACTGTCCCTCAGGCTTCCCAGGGAAGCCACATGGGCGCCAGACCTCGACCTATCCTAATGCAGATGGCACTAGCAGAGCTAGCAAGCTGCTCTCAAGTTCCTCAAGGATGCCTCCCAGGAGAACAAAAGATGACTCTTAACAATAGGTAAGAACAAAAGTCAATTTCACTTGCTTCATCTTAAACACCTAGCAAAACCAAGAACACTAGTCATTCCTGGGCATTTAAAATAATTTAATGATAGACACCTGTGACATTAAAAACCAAATACTATGTTTACATGCCTTGTCCTCTCCAGCCTTGTTATAGGGACTTAACTGTACAATGAGACTGAATTACCATGACTTGTTACCACCTCCCTCTCTAAGGCAAAAAGGCCCATCTTTCTATTGGTAATAGTAGGGCTCTCCTTGGCCCCCATTCACTGCCTCTGGGCTAGGGCAGGAGGACTTAATTATGCAGTAATCACTACTTAAAAATTTGAACAAATTTCATTACAGAATAGACAGACTAGCCTTGGACTGGTCCATCGTGCTGGACTTCCACCAAACTCAAAATTTTTTGGCAGTCCCCCCTTCTTTTTCTGCTAATCAGTAATCTCTCCCAAGCCTCTGTTCCTACCCACAGGTGATGTTTCTACATTCAAGCAACATGACTGACAACCAGAGGCTCCCACACCCCTGCATCTGCCTCCCTGCCTGACTGACACCCGAGCCATCTCCCCCTCTCGACGCCCCTAATCCCACACAAAGTAACTAGACCAAATCTGCTGTCCTATATCATCAAAAAGGCTGGGATGTTAGGTCAGGTCAGGGTCCAAAATGTCCAATTAGGGGGACCGGTCAGCAGCTGCAAAGCAGAGCTGCAAGCCAGATGCTGACGTCGCCAGTAGATACGCCTCCTGTCAATCAGCAGGTTTTCCTGACCTATCCAGGAAGGACTCTGGCCTTCTCTTCCTGCCCCCCAAGCCCTCCCCTTCCTGACCGGGCTTTCTTGAAATTCTCTGTGCACCGAAGCCCCAGTGCCATTCCTCTTGGACACACTCTGATGGATGAGAGGATTCGTCCCGAGAGCGTGTATTCCAATAAAGCCTTGCCGAGTGGCTTTAATTCATCTCCTCCTGGTTGTCTAGTTTTTACACAGACTACCAGGGATTCTCACAGGGAAAAGAAGAAAACACTTATGAAACAAGAGTACACATTGAAATTCAAAGCATACAAGGAAACAAGTCATTCTGAGTAAAAGCATATTTTTAAAAGGAAAATTAAAGCCCTGAAGCACTTAAAATAACAGGTTGACAATATGAACTAGAATATACAATATTTTGGTTAAAATTATTAAAAACATAAAGTCAAATAAAAATCAAGATTTAATAAAATTTAAGTTCCAGAGATTGAGCCCATAATCACTGAAATGAGAAATTCAGTGGCTCTTTAACCCTAATAAAGAAATCCTTTCATGTAATAAAACATAGATGAACTTTGAGGACATTATGCTGAGTGGAATCATCTGGTCACAGATGATATACATATTCTAGATATCTAACATAACTGGAATGAGACAAACACAGCATGATTCCCATTATGTTAGATATCTAGAACAGTCAAAATCGCAGAAGGTAAAGTGGTAGCTGCAGGGCCTGGGGAAGGCGGAAACTAGGAAGAAAAAAATAGAGGGGAAGAGCAACCAAGGAAATATCTACAGAATTTTAAAGCTGATTGCACATGGTAACAGGAAAATTATTCAGAGATGATTTCAGAGCTTCATGCTTGATGATTGTGATACAAAAATAAAGGATTGGTAGTGTGACTTGGAAGTTAGTTTGGGAGAACTTGTGAGTTTGGTTGTAAGTTGAGAATGAGATGAAAACAGAACACTAATTGGAAAATACGGGCAGAAGCATAATTTAGTCTTCTTGTTAATATTCAAATAAGCCAGGAGTGGTGGTGCACGCCTGTAATCCCACCACTTTGGGAGGCTGAGACAGGAGAATCATGAGTTCAAAGCCAGCCTCAGCAATGGCAAGGCACTAAACAACTCAGTGAGACTGAGTTGTCTCTACATAAAACACAAAATAGGGCTAGGGATGTGGCTCAGTGGTCAAGTGCCCCTGAGTTCATTCCCCAGTACCAAAAAAAAAAAAATTCAAACAAATCTGACACATTCAACAGAATTCTACAGAGTTTCCAGTCTCTGTTGTCATCTCACATTCTACAGGTACATTCTCTCCATGCTGCTTCATCATAAGCATGGACCCTGTCCCTCAAAAGACCTCCAACACAAGTCTGCCTATTCCACTTCCACTTAAAGATTTCAGGATAAGAACAGCATAGAATTAAAAAAAAAAAAAAAACATAATAAATCTGAGTTCTTTAAATCACTCTCCTCAAAGTCCCTTGGCCATCTCTGCACAGGGACTTTTTCATTGGGTATCACTTGCCCCAGCTCACGGCCTGCACCCTTCCTGGAGCCTGCTCTTATACATACTCTTGAGTGTCTTTGCATCTACATACCTACATAGTAGAAATAATGTACACCTATACCCATCTTTTCCTAACTCCATTACGTGGTACAAATGCTACCAGAGAAATGGGCAAATGCTACAAATTAGTTTAAGTTTTTTTTGGGTTTTTTAGTCTTGTTTTATTGGAATAAACCATCCATCAGCATAACACTCCTCCATTCCCCAAGGGAAAATGAACACACACCTGTTACTTTATTATAGAGACCAATTTAAACTCTTCCTACTAAAGCAATAGATCCCTTTTCAGAACAGACTGAGGCCTAGAGCTGAACAAAAGGGGCCTATTAAAGAGCTTCTAAACCCAAGTGCCTTCTGTTTCTTAGACGAATTCTACCGACATTTCTAAAATTAGTAAGTGCTCTCATGGTTTTCTAAATAATCTATTGATGAATCTGACTCATTCACTGTTTTCTTCCATAGTGAACACTGAGCACAATATTCAGTATAGAGAGAGTCATTTGAAGTCAGAGTGAAAGAAGAGGTCAAGAGAGTGTGTTAAGACTTCAGAAAAAAGAGAGTCTCCCTCACAGAAGGGATTTAGGAGGATTTGTGTTGTTGAAAAACTCCTGAAAGCAAAGCTAATGGAAACTCTTTTCTCTGTATGATGATAATAAAGGTGAAGCAATCGCCCCCTTCCATCATTTATGAGTCATTTCCTTTTTAATCCTTCCTGTTTGTCCTTGGTATTTCCACCAGTAATCGTTGAGTCTACCTTTCACCCTTACCTCCCCTCCCAAGTGGTATCATACCCTGGTATTGGAAGAATAGACTGAGGGCTCCAAAGCCTTTGATGCTGAAATCTGTTAGGAAGCCAGAAATGACTTGTAAATTTGCAAACTTTCCAGTTACTCTGAGCCTGTCTGATTAAATGTGCAGATAGAAGTTCCACACCAGCCCTGGTGTGAATGCGTGCGTTCACCTCTCTCCCTCTCTCTCTCTCTCTCTCTCTCTCTCTCTCTCTCTTTTCTTGATTTTCTCTACACACCCCCAGCCCACTTTCTTCCTTTGTCTTAAGCATTCTTTCAGGATTTCAGAGGCATTTTGTTTGAGAGTGCTATCACACAGAAAGGAAGTAGGGCTGAACACAAGGTCGAAACTCATAACTGAACTTTTGTGAGTCCACCAGAGGCAAGAGAAAGACAGAGAAGAGAAAGAATCAAAACAGAGTTCCTTTGAAAGGGACCCATGAAAATAAAACTTCTTAGCCGGTTTACTGTCACCCAAGTAACATCAGAGTATCCACCGCAGAGAACAATCAGAGCTAGTCTTTGTGTGCCTACTTTCCTCTGGCATGTTCAAATAACTGGAGAGAGGATGAACTTAGTCCTGGGACATCCCTGAGAGTGAATCCTGAGCCCTCCTCACTGGCCAGCTGACCTCATGTGAGTTGCTCAGCCTCCCCTGGAAGTCCACATTGGTACAGCTCAACTGTCAATGGCCAGGATCCTTTATAGTCAGCACCTATCTTCCTGATTGGCCAGTGGCTATGCCATACTAGTTGCTGCATATTTTTAACTAACTCTAAATAAATTAGTGTATTTGAAGAATCTAACACAGAGCCTGCCTGACACACAGTAGTAGTTGTTCAATAAATTTTAGTTCTACCACTGTTTTTTCCAGCCACCTACCCTAAACCTCACATCAATGAAGTTCTGTTGGGGGGTCATTTTCAAAAACTATTATTATTATGTTCCACAGTTTACGTAAAGGAAAACTTAGACACAGAGGTGAATGGACTAAGAATGCCATAGTGAGTCAGAGGCACCAGCACTGTACAAGACTCCTCATGCCAACTCAGAGCATCAACCAAAGACACCAAGCTTCCCCGATAATTCACAGTTGTAAAAAGGGTACAAACTGGGGCTGAGGTTGTGGCTCAGTGGTAGAGCGCTTGCCTAGCACATGTGATGTGCTGAGTTGGATCCTCAGCACCACAAAAATAAATAAATAAAATAAAGGTATTGTATCCATCTACAACTAAAAAAATGTATTTTAAGAAAATCAGAAAGATCTGGGTTCATATTTCTGTTCCTGCCACTTCCTATACATGTGATCTTGAACAAGGCACTTAACCTTTCTAAACCTCAGTTTCTCACATGTAAAAGGTGACTAATATACCTAAATGACTAAGTAGTGTAATGCATAAAAGAAGTTTTAAATGGAATTGTTTCTTGTTTTGTTTGAGCCGAGACTCCAAAAACCAAGAACAAAACATTAGGTGCTAAGTTTCCTCACCCTACAAAGCTTGCCCACTCATTCAGCCCTCTCATTCAAGAATTCACAAAAGATAAAGCCAAAAGTTGGTGTTGTGGCCCTTAGCACATCACCTACATAGAGAGCTAACATTGAAGAGAAGGGGAGAAAGAGGATTTATTTGGAAGGAGTTGTTGGAATTACATGTTCTATTCTTTCCCCCCCTAAGGAAGAGGAGGGACTCTAACCTCACCTCAAGCCAGTTAGGGCAGGCTTTAATAGGACAATAAATAAAAAATTATTCAGGTGACACATGTCCTCTAAAATTGGGGTGTTATAGTTTCAATCTTTAATATTCCTTGAGAAGCTCATGTGTTAAACAATGCAAGAATGTTCAGAGGTGAAATGATTAGATTATGAAGGTTATAACCTCATCAGTGCATTAGTTCATTTTAAGGATGAATAATTTGAATGGACTACTGGGTGCTGATTATAGGCAGGTGGTGTAATTGGAGGAAGTAGGTCACTGGAGTCATGACCTGGACTATATCTGTTCATGGCCTTTTCCTTCTCTCTCTCACTCTGCTTCCTTGGCAGCCATAAGCTAAGAAACTTTCCTCCACCACACTCTTCCACTATGAGCTTCTGCCTCATCTCAGGCCTAGATCAATATAGACAGCCAAGTATGGAACTCTGAAACTGTGAGCCCCATTTCCTCCTCCTCTTGTCAGTCTTTTGGTTACAGTGACAAAAAGATGACTAACACATTGGAGTACAGAGTTTGAAGAGAAGCTGGAGACAAATGTGCCTGAGGTCACAAAGCAGAGAAAGAGGAAGATCATCTGATGGTGATAGAGGCATACAAGTGTGTTTCCCCAGACCAGACATAAGTTTTCCAGGATGGAGTAGGCCTGAAGCCAGTTTGAAAGCTCACCACTCCATTGAGGTCCTTATAACCAACTAGAGGAAGCTCAGTTCAGACAGAACTTCAAACCAGCCAGTTAGATAAGAAGTATCACCTAAACTGGGCATGGTGGTACATGCCTATAATCCCAGTGACTCAAGGAAGAGAGGTGGGCTGAGACAGGAGGATTGCAAATTCAAAGCCAGCCTCAGCAATTTAGTGAGGTCCAAAGCAACTCAGCAACACCTTGTGTCCAAATAAAATATAAAAAATGGCCAGACACAGTGGCACACACCTGTAATCTCAGCACTTTGGGAGGCTAAGACAAGAGAATCATGAGTTCAAAGCCAGCCCCAGCAACTGCCAGCTGCTAAGCAACTCAGTGAGACCCTGTCTCTAAATAAAATGCAAAATAGAGCTGGGGATGTGGCTCAGTGGTTGAGTACCCCTTAGTTCAATCCCCAGTACAAAAAAATTATATTTATATATAGGTGTGTGTGTGTGTGTATATATATATATATATATATATATATATATATGGGCTGGGGATGTGGCTCAGTGGTTAGGCACTTCTGGGTTTGATCCCTGGTACAAAAAAGAAAAAGGAGAAGAAAAAAAAGAGGGAAGAGGAAGAGGAGGAAAAGGAGAAGAAGAAATCACCTACATCATACAAATTAGTTAAAGCTGCCAGCAAAGGAATCTATGAAGAACCTAAAATATACCCCATGGGAGAAATAGGCTGCAATTGTAAATCTGCTCCATTCCAGGTCACATAATAACATGTGCCCCAACCTCCATTCTACATCCTATGGCAGTCCAGTGCTCTCTTTCAAAGAAAAGTTTTCATGGTCACCTCTGGCTCCAAACTCTGACTTCGAATTAATGTGCTCAGTTTATGGATCATTTGGCCAGCCAAATGTATTTTCCTATTTCTTACCACCTTAAACCTAGGCAAGGCCCAGCATTCTTTCTACAATTTTCACCTTTTACATAAAAGGTATAAAATCCTTATTTACATAAAGCCATTGCATGGATAGAATTTCTAATTATATCAAAGATTTTTGGAAGAGAGGTTGGTTTATACTGAAGCAATACAAAAAGGCAGCTATTGTGTTTATCTTCCCAGCAAGCATTTTCACTCCATTCTTCTTGTAATAGACTCTTTCCTGCTAGGCAAAAATAGAGGTACATGACCTATATAAGACAATCATAGTGCCCTATTTCCCTGACACTATGATTAGTCTAAGGGATGGACATGTAATCCAAGCAGGACCAATAAGAACAGGTCCCTGGAACTGTTAAATGGACACTGGACCCAAAAAACTCTTCTATGATTTCTGAGATGAATGTGGCAGCAACCATGTTTCCTATGCATGGCAAAGTCCTATTCATAGCAGGAAAGAGCAAGGTCAACACTGGAAGAGAAACAGAGCCAAGCAGAGAGGAGAAAAACAGTAAAAGAAAAAAAAGGAGGGAGAACTCAGGGTCTGGGTACTGGGCATCGTGACTGTAGAACTATTGCAAGAGAGAATGTCTTGGGGCTTTCCAAGATCTCCTAAATACACATTGCCTAGGGTTTCCTGGGGAACCCCTTCACTGCCTGAAAAAAATACCTTATAAACTTACTCTGCTTTCCATTTCAAACTCCAGAGGGGATTCAAGATAGCCGATTAGAGAAAGACTGCATTTCTATTTGCTCTGTAGCTTGGGATTTAAGCAACAGGAGTACTGCTCCTCAGTGAGGTGAATGATAGAGGGATTTCACTAAAATTCAATACTGGACAGTCAGAGTGTCTTAGAGACTCAGAAATTTGGGGACATTAAACAAAGAGAAACGAGCACATTGGAGCTGAGCTGGTTGCAGCGGCGGCGGCAGTGGTAGCAGTGCTGGTTCACCACAGAGGGATGGGATAACGCAGAAAGAAACACAATGAACAGATTTGGTACAGAAAAACCTGAGGTCAGAAAAGCAGCTTGACCTTCACTGATCCAGACCATGTACTGTGAACTGGTGTTTGAAAAGGGCTGTTTTTCACACAATTCACAATTGCTAAAATGTGGAAGCAACCTAGATGCCCTTCAATAGATGAATTGACAAAGAAACCATGGTACATATACACAATGGAATATTACTCAGCAATAAAAGAGAATAAAATTATGGCATTTGCAGGTAAATGGATGGAATTGGAGAACAATCATGCTAAGTGAAGTAAACCAATCCCAAAAAACCAAACACTGAATGTTCTCTCTAATTAGTGGATGCTGATACATAATAGGGGGGTGGGGGTGGGGAGCAGAGGAGAAATGCAGGAACTTTGGTTGGAACGGGGGGGGGGGGGGGGGGGGGG
>CM053400.1:104814731-104838636 GCA_028644305.1 Xerus rutilus
TCAAATGGCCACAGACAGCAGAAGAGGCAGCCATCTTGAGGTGGCTACACTGCAGCTCCTGCTGCAGGAGCTGGGAGATCATAGTAAACATTGCCATACTCTGCCGCCAAGCACCTATCCTTCAGCCTAGGGTATATCTAGCAGAATATGAGTGAAACAAGCACAGAGAAGATTGTACCCATAGGGATTCAAATCAGAAAAGTGAAGGGGAATCCAACTTGATTTTCTTTTAAGTGTGACGGTGGGGAATGTAGCTCAGTTACAAATCCTCCCTGGTTAAAATCTTCAGTAGAGAAAGAAAGAGAAACACTCCACACAGAAGAAATAAAAACAAACCCCAGAACTCACAAATGAACAAATCTCATTTGAAAACTAGGTAAGCAAATGAGAAACAGGACCAAATTAAACATTATAAATAAATCAAAAATGGTAGGAATTAATAAACATCTCTGTAATAACATTGAGTGTAAATGATCTCAACTCTCCAATTAAAAGATATAACCTGGGGCTGGGATTGTGGCTATAGTGGTAGAGCGCTTGCTTCGCATGCGTGAGGCACTATGTTTGATCCTCAGCACAACATAAAAATAAATAAATAAAGATATTGTATCCATCTACAACTAAAAAAAAATAAAAATAAAAATAAAGATATAACCTGGCAGATTGGCAAAAACAGGACCCAACTATGTGTTGTTTGCAAGAGATGGACCTTACAGGCAAAGACAGTCACAAACTGTAAGTAAAAGCATGGAAACTGATATGCCATGTTAATAGAGCCTGAAAATAAGTGGGAGTAGCTACTTTCATATCTAACAAAGAACGTCACTTCATACTGGTAAAGGGGAAAATCCAACAAGAAGATATAACATTAATAAATATTTATGCCCCAAATGTGGGTGCAACTAATTACATAAAAGTGACACTACCCACATTTTGAAGCCTCAGACTAACCCCAGTATAATAATACTGGGTGATTTCAACAAACCTATCTCACCATTAGATAGGTCACCTGGACATAAACTCAGTAAAGACTTTTTGGACCTGAAAGATACTATAAGTCAAATGAACTTAACAGATATGTATAGAATATATTACCAACAACAGCTAAATACACTTTCCTTTCAGCAGCTCATGGAACCTTCTCCAAAATAGACCGTAATTTAGGCCATAAATCCACTCTGAGCAAATACAAAAAAAAAAATGGTATAATTTATTGCATCAGATCATAATGGAATAAAATTAGAAATAAACACAACAAAACCCTACAGACGCTATGTAAACACATAGAGATTGAATGATACATTTTTGAATAATGAATGGATGATAGAAGAAATCAAGGGAAAAATTTTAAAAATTCTTAAACTCAAATGAGAATAGTGATACAACATACCATAACCTTTGGGACACTATAAAAGCAATTCTAAAATGAAAATTTATAGCTATCGGTGCCTATATAAGAAAATCATAAAGACCTCAAATAAACAACCTAATAATATATCACAAAGCCATTGAAAAAGGAGATCAAATCAATTCCAAAACCAGTAGAAGGAAGGAAACAATTAAGATTGGAGCTGAAATCAATGAACTTGAGAATTTTTTAAAAATACAAAAGATCAATGAAACATTGAAAAGATAAAACTGATAAGCCTTTAGCAAACTAACCAAAAGTAAGAGAGAGAAGACTCAAATTAATAAAATTAGAGATGGAAAAGGAAGAATCAACACAGACATCACAGAAATCCAGCATATCATTAGCGTCTATTTTGAAAACTTCTACTCCAATATATCAGAAAACCTAGAAGAAATGATGTATTTCTAGACAAATACAATCTGCCAAAATTGAATCAAGAAGATTCAGAAAACCTAAATAGACCAATAACTTGTAATGAGATAGAAGCAGTAATAAAAAGCCTCCTGATAAGAAAGGGAAATAAAAAAGGGATAGAAAATAGGAAAGGAAAAATTCAAATTATCACTGTTTGCAGATGATATATTCCTATACCTAGATTAAAAATATATATCTCTGCCAGGCGCAGTGGCACACGCTTGTAATTCCAGCACTTTGGGAGGCTGAGACAGGAGAATCGCGAGTTCAAAGCCAGCCTCAGCAGGGACGAGGTGCTAAGCAGCTTGGTGAGACCTTGTCTCTACATATAACATAAAATAGGGCTGAGGATGTGGCTCAGTGGTTGAGTACTCCCAAGTTAAATCCTTAGTACCAAAAAAACAAACAAAAAAACAAAAAAACCCTCTACCAAAAGACTAATAAAGCTAATAAATTCAGCAAAGTAGCAGGTTACAAAATCAACATACAAAAATAAGTAGCTTTCCTATATACCAACAATGAATCTACTGAGAAAGAAACCAGAAAAACAATTTCATTCACAATAGCTTCAAAAAATAAAATAAATCAAGATGCCTATAAATAAATCTAACCAATAAAGAGAAAGACCTCTACAATGAAAACTAGAATTTGGAAGAAAGAAATTGAAGATTTCAGAAGATGGAAAGATCTCCCATGTTAATGGATAGGCAGAATTAATATTTTTAATTGGCCATGCTACCGAAAGCAATATGCAGGTTCAATTCAATCCCCATCAAAATATCAATAACATTCTTTACAAAACTAGGGGGGGAAATTACTATAATTAATTTGAGAGACTAAAAGATCCAGAATAGCCAAAGCAATTTTAAGCCAAAAGAGCAATGCTGAAGGTATTACAATGCCTGACTTCAAAATTATACTATAGAGTTATACTAACAAAATCTTCATGGTACTGGCATAAAAACAGACATATACACCAATGGTACAGAATAGAAGACACAGAGACAAACCTACACACATCTACAATCATCTGATCCTTGACAAAGGTGCCAAAAACACACACTGGAAAAAAGACTGCCTTTTTAACAAATGGTGCTGGAAAAACTGGTTATCCTATGTAGAAGAATGAAACTAGACCCTTATCTCTCACCCTGCACAAAAATCATCTCAAAATGGATCAAAGATCTAGGAATTAGATCATAAACTATGCAATTCATAGAAGAAAATGTAGGGTCAACACTCCAGCATCTAGGCACAGGCAACAACTTTCTCAATAGGACTCCTAAAGCTCAGGAAAAAATGTCAAGAGTTAATAAATCTGATAGAACCAAATTTAAAAACTTCTTTACAGCAAAGAAAACAATTACAAATGTGAAGAGAGAACCTACAGACTGGAATAAAATCTTTACTAGATACTCTTCTAACAGGATTAATATCTAGAATATATAAAGAACCCAAAAAAACTTAACACCAAAAAAATCAAATAACCCAATTAATAAGCAGGGAAATGAACTAAATAGACACTTCTCAAAATGAATATAAATGGCCAACAAATATATGAAAAAATGTTCGACATCATTAGCAATGATCAAAACTACACTGAGATGTCATCTCACACCATCAAGAATATAAATAATAAATGCTGGAGAGGATGAGGAGAAAAAGGAACACCTTACACTGTTGGTGAGATTCTGCGGGGGTTGGGGTCCATCCCGAACCAGTGGGTGGAAGGGGCACCCCCACATTCACCTACCAGTGGAAGCTGGGAAGAGTTGAAGCCAACTGGTTGCCCATTCCCAGCCCTCTGCTACCGCAGGACAATCAGACACACCAGGGAGTCAAGTCAAGGCAAGTACTCGTATATTTGTGGAACAAGCATTCAACTTATAGGGCCATTTGGCCAATCAGAGACAATGCACGTAGGCAACAGCTGTCCATGTGGCAAGTACATAAGCCCCCTGAATTCTGTCCACGAGCTGATCACATTCACGGAACCAACAGTAAACCAATCACATAGTTCCTCCTTCCTCTGTGCCCTTCCCATTTACACACAATGGCTAGTCGCCATCTTAAGGGCATAGCATGGAGCTAGCTCCCCACAGGATTCTAAATTAATATAGCCTCTATGGAAACCAGTATAGAGGTGCCTCAAAAGGCATATGATCCAGCTATTTCATGCCTCAGTATTTATCCTAAAGAATTAAAGTCATTATACTACAGCAGCACAATTCACAATAGCTGAACTGTGGAACTAGCCTAGGTGTCCATCAATGAACAGATAAAGAAAACGTGATATATATACACACAATGGAGTTTTACTCAGCCATGAAGAAAAATGAAATTGTGTCATCTGCAGGAAAATAGATACTATAGACCATTATGTTAAATGAAATAAGCCAAACCCAGAAAAAGAAGTGGGAGCAGGAAGTTTATGAAAATCAAAAGGAGATCAGTAGAGGAAAGGGACCAGAGAGTGAGAGGTAGGGAGGGATGGGAGGGGAGAAGTGCTGGGGAGTGGTATTGGCCAAATTATATTGGTTTTTGTTTTGTTTTTTAAATTTATTTATGTTTTCTTATTAGTTATACATGACAGCAGAATGCATTCGATTCATAGTACACAAATGGAGCACAATTTTTCATTTCTCTTGTAGGAGCACTCCCCATACCTTCAACCCTTTCCTTCCCTCTTTTCCCATTCTAGGCTGACGAACTGCATGCTGAACAGAGCGTGCCTCATTGGTTGTAACCTCCGGGCCATGATTGGTCCAAGGACCCTATATAAGCTTCTGTACTTCCTGGAATAAAGGGATTCTGCCTCTCGCTCAGGCAGAGCGGTCTTACCTACCCCCGGAGTCTGGGTGGAGTGACTCCGCAGACCGTCGCCCCAAAACCTCGTCCCTTGAGACCCCACTTTGTCCTCCCCAAGGACCTCCTTTTCGTCTCTCGGGACCCCAAGTCAAGGAGAAAAAGGAACACCTTATGCTGTTGGTGGGATTTTAAATTAATACAGCCACTATGGAAATCAGTATAGAGGTGCCTCAAAAGGTATATGATCCAGCTATATCATGCCTCAGTATTTATCCTAAAGAATTAAAGTCACCTAACTTTATGTATGACTGCATATATGTTGTGACTCTATACAACTTACAACTAGAGAATTGATATGTTATCCTCTATCTATGTACAATGAATCAAATTGCACTGTTAACATGTAAGCCTAAATAGAACAAATAAATAAATTAAATATGAAAAAAAAGAATTAAAGTCATTATATACCTTGTGGGTCAAGCAGACCCACAAGGCACAACTTAAAACAGTATCTCTGATTGTACATGAAGTATAGTCACATCATTCGAGTCAACATACATGTACCTAAAGTAATGGTGTCTGTCTCATTCAGCCATCTTTCCTACCCTGATGCTCCTTCCCTTTCCCTCCCTCCCCTTTCCCCTATCCCAAGTTAAAAATATGGAATGCTTTATGAATTTGTATGTCATCCTTGCACAGGGGCCATGCTAATCTTCTCTGTATGGTTCCAATTTTAGTATATGTGCTGCCAACGTGAGCACAAATTATATTGTTATATTGTGTGCATGTATGAATGTGTAACAACAAAACCCATCATTATGTACAAATATAATGCACCAATAAAAAATACAGAAAAAGAAAGAAAGGAGGGAGAGAGGAAGGAAGAGAGAGAAAGGAAGATTTGGCAATGTTAATTCAAGTTTCTGGTTCCAGCTTTTGCAGCTCTGGTTTCTATATTTTTCTTAGATGCTGCAAGTTATCCTGGAGTCTTTCCAAACATTGTGAGATACTAAGATCCCTTTTTAATTTAAGCTTCTTTGCACTGGTTTTGAGTCACTTTCAAACATAAGAAGCCTAATTAATACAGAAAAAAAATATTCTTTCAATTAATTGCTGGTTATCTCTAAACTTACAAGCCCTTTATCCATACTATCTCCAGGAATTTTCACTCTGTATAGCTCTCTAGTTTTATACCCTCTTAATGGCCTCACTCTTTTCACTTTCTCTTTTTTCTCTTTTCTGTTTTCTCTAAGGATCAAAACCAAATTCCTTTTTTTTTAACAGATTAAGTCAACCACCTTTAAAAAGAAAAGAAAATTCATTTATTCCTAAAAAATATGTCCTCAGATCACATCTTTTACCAACAATGTTTTATCAGGGTATTTTTTCCAAGACAATTCAATACAAGACAAAAGTCTTGAGTCCTTTATTGGTTATTAGAAAAAGAATTCAATCCAGACATTCTTTCCCTGAACAAATTTTTGGGTAATTGGTCAGGTAACTTATTTAAGTCGTCTAGTCTATAAAATTACTTTTTATACTTAAAATGCCTTTGTAGATGAGCTAGCCCAACCCCTTTAATAAGCTTGGAGAAGTTAAGTGGCTTGTCTAGCCCTAAAAAGGAGTTAGTAGTAATGTCACAACCAGGACACTGGGGCCCTCAGTTCTGGTTGAAGGCCTCAGTTTCCACACAAAAAAGGAATAGACCTTTATGACTTGATGATTACCATAATATATTTTGGTGTAGGTTTGTAAATTCAGTATTCAAAAGGGACCTTAGAGCTTCAGTGCCTCAACAATAAAATGAAAAAAACTGATCAACAGTCCTCAAACACTTTTAGATCTAGAACCATTTATTTAAAAGAAATTCTATACTGAATGGAAATAAAAAATACAAATAATAACAATAATAAATATGTTAGTCCAGGTCCTCCAAAAAGCAGATGTCAAAAATGTACTGGGGGTGATGCTATGAGGGAAAAAGGAGATGGAATTGGAAAAAGTAGGGGGACTCTTCAGACTATGATGTAGGTCTTACTCCTAGGAAAAAAACACAGAAAAGGAAGAAGAAATGAATAAGTAGAGTTTCAGCCATCTGTTCCATTCTAAGAAAGTTTCAACCAGGTTGAGCTGGTATCTTCAAGCCAAATTCACCCATCAGAGGAGCCTGCATCTTGCAGGGAAAGACCTGCATTAGTATTCATACCACATTCAATCACTGGCTAGAAGCAGCCCATTAAAAGAGCAGCTTCAGTGCAAACACAATGGTGGAGTCAGACACAGCTGCTGGAATCATCAATCAATTAGGCTTCCTGAAACAAAAGATCAGAGAGGTATACTTTCGGGGCTGCCTCAATAAAAACAAAAAAACTAAAAGCTTTTTTAAGCAGAAGTTGCATTTTGTTCTTTTTTGTATCTTCCACTTCTCCCTTCATTGTATTCATGTGGAGAGAAATGGAAGATCCCGAAAAAAATCAAATAGAAATTGTAGAGCTAAAAAATACAATACCTGGTATGATGAACTGGCTGAAATTTACAGGTACAGAAGTGATCAGTGAACTCAATACATTCAAAATAAACCGTTTAAGTTATGAATGAAAAATTGTGAACAGTGAACAATATAATTAGCAACTCAAAAAGGGAGGAACAGAAAAAATATTTGAAGGAATAATGACTGTAAATATTCCAAATTTGATAAAACCTCACACACAGAGATCCAAAATGCTCAATGAACCTCATACAACATAAAGAAAACACAATGAGTAATATGTAATAAGGACTTACAGCATACTTTTGCCTAATGCACTGACCCTTCACTTGCGCCTAAAAATATTCAATAAGTACCTAAAAGCAAAATAAAAACTTGGCATCTCTGCTTCCATTTTGCATCTGTCTCCTTTGCTCTGAGTTATTCTCTCCCGTGGGTACCTTGGATTCCAGGAATAACAGATCTGATCAATAAATATTTTGTGATGAGTTGAAACCATCCCCCTGGCACAGCAACTTTCATATTACCACCACCCAATCCTGAGATAATGATCAACTAGAACACAATTTGACCAAGACTGCTTGACTATGCAAACTTCTGTTTTCCCCTTCCTTAATCTGAGAGTTCAAGACAGGACTTGAACTCTGGTCCCCTTCTCTTCCTGGGACAGCTATCCTGATTAAAGTTTCTTTCTTGCCTTTATCACTGCTCCTCTCTTTGATTGGCATCTTGTAATGAGTGGCAGAACCTAGTTCATTGAGACATTCTGGAACTAGGGCCTCCACCCTAAATCTCTCGTAATAATAGCATAACCAAATTGCCAAAATCCAGTGATAAAAAGAAAATCTTAAAAGAAGCTGGAGGAAAAAGGAACATTACACATAGGGGAAGAATGATAAGAATTGTTGCAGAATTCTAAAAGAGAAATACAAGCCAGAAGACCAAAAAAAAAAATCTTTAAACCAGGCACGATGATGCACACCTATAATACCAGTGGCTCAAGAGGTTAAGGCAGAAGGATTACAAGTTCAAAGCCAGCCTCAGCAACTCAGGAAGGGCTTAAGCAACTCAGTGAGACCCTGTCTCTAAATAAATTAAAAAAAAAAAAAAAAGTTTGGGGATGATCTGAGTGTGGTGGTGCACACCTGTAATCCCAGCAGCTTAGGAAGCTGAGACAGGAGAATCATGAGTTCAAAGCCAGCCTCAGCAACGGCGAGGCGCTAAGCAACTCAGTGAGACCCTGTCTCTACATAAAACACAAAATAGGGCTGGGGATGTGGCTCAGTGGTCGAGTGCCCCTGAGTTCAGTCCCTGGTACAAAAAAAAAAAGGCCTGGGGATGTGGCTCAGTGGTTAAGCTCCCCAGGTTCAAATCCTGATATAAAAAAAAAAAATCTTTAAAGTGTTGAAAGAAAGAAAATAACTGAATCCAGAATTCTGTCCAGAGAAAATATTTTTTTAGAAAGGAAGGCAAAACAAAGACTTTTTTCAGAAATGATAAAAAAATTCCTGACTAAAGAGCTATACCACATGAAACTTAAAGCTAAAATTAAAGGATTCCAGATCCCTATCAAATAAGTACTAGTGAACAAGTTATGATTTCATGAATGCAAATAGTCAGGAATAATGACTTAATGAGACGATAATCTAAAAACTGCCCTTTTCCTAATGCTAGTGATAGGTACCAAGTATTGTTAGGCTCATTAGCAATTAGGGATGTGACAAAGAAAGCACAAAAAGGCCACATTTGTGCCAGAACTCCGATTCAGAAAAAAACTGATAGTAAAAATCATGAAATTTAATAGTCAAAAGCATACTGAATGGGCTGGGGATATAGCTTACTTGGTAGAATGCTTGCCTCACATGCATAAGGCCCTGGGTTCGATCCCCAGCACCACCAAAAAAAAAAAAAAGCATACTGAAGTTGACTCTTGGGAACTAATTATGCAAGCTTTGGACTCACTCTTCTAAGTCTTAATTTATTGTTGAGATGTTGGCTAAATGACTGGGAAAGCCCTTCCAGATCTAACTGCCTGTAAAGTGATGAGTGTGACTGAAATCAATCTAATCTCATCCTGTCTCTGACTTCATCCTTCTCAACATGACTGGTTGCTGGCAAGGAAATACCCACAAACCCAAAATAACCATTATTTTTATAACTCAAAAATTAAAAGTGATATGTTAAGTTTGAAAAGATTTTCAAATGTATATATCATACAACGTCCTTCAAAGAGAAAAATTATAGGGCCGAAGAAATGAATCAGTGGTTGCTAGTGTTTGTGGGTGGGGAAAGGGTTTGACTGGAAATTGGACTTTTTAGTGTCGTGGAACTATACTGTATTTTATACCACCTTTTTAAATTTTTATTTTAGTTATTTATCATGACACTAGGAATTAAACCCAGGGCCCAGAACATGCTAAACATAAGTTCTACCACTGAGCTACATCTCTAGCCTCTGTACTATATCTTGATGGTGAGAGTTGTTACAGGACTGTGAAAATTTTGTAAAAATCTATAGAACTATATTCCAGAAAGCATAAGTTTATTGTATTTAAATTTTAAAATAAATATATATATTTTTTGGTACTGGGGATATAACTCAGGGGTACTCGACCACGGAGCCACATCCTCAGCCTTATTTTGTGTTTTATGTAGAGACAGGGTCTCACTAAGTTGCTTAGCACCTCGCCATTGCTGAGGCTGGCTTTGAACTTGCAATTCTCCTGTCTCAGCCTCCCAAAGTTCTGGGATTACAGGCGTGGGCCACGGAGGCCGACTAAAAATAAATATTTTAAAAGAATAAGGAAGCACCTTCAGTACTAATTCACAACCATTTCCTTAAAAGCAGTCATCATTTTAATATGTTTTAGATCATTTTCCAGAAATTAAATTTAACTTATTTGTATATATACTTTCTTAAAATAATATCCATTAATCTAAATATATATAATATGTACAGTATAATCAATACATCTGACAGTTATGGTATTGAGTCTAAAAAACAGATCTATTGAGGTATAATTTACAATGAAATTTCATCTACTTTAAGTATACAGTGATGATTTTAGTAAATTTATAGAGTTCTATAACCATCACCACAACTAACTTTCAATCATTCCATTACCCCTAAAAGAATCCTTGGGCTCACAGATTTTCGAAAAGTAAAAGACAAAGACTAGGGATATACAACATAGAGCACTTGCCTAGCATGCATGAGGTTCTGGTTCAATCCCCAGAATCTAGGAAAAAAATAAAATTAAAAAATAAAGGACAAGAAGTTAACCTGATGATTAATTTGCTGACACAGATTTCTAGCATTGGAAAGTTCTTAAGATGATACAGGTCAAACTTCAACCCAAAGTTCAAATGCTTCTATATCACATCTGGTGGGTGACCAGGCTAGTCATTTAACATTCAGTGATAAGTAAATGACTACCAAACAATTCATTTCGTCTTTGGCCAGGTTTATTTGTTACACAGTTATTCTTCACTTTGAAGCACTGAAACTTTACCTGGGTAACTTTCCCTGTGCCCTAATCCTCAGCTCAATAATTTTTTTAGTTGTAGATGGACACAATATCTTTATTTATTTTTATGTGGTGCTGAGGATCGAACCTAGTGCCTCACGTATGTGAGGCAAGCACTGTACCACTGAGCCACAATCCCAGCCCCTCAATAATTTTTTTTAAAAAGTTCCAACTCCAGCATTCTTAAGACTTTGTCAAAATCAAAAGTAGTACGTGGATGCTGATCCCATAATGGGGTGGAGGGACATGGGAAGAATGGAGGAACTATGATTGGAAGAGAGGAGAGGGGAGGGGACATGGGGCCAGGAAAGATGGTGGAATGAGATGGACATCATTACTCTAGGTACATGAATGACTGCACATATGGTGTGACTCTACATTGTGTACAACCAGAGAAATGAAAAGTTGTGCTCCATTTGTGTACAATGACCCGAAATGCACTCTGCTCTCATGTATAACTAATTAGAACAAATTTTTTAAAAATATTTAAAAAATCAAAAGTAACTCCGTTCTAGGGAAAAAATGGCAATCTCTGGGACTGACAATTACATTAGTATCCAAGGAAAGGTTTAAAAGAAATTATTTTTAAATCCTAAAGTTCAAACAGAAGGCCAAAACTATGCCATGTAATTAAAGGTAAAACTAAAATTTACTTACATTTGGTATATTACCCCATCCAGTGAATTCTCTCACTCTACACTAAATGGGTAATAATTTGCCTGGCTAGCTCTTGTGTATTGCATTGGATGAGTAAAAAGACTGGAGCAGAGTTCATGATCCTATAAATCATCAAAAGATGCAAGAAGAGTAGATACAATTAGTTTTAATTAATTATAATTATAAAAATTACAATCTAGAAACACAATCACCAGGGCTAGCATCATGAGCTTGTGACCTGTGTAAATAATCATGCAGGGTCTCTCATTTGGCTTAATGTTCTGCTACTGCCTTCCTGGAATGTTATATTTTTAAGATAGGGTCTCATGATGCTACTAAGCTGGCCTTGAACTTCTGGACTCAAGCGATCCTCCTGCCTCAGTCTCCAATGTTGCTAGGACTACATGCATGTGCCACCAAGTCTGGCTCTCAAATTCTTAATCATGTTTTAACAAGTGGGTCTATTTTCATCTTGTAATAAACCCCATAAGTTTTGTAGCCAGTTGTGAAACTCATTCAAACCTGTGGGTGGGAAACAATAGTAATAACCACACATCACATTTGCATAGCCTTGTAAGGTTTCAAAGTCCTTATATATACTTGTCATTTGATCCTTACAATTTGTCCACTAAGGAGACCACACCAAAAAAAAAAAAAATTCAGGATAGTTTTGGTTTGTCCAAGGGCGCAGAATCAAGAGAATTTTAGAAAAGATGTTAACTATCTGGTTTATTATCGTGGAGTGGCCAGCATCCCACCAGTGTAGTTTCCTGCTCAGAAGGTGATGAGCCAACTGAGAAAAGAAAGTCTGAAGTATTTAGTAAAGAAATAAGAGACAGAGCGAGAATGTAGATTCAAAAAAGGGGAGCTCCTAATATGTCCTGCAGTCCACAGAGGAGCTGGAGCAGAACAACTAGAAAGTGGCTCTGGTCCTTTATTTAAGGAAGAGTACATCAAAGGCAGGGATAAGGTTTCAGCAGTGGAGTCTTGCTTCATGGTAGCTTGCAGTCAACAGGTTGATTGGCAGCTTGTGAAACCACACCTATCTCTGAGAGGCTATGTGTCTACCTGGCTCCAGCAGGTCACCCCAATTCCAATGCAGTGCTGAACCTGGCAGAGACAGGTAGGATATCACATGTATTGGGCAGTCTCAAACCAGCAGGAGTGCCACTGGGAGTTCCCAGATACCAGACTTTCCTACCCAATGGCTTCCATGCCAATTGGGTTCACACACATTTCATGGGTAGCTTCCAGCAGTTTCTCTCTTCCATGCCTCATTTTGCAAATAAAAATGTTCATGTTCAGGAGAGTTAGAAGGCTTGTCCAAGGGCTGGGATTGTGGCTCAGTGGTAGAGCGCCTGCCTCGCATGCGTGAGGCACTGGGTTCGATCCTCAGCACCACATACAAAGCAATAAAATAAAGACATTGTGTCCATCTACAACTAAAAAAATATATTAAAAAAAAAAAAAAAAAAAAAAAAAAAAAAAAAGAAGGCTTGTCCAAGGTTACTCACAAGTATAACTCCAAGAAATAAGATTTGTCATTTCTGCTCCAGTATTCTATGAACTGTCCCACCTTGTCTGTGGAAGTTCTGGACATGTGCTCCTTGAAGCTGGCTTCATGTGTTGTTTGTTTTGGCAACATCAGAACAGGTACTCAGGAAGTGTCTGTATAACGGCTTCCATTTTTAAAACACTTTGCTATGTATACATACAATATCTTCCAACAAGTTAAAAAAGTAAATGATGTGGGTCTTGGGATCCTTCTTTTGAACATGTTCAAAGAGATGCATGTCTTGTAATAAGGCTCCACCGTGATTCAACAGTCACAATGCATGGGCCTCCACCCTTTCTACAAACTTCACATCTTCTCTCACCATGTAAGGGAAAAGCCTCCATTGCAGTTCCTCTGTGGTACCTCAGTGTTATTCTACCCAAATCAGGAAGAATTCAATGAACAGGCATTGTAAGAGAAACTGGAGCTATGGGAAAAGAAACCAGAAAGAAGATGTTTAGATACCATAGTCATACAGAAAGATGGCAACAGAGCCCCATTTGACTTTTAGAAGTGAAAAAGACACTGGAATTCATGTAGTACAACACATGAAAGTTGAGGTTTAGCCGGGCGCAGTGGCTCAAGCCTGTAATCCCAGCACTTAGGGAGGCTGAGACAGGAGAATCGCAAGTTCAAAGCCAGCCTCAGCAATGGCGAGGCGCTAAGCAACTCAGTGAGACCCTGTCTCTACATAAAACACAAAATAGGGCTGGGGATGTGGCTCAGTGGTGGAGTACCCCTGAGTTCAATCCTCAGTACCAAAAAAAAAAAAAAAAAAGAAAGTTGAGGTTTGCTGGGTGTTAGATATGGAAAATGACAAACCTCATTGTGGCCTAGGAAGAGAAAGTGGGGAAGAAGGCAATACATTGATAACATTGATCCTTTCCCAATATATTCATTCCCAGTAACAAGACAAGCCCTGGGGAGGAGATATTCATCAAGCCTGGAATGACAGTCTCTGGAAAGAGGCCAAAGCATTGATCCTTCCCAAAACAAATCCTTTCCCAGATACTGACCACTGACCCCAGACCCTCTATCTTGCCCAGTAAAAACAACTCTCAAATTCCTGAGTGCCCAAACCGACATACTCTGTCATTAATTAAGTCACTTATCAGTATAACCTATATAAGCACAGACTCCCACTCTGGCCAGTGGCTCATTTCCACCAGGAAAGTGAGTCCATCAGATGTGTAATTTCATCTCTGAATAAAGGCTGTGCTGATCAGTAAAGTCTGCACCTGACTCTGTCCTTTTGTGCTAACACTAGGTGCAGTAGCACATACCTATAACCCCAGCAATTTGTGAGGCTGAGGCAGGAGGGTTGCAAGTTCAAGGTCAGCCTCAGCAATTTAGCAAGGCCCTAAGCAACTTAATCAGACTGTTTCAAAATAAAAATATAAAGGGTTGGGGATGTAGCTCAGTAGTAAAGTACTTCTGGGTTCAATCCTCAGTACCAAAAAAAGGAAAAAAGAAGACTGAGATCAGTCTAGAACCACACAAAAATTAATAAAGAAAGGACCTAGAATTTTTTTGCTTCCAGATCCAGTAAACAACTTCTTTAGGCACTGCTCCTCTGGTTTGCTGCCCAAATCCTTTGCTTGCTGATTTAAATTAATCTCTTCTTCTCCCAACATATCAAATGGTTACAACCATTACAGACATGCGGCCCTGGTTTGCATGATTCAGAACAAGGCAGCAGATGAGGACATGGCATCTACAAATTTAGAAGTCATGAATGTGGTAGTCTGCCTCAAACTAACTCAAGAAAGTTAAATACTCAATACTGGGTCTACTGGAGTGCTTTTATAACACTACATATTTATAAAATAAGCACATTGAAATATATAATAGAGAAGAGGAGAGAAGAAGTAATTTCATTGTTGTCACATTTGAACAAGGAACATTGATTACTTACACTGGAAAAAGTATTAGAAAAAAATGATACATAACAGCAATACTAAAAAGATGAATTTTTTTAATAAACCACACTGGAACAACTGGTCCTGCCCCCCCCCCACAACCTCAAACCATACACAAAACTCAATTCCAGGAGAATTAAAGACCTAAATATGAGAGGCAGAAATGTAACAATTTGAAAAGACAACATAGAATATCTTCATGATCTTGCCTTAGGAAAAATTTTCTTAAATAAGACATAAAAAACACTAACCGGGCTGAGGCTTGGCTCAGTGGTAGAGCACTTGTCCTGCATGCATGAGTCACTGGGTTCGATCCTCAGCATCACATAAAAATAAATAAATAAATAAATAAAGATATTGCATCCATCTACAACTAAAAAATAAATAAATAATTAAAAATTAATAAATAAAACACTAACCGTACTCATACATTAAATTGGTCAAATTTGTTTACCTTAAGAATCCATATAGAGTGGATGGGGTTGTGGCTCAGTGGTATAGCGCTTGCCTGGCATGTGTGAGGCACTGGGCTCGATTCTCAGTACCACATAAAAATAAATAAATAAAATAAAGATATTGTGTCCATTTACAACTAAAAAAATTATTTTTAAAAAATAATCCATATAAAAAGCAAAAAGCCAAACCACAAACTGGGAGTAAATATTTACACATATATAAGTGACAGAAGACTAATATCCAAAAACATACAATGAATTGCTATGAACACAGAGAAAGAGAAAGAGAAAATAAGATTGAGGCAAACACATGAACAGGCATTTCCCAAAAGGCAAAGGGGAAATCCAAACAATCAAAACATGAAAAATGCTTAATCTCTTTAATAATCTGGGGAATGTAAATTAAAACCATAGTGAAGCCCAGTGCAGTGAGTGATACACACCTCTAATTCCAACTACCCTGGAGGCTGAGGCAAGAGGATCACAAATTCAAGGCCAGGCTGGGCTTTATAGGAAGTCCCTGTCTCAAAATTTTACAAAGGACTAGGAAAGTAGCTGAGTAACAGAGCGCTCCTGGGTTCGATCTCCAGTGCCCCAAAGACAAATAAAAATAAAACCATGAAATACCACTAAACACCCCAGTGACAAAAATATTAAGGCAATAGAAACTAAGTATAATTTGTATCTGCTGTGTGCAGAGTAATTGGCATAAAATGTTGTTCCACTCAGTGGTAATTCTACCTGTAAGTATGTACCTTATGTGTGGAAGGATTCCTGCCATCTGCACCAGGCAATAATGTCCACAGAAGTGGTATGCTAATTAGCTACACCTAGAGACAACCAAAATGTTCTTCAACAGTAGAATTGAGACAGCCATGCTCTCAGTCTTATAGAGTTAACAAACATACCAGAAAATTAGTAGTTAAAAAGTAGACCAAGCTGGGAATGGTGTCACATGCCTATAATCCCAGCACTTTAGGAGGCTGAGACAGGAGAATCTCAAGTTCAAAGCCAGCCTCAGCAAGGGTGAGGCAATAAACAACTCAGTGAGACCCTGTCTCTACATAAAACACAAAATAGGGCTGGTGATATGACTCAGTGGTCGAGTACCCCTGAGTTCAATCCCCAGTACCAAAAAAAAAAAAAAAAGTAGACCAGTCTTCAATGCTGTTAAATTAAGATAACACACCAGGAGAGTGGAGGTTGGGAAACCATTTCAGTCTCCTGAGACTACATGGTTAGCAGAAATACCAAGAAGTCAGAGCGAGGCAAGACAAGTTCACTAAAATCAAAATCTCTGAGACAAGACATTAGTTTGCACTATTCTGAAAATAACGTTAGGGACTTTCCCAGATGCTAAGGGGCAGATCTAGGTGATAAAGGACAAATTCATGCGTTGAATAGTCACTAAGGCAATGTACAGTTACCTTTATTTTATTAGTGTAGTAAGAATCACACCCCAAGGTGGAGGCTTAAGATGGTAATGAAGCTTGCCGAATGAACAGGCAAAAAGAGGAGCACAGACACAACTAAAACTCCACCTCTCCATGCCATGAGATCAGAATTGGAGTTCCATGGCCTAGCACAGTGGCACAAACCTGTAATCCCAGCAGGTATGGGAAGCTGAAGCAAGAGGATGAAGAGTTCAAAGCTACCCTCAGCAACTTGGCAACTCAGAAAGACCATGTCTCTAAATAAAAATATAAAAAAGAGGTGGAGATGTGGCTCAGTGGTTAAGCACCATTGGGTTCAATACCCAGAAACAAAAAAAAAGAATCAGAGTTCCTGCTTACCCTGTAGAAAATTAGTAGTTAAAAAGTAGACCAAGCGGGGCCATGTCATAAAAACTATACACCTTTGTCCTTTGAGTCAGCATAGTATTTTTGTCCCCCAAGTGCTGCCTCCCTTATGCTCAAACATAAAAATAGTATTTTTCCTATGCCAATGTGCTTTAAAATGATTCTTTTGATGAAAAGCACAAGAACGCAATCAGTGACAGAATGAACAAATAAACTTGATGTATTCATATGGTGAAATATTATACAATGACAAAAACCAAAGCCATAGCATTATTCTGAATCAATCTCACAAACAATAGTGAAGGAAAAAAGCTAGTCACAAAGAACAATCCATTTCTATAAAGTCATCAGGAAAACTAAGCTATAGTCTTCAGGGATGTCAACACAGTTGTTAAACGATAAAGAAAAGAAATAATCAACACAAAAGTATAGAGTTATGTACAGAGTTCAGGGAAAAGATGTATGAGAAGGGGAAGGGACACAGAGAATAATGTTCTGTTCTTTAAATTGAGTAGTGTAGTGGTGCACATCAATAATACCAGCAACTCAGGAGGCTGAGGCAGGAGGATCGTGAGTTTGAGGCTAGCCTTGGCAACAGCATGATTCTGACTCAAACTAAAAAATAAATAAAATAAACTGAATAGTGGTTATGCTAAGGTTTTCTTTAACTTTTAAACTAGCTCATTAAAGTAGGATATAGTAGTTCATTTAATAGGTTCATTAAACATTAATGAATATACTTTATCAAAATAAAACATAGTATATTAAGTCATGAAGTTACCACTTTTATGTATCAAAATCTGAGCAAATATTGACAATTTCACATGGTTCAACAAAAAGCATACATGCAATATGATATGTGTGTGATATATTTCATTATAAAAATATAAAAGAAAAAAAAGGCACTGGTTAGGAGTCAGAAAACCAAGAATTTGGGGAGGGCACCAAGGATTGAACTCAGGGGTACTCAACCACTGAGCCACATCCCCAGCCCTATTTTGTGTTTTATGTAGAGACAGGGTCTCACTGAGTTGCTTAGTGCCTCGCCATTGCTGAGGCTGGCTTTAAACTTGCAATTCTCCTGTCTCAGCCTCTCAAAGTGCTGGGATTACAGATGTGCACCACCGCGTCCAGCTAGAGAAACCTATCTTTTAAGATAACTCCAAACTGGGTTCCAAAATCACACAGAGACCCTTTACTCCTATTTCTGTAGAAAAATAGTGTAGACTAATAGTTAAATGCTGGGCTCTGCAGATGGTAGACTTAGGTTTGAATCCCAGTGCGACCACTTATAAACTACCTTCTCTTGATTCAGTTACTTAAATAATTACAGCATTGATTTCTTCATCTGTAAAGCAAGGGTAGTAATCATGCCTATCTTATAGAACAGTTATAAAATGTAGGTAAAAGTATATATACATATTAATGAACTGTTATAACTGTAGATCAATAGTTTAGCACAATTCCTGGTACTTTGTAAACAACCAATGATAATTACGTTATTAGATCCCATTCTCTTCTGCCACAGTTCTTCAGAGGGTTTCAGGAAGGCACAAGTGAAGAATTGTGTAAATATGTTTTGAAAAAGCACAAGGTTTCATGCAAGTCCTCTATCACAATTCCCATCCTTTTACACATCTACATCTGTCCACATGGAATTGCTCATCGCGAAACCAACCTTGATGACTTTGGAAGCAAATAACTGACAGGGGTTAAGATAGAACCACTTACACCTTTCATATGCTGTCAGATGTGAACAGAACACCTGAGTTTCTCAACTGACAAACACTACACTTCCTAACCCCAGTCTCCAAGTGAAAAGTTGAACTCCTTGAACTAAAGGAAACAAGGCCTTTCAAAAATCACCTATAAGTCAACCAACCCAACCCTGGTGGTTCAAAGATATAGATGAGGCAGATTCAGAGGAGACTCCCAGGGTATCAGGAGCAGCAGCTTAGAATTTGCATGGCCCCTTTTCTGACAGCTGCAGCTTGCTCAGACCAGAGGGGCTTTCTGCCTCCACCAGGGTTGCAGATGGCTTGTTTTTTCTGTTCTAAAACTCCTTTTTAAAAAAATTCAAATTTGTACAAACTATCTCTATATAGAACTTTAGAAATAAATAGGAAGTGGGTGGTACCTGCTGTGGAAACAGGATGGCCTGTGCCAACAGTCCCTGCCCCAGTCCTAAGCCACCCCACCCCACTACCATTAGTAATAGGCACAAAAGCCTGCAAACCAGATTAAATTTTGCACAAAAAGATAAAAAGCTTAAAATCCCCAGCTGATCTTATATTCAGCCTCAGTAAGCTCAGTTTAAAAACAAAATAAAAGTAAAAACCCAGAGAGGTACTTTTGGCTTAATATTTCAACTTTGGGTGGTCTTTTTTTTTTTTAATATTTTTTTAGCTGTCGGTAGACACAATATCTTTATGTATTTATTTTTATGTGGTGCTGAGGATCGAACTCAGTGCCTCACGAATGTGAGGCAAGCGCTCTACCACTGAGCAACAATCCCAGCCCTTTGGGTGGTCTTTTATTGATATAGTAACACAGTACTTTGTACAATCTTTTAAAAATTATTTTTTGTTGTCAGTTTCTAAGTAACTGTTAGAAAATTTAAGTTAATGTACTAATTAATGGTCCATCAGAAAATTCTATTTTTCTGCCTGGAAATCTTCATTAAAGAAGGAAATTTTTTGATGTTTTATAGTATAGCACTATCAAAACAAAACTCAATTTAAAAAATATTTTATTATGGAAATTCTCACAAATACACAAAAATAAAGAGAACAATATGATTAAGCCCAAAAAAAAAAAAAAAAAAAACCCAGAGAGGTAGAAAAAAGGCAAGTTACATAAAAATGTACAGATATGTTGGAGAGTAATGTTGACCAAATTATATTGTTATATTGTGTGCATGTATAAATATACAGCAAGAAATCCCACTATTATGTACAACTATAATAATGCAGCAATAAAAAGTGTAGAAAGGAAAAGATGTACACATAGCATATCAGGTGAGAACTTCAGTTTGGCTGGGACTGTTGAGTGAATTAAAAGAAAGAAGCAAGGCTTCCTAAAATCAAAACAAAGTACCCAGCTGCGTTATTCCTAAAAATTCCTAAAATTCCCTTAGGCAGGATGTCACAGATATCTGGTCTAATCTCTGAGCCACTCTTTTGTTAGTGTAATCCTTGGTGTAAAAAACTGTCTGGCAAACCACACCATAAATAGTAGCCAAACATGATTCCATGCATGTTTTTAAGTTTGAAAGAGGCATACTATATGTATTCTTCCATAATGTTCTTTTTTGTTCAGAAATTTCATTCATGTCTCTGTGATCCATTTTCAGTGCTGTATAGTATCCCACTATAGACTAACCACAATGATGGGTATTTGAGTTTCTTGTTAGGTTGTTTTGCTTTGCCTTCTTTGTTCAAAAGAAAGGTAAAATACATAAGTATCCACGTGCACCTTTTCAAAGAGTTTCTGCAAGGCCTCTGCCTAAGAGTACAATTGTAGGGTTATCAAGAGGAAATCTCCTTAACATTACCAGATTTTTTCAAATCATTTTCTAAATGAAACAATTCTCACTCCCATTGCCTCACCTCATCAGCACCTGATATCGTTAGGCTTTCATTTTTGCCAGTCTGATTATGTGAAATTAATTCTCACTGTGGTCTTAATTTGTATTTCTCTGGTCTTTTAATGGTTTACAGAGCATTTGGGTTTTTTCTTTGTGAATTAATTCTGCCAAATTCTTAACTGATTTAAAAAATTTAACTATCTTTTTTCTTTTAATTTATGAGAGCTACAAATGTATATTCTTTCTAATACTTTAAGTATATACATTGCAAATATCTTCTTTCAACATATGACAGCATTTTTACTCTTTTCTTGGTCCTTTCTTTAGATAACTCTTTATTTTAATATAGTTAAATTTATCAATAGTCTATCTAATCTTTTGTCCTTTTTGTGTCATGGCACAAAGTATAGAGCAATGTCAATCAACATGTTACCATGTGTGTGAAAAATGGGCAGAGGAAGAAGATATAATTATATTTTTGTACATTTAAATAAAATTTAAAAGGGTACACAGAAAGCTTTTAACTGTGGATATTTATGGTGGAGGGTATTGGTGCAAAGCTTATACAAGGGCAGAACTGAGTGAAAGGAGACAAATTATAATCTATTTAGGACTTTCTTTTCAACAAATGGGCAGTTAGTGCTGTCCTACTAGAAATTTCTTTCACCAGCTGTTGTGGAATGAAACTTATTTGAAACAAGTCTGGAAAGTTTGGGGATTTTATAGTTAGGCTCAGAGAAGTCCTGCCAGCCCACTTTAATCTCAGGCTACCATTGGGAGTTTCCAGTAAGTTTCCCATGGATCCGAAGCTCAAGGAAAATGTGGGTTGTTTGGTAGTCTCAATATCTGAGGAAAAACATATTAATGACAGGTAGCTGTTTAAATGGGTAGAGATGATAAATCCTTATTGAGAGGCTTGGATCTGAAACAGAAGCCTTATTAACTGCTCAACTTGACTGGATCCTTCACAAAAGTTCAAGCAGTTTCTTGTGGGAATGAAACTTGATGTGAGCCCATTGACTCAGGGCTTCTTGAACCTGTGAATGAATTGCCCTTAATGCTTTATAATAACTTAACAAGGCTTTATCCATTACATGGATGTGCTACCAGTGCATGAACTTTAGCAACCAGACATCTCAGGGCCTATTCATTTGTGTTTCATTTGGGAAGAGTACAAGCCATTTATGTGCAATAATATTCACAATCATTAGATTTATGGACAGAATGTCAGGCTAGTGTACTTTGGATAAATAAACTGCTATGACTTTTTCAACAATTTATTTTTTAAGATATAATTTGATATGTTTTTGCCCTTCTTTAATTGTAGAAGAAGTAAAAGACAGTAAAAAGCATTGTTGAATCTTGAGGTTTTCACATATGATCTGTGCTATGAAATGTGTGCCCTAATTTCTCTTAACAGACAAGGTTATTATAAACTGACAATGTATTTTTAGAAACATTTGCTGTCGATGGTCATCATTCCTTACTTAGGAACATGCTGTATAAATAGCCTGTAAAGGCATAAAGATGTACATAGTCTCCAAAACAGTTGCAGGTGAGAAACCCTTCGTTTGTATAAATAGCAACAATGGCATAGCACTTGCCTAGCATGTGCAAAGCACTGGGTTCGATTGTTAGCACCACATATAAATAAACAAAAATAAAGGTCCATTGGCAACTAGAAAAATTTTTTTTAAAAAACCCAAGTATTTATCAAAGCTCCTACAAGGGACAATGCTCCTACAAAGGACTTTTTTCCCTTGAGGCCCGATAGCAGGAGTTATGGTTTGGATCTTTAATGTCACCCCAAAATCTCATATTTTAGGCAATGCGGGAATGATCAGAGATAAGACAATTCATTTATGAGAGCCATAATTTCTTATAATTAAATGGATTAATGAATGAATTAATTCATTTGATGGATTAATAATTTTAATGAACTAATGAATGGCAACTGTAGGCAGGTAGGGTGTGATTAAAGGAAGTAGGTCACTAGAAATGTGCCCTCGAACTATATCTGGTCCCTTATGATGATGATGATGATGATAATGATTCATTCCCCCCGCCCCCTCCTTTCTGGCTTCCATGAACTGAGCAGCTTTCTTCCATCATGACATTCCACCATGATATTCTGCCTCATCTTAGGCCTAGAACAATGAAGCCTGCTGACCATAAACCAAACCTCTGACACCTTGAGTCCCAGATGAACTTTGAATTACTGCAGGCACATAGAGCTAGCCAGCTGGGCCTAATAATTCCATTCTTTGTTTATGTATGCCATGTGACAGACTACCTAATCTTAATGCTGCCAAGCTCTATCCACAGACAATCTGGGTACAAATAAATACCTAAAAACCAAGGGAAACCAGGGGCTGCTAGCTGCTAGCCACTGTGGAGCCCAAACTCAGGGTAAGAGTCGCAGCAGAGACCCTAGCGCAAGACAGTCCCACCCAACTGCGGCCTGGGTCCACCCCAGTTCCGCTCCAGAGTTCCTCTGGACCAGCAGGAGCCACAGAGGGCCCAAATCCACCCACAGGAAACTCCAGGGTGTCCAACCAAGGGTTGACCAGAGACTGATAGCTACCAGCCACAGAGGAAGGCACACCCAGGGTAAGAGTCGCCTGCAGAGATCCTGGCGTGAAGAGGCCCCACCCAAGTGCACTGGGCCTGCCTCAGTTCCACTCCAGAGTTCCTGTGGTCAGGCAAGACAGAAGGCCCAAAACTGCCCTTAGGGAATGCCAGGGGTGCCCAGCTGAAGGCAGACCAGAGCCTGCTAGCCTCCAGCCCCAGGGAGCTCACAAACACTGTAAGGGTTGCACACAGACTCTCTTGCTTGTGACCCTGCCTAAGTGAGACCTGGGCCTGCCTCCAGTTCCTCTCCAGAGTTCCTGTTTACCAGCAGGAGCACAAGAGAGGGGCAAAACAGCCCTCAGGGGCCGCCTCAGGAGCCCCGCCAAGGCACTCCCAATGCCCTCTAGAGGTACATCCACTACCTCCGCCACCAACTTTAGTGGCAGTAGTGCCCATCTGGGGACACTGGGGGAACAGAAGTAGCTCCAAGGTAAGACACAGGTGATCTGGAGTGTCAATACAAGATTATAGGATAGAAGTCGCAATACCTCAGATCGGTATTTCAAGAAAGGAAGATACACAATCAACATGAAAAAACAAGGGAAGAAAGTGCCCCAAATAAACCTCGATACCACTGTAACAGAATCCATTGACAGCACAGTTGATGAAATGTCAGAGAAAGAATTCAGAATGTACATAATTAAAATGATCAGCG